>CM046302.1:26886638-28136638 GCA_025267735.1 Mactra quadrangularis
AAACGAGGCCAGTTTGAGATCAAGAACTAAAACACATTTATTTAGTTTTTTCATTGATAATCGGAGAACTGAGTAAAGCGCAATAGAACATTAAACAATGACTTTTACGCTATATAAGTGACATGCATTTGTATTTTACATAATATGCTAAACTCATAAAATATTACATATCAACTTATATTTTATCATCAAGCATTGCTTTTCGAATGTTCTGCGACAGACGAAATGGTCTTGCGATAATTTCTGTCGTAAAATAGTTTGTAAACAAAAGTATAATCTGATTTTCTGTCTTTTAACTAAAACAATAGAATTTAAATTTTTAAAATCTATTTGAAAATTCAAAATTAAAATAAAAAATCAGCACGTTATCTATTTGAAAGAATTTAAATACAATTATTTCAAAATATCTTATGTAAATATAAGTATTATAATAATATTACTTACCTTCGCTCAAATGCATCAAAAGTCCGACCATAAACAGTTCGATCTTCATGTTGAATTTTAAAATAGGTTGTTGTTTTTTTTCGCTTATGTTTTTTAGAGTAGAGTTTTAGAGAGTGTCCACTTGGTCTGTTGGTTACCTTATGAATGGAAATTCCTGAGGAACCGCTAATATAATGTTGTTATGAACATATCTACATGTATCTATTACTTGGGCGGTTCCATTTCTATAAGGGAGGGGCACATGTCAATATTTTTTCAGGTAGGAGGTATATACTTGTGAAATTGTTTATTATGATTTACCAAACTTTTCATTTACGTTATTTGCGACACTCTTAATCAGTATAATTTACTAGTGCTCGCTTACTGTCAGATAGGAAGTAAATCACATCTTCTTCGCCAGAGGCTGAAAGTTGTCTAATATACCAGGATCGGCGGGTTCCAAAATCGAAAAATATGTATAACGTGTATTTATATTAACCATGTTTGATAGTTAAACACTTGTCCTTTAACTTTACATTCACAATCGTGCTTTTGAGTGAAAATGCTCAAAGCTTTTGCATTTATGAACGCAACATTTTTAAAATATTGCAGGGATGTCAACATCTCCATCTTTAACCCCGCCCACATGTTCCAACCATATTGTGGGGGTGTCAGAATCATCATCTTAAGACCGCCCAATTTTTCCACCTACATTGCGGGGTATTAGGTCTCTCATCTTAAATCCGCCCTCTTGTGCCACCCATTTTACGGGGTCGTCAGGTCCCTCATCTTTAACACCGCCCTCTTGTTCACCTATCGTGTGGGGGTGTCAGGACCCTTAACTTAAATCCCGCCCACTTGTTCCACCCATGATATCAATGGAATGTACCACTATCGAAATTATTTTATGTCGATCGGAAGTATGTTATCGGAAATACGATTTCTGTGTTATCGTTGACCTCTAAGAATTGATAACAATTTAATTATCGTATTTTCTGACACAAAACAGAATTAGTGTACGTACTTCTACATTTTTTCTTTCATGTAAAGGTCAGTAATTCATTCACTAGTAAGTATTGCATCATAGCTAGCCTTTCATTGCGCAGGCGTCAAAAAACTGTATAGCAGGACTTTGTTGGGATATTTTGATAATATAATGCTTGTATAAAACCAAAAAAAATATGTACGAATTTCTTGGTGCCGAGTAACATGCCAACTTTGTACGCACTTTGAAAGGGCCGAAAAAGAGCTTAATTCGGTGATTTTCTACGCAAATATATCTTGTATTCGTAGAAGATCGTCGTGGTATTCCGAAGGAGGTCTAATGTGTGCCTATCACGAGCAGCCGGAACAGTTCCGAGTAAGAAACATATTTTTCATGTTTGTCAAACACCAGAATCGGTAATGCAAGGCAAGTGTTTGACATTTTGGTATTTGAATCAGCTACAATTGAAATTCTGAACCAATAATAGTTGGCTAACTTATTTGCATGATTTTGCCTTAAATGCATTTTCTGTGTTTGTTTCAGATCCGAAGATAACCGTTTTATTATTTAAGTGTTTACAAAATATTAAGCAAGTTTTTAGATAATGTGGAATAGGATAGCAACATGAAAATTATAATCAAGCACCGTGACCAGCTATTGAAGCTTCGTTCAAATATCAGCGGATTTTGAATGTTTAGGGTTGAGTGTTTACACGTTATACTGTATTCAACATTTTAAAAACTTTGGGTTTGGTTATAAATTAATAATACTCACTTATTTATAAAGTGTCACTTTTTTCTTTCTTCGAGATCTATTCTGGATGGATGTGTGAAATCTTGTAAAAAACGACATAGGCGTTGCCTCTTAAATGTATATTTTTAGTTTTTGTGAATACCCTCTGCGTAGACAAGTTGAATTTATTTGTTAACAGTTTATTATTAAAAGAACGCACACATTTTGTTCATTGTATCCAGTTTGAGCAAAGGTATGACTCATAAACTGAATGAGATTTTATAATAGTAGAAATTGTTAACTGTAAAAACAACATTTCCTGATATAAAAAGGTAATTGCATTTTGTAGCCTAAGTTTCATCGTGATGTTCGTTCAATGATTTTACAGCTATGTGGATACTGTATTCACCCTAGTCATTGGGCTGCTGGTGTATTAATTTGCAAGGGATGTTTAAACTCCTTTAAGTTCAGCCCACTAATCATGAAACGTTGTTACATCACCCTTGGGGTGAGGTTGAAGATAACGTTGGAAATTTTCTTTCTTACGGAAATTAACAGTGCCCCTTGAAGGTTTGAATCTAGGCCCTATCAATCACTAAAAGTGCGTCCTGTCATATTTAAACTTGTTTGTATATTATATGAAAAAGCAAGCTAACCGACCTCAACCACTCGAGCATGGATTGGTTATAAGCACAGGTGATAAAAGTACTAACATCTTGTGTACTGTCCTATAGGTCTACATGTACATTAAAGTGTCGAACTTCTTACACTGTAAGTTTTGTAAGATTTGTAAGGTTTCGTATCTAATAACCAATCTTCGTCATTTTACACTTTTTTCAAACTATTTTGGCTAAATTATCTCCCTCTGAGAATGAATTAGCCATTTCCAGTTCAGTTTTGTTCATTCAAAACCATTATTAGCATTAAAACGTATTTTCTAGTGTGTAGGGTTCATTCTGTTAATTATAATAAGGGAATTAACTCTGTCAATTTTTCTCAAATTTATTTGTAGCAGTTGTCTCTCTTTTCCGCGAAATCCGGCATATTCATTAGCGTTTTATACATTTGCATCATTTCGTGTGTTTTCCGAATTATTTGCTTTTTGGTTCCTATTCAGGATTTATTTGGTAGGATTTTATGGTAAGCATTTAAATTATACATTTTGCGTTACTCCAAAGTTAAATTTTCATACAACTATTGCTTGAAATCAAAAATTCAATTGTAGTAAGAAGTGCACTAAATCTCGGACAGTCATACTTTCTAAATATCATTAATATGTGACCCTTTGTTGAATTTGCACGGTATTTTTTTGAATACAAAATATATATTAGAAGTAAATGATTATTTAACATAAATTAATCAAAATTTTATGATGATTAGAATGTCATTCTGTGCTCGATTACTAAAAAAACTTGGCATTTGACAGCAGTTTCAAAAGATGGAAAAAAATTTAGTGATGTTAACAAGTCATGTATAGTTGATTGGCTATTGCCTATATATATATTAAAGTTTTGCATTCAGTCTGGGAAAGCTGTTTTTTAGGGTTAGAACATAGAACGTTGCACTATTATTATCGAATATGCATGTAGCTACAGAATGCAAGGTAAGTTGTTGGATTGCATTCTTGTACCCCGAGGTTATCAAGATTCTTGATCTTACCTCTGGTGCCACACGGTTAATTTTGAGTGCGCGCATGTGCATAAGATATTTTGTACACACCAATAAAAATATGTGTTTCAAAAGTACCGCGAAACGATGCCATTTCAAAATAATATCATGAATTAGTAGACCCTAGATTATGTGTCACCTTGGTTACAGGAGTAACTATCACTATCTTAAACTTTAGACGAAGACGTGTGTAAACGACAATTGGATTGGTTGATATGCCAATCGCCTGATGGCAATTGTCTCAAAAGATTTTTGCAGAAGCATTCTGATTGTTTTATATCAGCCAAAATTATGACGTTTCATTCTTGAAATTAGCCGTGTGGTGCCAGAGGTTAGTATTGAGAATCCTACTAGACTCTGGGTACGAGAATGATGGATTGGTGACCAGATAGATTACTGATGGATCAGTGCACATTACAATATAATAATCTATCCTATCCATTGTCCTTGAAGGCTTGATATCTATTTGTATTTCAAATAAATATTCCCTTTATTTCAGATATAAGAATCCAACATGTCACTGTATGATGATTTAGATATTGACAAACAAGAGAAAGGAGGAGTGGCAGGTATAAACAGTTTGTTTACTTCTACAGGTTGTTGTACAGACTCAGTCATTTTGCGATACTGATACAGTGAGAGATGTGACTCATTCTGTATAATATTTACAGTGCCGTAGTGAAATTATAAATGTCTGTTCCACAACCTGATTGCATCTGGTAAGGATCCTTGATGACTGATTTTCAGTATTTTTTAAACATAAAAAAGTCATTGAATGATAATTCTGAAGTTCAGGCGTCTGGACCTAAGGAAATTAAATATGTTGAAAGAACTTTATTATTTTTACTCCGTTTACTGGTTATGGTCTCTAGAATGAGAGATTCAGGTTTACAGTTTACCATTTGAAATTTATATGGCAATAATTTGTCAGTTTTCTGTATGAATCGTAAGTTTAAGGGGTAAAACAGCTAGACGGGAGACTGCAGTTTATTAGTTATCATTTATTATTCTGTTTTAATTACAGTTGATTGGTCATCAAATTACAAATTGATGAAATCACAGTTGCAAGCCAAGAAAGCTTCGAATTATCCACCAAAGGTAAGTCTATAATACCCAGGGTTTGACACTAACAGAGTCCCGAGATTCCTTGTTCTCATGTAAATTTTAGTTTCCATACATTGCTTGTCACAATTTGTATCCAAAATGTGTTTTTTTCTTTTAATATGAGGTATCCCTATGTTAAGGAAAAATCTCTGAGTATATTGAGTGGGATTCCTTTGGGATCTGTTATAAAAACAGTCAAACCCTGATACCTCTTTAATACAATTTATACAAATTTGATAGTCTTGAAACTAGATAAATTTGTTTATCAATTTCACCTGACATCTCAAAATTATATACGTACTCAGAAAAGGGCAAGAAGGGAGGGTACATCAAAGTGCTGGCATTTCAAAGTAACTTTCTGCATAGGGAGAATAAAAAATTGGCTGAAAGGATACAAAACTGACATTGTGCCATGCCCTATCATTCTCCTTTAGAATAATCACTACTGTACATTATCTGGTTCTTTAGACTAACCCAAAAAGTTCTGTTGTAATTTAAAACTTGATCTATTTATTAATATTACTTTATATTTTATTAAGTTAGTTCCAACTTATAGTTACTGTATCAAGATAATCAGTGGACCAATATTTAAAATCATCCTCATTGCCTGGCAAAAGTTTTCAGAATTAATGCTGATTTCAGTATTTTGAGAATAACTTGCTTTATTGCCTAGAAGACCTGAACCTCATATTGAGGGAAAGAAGACTTCGATGGTATGGCTACGTAGAGAGATCCAGTGGGGCAATCAAGGCAGCCAGTACCGTACAGGTTACAGGAAAAGCAGACCTGGAAGACCCAAGATGACTTGGAAACAGTTGACAGAGAGGGATCGCAGAGAATGGAACCTCTATGTGATCGATCCTCAAGAGAGAGACACCTGGAGATCAGGTGTGAGAAATGCTGTGCGTGCAGCAAGCCAGCTACCTGGAAGGAGGCCCACTGACTTGTATAATGCCTCCACACCTGCACGATAATCAAAATTCTGATGATGAGGATGATGATGATGATGTTATTTATATGAAATCTATTTATTAAGCTTGGTGTATTAACTGATTTCACTGTGTTAGGGTTAGAAGTGGCCCAGTATTTAAAGTCATTAATGTATTCTGTTACAGAGTCACAGGAAGTCGAGTACATTGGCACCAGTGGTTGATTTTAAAAGAACAACTGACAGTAGTGATGGTCCACTTAAATTTAATATGCTAACTGGAAAGGTATGTTATTCTACATGATCAGTGATTGGCTTCATATAGTACTTTGTACAAGGGAAAATAAAATTTGATACATAGATATTTTAAAGAGTAGTCTAATTTAATTACAAAATTAGCTTTATGAAATGTCACCATAGGGTTTGAAATGTCATGAAATTTGATCCAAGTTCATTCTGTAAACTTTTTCCTTGTTTCGAATGGAGCCGAATGTTACACGAGCTGAAAGAAGGAGCAAATGCATTTATGCACTATTTTGAAGTGATTAGTATTTAGTAATCTCTTTTACAGTTATTCATATTTAAAAGTCTTACACAAATGAGTGTACAAAAGTAAGTAAAGTTTATATACTCATGGATGGTCAATGATAAATCATTAAAGACCGACATCAGGGCTATACATTAATGTGAAATAGGTTGCCCAGTAAGACTACCAACTGTAAATTTTACTTGCCCAAAACCAAGTGTGCAATTGCCAAAACAAAAGGGTACTTAAATTAAAAAGGGTTAAAATATATTCTATTTGCCCAATCAATAGACTTGCAGCTTCAACTTGTTGCCAAAACACAAATTAAGGCCACTGCAAGTTGATGATATCTTCTACGGATTTTTCTGGAAAAAAATGGGCAGAAGAAAAAAAACATAATTCTGTTGCTTTATATATGGTTTTGACAAAAATTTTATGCGCGAGCGAGGAAATAAAAATATTTTTTATGTTAAAACCGTCAAAATTAAGGTGCGAGCGAATCCATTGATCAACTTGTTGTGGCCTAAGTTCATCACAGGCAATTAGTCTACAGTAAATGTCGAGCCCTGGACACATAAATTACTTGTATAACTTTGTTTTTGTTTTATATTACAGTTGGAAAATGTTCCTGTCAGAGAAAGAGATTCATCAGCTGCTCTCGGTGGTTCACCATTTATTGCCTCAGATCCTGTACCATCACTGACTGGGGTCAAAGATGAATATAACCCTTTACGACCAAACGATTATGAAGAAATCATGAAGAAGAAACGTGATCTGAAGGATAATGATCGTGACGATGACAGTGGAGGCGGAGTCAGTATGAGTGGGGGCGGGAGGAAGAGAGATACAAGAGATCAAAGAGATTTCAGGGATGATCGTACACCGTGAGTTGACAACATTTATTTTCACTGTTAGGGGAAAAGTGACAGGGCCCTATTTGAGGATAAAATATTGACAAAAACAAAATGGGGATGACTTTTTCCTTCATTTTCAAAACTTCTAAAAAATCCAATAATTTTTACCTATAACATTTATGTCTTTTTCTTTAAATTTTGATCTATTGATGTATTTAATCCAAACACAAACTTGTTTAAGAAATCAGAATGTACATGTATTCTCTGACTGTGTTTTATGTGGTTAGGGATTACATTAACTTTTTAAAAAACCTGAACCATTTATATATTATAGGAGACGAGGTCGTGATAGAGGTGATCGTGGAGATCGTGGTGGTAACAATGATAGAGATAGTATTGGTGAGATGGAGAGAGCTAGAAGAAGACGAGAAGATGATGAGGATGAATATGAAAGACCTGTTAGAAGTAAGTCTAGTTTGGTTTATTTATGAAATAACACACTGTTACTGAGCTCTACATTAAGTGTTGTCCTATTGCCCCTGACAACCTTTTCTGGGTTAAGTCAACTTGTTACTGCTACTAAATATTTGGTTTGGGGAAGTAAAATATAGCTTTATATTGTTAAAAGGGACAAACTACTTTAAAAATTAATGTCAAGCTTTGAGTTACCTATGTTTTTTCATATGCTAAACATTGGCACAAGCTTTGAATTAGGTAGGAATTAAATCAAGAATGCTTACATGGACATCAGAAAAAAAAATTCAGTTCTATCATTACAAATATATAACTAGATTACCAATTGAAGCTATGATAGAAGATAAATTTGATTTGTAAAAAGTTCTGTGTTTCTGGCTACTTAACCAGTCCTGCCAAAATATCTGAGGCACTATATTTTGTTGTTTATAGTTTCATATATTTGATTTTTTTCATATTGTTTGGCTGAAAAATAAATAAGAAGTAAAACCTGATCCAACTTTTATTATCAATTTATTTTTATTTCAGAAAAGACTGATATAGGTGCAGCTATTGCCCCTCCACAATCATTACTTGAAGAACCACCAGTTAAACCTGATGGTAAGTTATCTCCCTTTGTTTTCTTACTTTTGATTATTTGGATTGATGTTATCTCCCTTTGATTTCTAAGTTTTGATCATTTTGACTCTTCCTTTTGATAATTAAGTTTTGTTTACATGTATTTGAAACCATTTGTAGTCCTCAGTTATTTATATGACAAGCTGTTTAACCATACTCAAAACTTAAATTTACTTTTAACTGTGTAAGATATAAACATGTGGCCAAAAACGGGTTTTATCTGAATATTCAATTCAACTTTACATATGAAAAAAGTAAGGTCAAACTCTTCCATCTGTTATACAAAGTTTACCAATCTTTAGTTGATTTGATGTTTTCAGTTGATTTTAGCCTTCCATGAGAGACTGTTAAGGAAAATCTTGGTCTTGTATTTTGCCAGTCTGTGTAGCCTTTCAAGTTATTCATATTTTGTCACCAACAGATTTTCCACTTTAGGCACCATCTGTAAACCAATAGAAATAGTTGTTTTGAACTGGGATAGAAAATAAAATGATCTTCTTTTAAAATTGTCAGCAGGCACTCTACCATGTTGCCATAAAATCTACCTTGAACTTGAAGGCAAGGTAGTACAAGTGCTGTATTATACTTCTGCTACAATATGGCAGACATGTTTACCATCACCAGACTAAGTTAAACTAAACATCTTATGTCCAAGCTGTGTAAGTAAGGAAAACATTTTATAATTCCTCCCATTTTATTTCATTACAGATAATGATGGCTCTATTAGTGGAATGATACCAACTGGAGGGTGAGTACAGAGTTTGTTATCAAATTAAGCTAAGAATGTTGGTGATTTTAGACCTGGGTTCGTACAGATCATACAAATCATGGAAAATATTTTTTTTCTAAAAATAACACAATTTTGATTTTGCATGTTTTATTATGGAAAAATCATAGTACTATAAATATGTGTCATTGAAAACTGAAATATATCCTCGACAATGTAAATTGAAGCATTAAAATGAAAAAAGAACTGCTGACAAAATGTCTTCTAAAGTCATGTACAAAAGTTCCCTTACTAGGAAGAATGAATTTGTGTGTGTTAGAATGTGTTGCTTTCATTATGTTATACTTTGAAAATGTTTGCTTCCTAACATCCATGTGCTTGGGTTTTTGTTTGTTTTTGTTGGGTTTACTGCATAGCAACACATTGTATAGGTCATATAATGGCGGTCAGTCTACCTACTCACTCCTCCTGGAAAGGCTTAATCGCTGGATTTAGCTGTTAACCAACTACTAAGGGCATACTTTTGTCAGTGACTGGCAACTGCCCTACATAATTAAAAATTATTGGTAGGAGGGAGAATGGCCGTAGAAGTCATTTCATGACCAAGCTAGGCGAAAGTATGCTGCGCCAGGGAATGGAACCCACAACCCTTCGATCAGTAGACTTGCGTGCTACCAACTGAGCTAGCCGGGCGGCTATTAAAAATAATTTAGAAAACATTTAGAAATATCATTGAAAAGTCTTAAAGAAATCATGGAATTAAGATTGCATTAGTTTTTTCAAACCCTGCTTCACTTTTGATTTCATTATAACTATAATCATCATTATACATTGTTCAGATTATCTGTGGCATCAAAGATTATGGCTAAATATGGTTACAAGGAAGGTCAAGGTCTGGGTAAATCTGAACAAGGAATGAGTACTGCATTATTTGTGGAGAAAACTAGTAAACGTGGTGGCAAGATTATACATGAGAGAGATTTGCCCAAAGGTTTGTATTTAATTTGCTTCATGACTTCAGTACAGGGAATGGTTTTAGCTTGACTTTTTCCAAATTGGTGTACTTATTCAATGGGTCTATTTCAACCATACAGTAAAGTGAAAAAAATCTGAATGACTTTTGGGAGTTATTGTCCTTTTATTTGCAGACATTCTGAAAAGTGCCGTTCCGACAGACCTGACCAGTGAAATTCCATTCGGTCCAGGAAGATGTCTGTCGTAGCCAGTTCGAATATCCAGTTAAATTTCATTTTTTTAAATTAAAATGAGGACAACTTTAGGCCCTTGTAACTTATTTATTTGTATGTATTGGTATGTTTATATTCAATTAAAAGTTATAATAATGACTGATTAGCAACCAGAAAACAGTAATAATAAGTCATGACATATTGACATTTTGATTATTTCTTCCAGTCCAGTGAAACCTGATTCAGTCCAGTGATACTCCTGAGATCACTGGACCAAATGTCCAGTAATGTCAAAACACTTTTCGGAATGTCTGTATTTGGAGTCATTGTCCTATTATTTGGAGTTATTGTCCTTTTATACTAAAGTATGATGAAAAGAAATTAATATTAAGATTGGAGTTACCAGGTTGTTATCTGATAAATGGTACAGTGAATACAATGTAATAAAATCACTGTTGTGGTTTTAGTTCAAATAACCTGTATCAACATCAAAGACACTCCTAGATTGTTTCTTTTTTCAGATACACCGAGAGAAGTTGTAACAAATGCAAACTTAATGAGAAATCCAACAAAAGTTATTTTATTAAGGGTAAGTAACATGTCTGATAAGTTCATCTCCATAATGCAGTCTTTGAATTTAGCCAGTGGACCATGAACTGAGTCCACCAAAATTGCAGTCAGTCAAGTAACTTTTAGATTGGGAGTGAACCAAAG
The DNA here is from genome assembly GCA_025267735.1 of Mactra quadrangularis. Classification (NCBI taxonomy): domain Eukaryota; kingdom Metazoa; phylum Mollusca; class Bivalvia; order Venerida; family Mactridae; genus Mactra; species Mactra quadrangularis. Next base: position 26,897,579 of record CM046302.1, read on the forward strand.
GTCCACAAATTTTTTATGGCCACCTTTTTTCAAATATTATAAAAATCACTTAAATTAAGAATTTTCACTCATGTTGTTTTTCGGTCCAGTAAACTGTGGTTTGGTCCTTTAAAAAATTCCACTTTGCTGGAGTGAATGTTTAAGTCTAATAAAAGTTTTCTGCGAAGACTGTTATGGAATTATATTTAATACACATGGTTAGGTTAGCTGGTAGCACTTCCATTCAAGTGCCATTCAAAGCTTTGTGAAATAGATTTCAAGGGTGGACCTAGTACCTACATACATCCAAGGTGTTACCATTTGGTTTTTTTATTTGTTTTTATTTTATTTTAGAATATGGTTGGACCAGGTGAGGTTGACGAAGACTTAGAAGGTGAAACATTTGAAGAATGTGGAAAATATGGAAAAGTTATAAAATGTCTAATATTTGAGGTAAGTTTCATAATTATTTCTTATACTTGTAATACCAGTAATAGATTTGATTTGGAGCTCAAATTGATGGGGTTTTCTGACACAAAAACTTTATAGTCCTAGATGTTCCTGTGTTAAAATACAATTGTGTAAACAATGATCTATTATTATCCCCCGCCGATGGAATCGGGAGGGGGATATAGTTTTGGCGTTGTCCGTCCGTCCGTCCATCCGTCTGTCCGAATTTCGTTTCCGGAGTAGTTCTCTGCAACTACGGGCTGGAATTCAACGAAACTTTATGGGAATCATCAATATCAAGAGGAGATGCACATGTGGTCAGCTTTTTTCGAATCAGACCCTTTAACTCAGAGTTATGGCCCTTGATTAGTTATGTAGTATGCATATAGAGTAAAAGTCGTTTCCGGAGTAGTTCTCTGCAACTACTGGCTGGAATTCAAAGAAACTTATGGAAATCATCAATATCAAGAGGAGATGCGCATGTGGTCAGCTTTTTTCCGATCAGACCCTTTAACTCAGAGTTATGGCCCTTGATTAGTTATGTAGTATGCATATAGAGTAAAAGTCGTTTCCGGAGTAGTTCTCTGCAACTACTGGCTGGAATTCAACGAAACTTTATGGGAATCATCAATATCAAGAGGAGATGCGCATGTGGTCAGGTTTTTTCCGATCAGACCCTTTAACTCAGAGTTATGGCCCTTGATTAGTTGTGTAGTATGCATATAGAGTAAAAGTCGTTTCTGGAGTAGTTCTCTGCAACTACTGGCTGGAATTCAACGAAACTTTATGGGAATCATCAAAATCAAGAGGAGATACGCATGTGGTCAGCTTTTTACGGATCAGACCCTTTAACTCAGAGTTATGGCCCTTGATTAGTTATGTAGAATGCATATAGAGTAAAAGTCGTTTCAGCTCTACTTCTCTGCAACTAATGGCTGGAATTCAACGAAACTTTATGGGAATCATTAATATCAAGAGGAGTAGCGGATATCGTCAGCTTTTTCGGGTCAGACCCTTTAACTGAGAGTTATGGCCCTTGAATAGTTATGTAGTATGCATATAGAGTAAAAGTCGTTTCCACACTACTTCTCTGCAACTAATGGCTGGAATTCAACGAAACTTTATGGGAACCTTCAATACCAAGAGGAGATGCGCATATCGTCAGCTTGTTCCAGTCAGACCCTTTAACTTAGAGTTATGGCCCTTAATTAGTTATGTAGTATGCATTTAGAGTAAAAGTTGTTTCCGCACTTCTTCTCTGCAACTAATGGCTGGAATTCAACGAAACTTTATGGGAACCTTCAATACCAAGAGGAGATGCGCATATCGTCAGCTTGTTCCAGTCAGACACTTAAACTCAGAGTTATGGCCCTTGATTAGTTATGCAGTATGCATATGTAGTAAAAATTATTTCCGCGCTACTTCTCTGCAACTACTTGCTGGAATTCAACGAAACTTTATGGGAATCATCAATATCAAGAGGAGATGCGCATATCGTCAGCTTGTTCTGGTCAGACCCTTTAACTCAGAGTTATGGCCCTTGATTAGTTATGCAGTATGCATATGGAGTAAAAGTCGTTTCCGCACTACTTCTCTGCAACTAATGGCTGGAATTCAACGAAACTTTATGGGAACCTTCAATACCAAGAGGAGATGCGCATATCGTCAGCTTGTTCTGGTCAGACATTTAACTCAGAGTTATGGCCCTTAATTAGTTATGTAGTATGCATATAGAGTAAAAGTTGTTTCCGCACTACTTCTCTGCAACTAATGGCTGGAATTCAACGAAACTTTATGGGAACCTTCAAAACCAAGAGGAGATGCACATATTGTCAGCTTGTTCCGGTCAGACTCTTTAACCTCAGAGTTATGGCCCTTGATTAGTTATGCAGTATGCATATAGAGTAAAAATCGTTTCAGCTCTACTTCTCTGCAACTAATGGCTGGAATTCAACGAAACTTTATGGGAATCATTAATATCAAGAGGAGTAGCGCATATCGTCAGCTTTTTCGGGTCAGACCCTTTAACTGAGAGTTATGGCCCTTGAATAGTTATGTAGTATGCATATAGAGTAAAAGTCGTTTCCACACTACTTCTCTGCAACTAATGGCTGGAATTCAACGAAACTTTATGGGAATTTTCAATACCAAGAGGAGATGCGCATATCGTCAGCTTGTTATAGTCAGACACTTTAACTCAGAGTTATGGGCCTTGATTAGTTATGCAGTATGCATATGGAGTAAAAATCGTTTCCGCGCTATTTCTCTGCAACTACTGGCTGGAATTCAACGAAACTTTATGGGAATCTTCAATACCAAGAGGAGATAGGCATTTCTTTGCCTTGTTTCGGTCAGACACTTTAACTCAGAGTTATGGCCCTTGATTAGTTATGCAGTATGCATATAGAGGGAAAAAAATTTCTGCGCTATTTCTCTGCAACTAATGGCTGGAATTCAACGAAACTTTATGGGAATCATCAATATCTAGAAGAGACGCGCATATCGTCGCCTTGTTCTGGTCAGACCTTTCAGCTCAGAATTATTGCCATTGATTAATTGTGCAGTGTTCATATAGAGAAATATTGCTATTTCTTTGCAACAGCTGGATTGATTTCAACAAGATTATATGGAAACAATCAATACAGAAAAGAAATTTGCATCTCATTGGCATGTCCTGATAATTTTTATTAACATGGAGTTATGTATGTTCCCTATTATGGTTTTATGGATTTTTATATTTATTAATAAAGCCTTATGTCTCCAGTTGTTGTGTTAGTAAAAACAAGTACTCGGCGGGGGATATAAATTCAACGAATTTGCTTGTTTAATTTGTGTTGGCCGCCTTTCAGCAATAATAAGTTTTTATACTAATTTATTTTAGCTTGATTGTGAAACTAGTTATTACAACTTAAATTTATCACTTTTGAGTCCTCTTCCTGGTCCCATAGTACTGGGTTAGTAGGATAAAGTTCCTTGCTTCAGGAAACAGTGGGGTATGTTTTGGATGGGATTTAAACCAAGTGGGAGCTGGTAATCCAATGATTATCAGTCCAATGTTGTTATTGCTCGGCCATGCTATGCCTGCTCCTTATAAGTTATTACAAGTGAAATAACTTCATTCCACCCAGATGCATCAAATTATTCTGTCACAAATATAGAATAAAGCTATTTTGGATGAAAACAAAACATAAGTTTGAGTTATGAATACAGTCTACGAAATTAGTATAGGAAAATGGTTGCCCAGAAAGGTCTTATAGCAGCTAGCATATAATTTATTATTATCTTGCTTGTAGAAATTTGGTTGCCCAAAAGAAATCCGGACACCCACTAATTTCACAGACTGCGAATATTAACTATTGATCAAAACTGTTAATTTTGATTTGATGCTTGTTATATGATGTATAGTATCTAACATATATGTAATTTATTATATATTTATTATAGATGCCTGGGGTCACTGAGGATGAAGCTGTAAGAATATTTGTTGAGTTTGATAGAATAGATTCTGCTATCAAAGGTATAATACATTGCACTTCTCTTATTCTAATATATTTTTTATCTCTGGATTGGGGTTTACATATATCTGGGGTTCAATGGATGCAGGCTTAATAAAACTAGATATAGTGGAGCTGTATAAAGGTAAAAACAATTGAAGATAATGCATATCATATTCATCTTTCAGTGTATAGCCAGGAGTCATTGTTTGATTGTAAATTTGACTGGTAGAAAAAGGAGGGTGACAACCATTTCAATGCTGATAAAAATATTGTTATATACAAATTAAAACTATGTACATTGCTCTGTTGGATGAAAAACAAAGAAGCCACCTCTAATTCAGTCATCCTGGACAGCCGAGAAACCTTTGCTTGCATCGATGTCAGTGATGTGAGTGGGAAATTGTTAGTAAGAGGTAAATAATTAAGCCTAGTTGAAGGCAGAAATTCTTATATACTGCTCTTTAGAGGCAGTCACTAGCCAGAGGTTATACTGAATATCCACCTGAGTTATGTATAAATTGTATTGATAAAGTTTTGAATTTTCTTACTTTTCAGCTATCATTGATTTAAATGGACGTTATTTTGGTGGCAGAGTTGTGAAGGCATGTTTTTATAATTTGGATAAATTTAGAAGATTAGACCTCGGTGCAGATGTAGATATTCCTTCATAAAAATGATTTAATGTAGTTTAAATAAGGAGTAACTTTTAATTGTGTCAAATAAGAAATCTGGACTTCAGTCAATGAAGAGTAGAAGGGTGCTGGCCTGGAATTTGTTCTTGTAAGGGATTAAAACTGGGATGTGAAAATTCTGGATTGGAGTCAAAATGGTTGAAGTACAAGAAAAATGGATGCTGGTCTTGAATGGATAAACTTAAAAATCTATATCTATTTAGAAAGGTCTTACGTTTGACATGAAATGTGCTGAGTCAGTCTTGACCTTTATAGAATATCGAGTAACGAAACCTGATTGAGTGAATTATATATTTACCTATAGTTAGACCAGTTTTGCACTGACTGATTGTACTGGTTGAATATATAAGAAAATAATATTATTTGCATGGTACAGAATGCAAAATGGCCTTGAGTGATAACTGCATGGTCAGTTGACAGAGGCTATATGAAATAAGATGTTTCATTGAATTTAGAATTGTACATTGAATCATTTCATTTTCATATCTGGTTAATGTTAATAAATTACTGATATCTGTGTGAATTATACTGTATGTTAAAGATGTAATATTATTGTAAATAAATTTGTACAAAACTAACACAACGTTCTTGTTGAATGTTTTACTTATAATATAATAAGTGTTTCAAATGGTTGTCTGCTTAAAATGGTTTAAATTGTATCCCTTTCATTTAAAATAAACATAAAGGGACATGTTGCCAAGCATATAGCTACAAAGCACTTTGTTCCCTGGTACCAGTCTTACACCAAAAGGAAAAGGTATATGATATCAAATTGAGGGTACCAGGCGGCGAAGCAATACCGATAACTTTTGGTCAAGAATAGGCCTAACCCAAAATTATGTCCCTTTTGTCTGCACAACCTGTTCATAATTCTAAAGTTTTTATGTCCCTTTGTCTGCACAACCTGTTCATAATTCTGAAGTTTTTATGTCCCTTTGTCTGCACAACCTGTTCATAATTCTGAAGTTTTTATGTCCCTTTGTCTGCACAACCTGTTCATAATTCTGAAGTTTTTATGTCCCTTTGTCTGCACAACCTGTTCATAATTCTGAAGTTTTTATGTCCCTTTGTCTGCACAACCCTGTCATAATTCTAAATTTTAGAAATATACTACTACTTTCATTTTCTTAAATGGTCACATTTCTACAGGTTTTGTTTGGTTGTTTTGTTGGGTTTTATGCCATAGCACCACATTGTATAAGTCATGTAATGGTGGTCAGTCAACCAACTCGCTCCTCCTGGAAGGGCTAAATCTCTGGATTTAGCTGTTAACCAAACTACTAAGCGCATACTTTCGTCATTGACTGACAACTGCCCTTCATAATTAAAAACCAGGAGGGAGAATGGCCGTAGAAATAATTTCATAACCAAGCTCCACGAAAGTATGCCCCGCTAGGTATCGAACCCACAACCCTTCGATCAGTAGACTTGGGGACTACCAATTGAGCTAGCCAGGCAGCTTTCTACTGGTTTAGTTTCAGTATTGTTTAGTAGAACTCGCCAGAATTGATTTCGAACGTATATTATAAGATGCTAAATAGATTAAGTGTAACATTTTATTGCAAAAATAATAAATTAATCACAAGTCATTTGCATCTAACATTACAATCGATCACATGAAACATTTATCACAGGGAAGAAAAAGAACAATGAAATATGTAACAAGTTACTATCTCTGGCATTAGCTTAACCACATTATAACAAAAACATTCAATGTATCAAATGGAAAAAAACAGTATAACTTTACATTGATATGTACACTAATATATTACATGCATAATACAATACAGTTTTTGTCATGAAAGCTACCTAGGTCACGTGATACTAGTATGACCTTATGATATATAATCTTATTCTAAAATCACATTAACACATAACATTATCACATAAGATTATTTTGTACTTGTATTGATTTTTCTGACAGGATTAGAATGTGGTTTCCATGTGATGACATCCTTGGCAACTGGTCTTTGACTTTCATTAACTGTTACCAGTGTACTTCCTGTTGTATTACTCTGAAAATAATATTGAAGACTACAGACACATGAGAAAATTTGTTCCTTCTGTCACATGAGAAAATTTGGTTCTTAGTCACTTGAGACCATTTGGAAATTTTGTCACATGAGAACATTTGGTCCTTTTGACACATAAGAAAATTTGTCTTTTGTCACATGAGAACATCGGTCCTTTTGTCACAAGAGAAAGTTTGGTCCTTTAGTCACATGAGAAAAATTGGACCTTCTGACACATGTGAAATTTTGATCCTTTTGACACTTGTGAAATTTTGGTCCTTTTGTCACACAAGAAAATTTGTTCCATTTGTCACATGAGAACATTTGGTTCTTTGATATGTTGCATTGAGACTTATAATAGGAGAAGTTTTTATAATGTAGCTGTAAAGGGACTTATAACGGAGACATTATTTTATATAAACACCTACACACTTGTTAAGTAGAAACATTTGATAATTAAGCCAAAATTTCTTTTTCATTTCAGACTTTATTTTTTTGTCCAACAGGCAATGCTCAAGGTTATTTACAATGTAGTTGCATGTTGGCTTAGAATTTTTTAGTAAAACATTTATTTCACCTAGCTTAATGCATATGGTAAGATAGTAATGTTGTTTTAATTAACTGTCAGTGGCGCCTGCATTAACCCTACTGATTTAAATACTTGACATTAGATTGATAATTCCTATACATAAATCTGGATATCTAGGTGCATATGTAAAGTGCATATATTATTGATGGAATGTACAGTAGTGTACCAAAGTGAGTATTTAAAGCAGTGGGGTTAATGTATGTGACACTTACAGTTGAAAAATGTTTGCAAATAAATTATTTTCTAAACCTCTTCATAGTCCATATGACTGACATGTTTAGTATGATGGTCTTTGTAACACCGATGTCCTAAGTCGTTTATATGAAATCTTCGTCCTTTCTGATCGTAGAAGAATCTTCGTGGATAATTCTTACATAGGTTTTGATGATTAAGTTGATTGATGTCATAACTGAAATGTAAAATCAAAACATATTGTTAAGTGGGCATTTTGTTTATGTAGTCAAAAGAGCATTAATAGTAAAACAATCATTTCTCTCTAGAATGGTCCCAAGCCCTATAATCATATGTTGAATACTTTCTCATTAATATCAACATTTGTTGTTATTAGTGGACCAAGGGGCTGTAGTGTTATAGTTTTGTAGTTTTAGACTTCATTTTAATATATGCACTTTACATATGCACCCTTGAACTTGGTGGCAATTATTTTGCCCTTGTTTTTTTCATAGCAGTAACCTGTTCTAAGAATCTTGTTGTTTTTTTGTTATTTTATTTAAAAATCATCTCCCTTGTTGCTGTTTTGCTGTGTGGGAGGTCTCTGGTTTTTACTTTTGCTGATCCTGATATATTTTCAGACTCATTATGAATCTTGACTAAACCAAGGATCCTGTGTAATATAGGGCCTTGACTAAACTGAGTTCTAAGAAAGTGTTTTAAGTACCAATAGGCGGATCCAGCGGGGGTGGGGGTAGCATGAAGCAATTTTCTTGGTGCTTAACATAGATTTAATAGTTTTGTAGTTTTTTATTAATATGTTGCATCATTCTGCAAAATGAAACTGTATAATGTGGTTTGAAAGTTTGAACCCCCCAAAAAATGGTTTTGACCCCCCCCCCCCTAGAAAAAAAATCCTGGATCTGGCCCTGGTACCCGTGTGCTATCTAAAAATACTAAATCTGGAAGAGTAGAAGTATAATATGTATGTATAAAAAAATATTGGTATTGATTACCTTTGATTTGATTTTCTGCAACATGGGCATAATCTTCTACCCTCTCCATATCCAAAACCATAGCTGAAACAAATATGAAATTATTGTAGAAAACATATATATGTTTGTCTTTCAGAATGTGAGACTTATATTACATACGCTTTACATGTGGGATTTCATTCATGGATTTTAGATACATAAAAGTACATGTATTACAATTATAAATATAGCTTTAACTCGCACATTGGTAAATTTTATTTCTATGTTAATTGTGCCTACATTAACCCAGCTTATTTAAATACTTTACATTTGTTTGATAATCCTGGTACATAAATATTGAATACAGTACTTCTGTACTCAATATCCATACATAAGATATCCTAATTTATGTAATTAACAAATTGAGTATTTAAATCAGCAGGGTTCAACAATAACAACGTAATAGTTAAACAAATACTTTGCCGTTTAAATTTTATACTTGGGAAGTTGTTTTTCTCTCTTGGTATTTAAAATATTAACTAGTAAATTAATGAAAATGTTGATAGTATAAAGATTACATAATGGCCTTGTGGTATAAATAATTTGTAAAGACAGCTAAGTAACAAGGCCATCATGAAATCAAATAATAATAATTATCAACCTTGTGGTAAAAGTAGTAAAAATTAATTCTTAAACAATATTAAAATTTGTACTCCCTTCAAGTTTTATTGCTCTCTCTCTTTATGTCTCACAAATGCCATTTTTTTGTAGTTTAAAAGCCACTATATGAAGATAATTATATCTATTTACAGAAAACATAAACATTGTCTGACAAGTGGGAAGTTATCAGAACAGAATATATCTTTTATTTTTTGTCACAGTTTACATAGTAAAAATGCATGTGAACAAAACATACATACATAGATACAACGTGATGATATTGTCCGTTTTTTTCTCAACTGTCAAAACTTGAATAATTTCACGTTGACTAAATGCATTGTTTTTGTACTGGCGACTTTATCGTTATTTCAAATATCTTGACCAAAACATATCGTACGGCAAAAGCAGTTTTACTCGATCATAATACACACTTTCGTAAACTCATGGATGTATTACAACAATAATTTTAACGAACGCATTCACCGTGAAATTATTCATGTTTTGACAGTTGAGAAAAAACGGACAAAACAGTTTAAAGTAAAGAAAAGCTGGCAAATTTGCAAGTAGGCAGCACTGTCATGAATTTCATATGATAACGAGAAAAAAATAGCATGCATATAAAGAGACAAAATAAGCATTTTAAACCAATTTGCCTTTTGAGTTAAAGTGTCACAAAGTGGTCTTTTATAAATAGGGATCCATTTAATTTATAAAGTTAGCTCTATTAAAAGTTTTTCTTAACATAGAAGACTAACTAAGAAGTCAACTATATATAATCGAAAACCCTTTTAGGACTGAATTATATAATTCAGATGAAGTTTTTTCTATCCCAAGACTAAATCATAAACTTACTGTAATCAAAACTATTGTTTTAAGTATTGACAACCAAATTTTACTTTCAAATTCTATCTCCTTTCACTTTGAAATGCAAATAATAACATAAACATTTTAAGTAATAATTACTTTTATTAAAGAAGGTATTAAAGAAGGTATTTTTGTGAGAGTACAAAAATGTAGTTTGAAATTCAATGAAGATAAATGTCTATTTTCTTTGCAGATCATAGACAGTGTTACTGTTGATAATGGGGCTTTAATATGTATAGATAAAGCACATGTATGGAAAATGCCTCCCTGCATGAAAATATTTTGAATTTCCGATATGTAATATAGCAAATAAAATGCAGTCTATCTGTCTAACTACATTGTGTTTATTTAATTAATAGCCTGTTGCAAGCTTTAGTCAATTTGAACCTTGCTGGGATTAAAAATAAATTAACAAAATCGCCAGGACTGTTTAATTAATTTTTAGCAGTTCTTGCCCATTATTTGAATTTACAACATGTATTTATGTTTTGAATAGAAACTGAATGGCCTATAACATTTGTCCTGCTGGATATCCTAATTTAAACAGAACTATTTCTTTTCAAATAAAATTAGAAGTCACTCTAAGTTTAAGTCGTTAAGTAAGTTTAAGTCGGTTAAGTTTGTTTGTTCCCGTGAAAACTCAACCAAACTTCATGCTGTTTAATTTATGCATTTTGTGAACCTTGTCTCAATAAAAATAATAAGGTGTTTCATACAAATTGGTTTATCAACTTCTCTCTAAAACATAATTTAACAATTTCATGTAAGAAACTTTTGATAAATTTACTAAGTAAACAATGTCTGAACATTTTGAATTGAAGTACATGTACACATTAATTATTAATACAAATGCAATACATTTAAGTTCTGCTTTAAAGACCCCCTAAGTTATTGCAAATGTTGACGATATTTTAATCCTAAATGCTTAATTTGAGGAGCTGAAAAATGTCCCCAAATAAACACAATCCATTTTGTGGGTCCCAATTAGCAGAAATTACACTGCTATAAAACCCATCTTGGTTACTGCAAAAGTGTGCACTTTGTTATGATATCTCAGTTCTTTATGCTTAGATAAGTAAATAAAATGGTTTCTACGTAAGGCCATGCCAAATTGGAATTTTGTTATGCTTCAACCCAAGTTTGACAAATCTAGCTACCTATTCACAAAAACACACAAATCGAAAACGAAAACGCATGCCCATTCTAGCTAAAATATTCACACAAATAAGTACTTGGTAGTACATGAATGTTTATGACATTAATGTGAGATTAAAGTAATTCCATAAACAGTATATACAACAATGTACAACATACACATGTACATTTCCATGTATCAAGTACACAGAAACAAGGAACTATCTGTATTTCCTAATAAAAAAACCAGTTATCGAATCCCGGAACAACAGAATTACTTAAGAAATTTCACCAACAATTGCAGGCTTCCATAAATGACTAAATAAAGATGTTATTAAATGACATTAAATTGACATAAAAAATCCACCTACCCACACATGTAGCAACAAACAGCAACTATACATGTAATAGCAAGTAATGCTAACAAAATACAGACCGCAGCTATAACATAGGCTAGCCAGGATTGAATATTTTCATCTGTAAATACAGAATAAATTACATGTACACATATATACAGAGACAACTGAATAAATGGACAAACAAACGAACAACAACAATATTTCGTTACGGTTTTTACAAAAAAAAAGTTATTTCCTCGCTCGCTCATAAAAATTTGGTCAAACCGCTATATAAAGCAACTGAATTAAGACTTTTTTCTACGCTCGCTCGCCACATTTTTTTAGACAAATCCGTAGAACACATGGTCAACTTGTTGCGGTCTAAAATTTTACTAAAATTAGGCATATTTCTAAATAAGATTTCTATATGAACAATTTCTATTGTTATTCCCATATCATTGAAAGCTCTACATTTGTTGAAAATTTGAAAAGAATCGGAAGAAAAACAGAAAAAATCAGTTTGCAAGATTTCAGGAATCGCATTATCGCAAACGTACATGTTTTCTGGACTGTGCTAGGATTTAAACACGATGTTTCAACTTACTGTCTGTTTGATTCAGAGTGAAATCAATTTCATTTCTGTCTTGAGCTGAACACGACGGTGTGTTTCCTATCCAGTTGGTTCCATCACATGTTATAAAAGAGTTAGAATTCATGAGGAAACCAGCGGAACATTGGTATACAGCACTGACACCATTGGTGTAAGGTCCTGTTGATGTTACAATGCCACCACTGATGGTAGGAGGGGCACTACACGTTGCTGAAATAAGAAGATTAAATTAAAGTGTTATTTGGACCCCTTTTATGTACCTGAACAGATTTCTCCCAAACATAAAGTCAGCCGATTTAAATGAAATTTTAATCATTCAACTTATGTAGACTGAATTTTAACATAAAGTAATTATTTTGATGTTGTGAAGTCATATTCCATGGTTGAAGTTTTAAAAATTGACATTTGATGTCATGACGTCATATTCCATGGTTGAAGTTTGAAAAATTGTTATTTTCAAGATGTCACGTGTCATATTCCATGGTTGAAGTTTGAAAAATTGTCATTTGATGTCATGACGTCATATTCCATGGTTGAAGTTTGAAAAATTGTCAATAACTTAAAAAGGGTCCTTTTAGAGCTCACTTTATTCATTTTTTAAGGTTGTCTGTATATGATTCAAAATCGTTTTACAGCTTAGTTATAATTTTGAGAAAGTTTGTTTCTGTCGTAAGACTTCATCTTAAACATTGTGATCAAAACCATTGTTTAAGTATTGGTAACTAAAATATATATCTCGGGTACGTTAGAAGAGGATTTATTTATCTAATAATCTTGACAATATTTTTTGTAAAATAATATATTATTTGACACGTTTATTTTATTATTATATTACACTCGTGCCGTAACAGTTCTACGATTTTGTTGATAGAAGGACTAGGCGGTGCGACGATTTTCTTGCTCATTTAGTAAACTCTTCAACTTTTTAAAGAGTGGGTATCAAATTTGAATTTGCGTACGAAATAAAATTTAAACATTTTAAGTATCTCTATAGGCTGTAAATTATTATATTGCATAGGTATAATTTATTTAACCATGCAAAAAATATGTGCACTCCACAATTTAAGATAAGATCTCAAAGACGTCTTTTTAATAATATAAATAAATGATATAAAAATAATTTTATATTAAACTTCTATAGAGAAGATATTTATGGCACCTAATAATTCTAGATTTAAGGTGGAACACCCTTAATACAAAAATATTATTTATAGCCCCATACAAGCACCGTAGAAAGACATTGAAGCCGCTGAAAGAAACAGAATGGACGTAAGGAGTGGGTTATCTTGTTTTGTATGATCACTAGATGGCGCTACAAGTAACGAATCTACTCGTAACTACTCGGTAAATTCCGGAACTTGTAATTATATGTTTCCATTGGACAAACCCGAGTTTAGATCGTAATTAAAGGACCAACGCAATTGTGAAACTACTTAAAATTTCCTTCCTAAAAGAATGCACATTTCAGTGCAGTTTTTGTACTGAAATAATAAAATGAGATTTTGATGTTTATTCGAGTTTTCATCAGATTATTATGAACTTTTATTATACTTCTTAACACTTATTTTTGGCTGGCATTAAGGGAATTCCACCTTAAATAAAAGATACATGTATTCGGCAACCGTTTCTGCAGACGACAGGGGTTGGAACTGATACTTGTGCAAGGATGGGTCAGGGTTGATAATAAACCTACTAAATTAAGTCTGTTCAAACAAGCTGAAGTGTATTGCAAGCAATTTATCATCCGAATTTTAAATTTGACGTGTTGATATTAGGAGATATTATTCTATATTAGATATATCCCATCATTGATTTTAAAGTGGCACTCTTATGTAAGAGATTTAATATCTCTGGTTGATTTGATTAATAACCATTGCAAAAACTGATGATATATTTGCGGTTAGTCAAATAACTACCAAATATTTTCTTTTATTGGACTTATACACCATTTATCCATTCGGACCGAGGTTATTCCTACTGTGAATGGCCGAGGAGTTCCGAATGCTGTTTATCAACTCTTTTTATTCGGAATTCTTCGGCGGCCGCTCATTTAATTAACCTTTTGGACATTTTTTTAACCATTACTCTCTAAACCTCCCATAAGCCTTGAAGCGCCAAGCTAAAATTTCAAAGGGATGTTGGCCTTAGTTGTCCTGTAAGTAATCCCTCCGATCATTCTAGTAAAATGTACCATTTCGTTGACATTCAAGATATATAATATAAATTTATCAAACTCTTCGGAATTTTTGTCTGTACACTATAAAATGTTCCGTCCACAGAGTTTGACACTTTTATTTTATTATGAATATTCTAAACGTACATAATTATTCAGCGAAATGGTCACTCGGACGACTTACAGCTTAAACTCTTTAGAAAGCATCGGTCAAAGTCTTTGGGTGTTCAGCTTGACGTCAATAAACGCGATTATTAAGTACCTGTGTTTATAATGGATAACAAACCTCAGGCGATGTTGCCTTTGGATTCAACGACAAACATAAATAAGTAAATACAGCCAGGTTGATGGACAGGTCCTTCTGTGAAAATATAGTTTATCAATTTGGCACAATATATTGGCCCTGTTGATTTGACCTTAAGTAGCCTAATTACGAAATTGATTATTGTTTAACTCGGCGATAAAATTACGGCTGTCCTTTTATATATATGTCAAATGTGACCTTCTCAACTTTTTTCTGTTTTGACCGCGTAAATAAAAATTGTTAAACATACGATGTGTTTATCCATAATCAAATGAATTATGTACCAATTGAGCACTCGTTAATTAACCTAGGTCACGCAAAGTTATGACACTGTATATCTCTCGTATGGAATCGGTTACAAAGCTAAATATTTTTAAATAACATTATTTCGTGGTTTTACAAAATATTGATGATATAGATTATACTTGTAATTGTTTTTTGAACTTAATAACAAATAGTCCGATGATTGTTTCAAATATTTTATGTTCCATTGACCTTATTTAACGTAGGTCTAATTATGTGCTTACGTATACCATTCTAGAAACAATATGCTGACGTACAGTTGTAATGATACTTAACAATCGCCACTAGATTGATTTATACATGTAGCTAAAAACCAAAACAATCACTATTTGAGTGAAAGATAATTTTTCATTAATATTGTATTACAATATTATAGGAAACATTCTGAACATCACGGAAACCTTCTTCGATCGTTCCGAATGCTTCTACGATGTATATTTGTACAGATAACTCGTCGTGAAGTTCTGAATGACAGCGCAAGATTTATTGAGGTACTTGTCCGATTACTGGCAACGACAGTTCATACCTTTCCAGAAATTTCGATATCAAAATTTAAATATCTTTTCCTCAATAGAGTGAGAAGTTGTCATCTCTTTACGTTCAGAACATAGGCCATGAACATATCATAGTCACCGAGCACAATGGTCAACTTGCTAGAGGGTAAGGAATACAAGTTTAGAATGGTGTCCTGGAAAGCCATTAATTGAATAAGTAAGCCACCGCTCATAGAATGCTCAGTTTGCACCGGTAATGCTGTAAACCCCAAATACATGTGTAAAATAGTAAAAATGGGGACAGAATTATTAAAGACTGAATTTACCTCCTATCGTGAAAATAAACAAAGTGATATTTATTAAATCAAAAACAATATGAATAAAATAAGCTCTAAGGAAGCGGACTGGACGGGATGAAGCTGGCGTCGATCGCAAATACAATTAAATTGATGATTTGTTCATTGACTTCCGGTTTAAAATTTATGACAAGGAAACAGGTCGACACGACCGTGGTATTTTATTAAATTAATAAAGTCATATCGATTCCAAATTTTGACGTCTGAAAATTGATTGAAGTTGCTTGGATACAGGAACAATTCGTTTGATTATGTAAATGCTTCGCCCAATTGTTTAATCTTTGATTAAAACTGTATAGAGAAACGGAAGTGGTTCACAGTGGTCCCTATACGATACTTTTAACTATCGGCCTCTTATTGAAGATTTCCTTATAATTTTCTCTTGATCATAAAGTGCAATAGTTTATTCAACTTTCAAAACTTGACTTCATGTCTATTCAATGTCTTGTAACTTCTATAACGTTTAGCCGAGATAAAAAATATCAAGACTTCCCCGTTATGACTAAAGTGAATCAAATATGAACAGCAGCGTGTTCAGTAACGACTGTTAGAGAACATTACGGATACGGGACAGCTCAACCCGAAGACAACTCAACCTGCGCATAACTCAACTCAAAGTTGGGACAACTCAACCCATTAGTAGGTGATTGAGTTGTCTCCGGTTGAGTTGTCTTTGGGTTGAGTTGTTCCCACACTTCCGTTACGAAACGTTTTGGAACGTTCGTGATAATTGAACAGGCTACTGATTACAAGTAACAGAATAGTTTTCATATGCTAGAACTGTCAAACAAGATACTTCAAATAATCCTACACAATTGATTGCTTATATTTAAATTAACGTGCCAATGGTTGGCCGAAAACACTATTTGTAAGTTCACAGAGGGATCGTCTTTTTAAGACATAATCTTAATTCCGGGACCCTCTTGTCATACTTTGAGGTTGTTCCGAATGGAAGCTGGTATTATTTAGCAGATTTTCGAGCAAGATTTTTTAAAACTTAAACTTAGAATTTAAACATGCAAAATATCAGCGTAAAATATGTGTTTGTATTTTTACTTACCCATTTTAACTGTCTAAATCTTGACTGTTTTTATTCCGTTTGTTTCTGCAATTGAAAATTTTATTATACTGATAAAAAAGGTGAATTTAGATACTTTTATTCTTCATTGATCGAATATTTGGTTTATACCACCGTTTGTTACTCGAGATTTTGTGTGTTAATAGATTTTTAAGTTCGATGATTTACAGCTTGTTTAGGGGCCGCCTGAGAATTGAACCCTACTCTCCTAGATTGACAGACGCGTAATGATTTTATCTAACCTGGTTGGGACTAGCAAGAACTCTAAATGCAATGTTATATGTTACCTCATTAAAACTTTTTTTAAAAAAAAACATAAATAATAAACAAGTCTTTCAAATAATAGGATTTCTACTATAAGTGCGTAGAAAAAAAACCAAAACGTGTTTTGGTAAACATTAAAAATGAGACAATTCATTTCAGGGGTAGGCAGTAAAGAAAATAAAATTTGTGTAATTCATTTAACAAAATTACCATGGCTGATAAACCACCACCACTTGGCAAATCATGCTTGTTATGGTAGAACGCTTTCCATTACACCAACAATTAAGACACAAGTAAAGCATATCACAATTGTTTTGTTAAAGTCATCCTGGACATCCCTCGTCGTGGGTTAGTTCATTGTATTGTTATTATAAATAGTGTTGGGTTTTTTTGTTCGAACTATAAGTCATGAAGTGACAACAGATGTAATTGTGAACTAAGTTCCGATAAAATAAACTTAAAATTGATAGACTTTCAAAAATGGCAACTTGTTATAGACATTATAGCTTTTAATCTATAATATTTACACTTTGATACAACTTAACAATAATGGTGAAAATATTTTAATGAATTTAAATATAATTAATCACAATACTTACCTTTAATGTTAATCTAATTTTGATATTATAAAATAATGCTGTTGTTTAATTATTGTAGCAGAAATAATTAAAATCCGAATCTTGCACAGTTTAAATACCACCCGAACTAAGTAATCGGAAATTGTGAGTGACTCAACGCCTCGATAAATATTTATATTTAATACCACAATTTAATTCAATCACCGTTTAATGATTTTTGAGTTTAAATTTTATTATCTAAACCCTTTTCTTAACGATCTTAAAAAAGTGCTCACGCACATTTTAAAAAACGTCAAATGTCACGTGGTTTCTGACGATGTCAATTTTTGAAAACAAATATAATAAATTATCGGATATTTTTTTATCAATTTCAAAGAGCTATTGCTTCGATTACCCAACGCTTCCGTGACATTGATTTGGTTTTCTCGTATAACATGTATAGGATTTCTCTATATTTTAATGAACCAAAGAGCAATTTTGTAATGTAGTCGAATTATCCTCTATGAAATAAATAAGTAAATGGACATCGTACTGTGTAAATTAGTTGTAATAAATCTAATAACCTCATAATTACCCTATTTTGGTTGTTAGCTTTATTTCAATTATACAATCTTTGACTAATTATGACTTTTGACAAAAAATGAAATAAAGACCCTGATACACTCATAGCATGTGTTACTCGAGAAAAGGGTCCTTAAGCTGTTACTCGAGAAAAGGTCCTTAAGCTGTTACTCGAGAAAAGGGTCCTTAGGCTGTTACTCGTGAAAAGGGTCCTTAGGCTGTTACTCGAGAAAAGGGCCCTTAGGCTGTTACTCGAGAAAAGGGTCCTTAAGCTGTTACTCGAGAAAAGGGTCCTTAGGCTGTTACTCGAGAAAAAGGTCCTTAAGCTGTTACTCGAGAAAAGGGCCCTTAGGCTGTTACTCGAGAAAAGGGTCCTTAGGTTGTTACTCCAGAAAAGGGTCTTTAGGCTGTTACTCCAGAAAAGGGTCCTTAAGCTGTTACTCGTGAAAAGGGTCCTTAGGCTGTTACTCGAGAAAAGGGTCCTTAGGCTGTTACTCGAGAAAAGGGTCCTTAGGCTGTTACTCGAGAAAAGGGTCCTTAGGATGTTACTCGAGAAAAGGGTCCTTATGCTGTTACTCGAGAAAAGGGTCCTTAGATTGTTACTCGAGAAAAGGGTCCTTAAGCTGTAAGACGTCATTTCTGGAAAACGTCACAAACATAATCAAAGGCAAAAGCGTACACATGTTATTAAATGCGCGAAATTTACTTACAATTTAAAATACTTTCTTGAATTAATGGAAGGAAAAGTTCTATTGTGTAAAAATGAGTGGTTATTGTTTATCCTCACTTTCTAAACTGTTCAACAAACCAGATTTTTAAGAAAATTTTCTATAATAGAGGGAAAAACGACTTAGTTAAACGTTGTAATGTAATGAAAAACTGTGGCCTGTCGTGATGAGGATTCAAACCTGGATTGCCAGTTTCATTGTCAGATGAGAAGTGTGAAAGACCCTTAAGTGACTTAAAATACGTACAAAATTCATGAATCTAAATATTTTACTAGTTCTTTAACATGACAGAAAATGTCCAATAATTCATAAATTACTTCAATTTGGGAACCGTAATTGACAATTTAATATCGAGGTGAATTGAAAAGGTAACAATAATTTAAACACACCCTTGTCAGTCGATTGTCCATTTTAACAGAATACGTAAAGGTAACCACATATATTTATTGCCTCGTGTGAACATTTTGACGTATTTTGGTCTTGTTATTGCTACATTTTATGAAACGATAATTATTTTTATTGGGTTGTAAACAGATACTATCCTAGTGCTTGATTTTATTATATTTATTTTGTATAACGAACTTTTGACAGATAAAGTTTTTTTCTGTCGAATTGCTTCCATATTCCGAACCAGTTAGTCATTTTCTTACTGGCATATCTTTGTTGCTTTTCCGTGACTAAGGAGCGTTTCTCATCACTGGAAACAAAGTCAGCCTTCTTAAGATATAAACAGTGGTACGTTCATAATAAATTTTACTGTTAAACAAAAGTGTTTATGAGAAAAAGGTCTTTTTTACTGAATGAAAATAACAGGATGTAATACATTATGCTCTTATATGAATGCAACTGAGGTGGTGGACGCAAGGACGCATCTTATCAAAGGTATTGAAATGTACATAATATAAAGGAAACAATCATGGAGCTGTCGCCTTAAACCACAAGCACGAAACACGGTACTAATTAGAAAACAAGAACCTGCAACAAAAATAAAAAGTCAGTTCGTGGTTATATTTTTTGTTTAATGTGGGAGAGCGGGACAGTACTATAGTTGAAAGGGACCCAGCAAGGTGCACTTGTTATGTGAACTTGTCGCCTTGTCATGATGCATTTGCGTTTAACTGAAAATGTATCTTGCTTTTGTAAATAAATATCTTAAAAAATCAGCCTACGAACCTACGTCAAAAAAGTTCACATCAGAGCCTAATTAGTCGTTGTTCAACACTGGTATATATTTGTCTTCCAATTCACATGACATGTCTATAAATATAATATCGATGAGAAATTATAAAAAGCACTTCAAAATTCGATTGAAGGATTAATTTGATAATAAGTCCCGCACGTGCTGAAGTAGGCATACTTCATAGATTTCTATTGCTTTTTTTAAAATGTCAGATTAGTGCACGTGTAAACACATCACTCAAATTAAGAATCTGTTATTCCAAGAGATCGAATAACAGGCCAAACAAAGTCTTAAGCACCTTTTTTATACATGTATATTAATATGGAATGTTTTACGGAAAACCCTTGTAACTCCAATCTTCACCTATTTCTGACGAATCAAAACTGGCCCTTCTATCTACCTCAATGTACTTTTTGCACAGAGTATATCTATTTATGTGCTGTCCATCACAAGTGTCTACTAGTAGGGCATGAGGCAAAACATGAGGTAAAAAACAACAGAAATCAGATTGATTGAAAATGGGCATTTTATTTTAAATGCCATAACACAAAATATACACGATATATACAAGCCGAAATGGCATATCTGGACGGCAAGACCACCCTTAAACATGACAATGAACAGAAATGCAAATGTATAAAAACTAAACAACGATAATGAACAGAAATGCAAATGTATAAAAACTAAACCGTGATAATGACCAGAAATGCAAAAGTATTTAACTATACTTAAGTAATGCAATAATTATGTCATAAAAAGGAAAAAATAGAAACCATTCATTAAGAAAACAGAGGAGGAGGAGCTGGAGGAGGTGGTATTAATTACCTAGAGTGAAATAAATTGATGTTATCTAATCAAGTTAAACTAAGGAACTGAAATACGGATCAGCTATTGGTCAATCGATATAAGTATATGCTTTATAACTTAATTATTTTGATAGTAGTTGGTAATTTTATCCAACTGTCAGAGGCGCATGCATTAACCCCGCTGATTTACATACTTACAAACCAATACAGTACTCCAGTGCACACGATCTATAAAAAAGATACCCGTATTTCTATAAGGGACATATCATAGAAATATCTAGTATTCAAATCAGCAGAAATAATGTAAGCACCACATATAGTATTTCGAAATGTCAAATTATATACTTTTTAAAAGCCAGCCACATCGGCCTTATGCATTTGTATGTATTTGTCTTAAAAGGGTCATCATTCTTTTTTTAACGAAGTATATATTATAATCATCAACTATTTTATAAATTGCAGGTTAACATTGCTGAAATTGGTTTGAAATTAAAATATCATTGTATGACTTTAGTGCATTTTATGTCACCAATATATAAACAACTACTTTATGTAATACTAGTGCATTTAATATATAACATTCCGTTTGATAACAAGTAATTAGGTGGGCTTATAAGATCGACAATACGTTTTTGTATTGAGGGTTAAAATAGGTTGTTTTAGGATGAAATGTGCCATTTATCAGTCGCTAGAACCCATTAAAGCTTTGTTCTGACAGACTTTCTGAAACCTCAATTATAAATTTATGAACATTAATGAAAACACGAAGCTAGCTATCACTTTCAAAATATTAATATGAAAAAGCTAAGTGCATTATTAAAGATAACAATATGCATTAACATAATACATCTTGGATGTAACGACATCGGAATTTTATATTTTATTTCTTTGCTATGAAAACGAATTCTGTTAACGTCTATTATGGATCATATTGGAAAATATCATACTACAAATTATATGTATATCTTACGTCCCTTTGACGACTTTGTTGCAGAATGTTAATCAATTAGAGCTGTCATCGATTCCAACGATATCGCTGTATCGTCGATATTTTCTTTCCGATGCGCTGTCATAATATGAACTGACAGGTCTAAAACATTGACTGCACCACCATTGAGGAAATAGCTCAAGTCTACAGAAGGTATAACATCCATGACAAATATACATCTATTACGAGTTGACAACATAAATGGCCTGCATAGTAATGCAGTGAAGGAATCGATACATATCGGTGTATCGTCGATATTTATTTCTCGATATATCGATATCGTCGATACGCTTCTAGCCCAATCAATGACAGCTCTAATCGGAATACGTTCAAATACATTCGGGGAATATTGTTTTATCTATTTTGGGTTGATAGAAGGATAAAAAAGATCTGTTTTTTATTTGATATTTAAGGTCCCAAGGGAAGATTGGCATTTTGTTCTGAATGAAAAATTCGTACACTTTGTATCACTTCATAGTTTTACCTATTTTAGTTGATAACATACACACAGAAAAAGATGTTAATTAAATTTAACATTTAAGGAACAAACGAACCAATTAGTATTTCGTTTTACGTTGAAAAGATATACATGTATTGTTTTATTGTTTTCTCCTGTTCTAAATATTGTGTTCTAGATATATGCCTTAAGCAGAATAGCTAGGCCACTGGTAGTCTGGATTACCTGCCCCTTACTGTATATAACAGTGGACTACTGAGTAAACGTCGGGAACCAGGCTAGGACACTGGTATCAAATTCTCAAAAAGTCGTTTTGGCGACTTATTTCACACAAAAAAACTGTTTCAAAATTTTGAAGTGTCGTTTCCTGAAGCATTGTTTGCTAAATCAAGAAGAAAACATAGATGAGATAGTATGTATGTACATGTACAAGTAGTTGCAATCTAGTGAAGATCACCAGATATAGATTTATACATTTCAAATGTTCTTATATAATGTTCTATTATTCAGTTATCTTAAGTATTATTTACATTTAAAAAACTATATCATATTCATAAAAAAATCGCAATGATTAAGTGTAAAAAGGTAACATGGAAAATATTCTTTTTTTTTTTTTTTGGTTTCGTTTACCTCCTCCTGTCAACATTTTTGTCCCCATACTTCGAGTATCAACAAATAAAAAACCTCAGCTTATTGTTGACTTTAAATTCAAATGTCTGTGGCGCATTAACCCATTGCTTTAAATACTTAACATTTGTATGATAATCACCATTCATAGACATCTCTAGATACCTATCTTTATCGATAGTGGTGAGTACAGAGGTACTGAAGTAAGTATTTAAATCAGCGAGGTTAATGCTAGCCTGGATTACCTGCCCCTTACAACTATCGTTATCTGGCCAGACAAACGGGAATCATGGCGGCGTTTTCAGTTATTATACAGGTATAACGTTTTCTTAATCTTGCATGGTCATTTGCTGACGATAGTTACTTTAGTAGGAGTTCGGTACTATATAGGACATTCGATTTTTTCAGATTACACGTATCTTTAGCCGACGATTAGCAAAAACATGTCTCAAGTGAACACATTTCGGAGGTGGATTAGTCTCGTAAGAATTTCGGATACTCTTATTTGCATAAATTAATGTAACCGAACAACTAAAAAAGGTATCCCCTGCAATTCTTGTACAATGATCCTTTGATTTAAACCTGTGTTGTGAGAAATGCTCATTCGAAAACATAATTATCCAATATCTAATTCATTACATAGGGCGCGGCCATGATCATGGTTTGCCTGACGTACTTTAACATGTAACTGCCAAAGTACGACTGGGAACCAGACAAGGTTAATGCACGCGCCACTGACAGCTAGTTAAATAAAATTGAACCATTCCCCCCAACAAAAGTACATCAGAACGCAGAAGTTATCACTGAAAACTCTAAACACGTATAATGACTGGAAGATTTATTCAAGATTTTATCAAGTTGATAAATTATGTTTTTTGTTAATTAACTCTAAGCGTGTGATCAAACAATGTATAAAAGTTAAATCCCAGCAGGAAGTACGAGAAAATGTTTCAAAGATAAATTATATTGAAAAGTTTTTTTGTATAATAATTATCTTTTTGATGTGAATATTTAAGATAAGATCATAGATAATAACTTAATTTGGTTGTCTAGATTTCACGTCTTGGTTGCTTAATCAAGTTTGTTGTCCCACGTGAGTTCAGTAGAAAGTTTGTACTTTTCGGTTTCCAAAACAATATAAAATGAGATTACGTAGTTGAGCTGTTGATTTGTACTTTCGGTACTGAGGTAAATCAGTCTGAATCTTGACACTAATCTGTTTTTATATTATAAATGAATTGTTATTAATAGTAAGGATTATTTTAAAACAGGAATAATAAGGGACATTAGTCAGTTATTTCCCCTTGTATACTCTTCAAATAGGTAGGTCCAATTAGTTGGATTACTCCGATTTTACCCTTACTTTTTAATGTCAATTTGCCGCAATTAATCTTAAATAACTTTTTTTGTAAATCATTTAATCTATTTGAAAATCTAACTAAGTATTGTAAGGGTAAAGATCTGAATTTCATCACTCCTGTTGATATTTTAATTAACAAGGAAGATATTAGATGAAATATTTTATTATCCTTACATAGGACTTCAATGATAAAATCCGAGGATTCCAACTAATAGGACCTATACTTACCAATTGGATTGCTTCAGATTTCATCAAGAGAAGATAACTGACTAAAGTTTCACATTGACTAATTTTACCGAACAGTGCCTGTAGCAATCGTTTAGTCCCTGATATACATGTATACACAAAGTATTTGGAATAAGTGCAAATCAAGTTAAATGTGTCCATGGGCCTAATAAGTTGTCTGAGATGTTATTT
This sequence comes from Mactra quadrangularis, assembly GCA_025267735.1. Taxonomy (NCBI): domain Eukaryota; kingdom Metazoa; phylum Mollusca; class Bivalvia; order Venerida; family Mactridae; genus Mactra; species Mactra quadrangularis. Next base: position 26,922,223 of record CM046302.1, read on the forward strand.
TTCTCAAGTAATTCTTAGTCAATTCATGGACTTCTAACGAATGGATTTTAAATAAACAAATGATTTATTCCAGTACAATATAACCAATTTGGTACAAAGATATTTATTGGAAACAAAATATTTACAAACAAATAGCATTGGACAAGTTAAGTACATGTACTTTTATGTGCAGGAAATTGAAAAATATAAAGACTTAGTTTGTTTTTGTTGGATTAAACGCCGTAGCAAGACATTGTATAGGTAATATAACGGCGGTCAGTCAACCTACTCACTGTTCCTGAAAAGGCTAAATATCTGGATTTAGCTGTTAACCAACTACTAAGCACATACTTTCGTCAGTGACTAACAACTGCCCTACATAATTAAGAATCATGGATAGAAGGGAGAATGACCGTAGAAATAATTTCATGACCAAGCTCCACGAAAGTATGCCCCGCCCGGGAGTCGAACCCACGACCCCTCGTTCAGTAGACATGCGTGCTACCAACTGAGCTATCCGGGCGGCTTCATCTTAAGGGGTTTGGGTTGCAGACATTTCAGACATCTTATCTTAAACATATTTTAAAAAATAACATAATAAATAAACAGAAAATAATAGTTCGTGTCACGATCACTTTCCCTGGAAACCTGTGTTATACTCATAGTACGAGGGTAACGTACGGCAACCCTAGAATTTTCGAAAGAGGAATGACTAAAATGAAATGAATTTCGTTTCTAAAGGATACTCTGGAAAGCTTTTAATTTCAGTTTTATAAATTATGATCATGGACATATGATGAGAACAGGTGTGTGATATAGTGTACTTCAAATAGAGCCTTTTACTCAAATATCAAGTAATTTCAAATTGGCCTTCCAAAAAAGCGAAGATACAAATTTGACACAAAGAAGTCGTACTATTTATATAGTCAACACCTGTTTCTGGTTGAACAGTTCAGGCTTTGTTATTTTGTACTTGTATTAAAATTTCGCACATTATGGGAATGTGGCATCCATGTTAGTTTTGGTGGCATTTTAGCTTCTCGTCTATTTTTGTACATTTCCCAACCACGTACACGCTGTGAAGCAGGTGTGTCCATTTGTTTACTTCGTTTAGGTCTTGGTGTTGATTCGTCGTCCTCATAATATTCACGCTGTAAAACATACATAAAAATGAATGACTCGGAAAATTATCTCAATTCTACCAAATGCATATACAAATGTGTATGCTTTTATATTACTCGACCATTGAATGGAAATCTTCAGACATATTATTAGTTATTTTTTCATTTACGGAACGATCGATGGACCAGGTGGGCATACGGAATTTTGGAAGTGCGCGCTTCGATTATCCCCCTTGATATTTCAACCGCATTTTTTATATTTTTGTAACAATCACTTTACGCACCATTCCGATATGAATTACACGTTTCCTACAGCGTTCAAGGTAGTTAAACATGCCGGTTTTTACAAACATTGACAAAAGTGCTATGGTGACAGAATTCCAGCATAGACATAGTTGTAAAACATATAGGTCATAACCCCATGGTTTCGTTTTACTCAAGATAGAAAAACAAATTGGTCAAAATCGTATTTGTTTTGTTGTGGTATAGTACACTTTTTCACTGGTTATTTTTCTACGACCATATCACATTAGTTGTATACTGTAGTGTTTCTTTGCTCTTTCCTAAAACTATATACCTAACTTACAAAGTTAATATAAGATTACTTTAAACATATCTTATTGCAAATATTTTCAGTAATATTCACATACACAGTTGTAAAACACTATAATAATAATAATATATGCATTTAATGTATATATGTGTACATACGGCAATAGGGTTGAACCACAAGTTCTCTAACTTGGTTACGGCTTTCCCCTTTTCGCATATATATACAACGGACAATAGCTATGCGTATATAATGAAATAGGGCAAATGGAAAAAATGAAAACAGAGAAAACAGATCAAGCATACATTGTCAAAGTTTCATTTGTCCAAAAACTTTTCGAGGGCACTGTAAGTCACACTCCTAGACTATGCCTGAATCAATCAAAGGCTTCTACCTGATTAGTACTCATGTCATGCCTTACCCTGGCTCTGTATGTATCTCTAGGTCCAAAATCATCCACGTAAGTTTCTGTATCATGTATTCTTTCTGTGGATTTAATTTTAGAACCAAAACATGATCCACCCTTCCAACATCTGACAAAAATTAAGGAGAAATAAAAATCACAGAAAAATATAAAAGAAATAAAAAACTGTCAAATAAATTGATAATTTAAAAAAACGGTAAATTATTTTTAATAAAAAATCAAATATGTCGACGATAGTTTGTTAAATGAAATACAAGTACATGCTAACTGGTTAGCTTTTTTGTACTGTTTAATATTAGTTTATGACTAAAGCGTAGTGATGTATGTTTTAAGAACAATAGGACTTAGGCAATATTTGGTCCTTGGAGTCTTTCCTTGCGTATTACACTATTAAAATAACTATCCAATTAGCATATAAAAAGAAATCAATGGAAAATCTTACCCAAACATCTTAAGGCAAAAGAAGAGTGCACATGTCAACAGTAACAAACAAAGTATTCCCAATGTAACGGCTAATACGATCAATAACCACCATGGAACTAAAATATAAAATGAAACCTAACAAATCCATACTGATGATTACACATTAGATTCAAGTACAAATCGAGCAGGGCAAAAGTTGCGGGCGAAGTGTTTATTCTACTCTGTATTTCTGGCAAATACTACTGCTTAGTGTATTAACGAGATTTGACTCTGCCCCTTTCATGCGCTTATCAACACCTGTCAATTATCATTGAAACAAATACGCGGCAGTTGATTGACGGAACTACTTTTATCGCCTAGAAATTAACTGCGTAGTAAATCAGAGACACATGTATCACTCCGCAGGTTAAACTGGTCAGGCATTTTCAGCGTCGATAATTATCGTTTTGTTGTATAACTTAAGCCATTCGGCGAAATCATCGAAAGTCTAAAAATATGCGATTTTTGACGATCTTTAAGTACCGAATGCTTAATTAGGGAAGAAAATATTCAGCCAATCGATTTTATTATCCTATTAGCAGAATTTTATTGTGTCTACATTTTGTAGTTATAATGGTGTGAAAAATTCTAGCCATAGTTTATAAAGATGGTATCCATCTTGGACACCATCTTGGTTACCATGATAACCGCCATGATTTCAGATGTCCACCCTCGTTAAAATTTAACTTCAGACATCCTTCTATCCAAAAATGCCAAAAAAACAGCTCTGGCCAAAAAATAGAAAAACAATAGTCTCAGACGTTGTACTATATAATATTAATGAAAAAGCTCGAACCATTATTCATTCAAGCTAGCCAATAATTGCCACCAGGCCCTCCACTGCCATAATGTCAATTGTGACGATTTTTTTGTTTTACAGCCGGGCTTTAAAATGTTTTCAGAAACCCGGCATGTTATGTCCGTCACATTATATAACAAACTTTAGAAAAAAACTCCATTGGCTAAATAAATTTATCGGCTAACAATTTTGAAGGATAAATTTATTTTCAGAAAAGGTTTAAAATAGGGTCTAAACAATTGTTATCATTATGAGCCCTCGGTATAACACCTGTGAAATTGTATTTATTTTAGCATTTTGAAAGTCAATAAAGTGTTGAAAAAAGAACTACCTTGTCAACAAACATAAATTAATAACAATCCGTCGTTTTCGAATGATTAAGTGTGGTACTTAAATAAATAGACAATAAACAAATATTCAATTGACACTAGAGGATGAAAGCGAGCGTAAGAGATCAAAGGAGCAACTTGTTCAATTTTTACCTTATTAGATAACAGTAAAATATAAACTGCGACAGGACTTTTATATATTTGCTTGAGAAAATAATAATGTGCAGTAGGCGATCGAAAGCTCGAATTTAAAGATTGGCGTCAAAAAGTATTCGACACATCCAAATTCGACATTGTTGCTACCCTATGTTTCTCACTAGTTTTGTTGGCGCTTTTTATGTAGATAAATAAAGGAAACAGATTGGTGCGAGGTAAAATGTTCGATCCATCCGGGTAGTTCGAACTAGCAGAGCTCCAGACTTCGAACTTTCACTGTGTTTTGTAGATGAAACGCATGGGCACTAAAACGTGTATTGTGAAAATGAATGTTATTAAATTGTTATTTAGTCTACTATGCATGTTGTTCGGTATCTGGATCGTGTGTCTTTAAAATGCCATCCGTCCCATTTTAATGGCGACGCACAAAAAGCGGGCGGATTATCACTATCACGTCCGCCTCCGTCATATATCAACCTCTGTTTAATTCACTGTAGCAAACATTTACCAAAGAACACGAAGATTAAATACAATGTGTATTAATTTTGATCGTGCAAAAATGCTTCATTTACAATTATAAGGAGAATTCATTGAGAGCAAAATTAAGATTTAATAATGGGATCAATTGTAATATTTTCGATCTCGGACCCGTAGATCGAACTGGATATAAATGTAAAACTAATGAAATATTGACCAACCTGAAGGTGCATCCTGATTAAAAGTCATGTTATTGTCGACGTTAGGGTTATTATTTATGGGCACACATTGTGGAAGCTTGGAAGCCCATAGTCCAGCGGCATTACACATAACTTGCCCAACTCCGTTCATTGTATATCCGGCATAGCATGTAAACACGGCGCTTGATACATTAGCAACATAAGGTCCTCTTGAAATGATGCTGCCGCCGATAAAAGACGGTGGTTCAGCACACATCAAAGTTATATTTGCTATCTGCGTCGTCGGCATCGTGCTTATTCCTGTACTTCCAGTAAAAGTTCTGTCTGTCGTGACTGCAAGAGGGGAACTGGTTTCAGCGCTGTTAGGTGCAATCGGCGTCGTGCTTATTTCTGTACTTCCAGTAAAAGTTCTGTCTGTCGTGACTCCACCAGGGGAACTGGTTTCAGCGCTGTTTGGTACAATCGGCGTCGTGCTTATTTCTGTACTTCCAGTTAAAGTACTGTCTGTCGTGACTCCACCAGGGGAACTGGTTTCAGCGCTGTTTGGTACAATCGGCGTCGTACTTATTTCTGTACTTCCAGTTAAAGTACTGTCTGTCGTGACTCCACCAGGGGAACTGGTTTCAGCGCTGTTTGGTACAATCGGCGTCGTACTTATTTCTGTACTTCCAGTATAAGTACTGTCTGTCGTGACTCCACCAGGGGAACTGGTTTCAGCGCTGTTTGGTACAATCGGCGTCGTACTTATTTCTGTACTTCCAGTTAAAGTACTGTCTGTCGTGACTCCACCAGGGGAACTGGTTTCAGTGCTGTTTGGTACAATCGGCGTCGTACTTATTTCTGTACTTCCAGTAAAAGTACTGTCTGTCGTGACTCCACCAGGGGAACTGGTTTCAGCGCTGTTTGGTACAATCGGCGTCGTACTTATTTCTGTACTTCCAGTATAAGTACTGTCTGTCGTGACTCCACCAGGGGAACTGGTTTCAGCGCTGATTGGTGCAATCCCAGTTGAATGTGACTCCGATGTCATGTGTGGATTTGGCGAAACTCCAGAGGAACGTGTCACATCAAATATGCCCGGCGCGTTAGTGATAGTGGTTGCCATGTTCTACCTCGTTATTTTAATAGCCTTTTTTATTTTCATGTAGAATTTAGGCAATTCTTCGTTGGTAGGGTGTCTCACGTGCGCGTCGTTCCAATTTAGCTAAAAATAATAAAAGTAATTGCTAAAATAGTTCACGCGAAATGTGAAAATTTATTAAAATGACCTTGCATTTTTAACACTGAGGTGATTGACACACTGGCGAAGAATGTTGCATGGTTTGACGCACAGGGCCTAAGTATCAAGAAGAAATTTAATGAAATTTTGACATGCGCTTGAACCAGATAAATTAAAACTAATGCTCCGCATTGCCGTGGTCAAGTATGGATGACAACGTAATTTAGGAACGATTAAACACGGCTAAGAATACTTCACTGTCAGTATTTATCTTTTCATGGAATATAAATAACTTTTTGAAAGACTTATCAACACTCGGCTTGAACCTTACCAACAAACATTTAAATTAGAGACAATTATATAACACATTTATTATAAATATCAAATTATTAAATTGATATACCGAGTGAATCAAAATCCCTCAAATCCAGAAAATCCGGTCACCTAGCCTTTATGGTCTGACGGCAATGAGAGTTATGAAGAAGGCTTTGGGCCCGTTTTTGTATTATATGCCGAGGATGTTACCCTAGTTTTATCTTAAGATAACCTCTATAATCCAAGTTTTTATTGTTATGAAATGCCTCAGATTAAATGGTTTGTCAATTGAATCATAATTTTAATTTTCACAAAAGCTAATTTTGTGACAGAGGAAAGGAATTAAGCCTTTCCAGGTAAATCGCAGTACGTGACTTATTTAAAATCCAATGAAAATTTGACAGGCAGGGCAAGTGCGTAGTTATACATTTATCTAATATTTTGTTTGTTAAAAATTGAAACAACTTTCCTCTATGAATATGATTTTTATTTAAATCTTTAAACGAATGTTAAAATTAGTGCATCATTTAAATCAACATTCATTTTATGTTTACTTCGATTTTAGAGTCAGGAAGACCAAACCAATTTTAACATCCCTTTCATTTCATTTTTTTGTTTTATTTAATACGTGTATGTTGTTTGATTTGATACTAAAACTTCGATGTGTACGATGAGTAATGTCAATGCTGCGACATTTAATGTCAGTCGACCTTAGTCAGTGTGACCTTAAGCACCAGCTTTGACACTTTTATTTTCAGAGCAATTACGACGTTTAGGGTTGGTTGCGACATTTAGCGTCAATTGCGACGTTTGGCAGCATTGCGACGGCGGCACAACAATACATGTATCTAGTTTGAAGTTGTTGCGCTATATATACATGTGACGTACTCGTATTTGTACAGTTTGTATTTTTATATAAAAACCCCACAAAATGGAATCAAAAAGTAGAAACCGATCATAGGCCTGTAAAAACAGCCTTGCATGCATCGCAGATCAACACAAATCTTTTGCGCCCCTTTAGTACATGTACTCTAAACATCATTTTAGCTACAATCTAGCCATTTTCACCTATAACAATACATGCAATAGTTTATCATTTCCAAAATGAGGCATTCTTTTTTCCTAGGGACACCAAACTATTTCAACAACCCGAGGATTAAAAAGTTTATTTTAATTAATATTTCAAATGCCATTGAGTGACATTATTGAGATTTTAATCACCAATTTTGTAAACACTTAAGGTCACAACAACTCTCTTGAATTGGGACGATAGCATAGGTACCGAAATAAACATTAGTGTTAACATTCGGATTATTTGATAACCAAACTATGGTGGCAAATTTTTGCCATCGATTAACCATTTACCATGAACCAAAAGATGCAGTCACTGATTACATAGTTACGTAACTGATTATCCATGTAATTAACTAATTAATTAAGTGGTATTTTTATTGTTTGTTTGTTTTTGTTGGGTTTAACGCCGTAGCAACACACTGTATAGGTCATATAACGGCGGTCAGTCAACCTACTCACTATTCCTGGAAATGCTTAATCTCTGGATTTAGCTGTTAACTAACTACTAAGCACATACTTTCGTCAATGACTGACAACTGTCCTACGTAATTAAGAATCATTGGTAGGAGTAGTATTTTTACGTAGCTTGTTAACGACTTGACATAAAGCAAGTTAAATAATACAAAAAATGGCAGCTCTAGGAACTAACATGCATTAATATTCTGTTATAATATTATAATATATTATTTATTGAACAAATAAACTAGTTAATTAACTAGTCAAACTTTTAACTAGATAATATACATCAAGGAGAAAAAATGAGCCATGCCGGGATTTCGATACCTCATATTTTGATGTCATCATAAATAGATGAAAATGCAATTGATGTTTTAAAATTCTGTCAATTTATTAAAATAGCATTGATAAATGATATCCTAACAAATCAACACGGTATGACGTCACATTAAGGAGATACACTCATTGTAAACTTATCTCCCTTTGATATATGGCATGGACGACATTTTTCAAACGTGATCGAATTATTTTTGATTTTAAGCTCATACGACTCTATTTGTGGACTATTTTGTTAGAAACCACTCGGTATTAATCGACGGACATTCAACGGATTTATATGTGAATTTCTAAAAAACCTAACAAACTAAGTATGTCATAAACTTGATTAAACGAAATTGTGTGAATTACCGATTGAATTGTGTATTGCGAACATTGGACAGTGATTTATCTTATTATTCTAGTGTGTGTATTTGATATAATATACGGATTATTAAATTTGGATTTTGAAGTTTTAGAGTGTAACCAATTTATATAACTGAAATTCTGTCATTTCACATTCGTATGATAATCTACTATTACGGTCTACCATAATTATATACAACTGAAGGGCGTCCATTACTGTGTAGATCAATTGAAGTATACGATGCATAACCAGTGATTCGTCACGCATGAATGGCTCGCATTGGTTAATTATCTCCCCTGGATAGACACGTGGAAGATTAGTGACATTATCTCCCTTGTATCAAGGGATTTAATACTGAATACAGATGCCTCAAAAGAAAAGTGCAAAGAAAAGTAAACGGCCGTTATCCTCTCCTGAAAATGATATCAACCTGCCAGAGAAACGTCCGTCCAATGTATCAACTACACCTGAATCTATAACAACACAAACTGTATCAACGTCTAACAATATGGCTAACCAAGTAAATGTTCAACCACTTAATCTGGCTAATATGTCCAACATGATGAATTATCAAACACCAGCGGGGGTTTTTATGACTCCAACATCTCATTATCAACAACAACAACTTACACCTATCGTGAATCAACAATCATCTCAGTATGCTGTTAATCAACCATCGAACGATAGTTTTCAGCAACTTGTCTTAGAAAGACTCAACTCAATGGACAAAAAATTATCTAAACTTGACACAATTGAACAAAAAATATCAACTCTAACCAATAAAATTTCAACATTAGATTCTAGAGTTACATCTATTGAAGTAAGTGTTAAAGATACCAACTCTAGAATGAATGAAGTTGAAGCCAGTAGAGCTTATGATTCCCAACTCTGTGATGATCTTAAATCTCAGAATAGTGATCTTAAGGTAGAGATTCAACGTGAACGTGAGAAAATCTCCAAATTATCTGAAGATCTCAACAACTTGAAATCATTACCTGATGAAATCAATGATCTTAAGTCTCGTTCAATGAGAGATAACCTACTGTTCTTCGGTTTCCCTGAGTGTCAAACGCCTGAGTTAAGGCGTAGTGAAAATTGTGCCAACGTTATTCTTGATTACTGCAAGGATATTCTCAAAATAGATGATGCTCACACGTGTATTAAAGTTGAAAGAGCTCACCGATTGGGCAACCGTTATATTGAAGGAAAGCCCAGACCTATTGTGGTCAAGTTTAATCACTATCCCGATAAAATGATGATTAAGGATAAAGTCTCAACCAGATGGAGATCTCATCAAGAAAAATCCACTGATCAAAACTCATCTACTGCTTTAAATATTAGAGTTAGTGAACAATTCCCCAAACCAATCCAAGACAGACGCAAACAACTTATACCTACCATGATTAAAGCCAAGAACGCCGGTCAATCAGCTTATCTTGTCTATGACAAACTCTATATTAACAATAAAATGTACACTATTGATAATGTTTCCGCTTCCGGTTACTGCTAGGATGGACCCACGAAACAGTTAACATTTTTAGTATGGAATGTTCAAGGTGTTGGAAGGAAACTCAATGATTGTGATTTTTTAAACTTTATATCTGACTATGATGTACTTTGTTTTACTGAGACTTGGTCAAGTTCTCATATTGCAAACCTAGATGGTTATTGTACTATTAATTGTCCCCGACCGAAGTTTAATGTTAAAGCTCGACGTAATAGTGGCGGGGTAACAATTTACTATAAACAATCTCTAAGTAAATATATTGATATTATTGATATTGATTATAAAGGTTTTATATGGCTCAAACTAAGTAAGTTAGCCAGAGGGAGCATTAATGATGCCTATTTTTGTATATGTTATATACCCCCTGAGGATTCGAAGTTATATCGAACGAATAATTCATTATTGTATCAATTCGACTGTTTTGATTATTTAACAGAGAATGTTAGAAAATTTAATAATCTTGGTGATGTTTTTATATGTGGAGACTTAAATGCTCGTACTAGTGAATTATCTGATTACATAGAACCCTCAGATCTAAGTAGATATGCTGATATACCATATAATGATGTGTCGGGTTCGAATCTTCCCTATAGACACAATCAAGATACTACGACCAACAATTTTGGTACTAATTTATTGAACTTATGTAAAATGAATAATATGTGTATTGTAAATGGTCGTTTAGAAGAGGGTAAATGTACTTATAATGCTATATTACGTAACAAACCTGTTTCTAGTCTAGTTGACTATCTTATTACCAACGTTGAATGTTTTTCATGTATCAACAATTTCTGTATTCTTGATATGACAGAGTTCTCTGATCATTGTCCTTTTACGTTTTCTATCAATCATATTGCTAATGAATCCTTTAGTGACAATCGATCATTTGATAAAATATTTTGGGATAGTTCCCGAAAGGTTGAATTTTTAGAAGTTTTAAACTCTAAACTACATCAGTTCGATGATATAAATGACAAGTTTATATCTCATGAATATGATATTAACGAATGTGTTAACAAGCTCTCTGAATGTATATATGATATTTCCTTCCAATGTTTTGGTCGCACAGTTAATGTTAAAAATAAAGTAAAATGCCGTAAATCAGCCTGGTTTGATAGTGACTGTAAATCAGCTAAAGCTAGATTTTACAATTCTAAACGTTTATACAATGTTCACAAAACGGATGATAGTAAGTTGCTTTTCCTCCAATGCAGAAGCGAATACAGTAAAGTAAAACGTAAAGCTAAACATAAATATTTCAATACTGAAAGAAAAAAATTAAGTTCCATGAGTAAAAATTCGCCTCGTCAGTTTTGGAAGTATATAAAAAAATTTAACAATAAAAATGACTCAAATTGCAATGTTTCCGTTGATGATTTTAAAAATTATTTTGAAAATATATCTAACATGTCGTTTGGTAATTTCTCCGATGAAGACATACCTTCAGATACTGGAACTGATCAACAATATATTGAAGAACTTGACAGGCCTATTTCGATTGATGAAATCAGTAAAACTATATCCTCAATGAAACGTCACAAAAGTTGTGACAATGATAATTTGGTTGCTGATTTCTTTATCGATGCCAATGAGATTGTGTCTCCATATTTAAGTACTATATTCAATTATATTTTTGACAATTGTATCTATCCTGATGCTTGGTGTAAAGGCAATATAGTACCAATCTTTAAGGCAGGGAATAAAAGTAACCCGTCTCAGTACAGAGGGATAACTCTAGTTAATACTATAGGCAAAATATTTTCATTAATCTTGAGAAATCGTATCAACAAATGGTGTGAATCACATGATAAATTCAATAACTCTCAGTTTGGTTTTAGAGATGGTCGATCCACTTCAGATGCTATTTTTATACTGCATTCTGTCATACAAAAAGTTCTGAGTAATAAGTCTAAATTGTACTGTGTTTTTATAGATTACCAGAGAGCATTTGACTCTGTAAACAGAGACGCTCTATGGATCAAATTGTTACAATCCGATATTAGCTGCAAATTAATTAATGTTATAAAATGTATTTATAATAATGTGCAATCATGTATTAAACTGTCCAATAATGTACAAATGTCAGATTTTTTTGATGTTTCAGTTGGTCTTAAGCAAGGTGAGCCATTGTCTCCCTTGCTTTTTATTTTATTTATAAATGATATTATCAATCATATTGATTTTAATTCACTGACTGAAAACGATCTTAATCTGTTATCTTTATATATGATACTATTTGCAGACGATATTGTTATGTTTACCACTGATCCCAATAGCCTACAATGCCAAATTGATAATATTTATAGATATTCAGAGAAATGGGGACTAAAAATTAATGTATTAAAAACAAAAGTATGTATTTTTGAACAACGTAAACAAGCTGTATATAAAGATTTTTTCATCAATAATGAAAAACTCGAACTTGTTGAGAGTTTTACCTATCTAGGGATTAAATTTGTTAGCAATGGAAAATTTTCAACAGCAATTAAAGCTTTGAATGAGCAAGCACTGCGAGCTTATCATAATCTACTTTTCTTATTCGACCAAATTGATTTAGACTTAAAGATGAAGTTTTCTCTTTTTGATAAAATGATTGTTCCAATACTAACGTATGGATCAGAGGTCTTAGGTATATATAATTTTAAAGATATTGATAAATTACACATTAAATTTTGTAAAAAAATGCTAGGAGTTTCCAATCAAACACCCAATATGGCAGTATATGGTGAATTAGGTAGATATCCCTTGTCAGTTATTTGTAAATTAAGGTCAATTAAATTTTGGTTAAAACTCATGAAAAATAGAAATTCTTTAATGTATTCTATGTATGAGGAATTATGTAATATTAGACATGGTTTAACATGGTCATCTCGCCTTAAGTCTATTATTGATCATTTGGGTTTAACTCATATACATCAAAATTTTAATACAGACTGTAACTATTACCCTGTAATTAAAAATAGAATAAATGATCAATTTATACAAGAGTGGCGAACTTCAATATCTGCGATGCCGAAACTTACCTATTACTGTAAATTTAAAACAGAGTTTGAATTTGAAAAATATTTAAGTATTATTACTAATAACAGTTTACGAATACATCTTTCTAAATTTAGACTTAGTAATCACAAATTGGAAATTGAAAACGGTAGAATCGCAGGTATTGAACGTAGCCAACGCTTGTGTAAATTGTGTACCCAAAATTCAGTCGAATCTGAGTATCATTTTCTTTTCTGTTGTAGTAGATATTCCCCCATTAGATCTAAATATTTTCGTAACTGTTCCTGGCCTACTGTTGACAAATTTATTTATCATATGAAATCTAAGAAAAAAATTAACATCATAAGTATTGCAAAATTTATAAAAGAAGCTCTATCTATCAGGAATCGTTGTATCAACACTTAATTACTGTTTATATTATATATATTGTATTTTGTTACTGTTTTGTTATTGTTTAACTGTTTCATTATATTGAATATTGTATTTGATATATATTTTTGAATGTGTGGTCTTTGCCATGAATATTGTAAATGGCCAAAGGCATATGTAAATGCCGTCATTTGCCAATAAAGATGTAGATGTATTGTTTACGAACTTCTGGATCATCCCTCGTATGTGGTTAACTTGCTACGTTACTAGTCAACCACTTATTAACTTTCTAGTTATGTAGTTACCTGGTGGCAGAAATATGCCACCATACTTAATGGTATGAAGTAGCATCTTGGGGTAACATCATAAAATGCATGATATTACATTTATGTATTAACTCATTGCTCACATGTGACACATGATAGGGGCCAAACTCCCCGCAGCGATTATTTTCCTTTATTAAATCAATAACCACTGCCACCACAAGTAAATTCGTCCCTCAGAGAGCCGAATATTTTCGAGTTGGCAGTGATTCAAGTAGCGAAGCGTGACGTAAGCACTGTGGGGAGTTTGGATAGGGACATCTGCACTTATGTTGCAATGTTTATAACGCGGCAGATCGAAATTGTCAAAAATGTCGGCGTACGTGAGAGCTTAAGGGTAACTTGATCAAGCCGAAAGCTGCGCACGCTTATACCTCAACAGTGATAAAAGAAAGACTCGGGAGTTCATTTTTTAAATCATAGAGATTTATCTAATCTACTCGGAATCTCCTCTGATACCAGTGTCAACGTCACGTGATCTACAACAATTACTAACGATTTTTCTTTCTATTCTAATAATTTAACAGTGTGAGGAATCACGTGACCTATATGGTTCCTAACACGGCAAAATGACGATCAGATCAAGAAATTTAGATGAAAAAGACGAGGTAAATGACATTTACCGATTTTTATCAGACCTAGTGCAGTCGAAGTAGCACAAAGTTCTCTTTCTAGCGGTAGTTCTCCCAACCCCACAACGGTTCTAGTTTTTTAGATTACCTCGAAGTTCTTCCAAAAATCTTTCGACTCGTTCAAAACCTCGGGGTAATCTGGAAAACTAGAACTGTTGTGGGGTAAGGAGAACTACCACTAGAAAAAAATTGCTGCTTCGACTGCATTAGGTATGAGAAAAGTCGGTTCCGTATAAATGCCATTGACGTTGTCTTTTTCATCTAAATTTGTTGATCTGGTCGTCATTTTTGCCGTGTTAGGAACCATATAGGTCACGTGATTCCCCACACTTAAGATGCAAAAACAAGGTAAATGACCTTTACACGTAACCGATTTTTATCAGACCTAGTGCAGTCGAAGCAGCAAAAATTCTTTTTGCGGTAGTTCTCCCCACCCCACAACGGTTCTAATCTCGAAATTTAGAACCGTTGTGGGGTTGGCATAGTGAACAATTTACAATAACAGAGCACAGGCTGACATTGGCTATTTTGGACCATGGAGTTTGTTACATTCCGACGATCTTGTGACTATATATATATACCCCGTACATGCCGATTACCAATCTTCGAAAATGTATTATTTACGCCCGGACTGAAATGCGTGTCAGATCATCTGTTTTGGGAAAAGTCGAGGTTCTTAGGCAGGGGATTAGTTTATTGGGTCATAGTGACTTAGCAGAATAATCGGGTGTACGACGTCATATTCTGGTATTTCTATGATCAAAGTCTGCGAGAGTTAAATAAATTTCATTTGAATAAAAATTAATCATACGTAATACAGTTCACGATGGCTCTTAAGTGTGTTATGAAATAGTTAAATTCAGGGATTAGAAAGGTTACAAAAGATTGTTACATTTCTGAATTAATTATTTACTGCGATTCTTCTCAGATAATTTAAAGGATTTACCGTTACAATGCAGGTTACGTTTGTATCTATATCACATGATCTCTTGTAAAGTTGTTTTTGCTAAAATTTAATTGAAATACTTCTAAACTTAAAACATTAGTTCATGGCCATCTGGTAAAGGGATTTGTCGACAAATATATTGTTATGAACAGAAACGACGGTAATATGCGTTTATGGTCTAAATGATTGTCGGAAAAATTCGGTCGAGCTAAAACTCATTCGAACAAGCTGGCTGTATGTGGCTTTTATCGGCATCGGTTCTGTCACAATATTTTTTAATCAACCGAAGTACAATTGGACAGAATTATTGACTTACAGATAAACGTTTTTAGTAATGCTTTACTTCCTTGGGTATTGCTTGGGTAATGCCCTTGCGTTTTTTTTTTCATACTTATGTTGCAAAGCATACACTGTATTGATTACAATTAGAATTTAAAAAGGATAAAAATGAAATATTATCTTTATTATATGTTGTTGTTTTTTTTAAATCAGAATCTACATTCGTTATATATCGTATTTAGCTTCAAAGATGCCAATCATATAAATCAAATACATTTTATATCGTATTTCTCATTTCTTGGGTGGATCAAGCGGGGGGTCAGGGGGGTCCGGACCCCCCTCTCCTAGAATTTGGAAAATGTACCTTTCCATTGGTGTATTTCTTGACTGTAAGCCATTTTTTAGAAGCATGAAGCATTTCTTTCTCGGTACTTAACTTAGATTTAATGGTTATGTAGTCATTTCTATTAATATGTTGCATTTTTCCTGTAAAATGTAAAGTTCAGAACCCCCCTAGAAAGAAATCCTGGATCCGCCCTTGCCTTTTTTTAAATTTTCTTTACTTTTCAAAATGTGCGGCTAGGAAAGTAATCGGACATCAAGATAATTTAGAAATGGGATATGGTAATACTGGAGTAATAAGAATGCATGAATTATAAAATTCAAGACATTGTTCTTGTCATTTGAATTAACGTCCCTTAAATAGACCTAAATCGGAAATCCGCTGTTGTATATTAAACTTTATTAAAGTGATGATTTATAAAATGTCTAGTAAAGTTGTAGGAGTTGTTTCCCTTTAAACGTGCAACTAAGTGTAATTACTAATTATCTAATAAAATAATAGACGAGTTGAATAAAATGGCAAAAATAAGTTCTGTATCTATACTGGATATAAAGATTACGTGGTAGAATTAATGAGCATCTCTGGGTTTATTTCGAGCGTATAAGTGAACTGGGACTGAAATAATATTTACATATATAGGGGCTCAATTTACCATCTTAACGGGATATTATCCTCGATTTTTTTGTGAATGTAAAAAAGTCATTGTGTAAAGCTAGCTTTGGCGACGTGATAGAGTGTCCGCTTACGACTCGAGAGATCGTGGGTTCGAATCTCATTTGGGACCATGAATTTTTGTCGGGTTACATTTGGTGCCCAACGTAAATAACCCACTAGGAATTGTATGATTACACCCCTAGATAGTCCCACAGACAATCAAGCTCCAAGAATTTGAGGACAAATTCTGTTAAGGAGGGGGTGTGTGTAGCAGAGGTATAATACAGCACTTGTACTACCTTGCCTTCAAGCTATCTTTTATGGCAACATAGAGTGTCCACTTACGACTCTAGAGATCGTGGGTTCGAATCTCAGTTAGGACAATGGGTTTTTATTGGGTTACAGTAAGAACAATTTTCTGGGATATATACCTAATAAAAGCATGTTCCCTTATACGTATCGACTAGAATGTTGACATGGCCTGTCCTTTTATGCTTTAAATCTATAGAACCGTAGTATTTTCACATTTTCTTATTTAAGTGTATGATACCGAAAACACCCACACGAGACTGTGCGGTGAAGATGTTTTGCTCTGAATCTTTTGTGCATTCATAAAAAATATTTAACTTAGGTAACCATTTGATTCAATTTTTTCGGGAAAAAAATTGGAGCTAACGATCAAAACAAAATAGATATGCTGGAATTGTTTTGGGAAAAAAACTATAAGTTATCAATTTAATACATTTTGATAGGCCTACTGGCATTCTCAGCGTGGTAGCTTTTACAAATCGGAGAGACTTTTATTAAGTTAGACTTAACTAATACTAAGTTTCGTGAACGATTAAGATTATGCTAGTTGAAAGACCGAGATAGTTTGCATGTAACATTGATTTCTAAAACTGAAAGTACAACAAAATTCCGTGTACGCTTATCAATGTACGGAATCACCCGAGCGATTCCCCGAGTGACGTCACAAGAATTTTGTATTTTAACCTCAATTGAATTGATATACTGACCATTTAGTCGGTAGACTTAATCATTTGCCCTGTGGTCAATTTTTAGGGATCAGCAAATATAAATTTCTTGTTCAATAACGGTAAATTTTCCAAAATGCATTCTGATTGGTCGAGATTTATGAGCGAAACTTTTTCGTGCATTGTATTGAAACCTAAACAATAGCGTTGTCTGAATACAATACAATACAATACAATACAATATTTCTTTATTTAGCAAGTATTGTTGTTTTGAATGGAATGTGTTGGTTTTTATACGTCAGCTAAAGCTCGCACCTGCAAAATCAGTCGTTTGGATACATTCAAAGAGGTAAGACATTTTGAAATTTTGAATTTTCGATTGGATTTTATTGCGTTTAGGTGCTTGCTAATTAAATTTCTGGAGGGTGAAATGGGAATCGTGCAAACGAGTTTTCAATTGGATTTGTGAAACTTACAGTGGTATAAATCTAGTGATTTTAAATTGTTTTGCAATTCAATGATGCCAGGCTGGTATGACTCTTTATGAAGAACCAGGTTTCCAGTTATGAGAATACGCACCCTGTGATATTTCTGGATGTTAAGATATTTTACAAACATTAGTGTTACAATGTGTTGTAAAGTGATGATATGTACGATAATTATGAAAATGCTTGTACGTTCTTGTGGCTGGATTTGTACTGGTCAGTTCTAATCAAATATGACCATGTTTGGACCGACTCTGTGTAGTTTCAGCGTATCTATTTATAATACGATTGTGAAAGTAATATAAATGTAATAAATCATTTTGTACAGTATGAATGCTCAAAGTTAAACATCAGACTGTATTTGTCTCTATGCAACAGTTAATTAATTATTGTTCATGTATGTTTGTTATTGTTTTTGTAGCACAGATTCTAACCATATTTATCTTTGTTTATTTCATGTCTCACAGACTTCATGATTGATACACGACACTATACTATATGTACATGTATTTGTTGTCCTACCAAACATAGAACAATGTATGATCTAGATGTATTGAGAACTAAAGACTGACCTATCATCATTCGTGTCTTGGTAAGTTAAGATTGTTTGTTTATATTATTGTGATTATTTATCAGATCTGCTGGTGAATTTTTAAACATGATTTGTTAATCCAACATAAGAAGAGTATATTTGACAAGACCAGGCCCCAGTTTCACGAAAAAACTCAACTTAATACTCAAACTCAATCTTATGTTTCGATCATTAATTTTACTTGTCTAATCAATGTTACAACAAACATAGTATCATTAGAAACCAAAATAGTGATTTAAAAGCCATGTTATATAAAATAAAATAGACTAATATGTTTGGATAAGGTTTAATTTAATCGATTTGAGTCTGTTTATAAACAGTACAGTTTAGTCTCAAGTGAAAATTGAGTTTGTGGCTTTAAGTTAATAATAAAACCCATAATATTTTTTGTTGATACTTCTTATACATTTTCATTATTATGATTATTTAATAACAGCAATTCCAACTACATTAACATGTTTTTACAGACCAAAAACACTTGACGCTCATATTCAATAAGATGGAACATTTAATGTTCCATGAGTTACTGAGTAAATACGAATAGACTGTGAATTGAATTAAAATGCAAAAGTTGTATGCTGTGTGTGGGCATTTGGGACAAAAAAGATTTTTGAAATATACACAAGTATGTGTTCATACTGGTCTCATAAGTACCCCAAAATGTAACATACGTTACTGTCGCCATCTCAATTTTCTGACTTTGAGCGCAGACTACGAAGAATAGGCACATAAGGTAGTCTTAATGCAGTTGTTTTTTAACACATACAACGTTCCTGTATGTAAGAATAAGATTTTTATCTTGCTCCTCAGAAATATAAACTTACACACAGCTCTTAAACTTTGTCGCCAAGAGTGTGGAAACATACGTGACCGTGAAAAAGGTCCATTTTTTTAAAATTTCAAAACGATATTATAATTGTAAAATATATAAAATCATAAGATTAGATATGAATATACATGAAATAGAAACGATTGTCATTAAGTATTCACAGGCATTTCAATAATCATCACATTTTACCAAAATTTTCGGGTAGACTTTTAAGAATGAAACATACGTGACCATGGTTTTTCAACTAATGGTAAATATCTTAGTTGAATTAATATTTTCTAATTAGTCACTCTAATGAACTCTTCATTTTATGATAACTACTTTTGTCATTGCTCAGGATCGTCTAGAGATACTGCTGTCTAAAGTATCAAATGTAACATACGTGATGTAACATACGTTACCGTTAAAATGATAAACCGATCTTACAATGTGGCAAAGGGTTAAACGATGACATTATCTCATTGCAAAATATACGACATCATCAACCAAGCTGAAAAAAACTTGAAATTGCGTGCCTCTCAATGGCGTTGACAAATTAATGAGTCTGAAGATTTTTTAACCATTGCATGCAATGTAAGCATAAAATCCTACATAGCAATACTCAAATAAATGCTTTTTGCCAATTATTTGCTACTTCAATACTTACTAGATGTTAACAAATCTGATTTATTCGTCCTTTTTCGCTTCTTTTTCAATAAGACATGGTTTTGTGAATTGAAACATACGTTACGTTTGGTAACGTATGTTTCATATGAAATGTATTTTAGTTGATGATTGTTAGTTTACTTGTTTCACTATGTTTCGCTTATTTTTTGAAACTCCGAACGTTCAAGTCCTGATTGTTTCTTTTATATCCTGTCTTTAAGTGTAAAGGAACACAGGACGTCAGTCAAATTCAACAGCAGCGAAAAAACCTTTATAAACATACGTTACCACAGGCTGTTGTAATTCCTGACGACACAGACAACATATATCAGAATTCATTTTTTGTCAAAGATGAACTAGAATACGTCGCGGAAGATTTTGTTGCAGAACTATTTAAGGGAACATGGCACATTGCTACAAATCGATAATGATAAGGAAGCAAACACATCGATCATGAAACAGCGCCAACCTCTCATCCAATGGCAAACCTATGAGGCTGTAATTTGGGTGACAAATGATTTGTTTTATGAAATAAGTGTGCCAATACCTAATGGAATGTCTGGGAGAATGTTGCAATGTTTATTTTAATTGTATATTTAAGTGAATTACTATGTGAACTTTAAATACGATTTAACTGTTTTGATTTTTTGAGACTAATTCGTAACCTTTTTACCTCTTAATTTTAAATTTGTTTTTACTTAATTTTGAAGGCAAACCTATTAACATTATATAGATATGACATAGTACATAGAAAATAGTAAGTGCTACCATTTAAATTTTTAAACTGTTGTACTGGGTGTAACTGATAACACTGGGATATGATAGTTTAAACAGTGTTGTTGTAACATACGTTACTAACTAGTTATTTCTTTAGACGTTCATGATTATGAATTTTTCAGTGAGTAAAGTATACAAACTATTAAAATGTATTCAGTAATGTTGATTTTTTACGGCCATTGTACTTTAGTTCTCTTTGAACTTTGTTCCAAGTTGGAAAGTCATTGTATCAAGGGTCATTAATCTAGTTTTGTAATTTGCATACGTTGTTCAAAGATTTAAGACATATTTGAGCAATTTTGTGTTCTGAATTTATCGTTTTGAAGTATGTATTTCAAGTACCATCCCCTTGCCTTCTTATAATTGCTTAAATCATAGACAAACATACAAAACCAGACCAAGAATATGCGTTTTATTAGCGTGTTCCGTAAAGAAACATACGTTACTATAGAAAATATGTGCTTGTGTTCAAATATGTGTAAAAATTTATTTAGTCCGAGATTGTTCAAACCCTTGCATAATATCAAGCCTCATACATACAGCAACTTGTAAAATCAGTCAAAACAAAAATTGACAGAACTTTATTTTTTGCATTTTTCAAATCTTAATTGTCCCGTCTTATTGAATATCAGCGTTGAGTGTGTTATTCAGTTTGTACTTAAGTTTGTTTGTGAAACTGGGGCCAGGAATGTTGAATATTTTCAGAGGATTTCTCTTATCATCAATACAAAACAAGTCTTCAAGTAGTTAGATGCCATTATAGTGTTAAATAGCACTTTTATTTGCTTCTATAAATATTAAATACTTTGAAAGTGTGCCATGACATCTTGGACTTGAGTGTTTCCCCACAATAGGTTGAGTCCAAATTTAAGTCCAAAATTAAAAGTATCATTCCATGTTTACATAATTGATTTATAAAGTAATGTATCTACATTTTAATATTATTTTTATTATTTATCTTTGAATCACAAGTTCAACTTTGTCTTCGGTTAGATTTGAAATAAGTTTACAACTTTTGTATACCATTTAATATGAGTAGTTACTCAACCTTGGATTTTTTAACTAGAAACTGGGATTATAACTATTTCTTTTGGACTTTGAATTCCATTCCTCCTAGGCTCTTTGCCAGGACCCCCCTTGGAAATATATTGGATCCAACTTTGGTTTAATTTTTGTATAAATAATTCTGTTTTCTCTTTCACTATTAATTTGTGTATATAAAAGTTTGAAAATGGTGCGAATTGCTTACTCTAAAACTATAGTCAACTGCCTTACTTATCATAAAATATCTACTGCTATTTTAACAATAAGGTCAAGCAGTTTAGTTTGGGAACATTAGCTGCAAACATGATATCATTTGTTCACAGAATGTACCGTACAACATTATTTCTATTGTTAAACACTATGTACTGTTGAATTTTATAAAGATGTCTGTGGCACATTTATAAACCCTGCTGATTTAAATGCTCATTATTTGTTTGTTAGTGCCAAAACATCAATACTGATATCTATTTTTATTGAGAGTTACTTTACTGATACTGCTGTACAACTAAGAAACAATTACATGTACATTGCATGATGTTGTTGTTATTTCATTGTTTGGTTTTATGCTGTAGCAACTCATATCATGGTGGAAATGCTTAATCTCTAGATAAAGCTCTTAACCAGTTATTAAGGCACTTACTTCCATCATTGACTGACAATTGTCTCACATGATTTAGTATCAGTGGTAGGAGGGGGAATGGCTGTAGAAATCATTTCATGACCAAACTCCATGTAAGTTTGCCCTGCCCCAGGGAATTGAACTCACCACCCCTCAAGCAGTAGACTTGTGTGCTGGGCAATTTTTGTAGACAAAATTCTGGAGCAATTAAAGTTATCATATTAGATAAGAAATATGTTTAGAGTGTTTTGGATAGATATATTTATAATTTTAAATCTTTTTCAATTACAGGTACTGATGAAGTTGTATGTTTATCTACAATATAAATGTCATGAAGTCAAATGGTCTTGAAGATACATTTTTGTGTAAGTTATAATTTCTTTAAATTCCATTACTTTGAACTGTTTTCTTTCATGCTTTATGGTGAAACAATGATGAAAATATATGATGAAAATATGGGATGAAAATTTACGATAAAATGTAAGATTTTACATATTCATTGTAGCAAAATTAAAAAAAATCAAAATGACACTACTATAGAAGATAAATGACGGAAAAAATGATGTCTCACTACATTTAAGTAGATTATCTCTAGCAGAACACAGAAAAATGCATGAAAGAAACAGGTTTTTTTGTAAATTTTGGAGTAACATTTTTGTATTTCTACTCTTTAACTCAGATAATGATAAATTGTCAATTGTGGCTGCACCACTCTTAAAAATAAATTTTCTGAACTCACTCAGAGAATTAAAACTTGATCTTACACCAAAGTTTACGAAATACCTCTATGATTTTATGATTGTTATCTAGGGAATCTACAAGAAAAAATGTTGGATTAAAATGAAATAATTTGCTCAAAGCCTTTATTTGCTCTTATCTGACCATTGAAGCATGCTGACCAATCTTTCTCTGCTGAAGTGATATATGAAATCCAGTAGCGTGTTCAATTACACAAAACGTTACAGAATGTTACATAACGATACATTTGGAATTCCTTGGCCATTCACTGCGAATAACCTAAACTAATACACAAATATGAGATCGTTAAGGCAATGAGAGATGTTTCAAAATTTACGGACTAAAAACAAAACATCACTCAATGCCTAAACATTCATATACAAATGTATTTGTTTACTTTAACACCGGTAGTTTTTAAAATAGCATCTAAATATGTCGGAGATTATTCGCATCGAATGGCCGAGGAGTTCCGAATGTATCGTTACGGAACGTTTTGTAACGTTCACGGTAACTGAAGGCAGGGCTGCCTTGGGGTAAAAGCCATAATACTGAATAGAACTGGTGATTTGTAGAGTTCTAATTTTACTTGTTGCTAATTTGAAATGAAAACAATTCACCATGACATTTTTTCTAAGTATTTGTTAGAGAAGGTTCTTCATTCCACTTTATTCAATAAATGCACTATATTTGGCTGAGATGTTTCAAAAGCATTTTTTATTCTGCAAATTTTTGGTCTTTGAATTCTGCACAATTTATTTTCTAACATTTAATTCTAAAAATAAATTCTATATAATAATATAGCCTTTTTAATTATAGTGAAGCAAACATTATGCTGAAAATAATTGAATTTATGTTGGAATTTTTATCGTAAATTTGCGATACATTGCCAGACATTACATGGAAGATCTGGAATCTGTATATTATGCATCCATACTCTAGTATTCCTTACTGGGAAAAATGATTTTAAGTTGGAATTTCCTTAATAATTCTCATCATGAACATATTTGCAAACTGTGAGAAATGTCTACAAAAAAATGTTTTTTATTCTCTTAACATCATTTCAATCATTTTGCATGGTTTGGTATATTACACAGCAGTCTGATACAAAATTATTAATTTATTGTTATCTCTTTTGAGTCTATACCATCACATGTGATACTTAACTTTTTGAAAGAGATAAATGTATAGGATAAAATATAGGGCTAAGGATCATTTATATCAATTGAATTAATAGTGTCATTATTTGTTTTCGGCGCGATATGACCTTTCTGTGTTGGTGCGCCATAAAACCCAAACAAACAAACAATATTGTTATCTCCCTTTTGTATAAAAATTGTGTGAGTACAAAAAACATGTCAATATAATTTAAAAATTGGGTAAGTGTACAAAATAGGATATTTCATATTAGCACAATATGTTCATTAGTTTTGTATTGCTAAGAATCATTACTTAACTTGTTATTGTAAATTATTTGATAATAAAATAATTATAGAATAAGTTATTACCTCCCTGTCATATGAAAATAGAGCAAATATAAATATCATACAGTAAAGTTTGAGTTGACATGCACTGTAAAAAATCTGACAAGGTGAAAGTCTTTGAAAACTAATGAGCAAATAAATAAGCTATTTCTAGAAATTTTAGCAGCTGTGATTTAAGATTAATACATAATGTAAATCTTGTTTGTTTGTTTGTTGGGTTTAATGCCATAGCAACACATAATATACATGTAGGTCATATAATGGCGGTCAGTCAACCTACTCACTCCTCCAGGAAAGGCTATATCTCTGGATTTAGCTGTTAACCAACTACTAAGCGCATACTTTCGTCATCGAAAAACATTGTTGGAGGGAGAATGACCGTAGAAATAATTTCATGACCAATCTTCACAAAAGTATGCCCCCCCCCCGAGAATTGAACCCACGAAGACGGGCATATACAATTATTGAGATATAATAATTATAATGTATTATTTTTATTTTTCAGGATGTCAACCAGACAAGTGATGTATACACATATTGTTGTATGAAAACAGTGTGATTCAAGCTACACAAGGAATATGGACACGTTGAAAAAGGATAAAAAGACAAAAGCTAAGATATTTATATTATTTTTATGTATTTTGTATTCCTATGAGTCTGATGGCAACCTTTTTATTTACCTGAATAAGCGTGTGTGATTAATGTTTAATTTTGAAATTAAGTGATTTAAGTTGCTGCCTTAGTCCGTTGAGTACTTTGATTCAAGATTTCTTTGAAAGCAAACTGTCTCAGGCCACAGGGGATCTTTGTCTGTTTTTCTTATACATATATATTATCTATAATATATGTAAGAGACCATGAGATAAAGATCACCTGTGTCTCAGACTAGCTTACACAGACTGGTTTGTTATTCCATATTCTTATATAGAGTAATATTCTAGTCCTGGACATCTATATTTGATTGATAACTTTGTTAATTTCTCTTGTATTTAATTGAATATGAGAGCTGAATGAAACACTGTTGTGACTCCATTTAAAAATAAAGGGAGTTACAATAGTGTTTTGTTCTGCTCTTGATTTAAGATATACTAAATATGAATAAAAACAACCTGATTAACATTCAGTTAATTTGGTGGTTTTTGTTTGTTTGTTACAACACAGCAAGAACATTATTCTAGAACTTGATAAAGTCTTTCATCAGATTTTTCTAAAAACTTGTGTGTACGTTAAAATTAGGAAATTTAATGATTGTAGATATTTTTTAAAGGGAGACAATAATGTATATAATCTATAGAATAGTTATATAGTGATTATCTCCCTTTAATCAGTATCAATCATTTCAGTTAAAAAATGTTACATGTTTTATTGGTTTGTTTTGATTCTAGATTTAGACTTTGTCATTTAAAGGATAAAAGCTGGTAGGATACAGGCTTGACTTAGATTGGTTTTGCATTTGTAATTATATTAACATTCATGTTTTGATTGTCTTTTTAAAATTATTATTGTTCACATAAAGCCCAAATCCTTTAAAAAGGTGTATGACAAATAAAGTGTCTATTATAAACATTTTCACTTTTAGGTCTGTTAAACTTATGATTACTGTTAACTTCGAAATAATTTATTTTCTTTTGGTTTTGGTTACTTTTCTATTTATTACTAAGACTAAATTTTTGACAATTACTTTCATTCTTACTTTTTGAATTTATGATGTTTTTTTGTTTAAGTAGCGTTTCATTTAATTATATAAATTTAATTTTGATCGTCTTTTTTAATTTATTCGCATTATACCTTAAGTTTCATAGTGTTATTATTTTCAAGTTTTGGATAGCTAATTACAAGTTTTCAAATTAATTCATTCAATGTACATTTTTAATCTATACAATATGCTAATGAACACTATTTATTATTATAATAGTTTAGTTAAGATTTCAAATAAGTCTACTGTATTTTGTCATGCATTTTTTGACGCTGATATCCTTTGCTTTATAATGGACTTATTCTGGATCTCTGGTTTATTGTTTTTCAATTAAGGTGCAAACACACTTTTAGTGGTACAATGAAAATTTATAGAACGATCTTTATTTTCAATTTATTTTTTGGTTGATGAAACTGCTGAAAGCTTTGTTTGTACCTATATTGAATAACGTAAACATTTGAGTGCTGGACATTTGTCTACTGAAAAGTATCTGGAATAATGTTCTTGTTGAGTTATTATAACCGATGATAAATAAGTCTTTACAACAAGTCATGGATTCTCGGGTAGATTATGAGAACGCAAGATTTGTGGAACCTGGATATACTGAGGGTTGGTTGTGAGCCCAAGCCCCGGACGTACCGTTGATGTCACTAAG
Organism: Mactra quadrangularis; assembly: GCA_025267735.1. Lineage (NCBI taxonomy): Eukaryota > Metazoa > Mollusca > Bivalvia > Venerida > Mactridae > Mactra > Mactra quadrangularis. The sequence goes on from CM046302.1 coordinate 26,949,054, forward strand.
CAAGGTTGGGTGGAGTGTCGTCTGATCAGAGGGGTCATATGTAATGTTCCTGCTATCTTGTATTGGCTGGTAAATTTTTATACCTGAACCTAAACAGTGTTGGTTGGGATTTATAGGGATGATAGGGAGTTGTGTGTATGGGGGGTTGGAAGGGTAGGTGTGTATGGGAAGGCTGGGTTGTTTATGATGGCGGGGTGAGAAATGGTGTTATCTGAAAGTATCTGAGAAAGGCTGGTGGGTATTCCATGATTTAATGCTATCAGAAGTCTGTAATGTTGTACAGTGTATTGTCCCCAATTAGTGACTGTATGAGGGATGATCCAAAATTAGTTGTTTAGTGAGTGACTATTCATTCAGTGTTGTTTACTGAATAGCACTTTCATTTCTGTGGTGTCTATATTTGTAGATCTCCTAAGGGGTTATTAGTTAAGCAGGATCTAGAATTTGCACATTTGATTTATATTCCATTATTTCTAGTATAGTCTGTATTGGTACAGATATATGCATGGGGTTTAGAATTCATTGTTGACTAAGTGTATGCATTGGAAATTTAAATTCCACTAAATTTACTGCTATGCAGTTCTTGAATTACTCCTAGTTTAACACTGAACCTACATGAATGTAGTTTGCGCAAACTGTCCGCTTCTCAGGTTAAACTTAATAATTGTTTTCCCTGCCTACTGTGAACAATAAAAATTTAACTATATTCAACCTGTTTGTTGATATTTTTTATTGTTCATTTATACATTGGAAATTTATGTTTTTGTGGTATGACACATAAGAAAATGCATTTTTTTGGTTTCTATGGTTGACTCACTGCATGTTTTGACTCCTTATAATTGCAGGGTACAATATGGCTCCTATATGAGTTGCTAATGTATCATATTCTCGTACCCAGAGTCTAGTAGGATTCTCAATACATGTACTATGCTAGTATTGAGAATCCTACTAGACTCTGGGTACGAGAATGCTGTATCATTGCAACTGAAGCTCTTTGAACACTTAATCATTGTCAATCTAGTGTTGACATATATTCTCATATCAATTAGTTCATATGTAACTTGTGTCTACTGTCATTGGGATTATTTTAAATTTTATTCAACTGTCAAAGGTGCATACATCAGCTTTACTGATTTAGATACTCAATACACTATGTCAATACTCATAATTGGTTTAGATCAATCATGAGTAGTGAGTAGTGAAGTGGGTATTTAAATCTGTGGGGTTTATGTATGCACTTATGATAGTTAAATACATGTAGAATTTAACCATGTACAGTCACCACTGTTACATGAGGGTAGGCTGATGGACAGTATTCTCTGTATGCATTTTCTTCAGTTATATGTTGCATAATTTTGGATCATCCCTCATACAGTCAGTCCTTGTTGAATCCTTGATAAGGTTTGGTACATGTGATTTCCTTTTGTCCTTTGATTGGACACCTTCTATAACAGTTGTACTGTATACATGTACCTATTGTACACTTCAAGTATTAAAGTGTACAATTCTATATCTAATGATGTATTTGCGCTGCAAATGAATCATTTAATTCATGATGAGAATCAGCTCTGAATGTTTCGGAATTTTGGCGATTGACCTATATCCCGTCATTACAATTTGTGTGAATACAGATATATTCAAAGGGTTTAGAATGTGTGCTTTCGTTGTTTATTGCAAATATTGCAAAAATTTAACCCCTGTGAAAAGTACCAAAACCTACCTGCTGCACTGAGTATTGTATATGAATTAATCATCTCATATAGCTTGATAGAACTTACAGTTATTGTATTTGGCTATTAATTGTTTTGATTGCATCTCAGTTTGTTGATAGCGTCTTGTAAATTTCATTCACTGAATTACTTATAACTAGGATTGGATTTTAAGATATTTGTCAGCTTTTCATTGCCTAATTAATTTATTTGTTCGGGGTTTCAGTGGCCATGTAGTACAAACTGTTTGCTTATGATCTCTTCTACCTTGATTTCTTTCATGTAAATGTGATTCAGGCTTAGAGTTTTCATTCAATTTTTTTTTGGTTTTATTCTTTTTTAGCTTCCAAATTTGTTAAGAAAGATAAGTAAAGGTCAGTTAAGCCCATTAGGTATAATATGGTGGTGACTGTGGAGCAAGGTAAAGGCTCCCTCATCTATAAGATAGCGATATTATATCTTTTGGGAAGTTCAAAGTTTTTTTCCTAGTTTAGCAATTGATTTTGCGTAAAACTTATAATTGTAATAATTGTATGTAGGATCAAATATCAGTTAAGGTTAATTAAGCTCATCAGATATAATATGGTGGTGCAGTGGACAATGGTAATTGATCCCTCATCTATAAGATAGCGATATTATATCTTTTGAGAAGTTCACAGTTTTTTTGTTGTTTAGTAAAATATTATAGAGAACATTAACTTTTGACTTTTTCGTAATTATTTTTATTTTGTAATTTAGTGTAGATCTTTTTGGTGTCCCTCATTTGTAATTTATTAATTCATTTATCATTTTGCTGTATTTTTCACCTTTCATTGTAATTCAGTAGTTAACACTCTAAGGATGAAAAGATCATAAACAAGCAATTAAGACCACTTGACCACTGGAATACCTATCTATAAATCAATCAGACAATTTGAAAATCAGCTATTAAGGGGATAATTTAACAATTTATAATGGTTTGTGATATTTCAATAATTTTGCGGGCTTTTGATTAGGTGTTTGGGTCTGCGAAGCAATCCATGTACACATCCTGAGAGTTCATATACACTGTGTCCCCTCAGGTTTTACTAGGGCTATCTGAATTAAACTTTTTGTAGATAGGAAATTGATTTCAATTTACTGATATCAATTATTTGTGACTGAAATGAACAGAGTCTTAGTTGTAGCATTCTGAGTATGGCAACTAAAGATTAATGTCTTCCTGCTGGAAGTTGTTTACCTTGAACACTAGAAAATTGTCTGATTTACATACGCACATGCAGAACAGTGTCTGTTTGTTATTTCCTGAGTGACAGCCAATTGATGGCCTCAATTGATTTCAAACGATTGGAGTTGGAAACAATTTTACCTTACTTATTTATGTTATAGAGTGTTAAAAATATGTTGGGTAAAACTTGTTTCTTTGCCTCTGACTGATTTTAATTTTCCTTATTGTGACAATTTTGTTTGAAATGCAGAGTTTTACTTATCGTATTGATGTGAAATGTAAATCATTTGAATGCTTCTAATGGATATATTATGACATCTAGTACTACATAATATTATACAAATATTATTAGCCTGAGATTAATTATTACATGACTGGCTTCTGCAACTAAGCTTTGGTTAACTGATTGAATGATTGTGAATGATATTCAAAGTGTGCTCCTGTCTCACAGTGCTTCTGTTAGCATTTAATAACATATGATTTGAACTATGTATTGTAATTGTGTTTTCGTCATAGTTGAAATGCTTGCAGTAAGCATCTTCATTTTCTTCTCAATGTTACATTTGACCAAAGTGGTTTGAGGACAATCGGGAGGTGTATTAGAATAGAGCATTGAAATACTTAATGATATTTATGTAATTTTTTATTACAATAAATATCAAAGAAAGTTTTTTTTACAGCTGAAAATTTCAAGGACTATATTCGGTTTAATAAACTTAGTATTTTTTAATGCTTCACCATGTTTAACATATTTTGAATTAATATTCACATTTCACAATTTGTGAGGACAAATTAAATATTATTCATTTTTTGAAACAAAGGGAGATAATAACTCATTTAAGTTAACATACTTGTCAATGATTTTGCAGATATAAGTTGTTGAATAGATCTAATACATGAACATGATTTACATATTGTTATAAAAATTAGCAATTTTATGTTTGTTTTATAAATATAGACATGACATTGAGAGCTCATCAATGGTTCATTTAAGAATTTTTCATAACGAATGATAAGTGATTAATAGGCACTTTGACTTGATCTAAAAAGAGTTTCACAACTGTATTTATGTTCCTGTTGATTTCGTTAAGTAACTAAATTTTAGATAAAGAAATGTTATATAATATGTTGCTTGTATAACACAGATATCTGTAAACAGATATCATATAGATGTATACAGATGCAGATAGACATATGTGGTATAGGTTCTCTTGACATCGCACAGAGGGACATGTTGAGATGACCTTTGTGTTGACCAGTCAGTGCGTAGTTTCATTTAGACGAAGCACTATTAACAGCATCTTGATTACATAATTTCAATTTTAAGACTGAGGTATGTGTAAAACTAGCTAATATTATCAATTTAGCCTGAAGTCTTAATCAATGATCTTGACAAAATAAAACAAAACTACCAATATTTCATTTGAATGGAACTTCGGTGTATGTGCCTCTAAATATTCTTATTATTAAAATTGACTGACTTAGAAATACTTGAATAATGATCTTAATCTTAGTTTACTCTAGTTTTTCAAATTGAAGCTGGCTGTAGCCTGATCATCAGATTTGGACCATGTTTCCGAATTAGGTTTCTATTGTGAACAGTTTATACTGAAAAGTTAAACTAGCACTGGGGCAATATCAATCTTTATCAATCAAGTGGTCTAACTATATACAATCTTTTGACTCTTCTCTATTGCGAGTTTGATCATGACTTAGAATATTCTTCATTTATTTGAGAAATAGAAATTGTTTTATTAATTTTTTAGCTGTAAATTAAGTGTAATTCTTATCTTAGTAATTGTAAAATGTGGAATCCAATATCAGTAAAGGTCAGTTTTAAGCTCATTAGGTATAATATGGTGGTGACTGTGGAGCAAGGTAAAGGCTCCCTCATCTATAAGATAGCGATATTATATCTTTTGGGAAGTTCAAAGTTTTTTCCTAGTTCATCAATTCATTTGATGTTATAGTTATAAGTAGAATCAAACATCAGTTAAGGTTAATTAAGCTCATCAGATATAATATGGTGGTGCAGTGGACAATGGTTATTGATCCCTCATCTATAAGATAGCGATATTATATCTTTTGAGAAGTTCACAGTTTTTTTCCCATTTTAAGACATTCCCTTTCATTTTAATTAATTATACTTTAATTTGTTTTTTTTGTCTATTTCTGTGTTTAAAATTATCATTCTCTAGCTAAAATGTCAAAAATCAAAATTTCAGATTCCACTTTTTTTCATTTAGAAATATTCTTTTTAAGCATCAAACTAATAACAGCCAGGAGTCAAAAGATTATATATAGTATCGATCACTTGATTGATAAAAGATTGATCATGCCACGGTGTTCTTTAATAATCAAGCTTGTTACACTGAGTTTTAGACGCAACCATCCACTTGTATGATATTGTTGAGTTGATTCAAAATCTTAAAAGGGACTTAATCCTACTTTCGTAAATGGTTCTGCATTGTCTTGTAAGAAGCTAGCTTGTACTAGATAAGGCTGGTTTGACTCACTGACTTAAAAACCCATTGCATGGAACTAAAGGCAGATAAATTTTGTTATTTGTTTCAATTTTATTGAAAAATAATGACTACTGTGACATTTATAGTATTCTATTTTTCTAATTCATTTTTTTCATTCTCTCATAAGGTAAACTAGTCAGTAAGTTTGCTAGGTAACAAACCCTAACTCTACAATCTGGGCCTATTAGCTATAGTATTGTTAATGAGCTAAATTTTAATTACAATTAGCAATAATTGATTCTATTGTATGCCTGGTTATAAATTCAGGTTATCTCCCTTGTATCAAGTATAAAATATTACATTTTTGTTGAAACTTTTTTGTACTGATCTCTTTTGTAGACTGAAGTTCATTAACTTTGGTGATTCTGTGATAATGTAGGTGATTGACTTTGACGATTGTAATTGACCATTTTTCTTTAGTTCTGTACACTTGGAAACTTTAGATGTTGGTGTTACTTGTCGGCCCAGATTGCTAGCTCCATGATATTCTAATTTATATGTTACGTATGAACTAGAGTATCATCGAGCTAGTGACCTGTCCGTGTAAGTACTAGCACTGGTATAGGGTGCAAATAATAAAACTTACAAGAGCACCTCATGGATTTCAAATGGTGTACAGCAGGTCTTATACTTAATTTTTGATAAATTGAATACTCTGTATTATTTGAAGAGAATAGATTATATATATATTGTACTGACTGACCCATCTTGTAAAGAAAACATTGGATGACTTAGTAAAAACAAAGTGTGCCTTTTATGCTTGTTAATTCCATGAAAATCATGATTTACTGTCTAGCTGGATTAATTTTTTTTATTATTTTTGTGATTCAATGTTTATGTAGTAGAAGTATTATTTCCTTTTTAAAATACAGTAAGCACTCTATAGTATGACACTCACTTTTTCATATTTTTGTAATTGATTTATAAATATTGTGGCACTACAAAGTCAATCAATCAATGCCATCACTCAAGTTCTAAAATTGTTTCACCAATATTTACAATACAAATCAAATAGGCTGTGCCTGGCTATGTAGCGTATGTTTGTATAATTGGTCACTTCACTTGTGTACACTATAAAGTAGTATAGTGTACCAAATTATACATACATGTATTACATATTCTGCAGTGCTCTAAGTACACCTTATGTGCACTTTTACCCCCCCCCCGTTCCAGGTTACTATTTACTGATGATATTTGAAATTTTAATCACTATATTAGTTAATTATACCATTGTTTGGCTGAAAACTTACACTTTACCTCCTAATAGTAATTATAGAATCAAATTTGATGATACTCATGCATATATTTAAATGTATTGAACAACATAATATTTTGTCTACTGTCAACTTAGTTTTTTTTTCTTTTTTGGTTTGAAATATTTAGAAATATAGTAACTGTATATATTCTTTTAAAGATGTTATAATTTTACATTATACTTTTGAATAGATCTAATCATGGCTGATAAAAATGCTCCAAAATAAAATAAATCAAAGAAAAATGATCAAATGAAATAGAAATATAAAAAAAATATATACAAAAAATAATGGATTCAAGCGAATATAAAAAGAAAAAAAAGATGGATCCATAATAATGTACATGTATATAAAATGTAAAAATGATCATTAAAAAGAGAAAAGAAAAAACAATCTGAGTAATCTAGTGAAGGACCCAGTAAATTCTGGTGGGATAGCTAGATCGGACTGTAATGAAAATCCGAGTAATCTAGTGAAGGACCCAGTAAATTCTGGGGGGATAGCTAGATCGGACTGTAATGAAAATCTGAGTAATCTAGTGAAGGACCCAGTAAATTCTGGGGGGATAGCTAGATCGGACTGTAATGAAAATCTGAGTAATCTAGTGAAGGACCCAGATAATCCTGGGGGGATAGCTAGATCGGAAGATGTTGGCTGTGTTAGATGTTAGTTACATGTATAGTGTACAATTATAAATTCAAATAAAATCCTATGTTTCACTAAATTTATAAGAAATATTAACTGTAGTAGATTTTACTTGTATATCAGAGTTGACAGAAATGTATTATCATTGTAATACATGTAGATAATTTGTTAAATTGTTTTTTACATCAAATTGTGTGTGCTGATATATCATTTAAAAAGATTCCTATGAATTTTAATGGTTCGTGAATCACTGCTAGTCATACCTTTCTATAAAATTTGCTTAAGATCAATACTGTATTAGGACAATTTGTTAGCTTCTTGTTAAAGGAGGTTCTAAGAGAGCGGGTTAGGTGCACCCCCAGCTACCATTCAATTAATGATGATGACTATTCCTGTAAGACTACGCTTGACCATAAGCACATTGATTACTTTGGTTTGTATTGTAGATAGAGGTTTTTATGAATATGAACATTTGTATGGCATTGGTAATGGTGGCTTTTATTATTAGTTGCTTATTTGTTTTATTGATACTGTATGAGAATTACTATATATAGTCATTAGTTACTTGAACAGATTTTAATTAAAATTGTTGGTTGTTTTTTTTTTACATTTTTGATAAAACGTATTAAATTCTGTCAAACTTAGGCTTCACTTAATATTTATTACAGTATATTCAATGTTTTCTGTACAGTTTTTGGTCAGCTGTACAATATAATATATTTTTTATGATTTAAGTCAGTGATTTTGTTCCGTATCTTTTTTGACGAGAAATCAATTTTATGTATAAAGGGCCATCTTTGAATGACTCTAAATATTTATAAGCATTATAGTTGTATACATAGTTATAAGATATATATCATCATAATTTAAATTTTTTGAACTTAGTCAGATACTTAGAAAATTTGAATACTTTTGAGTATAGTTTTTGAAAGCTTTGATTCCAACTTGATACAAGTGTTTTTTCCTGACTTGTTTTTCTGATGGAGATAAAAAATAACCAGAAATAGTTTTTATATTTTTTGTTTTGGTTTATACAAGATTGCGATAAGTAATTTCATTCTATAATTAGCTTTTGATTGATATGGTTATTGTCCTAATATGGTATAGATGGTACATTAAGTTTAGTGTCTTGATAAAAATATTAGATATTTAAAAAATATGAATATCAGCAATTCAGCTTTGCTGAGAATATAATGATCAGAAACTGGTTTCTTTAACTGTTTGTGTGTCTACATCAGCCTTGTCTATTACAAGCTAGATTATGATATCAGATATTATATCAGATTATGATATTATGATTGATTGAGGTGAATACTTCGATACATAGAATACATGCCAGGTTGTGTTTTTTCCGTCTCTCAATTGATCTAAGAAATTCTATGTAAAAACTATTTAAAAACATAATATACATGAACATAGTCTCAGCGAAATTTGAACTAATTGTGTTTGCTAAAAACAATAGACTTTCGATCAAGGTCATTATAGTTAATAATTATACAGCCAAATAATTAATCAAATATTATTTTAAAAGAATAGGCTAAAGTTACATAGGCCTAATGAGCTACTGTTGGGTAGATTTTGTATATGTTAAGATCATGGCTGAACACTGTTGTTCATATGATAATATTAGCTAGATTTGTATATCTTTTCATATGAAGCTGCATTTTACAACTTTTAGTCGGAATTTAAATGTAGTTTTTAAAAACAAATACTAAACAGATGGGGCAATTTAAAGATGAGCTTTTTATTGATATCAAAGACTAATAGATACCATAGAATATGCAACTTTCTCTATAGGTATATATTAAATTTCCGAATTTGCGCCGCGCAGAACAAGTCCTATTGCGATAATCATCATTATCTATATAGGGTTTAAATGTTTCCCGAAATGAAATATTGATGAGCTCAATTTCTTGTTTGATTTAGCATTAAATTGTCTAGGGAATTGGTGCAAATGAAAACTGAAACATGCTGTTTGAGATATTTTGATGTCATTGAATATTTTTTGTCTTTTCTGTTAAAACTTTGGATTTTGTGTGTTGATAGAAATTACCCTATAGAGGTTTAAACGGTTTCAATACAAAAATATAACCTTTAACATTAAAATTTTGATTAGTCTATTTTTGGGGTTAAGCTTAATAGAAACTAGTTTAATAAAATAAGAAAGGTGAATATTATAATAAAATTAGAGCTTAATTATTGTGACTTTCTACTGATTTTCCAGGTCAAATTCCATCTTTGGGGCTGTATATGCATTAAATTTACCCAAATAAATAAGCTAGGCTGTAGGAATTGACATGAAAGATGAATTATAAAGCTAAAAAAACAATTTTTAGTGAAACAAGATCTTTTAATTATTCTAAAAACTATAATCATAATAGTATCCTTATAACATTATACATGTAATCTTGTGTTGGTTGTGAGAAATAAAAGTAATAATGTAACTATTGATCTGGTAGTGAAAACATAATTTACATTGACTTGTCTATTAATTTGAACATTTGACCAAATATCATTGAATTTATTGTGTAATTCTTTGATATATAATTCAAATGTTTTGGTTTTAGTAATGCACTTATATTGTGCATGTTTTAGCGTATAATCTACATTTCACATCAATGCATTCTGGTAGAATTCTGCATTTCAGCAAAACATAGGTATATAGGGAAGGTTCTCAGTTCATGGACCTAGCTAGTATATTAGACAATAGATTATGTCGGATGTACTGCGGTTCATGAACTGAAACCATTTCTATCCTCATCCATTGGGCCTATCCATCCTTGGGTATTTTGCATTAAGGTTTTGTTTTGGTACAATACACTGTACAACACTACACATTTCTGATAGTGCGAAATCATAGAAATGCCACCAACTTTCTCAGAGAACTCAGAGAAGCATCATTTTAAACCTCTGCCTCTCATAAACGCCCACCTCTCATGCATGCTCCCTTCTGCCTCTCGGACCACCCTCTCCTTGTCAACCCCCTATAAATTTCGCTGGCGCTGTTTGGGTTACCCAGTCTGCAAGGTACTTGAACATTATGTATGCCGAAAAACCCTTCAGGATATTTCCGGTCAGGCTTTGGCACGTTCTCAGCCCATGTGATATCAGCACCACTGGAAGGGCCTTGCACGCGGGTTCATGTATCTCAACCTAAGGTATTGAAGGGGAAAGCAAGTCTTGTTAGTATCATGTCTACCTCAGAGTTCATGACTAGGAGTAAAGATTTGTTTTTTTTAGTTGTGCTAAAATGATTGTTTTAAAATAAAATATTTGAATAAAATATAATATACCGGGTAAGATGAACTAATTATTTCCAGTAGATGTTTCTTTTTTACATTTCAGTAATTGTAAACTTAAAGAAGAAGAAGAAGTGAGGATCTAATTGGGAAATGGTGATTACAATCAACATGCTGGACATATTATGACTTAGGGTATACTTATTTATATTTTTAGGTTTTTGTCTTTTATTATTTACTTCTTGTAAATTTATTCAGCAATTAGGGTTCTGTATTTATTTTCTATTTGTGTGCTTAATTATTTATTATTTGAAATAGGTGTTTTTTACATTTTAGTTATTTATAATGTTAGGGTTTTGTCTTTATTTACAATTAACATATATTTGTGATTTTAGGGGTTTGTCTTTATTTACTACTTGTTTATTTATATAATGTTTCCTGTCTCTATATGTCTACTAGTACTTTTATTCATAATTTAGGTTTTTGTATTTATTTGTATATTTATTCATGATTTGTCTTTAGAATCAATTTTTAGTTTACTAATTTTACAAACAGTATGGCTATGTAGTATTATATAATGGTATGCATGTAATCACTGTCTTGTGGATCATTTATGTATAATTTACTAGGGTTTTGTCTATATATATTTATAATGTTAATGTTGTTTTTAATTTTCAGCTGTTAATTTTTTATGGGGACACTGTCTTGTGGATCATTTATGTATAATTTACTAAGGTTTTGTCTTTATTCAGTTCAGGTACTATACGTTATTAGGAGTTTGTTTTTATTTATAATAAATATTTATAATGTTAATGTTGTTTTTAATTTTCAGCTGTTAATTTTTTATGGGGGACACTGTCTTGTGGACCATTTATGTATAATTTACTAGGGTTTTGTCTTTATATACTTCAGGTATAATAAGTAATGAATTAAAGGGTTGTCTTTATCTATTACAACTGGTGTATGGATAATGTTAATGTTGTTTTTTATTTACAGCAGGTAAATAAATTAATGGAGTAAAGGTTTTGACTTTATATTTACTACTTGTATATTTATATATAATCTATGTAATTGTCTTTATTTTGTACTTATATATTTTTCATTATTTTAGGGTTAATCTTCAAAATTAAGTTTACAAATACAAAGAATATGATTATGTAGTAATGTCATAAGGTGGTATGCATGTATTTTATTATACATCAGGGACTTGGTCAGCCCTGCCTTGCAAAGACTTACACTGTCTTGTGGATCATTTATATGTATGTATTTTGTTGTTTCATGTTATTTCTTTATTTAGGTTTTATTGTTGTTTTCTACTTACACTAACACATTAATATCTTTTTCTTTTGCATTTTATTTAGTATATTTATTTTATACATGATTTTTATGGTAATAATTTAAGGGTTTTGTATTTATATACCACATGTGGATTTATTTATGTCTTAAGGCTTTTGTATTAACAATTTAATTTAAGATATTATATTAAGTTATGTTCATTTATTGATTTAAGGGTACACTGTCTTGTGAATCATTTATGTATATTTATAAAGGTTTTGTCTGTATTTAGTTCAAGTACAATAAGTAATAAATTTAGGAGTTAGTCTTTATTTATCAAAAGTATATACATTGTTTGTAAATTTATAATATTAATGTTGATTTTTATTTTCAGCAGTTAATTGTGGGGACACTGTCTTGTGGATCATTTATGTATACTTTACTAAGGTTTTGTCTTTATGTGCTTCAGGTATAACAAGTAATGAATTAGGTGTTTGTGTTTATCTATTACAATTGTATGTATGAATAATGTAAATGTTGTACACTTATATATAATTTATGTTTTATTTTTTTTATTTTGTACTTATTAGTTATATATTTTTTCATTATTTTAGGGTTAATCTTCAGAATTAAGTTTACAAATACAAAGAATATGATAATGTAGTTATGTTATTAGGGGGTATGCATGTAATTTATTTTACATCAGGGATTTGGTCAGCTCTGACTAACACTGTCTTGTGGATCATCTATGTATGTTTTTTGTTGTTTCATGTTGTTTCTTTATTTAGGTTTTATTTGTTGTTTTCTACTAACACTTACACATTAATATCTTTTTCTTTTGCATTTTATTTAGTATAATTATACATGATTTTTGTGGTTATAATTTAGGGTTTTTGTATTTTTATACCACATGTGGATTTATTTAAGACTTAAGGGTTTTGTATTAACAATTTAATTTAAGGTATTATATTAAGGTATGTTCATTTATTGATTTAAGGGTACACTGTCTTGTGAATCTTTTATGTATATTTTTGTTGTTTTATGTTGGTTCTTCATTTATGTTTTTTTGAAGTGTATGTACTTTTTTTTATATAAAGTATATTTATTTTAAACATGATTTTTATTGTTATAATTTAAGGTTTTTCAATTTATATACCTCATGTGGATTTATTTATGACTTAAGGGTTCTGTTGAAAGAATTTAATTTTGGATATAAGATATGTTCATTTATTGATTTAAGGGTACACTGTCTTGTGGATCAATTATGTATGTTTTTTGTTGTTTTATGTTGGTTTTTTATTTATGATTTATTGTCGTGTTCTAAAATGGCAATTGTAGGTACATTTGGTGTAACAACAAGACAAGACAAGGTTTACAACATTTATTAATAATATACTTGAGTTTATTTTGTTTGCAGGGAAGTTTTTTTGAGTCTATTACAGAAAGATGGAAAGGAGTTCGACCTGCAGACACTCATCCAATTTATTATTATTGATAGAAACAGTTGATCCCCACCTTCTATACGGAACAGTCCGCTGTCTTCGGAACTGGATGTACGCCGGCCTGAGGGTGTCCCTTCGAGGAGCTGTATGGAGTTGGCAGCGAAGTACAGAATGGGCTCAGGATGTCTAAAACGGTAATTGTAAGTACATTGGGTGTTTTACAAGTTTTACATGATTTATTAATAATATACATGAGTTTATTTTGTTTGCAGGCAGGGAAAATATTTATTTTTTAGTTTCTTTACAGGAAGGTGGAAAGGCGTTCGACAGGCAGAGGCACTCATTCTTTAATACATGCATCAAGAGGTGAATTTTACACATTGAAATGAGGACATCATACAACATTTATTAATAATATACTTGAGTTTATTTTGTTTGCAGGGAGAATATTTCTTTTTGAGTCTTTTACAGGAAAATGGAAAGGAGTTCGACCTGCAGACACTCATCCAATGTATTATTATTGATAGAAACAGTTGACCCCCACCTTCTATTCGGAACTGGATGTACGCCGGCCTGAGGGTGTCCCTTCGAGGAGCTGTATGGAGTTGGCAGCGAAGTACAGAATGGGTTCAGAATGTCTAAAATGGCAATTGTAAGAGCATTGGGTGTTACAACAATTCAAGACAAGACAAGTTTTACATGAATTTTTATAATATACTTGAGTTTATTTAGTTTGCAGGGAAAATATCTCCGTTTTTTAGTTTATTACAGAAAGATGGAAAGGAGTTCGACCTGCAGACACTCATCTAATGTATTATTATTGATAGAAACAGTTGATCCCCACCTTCTATACGGAACAGTCCGCTGTCTTCGGAACTGGATGTACGCCGGCCTGAGGGTGTCCCTTCGAGGAGCTGTATGGAGTTGGCAGCGAAGTACAGAATGGGTTCAGGATGTCTAAAACGGTAATTGTAAGTACATTGGGTGTTACAACAATTCAAGACAAGACAAGTTTTACATGATTTATTAATAATATACATGAGTTTATTTTGTTTGCAGGCAGGGAAAATATTTATTTTTTAGTTTTTTTACAGGAAGGTGGAAAGGCGTTCGACAGGCAGATACACTCATTCATTAATACTTGTATCAAGAGGTGAATTTTACACATTGAAATGAGGACATCTATTTAAGTGTTAAATAGGTATGCGGTTATATTTATTTTTATGTCTCGAGGTTTTAGACGCCCCTGCCTTGCATAGTCTTACACATAAATGGTTCACAAGACAGTGTAATTTAAAAGGTTTTTTTAGTTTTGATGTTTGATTTCATATTAACTATTGATGAATGTATCTATGTTGTATAAATGGATAGTTTTGTATATGGTTCACAAGACAGTGTATTTACATTTTATGAGTAGTGTTATACATAAATGGTTCACAAGAAAGTGTATTTTAATAGGTTTATATATATAGCATGGGTATGCGTGTATACAAGTATACAACAGGGAAAGACGACCCTGCCTTGCATAGTCTTATACATGAATGGTTCACAAGACAGTGTAAGTTAATAGGTTTATATATGTAGCATGGGTATGCGTGTATACAAGTATACATCAGGGACTTAAGACGACCCTGCCTTGCATAGTCTTATACATGAATGGTTCACAAGACAGTGTAAGTTAATAGGTTTATATATGTAGCATGGGTATGCGTGTATACAAGTATACATCAGGGACTTAAGACGACCCTGCCTTGCAAAGTCTTATAATGCATAAAAGGTTCACAAGACAGTGTAAGTTAATAGGTTTATATATGTAGCATGGGTATGCGTGTATATGACTATACATCAGGGACTTAAGACGACCCTGCCTTGCATAGTCTTATACATGAATGGTTCACAAGACAGTGTAAGTTAATAGGTTTATGTATGTAGCATGGGTATGCGTGTATATGACTATACATCAGGGACTTAAGACGACCCTGCCTTGCATAGTCTTACACATAAATGGTTCACAAGACAGTGTAATTTAAATAGTTTATTCAGTTTTGATGTTTGATTTCATATTAACTATTGATAAATGTATTTATGTTGTATAAATGGATAGTTTTGTACATGGTTCACAAGACAGTGTATTTACATTTTATGAGTAGTATTATACATAAATGGTTCACAAGAAAGCGTATTTTAATAGGTTTATATATATAGCATGGGTATGCGTGTATACAAGTATACATCAGGGAGTTGAGACGACCCTGCCTTGCATAGTCTTATACATAAATGGTTCACAAGACAGTGTAATTTAATTAAAGGGTTTTGTTATTTACATTTCATTATTGTCTTATATATTGCTCATTGGTACATGCTTTGTTGTCTTGTTAGTTCTAAAACATGTTTATTAATGTTAAATTGTTACCTCACTATCACATTCACGTTCAACTAACCCTAGCACATTCAATGATTCACTTACGATTTTTCATGTAAATTTAATAGCTTATTTAATTATTTTCAATGTTGCTCATTATTTATGTTATAAATACTTTAATATGCTATTACGCTTGTCTTATGTATAATAATATTTTGATTGCAGGGGAAATATTTCTTTTTGAGTCTATTACAGGGTGATTAAATGACGTTCAAGTACAGAATGGGTTCAGGATGTCTAGCCAGATTAATGAAAATACATTGGGTGTTTCACGTGCATTCACAACAAGGCAAGTATTGTTTACATATCTGTCTTTCATGATATATAATTTTGTTTTCAGAAAAATATGTACCTGGAAATGGTGTTTGCATTATATTTACAATAGGGGCCTATATAGGAACATTGTCACTGCCCTCAAAAATTTCCTTTGCAGTTTGAATTAATCCGCGATTCTATATGTAACATAAAGTCTCTGAATTAATTGAATTCCTATTTATACCAAATTCAAGTCTAATTAAATATTTTTTTTGATTTTTCATAGTTTATTCTAGTAAATATTTACGCAATGGAAAAACAATTTTACTTCTGCTTTCGTTGTTTAGTCGCAGAAAAAGTCTTTAAAACTGGTCAATGCATCTCTAAGATCTATATAATAAAGTACATAACCAGTATCTAGTTTGAGATCTATGATATGTCCAAAAGAAATATATTCTGAGCACTAAATGCTGAAATGAATAAGTGTTCAGGCTAGAAATATCCTTTTTATTTGATAGCCAATGACATTTTGCGGCTTTCCGATCCTTATAAAACTTTTTTGCATTTTGACGACAACGATATTCATAAAGCCAATTCGTTAATACATTAGTTTTGGTCCGGAAGTAGTGAGTTCTACGTTGTCAAATTTCGACCGATTATCAATTAAATGGATTTAACGAAATGAAACCGGTGGTTGGAAATGTCGGTGCGATTTGATTCAATTAACTAACGTAAAAGAAATCATTATCTACAGTAAATTTCTTACTAGGTGTGTTACTTTTGTGTCAAAAGTTGATTTATTTAGGTAAACTCATTCACTCATTCTAAAATCCTATGCCATACTGTTAAAAATGGAAAATTTGTGGTATATGAACTAAATGGTACTGTTAAAGTGTATGATATTTATCATGTGAAGTGGAAGATTTAAGGCTCATCAAATGATAGTTTCAAAATGTACTGTTTTTCACAGTCTAAAATGTATTGTATTCCAGATTAACTAAGTTTTAACATTTTTTTTAATTCTGTTTGGTACTGGTTGGCGTCCTACAACCGGACATTTTTATAACTATTTTTACAATAACTTTAAAACTGTTTATACTACACGCTAGATTTTTTACCTGGAAGAAGTTAGGTTCAAGGTCTCTCTAATGTCACCAGTTTTGCTACTTTCTTAATATAGAACACATGTTATGAGGCCCTGGCATAGGGTCATTAAATTGTGTAAATTTTGCTTCAAACTGTACCATGTTTCCGGACGGCCCGTCAACATTCATTAAATTTGAAATTTATAACTTATATAAGATAATTGTCATTTTACTGTCAAACATCCATTGATTAAATATTTTACTTAAATATATATTAGCTATTCGGTTACATAGTACATAGAAAATATTTACAAAACAAAGCTATGTCGTCACTTAAACTTGGGCGGTATCAGACAACTGTTGCTGAATTATTACGCGAGCAGTAGCCGTGAACAAACAGTACCCGTGATTTTGATTTACGCGTTTCACATGCTTTCCAGAAGAAAATTAGAGTTTGTGTGATGTTCTATAAGACAAAATTTAACTGCGTACAAAAAATTACAACAATCCGAAAAGTATAACGGAAGATATTTACTTCTATTCAAACAAACTAAAGAAATCTTGAGGATGTCGCGCGGGGGAATCCCGTCCATGTAAATGCGCATGCGTGTACGCTAATTTTAGATTTTCAATTTTATAAATCAACCAGAATTAACTCGTATTCTGCTGAATTAGTTCCCTTTACACAAAGGGGCTCACAACGGGGGAGTTAATGTCGTGAATGACTCGATTTAATTCACTATTTGCGACCGATTTTAAAGGCTGTGAACAGGAAACAGGTAACAGGTCAAATGACACGCAAATATTGTATTTTCAACAATCATACTTACATAGTGGTGACTTTTTTGGTACCAGCTGTTACAAAATCAAGCGCTCGAGTGATCGACAACAAATAATCAAAGTAAACAACAAAATAAAGCGTCTACGCGGGTGTCCGGATTTGTAGGACGTCCGAGTTTGTAGGTCGCCAACCAGTATGGTTTTAATTTTGAATCTATGAAGAAATTTTTAGAGGGCAGTGTTAATGTTAATTAAATGTTTACAAGTTATTGTTACATTTTATTCAATTGTCTGTGATGCACATTTTAACCCTGCTGATTTAAATACTCTCAATTGTACTGCTGTACCCAGGATTGATAAAAGGCAGTGGCTAGAGTTACAGTACCGTAACTCTAGACCCAGGTTCTAGAGTTACGGAAGTCAAATAACATGCTTATGTTTATATTATTTATTGCTCAAATAATTAATACCCAAATATTTACTGACACAACTTATCCTATTGTTATAACACGCGCCATTTTGGATATTACTAATAAACTTACCGGATGTTTAAAAGTTGATTCATACACATGTTATTTGACTTCCGTAACTCTAGCCTACCTTTTTAAGGATTGTCTACAGTTACGGAACTTCCGTAACTCTAGAACCTAGGTCAAGAGTTATGGTACCGTAACTCTAGCCACTGCCTTGATAAAAATATATATATATCCATCTTCAATTCTTTATAAATCAGTGGTAGTAATGTATGCAGCACTGACAGTTGATGATAATGTAACATTAAAACTACAACATGGTTGACATTTAGAACACCTTGACCTTTCATGAATGAATAATCTCTGAAGAATTCGTGGGGGGTCTACCCTGGCAGCTTGGGATTTAACTACCTATGTGAGGCCAAGCACATAATAGTAATGCAAAATAGTTCTTGTATATATGCAGACCTTTGTCAAATCATATTTCTATGTTAAATTTTAAACCAAATATTGTTCAGCCATATTATTGAACTATGTTATTTCAAATTTACGGACTATAAACGAAACATCACTAATCGCCTAAACGATTGTGTATTTGTTTACTTTAACACCCGTAGTTTCAAAATAGCGGCTTATTATGTCAAAGGTTAATCGTAGTGAATGGTCAAGGAGTTCCGAATGCATGTTTGAGTAATTATATGTTCATATTGTGAGGATTTAGTGGAAAACAGTCGTAACTCAATATAAGATAGGAGTGAGAAACGACCATATTGCACAAAACCCGGGATAGAGCATTATATTATGCATTTTCACAGTAAAGCAAGTTTTGAAATATTAACTTCATTCCTAATTTTGTGCCTGAAAAAAGAAGATTTTGAAAATGAATTCTGAATTTTTAAGGATATATCCAAAAATGTTAAATATTATTTTCATACAAAATATTTATTCCCTGGCAGAGGTAGGGCCATCATTTGAAATCGCCATATCGATGATGTATCACCGATTCTTGACAGACAATCCAATGTCAATTCGTAATTTCAAATTATTTAATTAAGTTGTTCTGATACATTCCCTCTTTTAACACTTGTACATAATTCTTCTTTTCTTCTATTTCAGTGTGACAGTGTCTTCTACATGGACAAGAAATGGTCATCTACATAATATTGATGAAATGGTCATCTAGCGGACAGTGTAAGTACTTTCGGCATAATTAATTAATTTACAGCAAAGCTAGTTTTAAATTGCTTACATTGGACATTATTAATTTTTTTACAGCAAAGCTAGTTTTAAAATATAAACTTCATTCCGGCTAGCTCAGTTAGTAGTACGCAAGTCTACTGATCGTGGGGTTGTGGGTTCGATTTCAGGGTGGGGCATACTTTTGTTGACCTTTGTCATGAAATTATTTCTACAGCCATTCTCCCTCCTACCAATGATTTTTAATTATGTAGGGCAGTTGTCGGTCACTGACGAAAGTACGCTCGTATGCTCTTAATTAGTAGTCAGTTAATAGCCTGCTGTAATATGACCTTATATGTGTTGCTACGGCGTTAAACCCAAGAAAAACAAACAAAACAAATCATTCCTTATATGATAATTTTGATTGTTAGTTCCTGGCAGTTGAATGCCTGGCAGTTATCGATCCATGAAGTAAATAATGCTCCCAGAGCTTCAGTTCATAACCATATGAAAAGGATTGTGTACAATTATACAGTACAACCTCTTGCTTTCTAGTAGTTATTGCTCTGCAGAGGTTAAATTCAATTAAATTAACACCTCAGGAAAATATCAAGAGCTGTTGTTGTCCAGAGGATTTGTTCTGTAAAGGGCCCCGTCTGCAGCTCTAGGTAATAGTGTGTATCTAAAAATTGAAATGATAATTCTTATAATGGAAACATTCACATTTCTAACACTTTCATAATTCTTCTTTCTTTTATTTCAGTGTGACAGTGTCCCCTACATAGACGAGATGAGATCTTCTACATAATATTGATGCTATGATCATCTCTCAGACCGTGTATGTATTAATATAGAGATTGAAATAAACTTTTTCGTTAGGTTCATTGGACCAAATTTATACATTTTCACAGATAAGCTAGTTTTAAAATCATATTTTATTAAAAATGAATTCTTAATATTAAAGCATGTATCTGAACATGTTGAAAAGAATTTATTTTTACACGGATTGTTAATTCCTGGCAGAGGAGTGGCTGATGGCAGTTATCTGCCCATTGAATAAATAATCCCCGAGAGCTGTTTTTGTACAGAAGATCTGTTCTGTTGAGGGCCTCTCTGCAGAGGTTATACCGTGTTTTCAAAAGTATAAATTGTATTACTTATATGGAAACATTCACATTTCCGCTATGTGTTCATAATTTTTCCTTTTTTTCTTTCAGTGTGACAGTGTCTCCTACATAGATGAGATCCTCTAAATAATATTGATTCAATGATCATCTTGACTACAGTGTATGTATAAATTTAGTGTTTTAATTTAACATTTTTGTTTGATTATCTTCCAAGTTCATTGGACTTTAATATTGCTTAGCTAAGAAAATGAATAAAGTATTTATTTGATTGCCAGCCCAGCTAGCTAAGTTGGTAGCGCTCGAGCCTTTTCTAGGAACAGTGGTTAGGTGGACTGACCACCATGATATAACCAATACATTGTGTTGCTATGGCGTTAAACCTTACACAAAATTTGAATTGTTCCTTATTTATATAAAAGGAAAGTAGATTTAAAAAATTGAATTCTTAATATTGAAGAATGTATCTAAAGGTTTTGAAGATAATTTATTATTATATGGAATGTTTAAACCAGCCAGTAAAAGACATGATGACTGTTATTGGCCCATTGAATAAATCAGGCACTAAGAGTATAACCCTATAAAAAGATTGGAAACCCTAGTAAAAAATAAAATTACTAAAAAAAACCATTTACATTTCAAACACTTTGTCATAATTACTCTAATTTCTTTATTTCAGTGTGACAGTGTCTCCAACATAAACAAAATGAGGTCATCTGATAAGATAATCTTTTGGAAGGAACTGTACTGGTATGTATCAATTTAGTGTTTTCAAGTTTAAGTTTAATTTTTTTAGTAATATATTAATAAGTTCATTGGGCCTCATGCTTATTCATGGCAAATCAAATTTTAAAGTATGACTTTCGTTCCTTATTTTATTTATGTTTGAGTAATGACCGCATTACGTTGGAGGTCAATACTGGATTTAACTGTCCAACACTGGTCATTTGTGGTCATAATTTATATATGTAGGGAAAGTAGATTGTGAAAATGATATCTTAATATTCCAGGATGTATCCAAACATGTTAAAAGTTATATTTTGTGAGCATTAGGGATGTTAATATGGGTTGAGAGGGCCTGATTGCAGTAATCAGCCCCTTTGAATTATTAGTACCTCAAGAACTTCAGTTCATAGCCTTATAAAAATGTTGATTACTATAATATTAAAAAAAGAAATGTGATACTTTCTTCAACATTCACGTTTTGAAACACTTCATAATTCTTCTTTTCTTCTACTTCAGTGTAACAGTGTCTTCTACATTGGTTAGATGAGATGACCTACATAACTATGATGAGATGACCTACATACCACTGTCGCAACATAGATGAAATGACCCACATACCACTAGATGAGATGTACCACATACCACTGTCACAACACTGATGAGATGATCTATATAATATATATTCCGTCTCTTAGTCCGTTTGACATTTGTTAACATGCATACCACTCTGTATTGAGATCAGACCACGGGTTCCGGAAATGGTCGCAGCGCTCTCTATGGAGGTCTGTGAATTTGTTGCCCGCAAACCACAGACAGGTACTGCATTACAGCTGCATTATGCATAGTGTTGTTGGCGCTATGTGTAGTGTACCTGTGCATTTGCCAAACCGGTGCAGCTTAAGAGCTTGACCCGTGAAATCACGGTTCGACTCACCCACCCGGGGTTGCATTGACTTCAGGACTAGCACGTGGGTAACTTGACCTTACATGCTCTGTAATAGTTTGTACAAGAACTATTAACATCATGTAAGCCAGTCACAAGTCTGGATAAACAAGGAGTGACCACAATAGCTATTTTAAGTGTTACGTATCCCCTCGGCAGAGAGGCTGATGTCCATTATCAGCCTACTGGTTATACTTAATTCATATTTGGAAGTACTTACAAAACTAAAGTTATCATTCCATCATGAAATGCCAGTACACAAAGCTCGCAACAATAGTTATCAAAAAAACCTAATATGATAGTTTCATTATTTCAAGATAGAGAATACTTAAGGACCTCCTATTTTGAGACTGGTAGATTTGTAAATCAGACTTTAAGTCAGCACAAAACATTCCCTTCTCATAGTGTAATGTAGCACACATTTCAGTAATGGAAATGAAGTCTGGGTTCAAGTCCCAGTGAGAAGATGTATAAAGTGTTGACAGTTCTGAAAATGCAATTCAATCTTCCATGACATTAATTTGGTGAAAGTTCATAACTCAAAAGAAAACATAGTTTGTTTGGGTAAGCCAAAAGAAAAATGAAGGAAAGAAAAATTAAGTAATTAGATATTTTCAATCACCGATCATTATTTGCCTCCATGCCTTCATACAATAAGCATTGTTGATTTACTCTGATGCAAGTAATTAATGTTAAGATGCAATGCCCAACTTGTAGCACAAAGTCTCAAAAGCCTTGTTGAAGCCGATTAAAACTTTTTTCAGTGAATAGATAATCACATGTACTACATCAACAACTAATTGGTAAGCAATATTTGTTTTTCACCTATCCTTTCCAGACATATGGTTGAATGATAATATTGCACTGTAGCAGTTACATTATGCCTTATTTAAACCTTTACTAGTTGGGCTGCTGGAAGATATTGACTGAAAACAAACATTGGTTTACATTCTAAAGGTCATGTCACTATATATATATATGTACCATAGAAATGCTAACATTTAATATAATACATTAATTATAATATGTCAAAAATTGATTTTCACCCTTTATGAAATTGATCATGATTTTATCTCAATTAGATGGCTTAAGTTCAACAGAATTGTCTCAGGATTTTTGCAATGAACAAGTATACTGTTGTAACCCAATTAAAATCTATGGTCCGAGCTCAAACACATGACCCACTAGTCCTAAGTATACTCTTTACCACAATAAGTGTAACCTTAAAAGCAAGGCATGCACAAGAACATGCACTGTATTATACCTCTGCTGCAATGTGTTGCAACATGTAAAATGTATAATGTAAAATGTCATAAATTGTCTTGCTTTGCAAAAACTTCCTGTCTTATTTTCCAGATGTTGGAAGCATAACATATATCTTATTTGCATAATAAGACAGGTGCTGAAATTATTATAAAAAGCCTCAATACAAATACCAATTGTGAAGCTGATAAACATTGATCTTGTTCTGGTATATTATATATGTAGCTGATACACAATGACCTTGCTCTGGTATATTGTATATGTAGCAGATACATAATGACCTTGCTCTGGTATATTATATAATTATGTAGAAGATACACTATGACCTTGCCCTGGTATATTATATATGTTACTGATACACAATGACCTTGCTCTGGTATATTATATAATTATGTAGAA
Source organism: Mactra quadrangularis (assembly GCA_025267735.1). NCBI lineage: Eukaryota > Metazoa > Mollusca > Bivalvia > Venerida > Mactridae > Mactra > Mactra quadrangularis. The sequence goes on from CM046302.1 coordinate 26,972,998, forward strand.
GATACACTATGACCTTGCCCTGGTATATTATATATGTTACTGATACACAATGACCTTGCTCTGGTATATTGTATATGTAGCTGATACATAATGACCTTGCTCTGATATACAATGTATTGTATATGTAGCTGATACACAATGACCTTGCTCTGGTATATTGTATATGTAGCTGATACATAATGACCTTGCTCTGATATATTGTATATGTAGCTGATACACAATGACCTTGCTCTGGTATATTATATATGTAGCTGATACACAATGACCTTGCCCTGGTATATTGTATATGTAGCTGATACACAATGACCTTGCTCTGGTATATTATATATGTAGCTGATACATAATGACCTTGCCCTGGTATATTATATATGAAGCTGATAAACAATGACCTTGCTCTAGTATATTGCATATGTAGCAGATACACTATTACCTTGCTCTGGTATATTAATATATATGTAGCTGATAGACAATGACCTTGCTCTGGTATATTATATATGTAGCCGATACACAATGACCTTGTTCTGATATATCATATATGTAGCTGATACACAATGACCTTGTTCTGATATATTTTATATGTAGCTGATACACAATGACCTTGTTCTGATATATTTTATATGTAGCTGATACACAATGACCTTGCTCTGGTATATTGTATATGTAGCTGATACACAATGACCTTGTTCTGATATATCATATATGTAGCTGATTCACAATGACCTTGCTCTGGTATATTATATATGTAGCTGATACACAATGACCTTGTTCTGATATATCATATATGTAGCTTATACACAATGACCTTGTTCTGATATATTATATATGTAGCTGATTCACAATGACCTTGTTCTGATATATTATATATGTAGCTTATACACAATGACCTTGCTCTGGTATATTGTATATGTAGCTGATACACAATGACCTTGTTCTGGTATATTATATATGTAGCTGATTCACAATGACCTTGTTCTGATATATTATATATGTAGCTTATACACAATGACCTTGCTCTGGTATATTGTATATGTAGCTTATACACAATGACCTTGCTCTGGTATATTGTATATGTAGCTTATACACAATGACCTTGCTCTGGTATATTATATATGTAGCTGATACACAATGACCTTGCTCTGGTATATTGTATATGTAGCTGATACACAATGACCTTGCTCTGGTATATTATATATGTAGCTGATACACAATGACCTTGCTCTGGTATATTGTATATGTAGCTGATACACAATGACCTTGCTCTGGTATATTATATATGCAGCTGATACACAATGACCTTGCTCTGGTATATTATATATGTAGCTGATACACAATGATCTTGCTCTGGTATATTGTATATGTAGCAGATACACAACGACTTTGATTTGGTATATTGTATATGTAGCTGATACACAATGACTTTGTTTTGGTATATTGTATATGTAGCTGATACACAATGACCTTGCTCTGGTATATTATATATGTAGCTGATACACAATGACTTTGTTTTGGTATATTGTATATGTAGCTGATACACAATGACCTTGCTCTGGTATATTGTATATGTAGCTGATACACAATGACTTTGCTCTGGTATATTATATATGTAGCTGATACACAATGACTTTGTTCTGGTATATTGTATATGTAGCTGATACACAATGACCTTGCTCTGATATATTGTAAGTGTTGCTTTGTATATTTTTAGTTTTTAGAGCTACTTTTTACTCATTATACCTCTTCCAGATAAGCTACAAATTTCACTCAACTAACTTTCTTGGTATTCAATTGTATTGTTAAGTTTCATTCACCTGTCAGTCACGCATACATTAACACGGCTGATTTATATACTCCATATCTGTCCTATCATCCCCTTATAGGTATGGATAACTAATTCTATTGATAGCAAGTCTTTTACTACACACAAGACTGTCACTGTCTTAAGTGCATCGCGTAAGAGTGAGTAACTACAGTCTTATTGGCAACTTGTGCATGATACACAATGACCTTGCTCATGAAAGCTTATGGGAGAAACGTATTTTTGTCTCTATTCGTAAAATGTAAATTTTAGAAATCTAATTAATACCAAATTTTGGAAGAAGCAAATGCATTTGTTCATCACGTCCATCTTATTTTTCTATAAGTTCACTATCATAGCTACAAATGTACATAATACATCTACAAACACCATGTACAAAGCAAAATCAGAATGATCTCACACCATAGACTCTACTGTATATTGATGTAGATCAACACCAACCGCTCCTATGACATCCAGAATGGTACACTGTAAGGATAAACACGCCATATTTAAGTTTGAATACATAACTACATATAATATTGCCGATGATTGACCAAAATAAGAGATATGCTAAAGGAACAATGAAGACAGGAGAGAAAATACTATTTTGTTCGAACACGAACCATGGGACAACGGCGTATACGATTATAATCAAACCGTAAAAACACAAAGCAACAACACAGGCATAATTCTTAGGAGAAGAAAAGCATTGATCGTATTTATCGGTACCAATGATTTCTTTCAAAATACCGATAATCGGGATAGCTATTATGAGAGCTAAAACGCAAAGTGCAACAACCAAGATCAAGCAACATTGAACAATATTAAGAGGCAAGGCAAGTATCCAAAACAAGGCTAGAAGAATTTTCTCCACCAGTACAAATTTACTCTTCTTTTTCTCAATAGAAACCCAATCAGACAATACAGGTTCTGTTGTCTCATCCACACCTTCCGCAGTCAGAGAAAATTGGTACTTTTTGCCTTTCTTTAACTCACATGCGTAACATTTTGATTCAAAACCATCAATTCTTCGTGCTGTTACATTCCATTCCATGTTTGCCTCGGATCTTTGCTTGACAACGATTCTGGTATCAGTTGATTTGACAGCCTCCCATGTAAGTGTAATACACAAACTTGATAGATGAAGTAACTGGACAAGCTTGAACTTTTTCCTTCATCACCAGTTGTTTGTCGACATTAATAAGTTGCATTTCAATCATCACGACCATGATAAAAGAATGCACAGTATTAGCTGTCCAATTCCAGTTAGAAATCCAAAAAGTGCAATGCAGCTTTAACAATTCCAGCCTCGACCAGAAGCTGATTGTCTTTGCCCCTCGTATCATCAGTGACAATGATGATAGGCTTATCCATGTTAAATATGTCTCCATCCAAAGGTGGAGGATTCATGTCATTGGCATTCAGAATTCCTAGATGCGGCGAAACTTTAGTCATTTTTGTAACCAATACTGCTCTTGAAAGTTTCCACTCTATATAAAATGATCACCCAGCAGCAGATTACGTTAAATATAATATATAACTATAAATCAAGCAAGTGAGACCACGTTGTTACTTTGTAGCTCACCAGATATTGATTTGGAAAGCGTTATTACCCATCTTGCATGCGGAAATGGAACATTGAGCGGATGCGAACTCAAGTAAGCTGTGTTGAACCTCATTTTTCACAACCCGTGTTTTTTACAACTTGTGAAAAACGCGTACGCAATTTTCACAACTTGTGTGAAAAACACGTTAGCATACAAATTTCATACGAGCATAGAAACGCATTTTTCACAACTTCAAATGTTACAAAAAAGTGTTTGAAAAATTTGAGTTTTTTGGTACTAACGCATTTTTCACACATGTATTTTTTTTAAGTTGCCAGCGGTCAGTAATTAAGTAAATAATTTATTTTCATGACGTGTGTTATGGCAATATTACAAACATGAAAACACCATGAAGAGTATTTACATATGAACACCTGACATATTGGGTCTATAGGTCACCAAGTGATTCACATGATGGGTACTTGTATATACCATATAAAGTTAAAAATATGATATAAATATAAAAAATATTAATATAAATATGATATTTAAAGATTTCTTGAACAGAACAGAACAGAAGTTCTGTTCTGTTCTATAATAATGGTAAAACCATACAGTCTGTTTTTGTTGTTGTGAAAGTGACATAATTTTAGCAAACTTTTTTTAAAAAAGAGGAACATGAAACTATGCTATTGATTGAACACCAACGCTCTAGGCTTAGAGGTTTTAGACGAAAAAAAAAATTTGATTTTTATATTGTCCATTATATTTTTTCTGTGAAAAATGAGGTTCAACGTAAAACCTCATTTTCATAAAAGCGCGTTTTTCACAAGCTGTAAAAAGACAAATTTTGTAAAATATGAGCTCCAACGTTTGTTACAACCCGTTTTGTAATTAAAACCTGAATTGTAATAATTATTACCAAACGGATTATTACGAAAGTAATTGAACATACAAACCCATTTTGTAATAAAACCCAAAATGTAATAAAGCGTCTAGTTGTGTTAATTTTATTATAAAATATAGTTAGATACTTTAAATTACTGATAAAGAAAGACAATAATGTTTAAAAAGCAAACACAAAATGTTCAAATAGACAAATTACTTACATTTCGCCTTGTTAATTTGAATATTTCGACAGAAAAACAGAGTGTCATATTTTTTTCGCAAAACGAGTTATTACTAAAGTGGTTGAACATACCAACCCGGTAATGATAAATTATCATTTCAATTAGGGTTTTTTATAACAAAACGAGTTGTAACAAACGAAAAAAAAAACGAGCGCAATTTTTACAGGTTGTGAAAAATGCGTACGCGTTTTTCACAAGTAGTGAAAAACACGGTTTGTGAAAAATGAGGTTCAACGTTGAACCTCATTTTTCACAGAACGCGTTTTTCACAACCTGTGAAGAACACGTTTGGTAAAAACGAGGTTCAACACGGCAAACTTGCTCAATACTGGAATATATTGCTCGCCTCGAGGTTTTATCGGCACTCTTTCACAGCAATTTTGTTACTCTTTATACAACATATCAATTCCAGTATTGAGCGACGGTAAAAAATCCGACAATGAAATCTTTATCAAATTCTCTGAAATTGACCACTGTGTTACAGTTCGCAAAATATAACTCACAATTGACAAATGTTTGCATAAATAAAAAAATGACCTTAAATTTTATGTATCATTATATAAGCTATAATCATATTTATCTAAGTTTAATATGCATGCATCTTCCCAACATGAAAACTTTTTTACCAATGACATATCTTATCAAATATGTTATACTGTAGAATCTTCATGTTACCATCTATGCATAATGAATAAATATTAGTGTCAGGGCGGATAATGGGTAATGTGCTTTATGCTTCATGCCCTAAGTGTCGCTAGTTTGAATCCCTCTCATCCGCTTAAACGACTAACGCTCGATAGAAGTTGCTATGGACATACATGTCACCATGGACCTTTGTGCTGTTGCTAGGGAGGGTAACGATAATGCTAGGCCTAAATTGTTTGTAGGAAGCATTAGAGTAATTACTATGGGCAATAAAACTGTTGCTAAGTGTGCTTGAGCAGCTGCTATGGACCTCGAGGCGATTGCTTTGGATGCGAAACTTGTTAATATGGACATTATAACAGTACCATGGGACATGTGTGCTCACTATGTACCTTAGGATGGCTTCTCAATGTGCTAAAGTGGTTGCCTGTACGTATAGGTGGTGGTTAAAGAAGGCACAATACTGGCTTGTTGAAGACCTTAGGGTGGTTGCGACATTTTGCGTCCATGTTGCGATGTTAACCATCTAAATACAATGTAAAATATTTGAAAAAAAATGAAACATTAATTTTGTTTATCATATTCGTTTTTATATACTATAATATTAACTAATGTTGTGAAAATTGCGTTAGGACTAAAAATCGAAAAATATGTCTAACGTAATGTTCACATTGCTCATTTGTGAAAATTTGTGAAAATTACGTGTTTTTCACAAGTTGTGAAAATTGCGTACGCGTTTTTCACAAGTTGTGAAAAACGCGGGTTGTGAAAAATGAGGTTCAACATAGCTTTTATGCTATTTTTGAAGTCTCAGTTATAATTATAGTGATAACAAAAAATTAAAGCAAAACTAAAAAGCATTTCAAAATGAAAAGTTGTCAAATTTTAGATTAACACTATTCAGTAGGCATACACAGTTAAAATGTCTCCAAACCTTTGGTGGGCACTGTACTAAATGAGTTGAAAGAAGTGTAGTTATCATAGTGAGGATAGTAATGTATCAAAGATCATGATCAAACTCAAACAATTTATTTAAGCTATATTTGGTCACCAGCCCTTGCACATATATACAAAGTATCAAGTATCAATATATCCAAGGTCAAGCTGCACAAACTACATGTATTATATCATTTCAAATAAATTTACCGAATAAACGACCAGCCAAATGTTTCTACATGTTTGCTATCGAATCAAGCACGCTTTCAGACATGTTAAGTTCGTCGGCTACAGTAACAGTGAAATTCCACTTTAAGGACAATCATAATCAATGGTCTTAATAGTTAATGGTCTTAATAATATGAACCGTTTCTTCCCAAATTAAGGTCATTCCAAATTGGAATTTTGTTTAGCGTCAACTCAAGTTTGACAAATCTAGGTACCTACTCACAAAAAGCACACAAACAAAAAACGAAAACAAAAATATTTTAAGACACAAAAAAAACAAAGCATTATAATATACATTGTATATATATATATGGATAAACTTCATTATAATATGTAGGGCTGCTGCGAGTATCCGAGTACTCGGATATTCCCGATCCCGACCAGAAAATCGAGTACGAATATTCGTCACGTCCGAAATCGTCAGATCGCGATCTATTCTTGGAGATAATGAAAGAACATTTTCAGCTTAATTACTACTAAAAACGAGCCGCTCTACTTATGAAAATTAAATTTATTTAATTTAATTCAAAATTTTGATTGATACACATTTAAACAACAATGTTATCTCTGAAATTGCTCATAATAGAAATGTTTGGAGTACATGGTTTTCCATATAGTAAAAGTTTCTGTAATTCTTCACAATCTTATTTTTGTTATTACATAAATTCCTGTATGCTTCTCCATTAACAAGTGATTCGTGGTTCGATTTGTGAATCGCTATACATGAATCGTGGTTCGGATCGGATCGCCACTTGCTAAACGATCCACAGCCCTAATAATATGAAACAACAGTCTGAATTACTTATGAAATGACTATATATTAAGCACAGACTTAAAACATGCGGTTTATTATAGTAGTGAATCAAACGAAATTGTCGTTATCGAATCCCGGAACATCGGAATTACTTAAGAAAAATTCACCAACTTTGTTTTTTGTTTTCAATTGAGGACTCTAAAACTTACGCGCACACTTAACAAAACTCTGGTATGGCATTTGGGGTATTAAAATCGTCAAAAATCACAATGTCTTTATAGAGGAATTAACTAATAAACATTTGGAACATAAAATGGTAAAAAATCGCATGATTTTGCAGTAACCAAGATGGTCCTTAAAGTGGAACTTTACTGATTACACAATTTATTCAAATTTATTAAAAAAAACTGACTATGATGTAGTTTTAGCAAGAATGGCAATGTCGAGTAAACACTTTTCTTTACAGTTTGCTTGTTACAGATTTGATTTCATAAACAATGGAGTCATAGTTTGCTTCACAAAATCGTCGTTTTTCTGTGGTATTTTGGTTTAAAGTGTTCATTAATGATTCGTGTACATTAGGTCTTGGACTGAGATCCTGCAATGCCAAAACCATTTCAGATGGTGTCATGCCAGTATATGGTTGACCAAATGCTTTAAGAATGTCAGAGGCGAATTTTCCTGGGTGTGCAGTTGAAGCAATAATCATAGGTCTGTCAGCTGTCATCCTATCTGCGACTGTTTTACCAACACTTGTGTGTGTGTCCATTAAATATCCTGGAAATAAAATTTTATAATTAGGCCTAAATTAAGATTAAGTTTGTTTGCCTTTCTTTACCGACAGACCAGAAAAAAATGCCGCCAATTAAAAAAAATCAGTTCGAAAAATATGTGGTATTTTTTTATTGGTCACGACCGTTCATCGCATTAATACTTTCCGGTAGATTCTTTACGCTAATCAAAAAATATATATACATGTATAAATATTTCCTACCTACCGACCCAACCCAAAAAGTTAGGGTCGGTAAAGGGCAAATAAAGTATTTTTAGTTTAGGCTTATTATACCTCATTTGTATAGAATCCTTTTCATATTGAAAATACACGTGTGTTCAAAAGCGCTTTACAATTACATGCATAATCTATGAATAACTGATAAAAATGATATATTTTAAAGAATACAAAAATAATAGATTAAAAAATAGTCAGCATACATGAACACATAGGAGCATTGGTTCAGTGGTAGGATGCGTGCTTAGTAATTGGAACCCCACTGGAGGCACTGCTAATTTCTTTGAGCAAGAAATTTACATTTACAAAAACTACATGTCATTTTGTCACTGACCTTCAAATAAGGAATGGTATTTTGTTTACTGCTGTTTAAATTATTTGACTTATTTTTGTTGTAAGTGACTGCATTTGTGTAAACAAGTTCCACTTCAATCGGGCTAATGTTTTTGCTGACTTTTACTTTTCAATTACTTTCTCTTCGTAACCGTGATCATGTATGTTTATAAATTGCTACATAGTACATACATATAGTCCGTTTTTTTCTCAGCTGTCAAAGTTTGAATAATTTCACGGTGACTGAATACACGATATCGCAATATCACGATTGTTAGACAACAAACATTTTAACACACGAAGTCACCGTAAAATCATCCATGTTTTGAATTTGAAAGTTGAGAAAAATGAACTTTACCTGTGCTGGATAATGTATCTTTAATGGTTCCAAAACAATCTTCCTCCGAACACCAATCTGCATGGAATGTTTCTCTAAGTTTCTCAAAGACCTGTGAGAAGTAAACATGAATTCATCTAAATAAATCGCTTCCTTTTTACAAACTAAAAAAACAATGCTTCTGATCGTTATTACATTAGTGCGCCAATAAGTTGGAGATATCCGGATTCGCAAACGTATTTCGGCCCCAGTTTCACGAAAAACTCAACTTTGTAATCGAAAAACTATTCCACCTGCAGGCATTGACTTGCTATTTAGAGACAAAAACACTTGAGTCTGTTATTACGTTTGTAAGTGAAACTGGGGACGGATCCAGGAATTTTTCTAAGGGGGGGTCCAAACTTTCCAACCACAAACATATTATACACTGTACTCAGAATAACGAAGCATATTAATAATAAAACTACAAAGCTATTTGATCTATAATAAATATAAGGGCGAGCCCGACAAAAATTGCTCCATGCTACTTAAAAATAGTTTACAGTTCAAAATATACACTCATGGACGAGAATTTTTGAAATTTTTTAAATTTCAGAGGAATGTTCGGATCCCCTAACACCCCCCGCTTGACTCCGCCTATGGACTGTGTTATGGTTAGTAAATTGAAAAGCACACTCCCTATTTATACATGTACTCACACGAGGTGAAACTTCGAAGTTTCCATTTTGTTGTAGATTTGTGAAAGCTTCTCTGATCATAGAAGAGTCTTCACTGGACAAATAGTACAACAGACGTTCAAGGTTTGATGAGACCAGAATATCAATGGCGGGAGAGATTGTCTTTGAAAGTTGTCTGCTAGAAATGTCATAACAACCAGTTTGTAGGAATTCTGAGAGAATGTTGTTGGAATTCGAAGCACATATTAATCTTTTATATGGAATTCCCATTTCCTGCAAGTGTAAAAGACATCATTACTAATTTTAACTCAGAAAAGTCAGAAGAGAAAACCAGTGAAGTGAATATTTAAATCAGCAGGGTTATTGTTACAAATGAGCAAACACGTTTTAATAACTTACCTTAGCGTAGTAAGCTGCCAGGATATTTCCAAAGTTTCCAGTTGGTACACAAAGGTCAACTTCGTCACCCATGGCAATGACTTTGTCACGAACAAGGTCAAGGTAAGAAGTAACGTGGTACACAACTTGAGGTAACAGTCTTCCAAAACTGATTGAGTTAGCTGCACTGTCAAAAGAAATAAAATTGTACAAATAAATATACATGTAGAATAAATTAGAAATCAATGCATTTGACAAACATTTTATCATTTCCTTTTATCGACTCAAAATATTACACAATAATTTAGACCCTTTTTATGCAATAAATAAATGGGTTTGGTTTCGTAGGAATTAAATCCCGAGTGCGTGTCACAATTATATGCTATCTCGATTATAGAATTGTACATATCAAAACATATTTAAACCTGAGTTTGTAATTGTTTGTCTGAAGTAACTCCTCGGCTAAATTCTTGTCTGAAAATATCTTCTTAACATTCGTTTGACAGAAATCAAAGTCAGCCCCTTGGACGCCTGCAAATAAAAACAATTGTTACATATAGGTATTTGAGGAGACTTGTGTTCCCTTTCCTTCGTACTAGCCTTTGCGGCGACCTAGTAGAATGTTCGCTGAAAGGCTGAAGGGTTCTTGGTTCGATTCCAAGTTTGTCGCTCAAGGGAAAAAGAGTCAACATAACTTTGATTGTTATTTAGCTTGATCCACAAACAAATAAAACGATCTGCCTGAAATCTGTCTTGAAATCTTGGTATCCAATGTTTCCAAGTAAAGCAATGAAATCCACCATGTACGAGTATTACATACAATTAAGGGAGGTAATTCAGATCTATATAATTACTGTACAAAACGTAGTTCACAATTCCACTCAGAGTTATTCCCCTTTGACAAATGTTCTACACTTACCAATGACTCTAGCGTGGCCACCATCGTAAGATATCATTTGATCTCTTTGTATAGAAGTGATACCATCTGATGGATATAATATCATCACATTAATGCTGACGTCACAGTTATCTAAAATATCAATGACGGCATATTTATATAATTATCGTGTAAATAGAAAATGGTTTTGGAGCAAAGGGCGCTAATTGAATTACACTGATTTGAAGGACTCAAATTTTATCCAAATATTACGTCCCTTTTGACCCACCTAGTTACTCGCTAGCACGTTTGAATGTAAGCATCCCTAGGGGCAGTAAGAATGACTTTCTGATTTATGCAAATAGGCTACAATAATTTAATAAAGCGACGTACAGCACTATAAAATTACGCCCATTAATTACTAAACTAGAACGATACGAGTAGTACAAACACTTCAAGCATTCTACATTAAGCATAAAATCAACAAACCTGCGTAACGTGTAAATCCATCAAGAACAGCACCACCAGTGTCCCCTGATGTAGCGACAAGAATCATGTAGCTGAAACAACAACACATTTTGAACAATAAAAAAAACAATTCATTTTACAGAAAAAAGTGCTTTCATCAAATATTCAGATTGATAAAAAGAAGAACCCGTTTGAATATAGGAACAGCATTCTCGTACCACGAGGTTATCAAGAATCTCGAGAAAGAATCCCACTAGACTCTGGGTACGAGAATGAGGAACAGAAGCTACACATTTGTCTTTACATTGAATTTAAACTGAAATTCCGATTAAAATTCTTTCATTGCTTCGCTTTTCGTAATTCTCTTTAAACCACGAATTGAATTTACTTCAAGCAAAAATATCCGGTATAATTGCATGATTATAAGTCAATTTTATTTTCATGCCGCAAAAACATGGCGTTACTATCCAAACCTGTTAATGCATTTGTGATTTTGTATTCTAAAATCACAGGTTTATGGCAATAAAACTTACTTGGTTTTACTCTGTTCCCTTCCAGCAGCTTTCATAAACAACTGGGGCATTAATTGCAAAGCAATGTCTTTAAATGATGCTGTCGGTCCATGGAATAACTCTTGTACAAATTGGTTACCACCCAGCGAGAGTACTGGACAAATATTAGGATTAGAGAATGTCTTTGAATTGTAGGCGTGGTCTATGCACTTCTTTAACTCCTGAGGGCGGAGTTCACGCCAGTTAATCCATTGTTCTAGAACCCTCAAAGCTCTTTCGTTGTAGCCCATGTCAACCATTCTTGAAAGCTGACCGAAAGTCATCTTTGGAATATTCATACGCGGTACAATTAGTCCGCCGTCATCTGCAAGACCTTTTAGGAGAACATCGTTAAAGTGCTTATCCCCAAGGTCTAAGCCTCGTGTTGAAACGTAACCTTGCGATTTACTGGACTCCAAGATGGACAGTTTATTAAGCACTTTCTCAACTACGCTGTTTGGGTTTTCATTTCGTTCACAAATAACTCTGGCGTCGTACCACCTCTCATAGAATTGTTGTCTAAACTTAAGAATCTCGGTCATTGATGTACCGTCATTCTGGCCCACTATACGATTAACTCTCATTCTTTCAAGCCGTTCTATGATGTCTTCCATATGGATATCAAGAAACACAACTGTACCTAAAAAGAAATGGAACAAATTCTAAAGATCTGTCCCACGGATGTGTCTCATATTCGCATTTGCCCGTGGTAATGCAAGCCCGATAAAACTTTTTTGCAATTAAAATTTACTCATTATCAGTAGGTAATACAGATAAGTTCCGCTATAAAGACAAAATTGGCTAATGCAAAATCATGCAATTTTTGACGAATTATTAGTCTCAAATGTTTCATTTTGAGAAGAACAATACCCCTACATTGTCGTAGGAGCATTAGTACAGTGGTGGGACGCGCGTTTAGGGAGCGAGATGTCCTTTGTTCGAATTCCACTAGGGGCACTGCTAATTTCTTTGAGCAAGAAATTTACCTGCGATTGCTTCACTCCACCGAGGTGTTAATGGGTACCTATTAGGGTCATTCACTGTATGATGTGTCTGCAATCTGTGCCGTTTGTTAACAGCTGGTGTGTGACTCGATGATCGGGGGAGTTAGTGTCAAAAGTCGACTGAATAGTGAAACTAGACTTCAAAAACCTTGCTTTTTATATTATAATAATGTATTAAGACTATTCTGCTATTAAGGCCAGACATTTTTGATAGTCTTAATAGCGGAACTGTACTGCAGTTTAATTACATGTACACTTAAATAATTGTAGTTCACATGTTTTGGATAAAATTTACTTGTACTTTCTTACCTGTTTTTGCGATGTGTGCCATTCCATCAGAATGCATTGGATTGGAACCACTTAGTGAAATTACGGAGTTTTCAGCATTAAATGCAAGGAGTGCTTCGCCTTCTGCGTTAATAAAACCATCCGAACCAACCTCTGCTAGCTTCAATGAAAAGTTTGAAGATTGTGGCCAATGATGGAACGATGAAAGATTTAAAACAACAGGATTTAAAATTTCTGGGTCATTGATATACTTTAAATATACTTTTTCAACGAAGTAAAAAGGCGTAGTTCAAGCGTAACATCAATTTTTAATATAAATAGGCAAACATGCATGTGTTATCTTTCCTTAAATATTTGATTTAGCAAGACGTGGATTCATACGAATTTATGTTAGCTCGATTGTGAAACAAGTACTAACAAATTTCGAGTCCGCTTCCTGGTCCCCTAGTACTGAGCTAATAGGATAAAGTTTCTTGCTCAAGAAAACAACGGGGTAGGTTTTAGATTGCATTAGAACCAACGCGGGGCTGGCTATCCAATTACTACCAGTCCAAAGTCTTAACCGCTCGGCCACGCCCGCTCCATTGTGACATGAATTGTTGGAAATATTTGTGATATACTGTTAACTTAAACGACAAATAACGCAGTTCATCTCACAGGCGATTGTATCAAAATAATAATTATTACGTTTGTACCCATTTACAGACTAAATATACAATACTGCTGTAAACTGATTATCAGCGGTCATCTTATGTCGAACATCAGCACATTTTACATGTGCGATTTCCGCTTACCTTTCCAGCTTTTCTGGACATGTTTTCTTTTATCAGTTCTTGTTAAGCTTTTCACAAGGAGCAGACAACTTGTATGTAGGTAAATTTATATAGAATATTCAAGGGTTTAGAAGGGTATAACCTGCCGTGACTGGGCAATAATATATATACGTATATAGGGTCCTTGACTAGGAATCAAACTTAGGACTTCCGGTTTGGAAATCCAGCGTTCTACCACTCCGCCAATGCAGCTGCTATTCGACACACTCATTCTTTACAAAAAAATGTAAGACAAAAAGCAGACGTCGTCTTGTACACAATGGTACGAGGGTTGTTCAAAGATAAATAGGACTGAGGCTATAACGTTCGTATCTTTTAATACATATCCATGATTTTACTACTAACGTACATCGGAACTTGTCCTCGAGCTGCACAGTAAAAATTTAAAAATATGATGACAAATAAAAAACATATAACATTTACAATCAACCCGGAGCACACAATTCAAGTATTATACAAATGACGTCAGTAACGTCGAACGTAAATGACGCTCGCTGGAAGACTGGAAAAAGTCTTTCTTTCTCGAAGTATTCACCCATGTGCTCTATACATCTGTGGTGACAGTAGCACATGCGTTTTGCTAACTATTATATTAAAAGTACAGCAAATGTATGTGGAACAAATTCCGATTGCCGAACATATGATTTGTTTTAAATTCGAACAGAAAATAAGAACGTAGGACCCTCAGTCCTATTCATTTTTGAACAGCCCTCGTATAATGCCAATTAAACAGTTACTTTATCAGAAACAGACATTCCCCAATACGGTTCAAGGTGATCATCGTCTATATCTAATACAGGTCTTCCGAGTTTTGCCGACAATATCCGACCGACAGTCGTTTTTCCACATCCGGGACTTCCTATCAATATAATGTTTTCCTGAAACGAGTCACGTAATGTTTTATCATACAATTGCAATTTGTGGTTATAAAGTGTGGATTTTGGCATCGAACCAAGTGATTTTCAGTCGGGTAGCCGAATTGGGGAGAATTTTTACATTTTTACTGAAACCTGTTTTACGGACAAAAATGGGATTCCTACAATATATGCCTACAAATTCATCAAAAACGTAAATTTCGAATTACAAAATGATATATCGGTGCCAAAACCTCCCTAACTTGGCAAAAAATATTAGTCTTGGTCACCCCTTTGACAGAAAGATTACTACCCCGCTCCTGTAGCCCCTGATCGTAAATTACTAACGCTCGTACATTGATTTGAAAAGTATAATGTAACTGCTAGGGGCTCTCTTGAATCTAGAACAGTTCCGCCCCTGCTTACTACTATGTATAAGTTGGATTAAGTCCACGTATGTTTTTAAGTATGCATGGATGTTAATGCAGAATTTAAAATACGTGGAATAGTCGGTCGATTATAAGTTTAGGCATAGCGTGTTGACAATTATTTCAGTATAGATGTTTAAACGTTTTTACTTAAGAGTTGAACTATTGTAATTATAATTCTTGAATGCATTGAAAGCATTTAGTAGTAAAAATATGACAATTTTGTCTGCTCTGTTCTTTTTAGGGGGGGGGGGGTGAAGACGGCGAGCTATTCCTATGTCTAAAATACGGTTTATTCATAAATACGATCTCACGTGAACATAATAAATCTTAAAAAAGCAACTTTATAAATGGCTAACTAGACAATTTTAAGATAATTCCTAAACATTGATATCTGAAACTAAAACATCAAATCCTTACCTTTGAATGTAAGACATTTTGTAGCTTGATTTTGCTTCCAGAAATCCATCGTTTATGGTTTAACTTCAAGCACTGTCTCACTCTTAAACCAAAGTGAAAGTAGGTTCGTTTGAACATGACTTATGAGCACTAGTTATTCACAAAGGTAAACACTAGTTAACTACATTTGTATTTTAGTATATGTATAACCTAGTTCTTCGATATCTTCATTTCTTTATGTTTACACTGTAAACTGACGTGTGTTTATATCGGCCAAACCCTACGTACGCATACTGCAAACAATATTAACTATAGACGGGGACGGATCCAGGTTTTATCAAGGGGCTCGGGGTAAAGATAATTTCTATGATTATTCAACACGTCTTGATGTGTCTGAATCAGGTAAATGCATTTTTCAAGTTTAAAAATGTGCATCTAGGGGACAAAAGGGTCCGGATCATCTGATGTCGCTCGATCGTGCAACATTGGTGCGAACATTTGGGTCGCAGTTCTTGTGTGTGTGTTTTTTGCAAATTCGCATAATAGTAATATTAAGTTCACCGTGTCAAAATGTTTGTTTATTCAGATGCAGATCTAGTTTTTAAAGGAATCCAACTCGTGTTTCTTTTATAGGAGTGTCGGATACTGAATCCAATTTGTAACGTTTCAAGACTCTGCTAGAAACTGATGGTCATAAATAGTTTGAAAATTAATTACGAATTGTTACGAATGTTACATCACGTTCTGATTGATTTTTTATTTAATCTATACAATAATTAACGTAATTGTGTTTAATATAACTAAGATGATTGGATGCCTTAGTATCACTTAAATGTCTCTTCTAAAAACGTTTTCATCAATGGTTCTACCATTCTCGTACCCAGAGGCTTACAAGATGCTCGATCTAGCTCGAAAATTTTGATACACTCTGGGTACGAGAATGTGGTTCTACTAGTGATTAAAGGTTTTAACGTGAAATTCTTAGTAAACGGAAAACTTTTTACAACCTAAATTCTAATAGCATTTTGAGAAATATTCACTTGAAAATTACATACACGTGCACGTGCAAAGAATTAATGAACATTACGTAAGAATTCAAAATCACGCAGCGTCCGTGATTTTCTATTGTCTAACGTCACGTTACGTCGTTTCTATAGACATGATCACGTGACGTCTTCAGATACATTTACTTAACAACGACAATGAGACGCAAGAAAAAATCCAGAACTTCTCGAAAGTTTTCGAATTTTCTAGCATTTATATTCTGTGGTTTGAAGAAGCAAAAGGATGATGGTGATGACGACACTGGTAACGGTGATAGTGATGACAACGGTGATAATGACGATGATGATCATGATGATTGTGGAAACGGTGATAATAATGATGATATTGAAGATATCGCTGAGGGCTTCATTGATGATGATGACAGTTGTTCTGATGGACTTGTTTATGATGATATTGATGATGATGTTTTTGTTACAAGAGAGTATGTCTCTGCTAGTGCTACAAATATTGTAAAGCAACATGACTTATTAGAGCAAGCAAGATCCCAAAGTGTTCAAGGTTTTGCTATTTTTGTTAACAGAAAAATCAAAGAAATGCCCAAGAAAAAGAAATGGTATAAAAGTTCGTATGAGAACATGCAATCTACAGCCGAGGATAGAATTGAAAGAATGCTTGAAGTTTGTAATGAGATGGTTGTTGAACCTCATGCCATGGTTGGATTCTTTGCAGATGGTATGATTGAAGTTGTTCCTGAAATTGAACCTTCGGACCATTTTGTAGATCATGGCGGAGATGGCCCAGACGTTGAAATGTACATAGAGTAAAAATCACCATTTCGAAACAAGACCTTCAGACTGATTTGAAATATGCTTTCAGGTGAATCCTTTACCAACATGACTGAAATTATCTTGAACTTAGACTTTATAAATATCTATTAAGGTATTAATGAAAGTATTTGCATCAACTGTACAGAACTTCTAGAACAGCTCATTCAGCTTCAAGCTTGTACGTGTTTTTAACCCCAGTATTAACGCTTCAAATGGGGTCTTTTATATATTTTAATCACGACTGGTAACCTGATGCCTGTCTCATCCCTCAGTTAGGTCAACTCTACAGTCTGTGAAAACAACTGACCTTACCTTAGAATTTCATGGTATAAGGTTAACACACTGCGATGAGTATTCATTATTCTTCCTAGTATTGTTCATGGTCCGCTCCTGTGGCACTAGTCAATGCACTATTTTAGGTGTTACTTATTATATTGACGATTTTTAGCACAATTTGTATTGACGACCATGTGACAATGCAAAGATGTATACATGTAATATACACATGTAGCTATGTGACTTACTTTATATATGTGCATGTAGTTATCATTGGACTTCAAAATGTTGTCAAAATGAACTTCTTTAGTTATCACTGGTAAATTTACATTTGTAAATGCGTATTTTGAATGATTAAAAGTTTGATCATGAATTAATTTTGTTATTCTTAGTATTTTATACATTCATTCATTCTCGTACCCCGAGGCTATCAAGATTCTGGATCTGACTCGAGAATCTTACTAGGCTCTGGGAACGAGAATGACATTTATTTGGAGTCAATCTCCTGAAAAATGCACTTTGAATTGAAATCGTTGCCATTTATCAATCTATTTGATTTCATATGGCCATGTTTTTTCTTGGTAACGAAAACAAAATGGAATGGCTTTGAAACTGTTATGACATACTCGTGAGAAAAAAGCTCTTTGAGTATCATTGAATCAAACTTGTTGCCGAGATCCTTATTGCCGAACTTTGTTGTATGAATCGCTTTTATACATACTTATACTCTGGAGTTATTAAGATCTATGATGGAGAATCTTGATAACCTGTTGGTAGGATAATGTCAATTATAGAAAATGGTAAAATGCTATTTGTTAAAACTAAGACAAAAAGGCATAATGTATTTACGTCAAAATCATTATCGTACCCATAGGTTATCAAGATTCTCGATCTAACCTCTAAGTACGAGAATGTTAGAACGAGAATTTTGATAACATCTGGGTACGAGAAGGCGTCAAAACTAGAAATACTTGACTGCTTTCTTTATTTTTATGTGGAATTACGTTTTTATCAGAGACATAGATATGATATCTATGTCTCTGATTTTTATTTAAATGTTTTGGAGATCAAAATTTGCTGGGTTCTTTTTTTTGTTGCCTAACGTTAGTTATTTCACATACATAGATTCTATGTCTCTGGTTCTAATTCATTAAAATTGAAAAGAAAATCTTGCATTGGAATCGCAATTTTGTGATATAAAAGGGGAGCAACTATGTCTAAAACATATAAATTCAAGTATACGAGTTGTCTCTCTTGAAGATGTCTGGGCGGAGTTAAACTAATGTTTACACAACGTAAATAGCAAACATATACCGAATCGCCGAACGGAATGTGATCTGGGTAATTCAAATGCTTATTTGACAGTTTCGAGCGTCTGACATATTCGGAATGAAATCAAAATAATGGAGATTTGTGGATTTTAGCGTGGTTAGAAACGAAATATGAAGAAGCTTAAAGGAATATTTGGGGGTAAGGGGAAAGGATCTGGGCACAGCAGTCATCAGAAATCGGGTGCAGAAGCTTCACATATTCCGCTCGGATATGACCTAAGAGAGAAAGATTTGCCAAAAATTCATAAAGCAGCTTGGACGGGTGACATTGCAAAAGTTAAACAACTTGCAAAGAAAGATGCTTCGTTGTTGGATAAAGAGAACAGGTACGTTGTAATTGGTTTAAATTGACACAAATAGTTTTTCTAAAAAATGAGTCTAGTTTTTACTTAGTCAATCAAAGTACTGAAATTACACTGTCAATTTATATTGGATTTATTTTTCTGTTTACTAACATGACTTGACATGATTAATTGCTACCTTGTCATTGATTTGTCTATTTTGTTACATACATCCTAGTTATTCTATTTAAATTTAAAAAAAATCTTGATTTAAATTCAGTTTGTAATGTTATTTGATACAGTTAATTCATTTGTAATAAAACCCAATCATTGACATAAATTTATAAAAGTTAGATGAGTGATTGTTCCACAAGTTGACTCTCACTAGCTTAACTATATTTTCAAAATAAGTAACTTTTACTGCCCCCTATAAATTTTCTCTTATCCCAGGATTTGGACCAGTGGATTAAGGCATTGAGGGAAAGAGGTGCATTTGAAATGTTTGCTTTCATAAATTTATACATTAGTCTATGATTAGATCTTTTTTTTTCATTGACCAGAATGTATCAATATTGATTTATTTGATTGGTCAATATTATTTAACTTGTTTGAAGTAAATTGGTCCTGTATTGACACTGTTACAAACTTACTACTACTTTTATTTAGCAAACAGATATAATTGTGAAACTTGAAACATTTTGTGGTAGGTAAAGGTCATTGGCCTCATTAAAATCTCTTAAGCACTAGCCAATTTGTTATGTTATAATATATAGTTTAATGCAAAATTATCAACTAGCCTGACTATATCATTTGAAATAGAAGTAATTCTTACTAGCCCAAATCTAAGCCCAGTCATTGGCTAGTGGGATTTTGCAATGATAGCTTTATTACTAATAAAAAGAAATATCTTCAAATATCAAAATTTTACTGTAATTGCATTTTGAAAATCAACTTATATTTTTGCAACTTGTGCAAACATTTCTAATAAAAGTACTGCATAGTTACAAAACTGGTATGAATGTTTTAGTTATTTAACACATCAATTGCTAACTTGCAGACAGGAATTGGTGGGTTTGAGCTTCACATTGGGTACTCAACATTTCCTCATTTTAATACAATTTTTTCTTCTTAAAACATGGTAGTAACATGTTTAATTGTTTTACAAGACCTAACCTTATTTCAAATTTATTGATTTTACCTGAGGTACCATTACAAAGAAAAGTATGTGTACAGATTGTCAGTGTGGCTGGAAGACCTTAATAATTCGAGTTATGAATGACGTATACTTTTTCTTTCCAGAACTCCACTACATCTGGCTTGTGTTAAAGGTCATACCGTAGTTGTACAGGAACTTTTAGAAAATGGTGCGTCAAAAAGTAAAGGAGATAATGAGGCTAAATCACCTTTGATGAAGGTTAGTATGAAAGGGTATACATCTACAACTCACAGATAAATGATTGATTTTAAACACGATACATATGAAAAATATATAAGTAACTTGTCAATCAAACAAAAAAAGATATATCTAGACACATACACTTAAAGGATTAACAGTTGGAGATTCTAAACTTGATTTTCCATCAAATTATTCATTTATGAATTTTATAGGAATTGAGTTTTTGAATTTACTTTTTGGACCATTGAATATCTAATCGTGTGTCTTGATTTTCTTTTCCGTAGTTCTTTTTTCAACACCATATGCCATGTGCAAATTTTTATTTTTTTTGAAACTTTGAAACCCTGTATACTCATATATTGTTATATCCAACCTGAGTTATATAAAGTTCTTTCCTGTTCTATAAGTCAATGACAATGCATTTGTAAACTGTTGCGTGTGAGTATGACTTTGTCATTGGTAGCCAGACTATATGTCTTGCATAGGCGGATCTAGTGGGGGGGGGGGTTCTGTGGGTCGGGACCCCCCCTGGAATTTCCAAAATGTACCTGACCATTAGTGTATTTGTAGAATGTAAGCCATTTTTATGTAGCGTGATTGAAGCTATTTTTCTTGGTGCTTAACACAGAATTAATGATTATGTAGTTTTTATTATTGATATGTTGCATTATTCTGCAAAATTTGTATAATGTGGTTGTGGTTTTAAAGTTTGGACCCCCTAAAAAAAAGATTGCCCTCCCCCCTAGAAAAAAAATCCTGGATCTGCCCCTGTCTTGTGTGAGTTTTTTCCATCAGATTACTGAAACAATTTGTTTAAGTGTGTGGCTGAAATTGTCACAATTTAGATAAATAGGTATGCTTTCAGTCAAATGAAATAATTTGGTGTTACTACTACTTACTAGATGTTATTTATAGGTCTGTGGATCGTTAAGCTAGTGGCAAACCGATTCGAACTACGATTCATGTGAAGCAATTCACAAATCAAACCACAAAACACTTGTTAATGGAGAATCATACAGGAATTCATGTAATAACAAAAATAAGTGAAGAATTACAGAAGCTTTTACTATATGGAAATTCATGTACATCAAACATAATTTCTATTACCAGACGTTTTATGGACATTGTCAGTGATAACATTTTTGTTTAAATGTGTATCAATCAAAATTTTGACAAAAGATAATTTATTAAAGACGTAAAATTCAAATTAAAAAGAAATGTACATATTTCTTGTGCCTTATGATATTATTTGATAAGGAGATTCTTTATTTACACATGCAGCCAGGAAGATGGAATTCTTTATGCTAGATTTGATTGATGTCCATTGAACATTTTCTATATTTTGTCATTTTTCTCTTAAGTTTTTATTCAATCCAATAAAATGTTTGCATAAGACAGATTTAATGTAGTTCTTTTCATTTATGTTTTAACCATGAGTATGATTATCTTTTCTTTCCATTTATATATGTACATTCTGGTACATAAAAAAAGATTTCATTCAACTGTTAAAATGATTGATTTCTTATGCAGTAGCATTTTAGATTTATGGCCACAACAAGTTGATGATATGTTCTACAGATTTTTCTGGGGGAAAATGGGGCGAGCGAGTGAAGAAAAAAATCTTAATTCAGTTGCTTTATATAGCGGTTTGACCAAATTTTTATGAATAAGGAAGAAAATAAATTTTTTTTATAAAAACCGTCAAAATTTAAGTGTATCCTGAATTGTGCCTTAAAACTCTGAAATCCTGAAAATTGCAAATCAAAACATTTTTATCTGTTTCATACATGATTTTAGAGATTACACTATTTCAACAATACTATGGTCTTCACTACCTTGTTATTGAAAATTGATATTTCGTTATTTGTCACAGAAGTATGGGAGAAAATATCTTGTTTGAAGTTTGGTCTAGATCATCAGATCATTATTGATTACCTGTTTTAATTATATCTCTTTGATTTCCTACAAGAACATCTGTCTACAAGATGTTTGTGAAGTCGTTAGTTCAATTAAGTATTGATCATACAGTGAAGCTTTCTTAAAGAAAAGACAGTGCTTGAAGCCTTGATCAAGAATCGTAAATTAATCAATTTTTATAAGAGATGGTCAGAAATTTTCAATCAGTTATATTGGATCAATTTTTCAATATTGATAGAACTGTCATCAGTATTTGGGGAAAAGGCAAAACCATCAATTAGCTCTACTGCATGAAATCATTATTTTTCACTCTCCTAAATTCATTTCCACTAGTTCTGGACTTAAGGCTAGTGAATTAGGGCGCTGACTGTAGAATTTATTTTTGTATATGTTTGGAAGTCTGCAACAAGTGCAGATATTGCCATTAAAATTATTGTAATTTGATATGGGTATCTAACTAAATAACTCAGCTTTAAATGGAACTTGGGTAAACATTGCAACACATGATTTTGATAAATTGCATTATGACATGTTTTGTAAACAGGAATGATGTGAATCATGCGACATATTCAATTTGAAATACTTCAGTATGTAAATATTTATTTTCATGAAAACATTCCTCTCACAAAGGCTTTAAAAAATTAAATTTTCAATCAATATATATACAATGTATGAGGGTAATTGAAAAATTGATGCATTAAGTGTGTGACCGAGTTTTCTCTAATCCCCGATAGATAAGTTTACGCTAATTATGATATGTACGTGTTATTGAAAAACAGATTTTATCATCAACAAAGGAATTCAATAAGTACTGGATAATATTTGCCGTCAATAAGAAATATTTATACATCGAAGGAGTGAATTATGGGTAAATGTTGGTTAAAATGTTATTGAATTATAAACCCAACCTTTTCATGGTCAAATTATTAATCTGAATGTATGAGATTAATTTATTAATCGTTTTTCTACTTGATACAAATTAGGAATGCTTAACAGAGTTTAACCTACTTAAAAATTTATTCAGAGAGTGGCGGAGAAAGCAAATAAAAAGGTGTAGTTATAAGTATTACAAGTCTTAACATTAAGTCATGTGAATAGTTCATTTTGAACTGGTTTAAACCACCAGTGACAATAGACCTTATTCGGAACTCCAATTTATGGGTTTTTCTGTCTGTGCACATGCGGTACAAAAAACGTTTTACAGATTATTGCTGAAAAGCATGAGACCCAGACTAAATCCCTTTGTTCTTTGTAACTGTGAAAGTTGGTTTGTACCACAGGAATCAACTTAAATATTTGAATTCTTGATATATTGCTTTGCAAATGTCCATTAAGTCTTATTTTTATTCAAGACCTGAGACTAAAAGTTACACCAAGGCGGAAACCCCTTGAATTTCGTTATCTGCTTGTGGCGTTGCTTTTATTAAAAAGGTTGCTAACTCTAAAAAAGAAATTCCCTCTTTGTTTTATTCTATGTGGAAGGTCTAGGTTTTTTACTGTAGCTGTTCCTGATATGTTTGCTTACATCATTTCACAAAAATCTTAAGTCAAATTCATAGTAAGTCGAAAACAGAAGAAAGTCATAACTGTTCAATTCTTTTATCTATTTTTTCCAAAATGTAGATGCAAGTTGCATTAAATATTATAACTTTATTTGATGAATTAACTCATGGGAACATATTCCAGCCGGTGGTTCTTGTGTTTCCAACCTCCTAAAAATCAAATATGATATTTAGACCTTATGAGAATGATTAACGAAATACGAAGACTTGTGACGATTTTTGTTGTATAAACTAATATTTTTGTGGAAGGACATTTTAAAAATACTATAGCTAAGTCCTCAATTTTCAATTTTAAAGTCTCTTAAGTCTTAGAGATCTTCAGTTCACATTTAAAATGATTAAGAATTTTGTTGATCTAAATTTCAATTTTGATGCAATTATACCCCCCCCTGTTCATTGATAAACTTTTTGAAAAGGTCAAGTGTGCTGGGTTTATAATGTTTTTGTTATCTTTCATATTGCTTATAGACTTTTAGTGTTTTAGACCTTACTTGTTTAGAGACATGTATAAGGGTCTATCTGACAGTGGCTAAATTAATACATGTATATTGAATTTATTGACTTGTTATTGAAAGAGAACCAGTCCGGCTATCTCAGAAGGTAGCTCGCAAGTCTACTGATTGAGGGGTTGTGGGTTCCATTCTCAGGCTGGGCATACTTTCTGAAGTGTTTGGTCTTGAAATAATTTCTACGGCTATTCTTCCTTCTACCACTGATTCTAAATAAGGGCGGTCAGTAAACATTCTCACTCTTTCTGGAAACGCTAAATCTAGCTGTTAACCAGTTACTTCTGTCAGTGACTGACAACTGCCCTACATAATTTAGATTTAGAAAAAGGTTGTAAGGCTGTTGATAAAATTAGCCCCTGACTTGGTTTTTCATGCAATTTAGCAATTTTAAATTCAAGTTTCATATGTTTGGATTCAACACTTTATGTATATCATTAATAATTATATCAGTTTCTCCCAGCTATTTTTATATCATAAATAAATAACACTCTAAACATAGCATGCAGAAAACTCATTTATTTGCATAATGAATAAATGTAAAAATTTGTTTACACTCAAATTGCTTGTATTGAATTATTGTATATTTTAGTCCTAGGTATTGATTTTGTTTCACAGCTAGAAATTCCTTCGTTTAAATATGATCTGATCTCTAAAACTATGTAACAAGATATTGGTTTAAAGATATACTATATCTCTAATTATTACAAAGTAAATATTGTAGAGCTGTTACAGATTATCAGAACGACTCTAGCATTTGGAAATACTTGCCAAGTTCACAGTAATTTAGTGCCATAAATAAAGTCTAAAATAACATTAGTTTTGTCATCAAAATTCTTCTGACCTGATTAGGTTGCTAAAATTTACAGGCTATCATTTTTCGACCAGTTTGAAATACTTGTTTGTTTTTCAGTCCTGCCCTCTCACATGTATGACATTTTATGCCTTTCGCTAATCATTTTAATTTTAGATAAATTTTTTAATAACTTGCAGTTTTATCCCCTTAGTATGCCTGATTGTGCAATGGTTTTTAGTATTGTTGGTTCATAATAAAAGTCTGATTGCCTTCTGGCCCTTTCAAAGAAAGGGCCAGAGCCTTAATTTATGTACAATGACTTAGGGAAAATTTTTTTTGCAATTTCATTGATAGGGGAAAGAATATTCCATGGTAAACTCTAATATGGAGAGAATTGCATGAGTTATGAGAAATTTCTGAAGGAAAAGGGGCTTAATAAACATAGAAATAAAAGTTAAAAGATAATTCTTAAAGAATAAAATATCTTTAGCCTTACAAAGACATAAAACTATTTATCGATTAGAAAGTCGTAAAAAGTAGATAATTTTACTTTCAATAATTTGTTCAAGTATGAGATTTATGGTTCAATCAATTTATACACAAATAACAGCTCTTGTTGCCTTCCTCTTTGGTGACAAAATATACACCTGTCAAAGACTGGTTATATCATGTTAATGCTTTTGCCATTTGAGGGTGACTAGTTTGCTGTATGGGTGGCTGTCTGTTTCTTTTTAACCAAAAAATAAAATTTAATGCCATTCTGGTAGATCAGGTGAACTTCAAAACCTATCTTTGAGTACAAAAGTTCTGTTGTGTGTATTTAAATCAGTGGGGTTACTGTGTGCACCAGTCATAGATAGTTGAATACAATTTAATAGTACTTGCTATGATTCTAATTTGAATCTAAACTTTATTGCATAGATTTATAGATAATTTTGGATAAACCCAAGTCCTATCATAGATGTGTGATCCCACCTATATAAGTAAATAAATTTGTTCACATACCAATGTTAACAGAATGATCTTATGTCAATTTTTGAACTTAATGATCATTGGATGGACTTACAGTCTTTACCCATAAGTATTTATAAAGTGTTCAAACCCTTCTATGACTTTTCTGTTGAAAAGGGGCATAAAACTAAACAAATAAATAAACCAAACAATGGGTTCATTCAAAATTATCTATAATTCTATGATCATTGCAGACAGATTTGATAATGTACCAACTAGGTGCCAATCTTTGTCATTAAATTTTATGTCAATTAAATTGAAGTTTAAATAAACCAATATGATCAAAGCATTTTAATGATTTGACAGAATTTTATCTATGGTACATCTAACATTGTCATTATTTTTGTCATCATATATAGTTTATCATTATGTTAACTTTGTTTTGACTTGCCAATTACAATGACAGTTTTTATTTCATACTGGGTTAAATGTCGCGTCAACACAATTTTCTAGGTTATTTTACGGCATCCAGTGCTCCTACTATAACCTAGCTTTCCTGGACCCTTATCTATAACCAGTACTCACCTATTCTTCCACAAGGCTGGAAACTTCTCCAAAGGGTATAACCTCCCCAGGTGGGATTTGAACCCATACCCCCTTCAGGACACAAGATTCAAAATCCAGATGTGCTACCAGGTGTGCTAACAACCCAGGTTTACTATGAAACAAGCTCGCTTTAATTTTTTTGACCTATATTTATCACAAAAAGTCACATGATATAGGCTCTGTGATATTATATATTGCCATTAATTTTGTTAGCTGCTCAATAAACTGAATCAAAGACTACTGAGATACATTGATAAATTACTACAAAAACCTTGGACATATTAAGACACCATGTTGGAAAAAAATTCTTTTACCAGGGCATTTTTTTAGTATGTGGGGAAGGGGCCTGGAGTCTTACTTTGTATAGAATAATGGGGGAAATTTTAATGCAATTCCATTGATAGGGGAATGAAAATCCAAGGTAACCTCCAAATTTGGGGAAAACTGCACGATTTTAAAGAAACTTCAGAAGGGGAAGGTGCCTGTGAACGGCCCCTGTTATATAAGGAAAAAAGCCCTACTTTTAAGATCAAATGTTTGTTTATCTCATTAGTTGTTGTTGTAGGTCATGTGACTATAGACCCTGAATATACAAATAATAACAAATCATTTACTATATTTCACAGGCTGTAGAATGCAATCAAGAAGAATGTGTAAAGTTATTGTTAGAATATGGAGCTGATATAAATGGTAAAGATGGTGAAAATAATACAGCGTTACATATAGCTGTAAAACATAGTAATACTAACATGGTAAACATCTTACTTGAAGCTGGGGCCGAACCTAACATCAAAAATAGGGTAAGTAAATTTACTAAGTGGAGAGACACAAAGTATGTTGCTAAAAGAAAGTTTACTATGAGAACAACCTTGGTTTTTGCAAAAAAATGCATTTTATAAGTGCAGTTTAAAGTCTGCTTCTATATACATATTCTGCCAACTTTACAATCTTGTACGAAAACTCCGGATCATTAAAATCACCCTCAGGCAGGCAATTCCTCACAGTACCAATTTACACATGGGTGGAGTGGAACTGTTGTAGGTAATGGTTAATATTTTGCTCAAGGAAATTAGCAGTGCCCCTAGTAGGGATTGAACCCGGAACCTCTCGATCCCTAAGGGCGCATCCTACCACTGGATCACTGCTCCTGTTAATGTAATCTAATGCTTAATTTGATAATGCATTTAAAAAAAAATAATTTACATTTATAATCATTTATTATGAATAGCAACTTCTATAATGTTTAATAAAACCACAAATGAATGAAAGTTTTTAAGCTTAGTTCTAAGTTCTGGAAAAGCTGTAAAAGCTCTTGAAATCATGAAAATCAGGAATTTTAGAATTAAAAAAATACATTCCTCCTTGAACACAACATACCAATTATAAATGAGTCTGACTTTTTTATTTTGAAAACTGGATTGCTGAAAGGTTTTCAAGGAACGGTCTTTATCTTAAATATTCAAGACTTGATGTTTGTTTGTTATGTGTTAATTTTAACCATGGACCTTCCACTCCATGTAGATGCATTATGTGCAGAGCCTGGCCAGAAACTTACTCTAAATTTAAGTGTCCAGAGTAGAGAAAATCCCTGGAAGAACGTTCTTCCTATGCTGATCTCTTTTCTTCAGCAATGTTGATTGCTGATCTTTATTCAGTGGTGTTGATTCGCCCTTTTGATTTCTCAACTAGGCTTGGGACTGGCTACCGCTGGATTTCAAGATTTGATAATCAATACATGTATCTATGTAATATGCAATATTTATTTCTATCAATGTGATA
Source organism: Mactra quadrangularis (assembly GCA_025267735.1). Lineage (NCBI taxonomy): Eukaryota > Metazoa > Mollusca > Bivalvia > Venerida > Mactridae > Mactra > Mactra quadrangularis. Next base: position 27,001,705 of record CM046302.1, read on the forward strand.
TATGATGCTATATTTACAGTTTGGACAAACACCATTAATTCTCTCAGTATTAGATCCAGCAAAGAAAGATTCTATTACAAGATCATTATTACTAAATGGTGCTGATATAAATGCTGTTGATACCACTCATAGGTGAGTATACAGTATAACCTGCATTAATAGCCTATCTGCTGTCAGTAGTCAACTATTACCAGCATCAACCTGCTGTAAGGGGCCCGTCTGGCTTCTTACCAACAATAATCACCACTTTGAATCAGCAATAAGCAACAACTTTCTGTATATGACCAGTGAGTGCCTATTTCCTTAACAAATCACCTATCAATGCATTGCTTTTAACTATATAAAGCGCTATTAAAAACATCGGAATTTCTTCATCCTATCTTTAAAATCAAGTTTTGCTAGCATAATTGACAGTTAGTCTTATTCACAGGCTGTGGTTGAAAGATTCTTTGCGAATTGCGTCACCTCATAACAATACGCAGAGTATCTAAAAGACTCTGCGAGGATGAGGATGGTGTCATGAATATTACATGTATAATAATGAAAGGTCAACTGAAAGTGATCTGTATTGCAAGCTTTTCAGATGTAAAATGTACAAGTGAGTGCATGAGTGGAAAACTTTAGATCAGGCTTTAGTCAGATTCCCCCTATTTCACAGCCTTGTATTTATGTACATATATAGCAAAATTCCACCTTTGACAATAATTATTGTCTGACATCAGCTTTTTATAGGTAAACAATAGACCTAATCTGGAATTCAAATTCATGGGTTTTTCTGTCTGTGCACAGCCGGTACAAACAAAGTTTTCTACTCATTATTGGTAAGTAGAACGAACTATGGATTAAAGCCTATTGTTCTTTGTACACATGTTTTCATTGTAATGGTGAATGTTTGTTTGTACCGGAGGGGAAAACCTAAATATTTGAATTCCGGATATAGTCTATTAAGGTCCAATGCGCATTGAACAACCAGTTGAAAGAAGACTACCCCGGTATGTCTTGAGCTCTGGATCAAATGTAATTTTGTTTTTTATTATTACATATATGTAATGTTATTTTTAAGGTCTGCCTTGCATCATGCTTGTGTCGAAGACGGTATCAATCAAGTGAAACTATTGTTGGAACACAACGCTAATACAGCTTTAAAAGATGTGAAAGGTAGGATATGAGGATAAATTATGCTAATTTATTTGTAAAAGGGCTGTAAGGGACCAATTTTCTGACTTTAGTGAGAAGTGTTTCTTTGCTGGTGGCCATTGACATCATTGATTGTTTTGTAGTTCAAGAAAGGACGGATAATGACAAGAAAGGGGCTGGATGCATAATTTATGTTGGATGTAGATTTCAAAGTTATTGTAGTTGTATAGTTGGGAAATTGGGATGGAAAATAGAGAAAGAGGACATGTTTCAGTGCTTTGCTATTCTGTTTATGAACATTTTAACAAAATTATAAATATATTAAAATTGCATTTTAGACACATTTCATACTAAATGCATGAAACTGATAATTATTCAGTTTTAGACTTGATAATTTGACCAGTCAATATTGTCTGGTTCTTATGAATTTAGGGTTCTGTTTCCGATCTTCAGGATGGCTATTAAAATGAAAATCTTGCTATGCCAATATTGCTTGACCAACTTAGTAACTGTTTTTACATATTCTGTATGGTTTATGATTTGTTCTGTCTGTGTAAAGGCGGAAGCCCCCTAGGTTCTTGTTTTTGTCATTTGTTTGAAGTGTCTTTCTCATAACAAAAGTTGAAAGGTATAAAAACATCTTCATGGGTGAGAGTTTTCAGTTTCAATACTGATATCAGTATTTTGAGAATAAATTACAAATGTACTCTATGAAACTATGAAATCTGTATATATATATTACAGTATTTTGAAAGAGGGTTTTAAGTATTTTCAAAACTTTTAACTTTCACCCATGCATCTCTCTTATTTGCTTTTGAGCTGTGTGGAAGGTCTATGCTATTTTACTGTTGCTGATCCTGATATGTTTTCAAACTAACATTAAGCCACTCGGCTAGCTTAGTTGGTAGCTTGCATTTCTACTGATTGAGGGGTCCTGGGTTCAATTCCTGAGCAGGGCATACTTTCGAAATTATTTCTACGACCATTCTCCCTCTTACCAATGATTCTAAATTATGTAGGGCAGTTGTCAGTCACTGATGAAAGTATGCGCTTAGTAGTTGGTTAACAGCTAAATGCAGAGATTTAGCCTTTCCAGGAGGAGTGAGTAGGTTGACTGACCACCATTATATGACCTAAACAATGTGTTGCTACGGTGTTGAATGCAACAAAAACAAAACGAAAACAAACTAACGTCTGTATTTCAGGCTGGACAGCTGAAGATTGTGCCATGATGAAAGCTAACCATGCTTGCTCTCAAGTTGTATTTGATCATAATTTAAAAAATCGTAGACTCTTATCAGGTAGTGTGCCGTCAACACCCCGTAACACTGACTCGGCTAACATAAGTCGACATACAACCCCTAGGGATAATAAATCTGCATCAGAAATTGAAGTTTCTGGTTTTGGAATGCCTCAAGGACATCAGGATGATGGTAAGCTGTTAATATTTATCTTGTATGGATTTCCTTCTTTGTAAAGAAGTTCCAAAAATACCCTCAAATTAATGACATATATGACAATATTGATGAGGTCACAACAAATCGATCATATGTTCTATGGATTCGCTTGCACCTTAATTTTGACGGTTTTTACAAAAAATATACTTTTATTTCTTTTCTCGCTCATAAAAATTTGGTCAAACTGCTATATAAAGCAACTGAATAAAGATTTTTTTATTTTGTTTTCTTCGCTCGCTCGCCCTATTTTTTTTTTTAAAGAAAAATCCGTAGAACATATAATCAACTTGTTGTGGCCTGAAGAATCATTTTGGAAAGGAGACTTTACTTAAATCAGTCAGGGTCTACCTGTGTTGAAGGAATTATCAATCTTTCTAACAATGTGAAAAAAAAATCATTTTTAGTCATACAAGTTTACAAACTCATTATTATCTACATGAGATGGGTTTGTATTATGTTGATACCTTGACAGACTGCTGGTTGGTTAGTTGTGCATGCATCGTATGTATGTCCCTCTCTCATTCAAACAGATTTCATCCTATGTTCACTAAATCAATTGAACCTAGATGATATTCACCAATTGTATACTATTTTTTATGGACATTGCTTCAGAAATATGAATATTATTATTATTACTATCATTATTAACATCATCATCATCATTATTATTTTCATCATCATCATCACCACCATCATCATCATCATCATTATTGTTATTGTTACATTGTAGTTGATGAGTCTGATGATCAAACTAATAGTAGATCATTCCATGATAACAGACAAGATTCCTGGGCTGATGATACTGATATCTCTGCTGCTGATGATAAATTGAAGGTAAACCATTACATTGCTGTGTTTATCATCATTTACTTACAAATTTGAGGGTTGTTTTTGGTTTGGTTTTATGTTACAAACAGGTAACCGGTGTTCTGTTTTTCCAGTTTTTGGAATCTGGCTTATGTTTTCAATTATTTTCATTCTTGTGTTTGAATTTGAAAATATGTTTTCATGAGAGTCAGGGCTCTGAATCTGTTGTATTTTGATGCAAATTTACATGGAAATTTGTTCAATGCTTTACATTTGTTTGGCTGATTATTTCCTATAGCCTTGTAAGCAATTATATCTCCTTGTTACTGTTAGTCCAAACTTGAGAAATTTGTGTGATCATTTTGTATGTGTATGCTGCTTATTACCTTTTTGGTAAAAATATTTATAATTCCCCCTTTTTACACCATAAGATTAGTTAGACCCTATTCTTTGTGTTTTCCTTAAATGAATGTGTATAATAATAGTTCCATCTTTCTTTTAATAGTAAAGTTTTAATTTGTGACTAAATGTTTTATACTAAATTTTATATTTGCATGAAACTTGGTAACCACTTTAATAAGTGTGCTTTTTTATGCTAATTTTCCATGGCAGCTAATTATCCTATATATTAACCTAAATATGTGGGTGTTATTTTAAAATTAACTAGGGGACACTGAAGGTAAAGAAGGGTAAGACATTTAAGCCAAGTTCACACTGTCCTGGAGTACAGTCCCAATACATTCCAATTAGGCTACCAGGGTAAACTGGGACTACACCATACCATAGCAATGCTATGAAGAATAGCTATATGTGAATAAACAGAGTTAAATTGTGATCACCAGGAGTGGTGGTGTTTAAAATGTAAATACAACCAGGATTCACTTGGGAGTGAAGCCAGCTTCCGAGGGAGATCTGGGGCATCACTGTAGCTCCTCTGGCGTGATTCATCTCTCTACCTTAAGACTACTGGGTGACACTATAGTAAACCTGCATGGCCTGCGTCTAACTGGGTGTATTTGATTAAGTCTACTCAGAGTACTCCGGTGTAATCTTGGAGCACTGATGAATCAAATGTCCCAATTCTGTAGCAGAAAAACGAAATGTGGGGAAAAGTCATAGGATTGTTTTTTTAGATGACAGCAGTTTATCAAGAGAGTCTGATGACGATCGGACACAAAAAATGTTTTACAAACACTTCAATGGTCAAAAAACAACATTTCCAATACTCGCTTTCAAACATGTTTCTCTTTTCCACCATCTTAATTACATCATACTCCGCTTACACCTCTTAAAAGGCAGGTGTATTCAGAGTACATATACTCCCAAAAGTGTGAAACATTTGATTCAATTTTTCTGTGAATGGAGTACTCCTATTACTCAAATTTCACGAATCAAACATGCCCCCTGAGACTCCTATGTGACCACAAATTTTCTTCTTGAATCTTGCCAGTTCATTCTGGTCCATTGGCTAGAATAACAGCAATGCACTAGACCATTCAGCAGGATATAGTGTGAACTAGGCATTAAGATTAAGAGGGGGCTTTAATGATTCCATAATATATCATTTTAAAGATACAGTACAACCTCTGCTGAGCAAATCCTCTGCACAACAATAGCTTTAGATATTTCCATTGGGCATAATTATAATTGAATTCAAATTCTGCAGAGCAATAACCTCTGTAGAACAACACATTCATCCCTCCAAGTGGGTGTTGTTCAAGAGAGATTGTACTGTATACAGTACCCACCAAAAGTTTTGAGACAAAAGAAAGTAAATAAAATTCTTAAATTTCATTGATAGTTTTTGGTAGAACCATTATTTTTAATACATTAAGTATGGTTGGTGATAAAATGAAAACAAATTTTGAGAATGCATCACATTTATAAGATTCAGCACCTGATATCCCAAAGCCTCCAAAATTCAATGTAACTCCTTTCTATAACATACTTTTTAACCTAATTTGGTAGTCTCAACTTCAAATAGTACCATAACAAAAGAAATAAGCTAAACTAATAATCATTACAAAATAAATGGCAATCAAATCATTGATAAAACCTATGCAGTAGGCTTACAAAGTGAAAAGGTTTCCAAACTTTTGGTGGGTACTGTATATTATAAGTGACAGTATCATGTTTTATTTATTAGAAACATAGTATGAAAAATAACGAGGTAAGGTCACAATGGTATATATATTGTATTATTATCACTTTGAAGTTACTGTGTTATATTATATATAGAAATATATGGTATATTTGCGTGTGTTCACATTTTGTCGTCAAGGAAAGGCTTCCCCACCCACCTGCCTGATTGTTTTGTATTCAAATGTGCATAAGATCACATATTAAGCATGTTTCACTCTTATTTTCAAGCTTATCTACGCTTACAATCATATTTGAAATGTGGAAAGTTTCATCAAATAAATTAACTTTTAACTCTTGATACTCAAATAGATATAGTTTTTTTCTCTAAGAAATACAGTTAGTAAATATAAAAAAATATGTATGGGGTTTTATTATCAAATTATGAAAGTCCATGACTCAAACATTCAAATGATTGTGGTTGAAAACCAATCTGTTATGCATAATTTTTTAAAGTAATTGCATTTTTAGTCATATTGTTATGCTTATGCATGTTCACAGCTATTATCCCTGGTCATCGGGCTACTGGTATCCATCTATCAATTCCTTTGGGCAGTCTTTTACTAAACTTATTGCAGCCAACATGTTTGGGCAATGGAGTTATACCACCCTTGCAGGTTTCTATTAACACCTGGTTGGAGTGAAGCAATCACAGAATCATAGGTTTATTTCTTGCTCAGAGTTACCGTACCTAAGTATGCATCCTACCCCTGGACCTCTGCCTTGTGTTCATATATAATAGCTGCATAATCTCTATCTCTCTCTTGTTTAAGCCTAAGTCAAGTCTTTAATATGAGTTAAGTTCACATGTACCAATTAATTTACTAAAACATCATACAATTCATTTTCTCTAACAAGGCTTTCAGAAATCGGTTCTGTGTGTCAAATAGGCATTATTTTAGTCCCCGTGACTTTAAATTTTAAAACCCTGCTGTAGTTAATAACAAGCTTCGCAAGTTTTTTTACCTCTAAACTCATATTTGCATGATGCGTTTGAATGCTGACAATTGGAATGGCTTGATTTTAGAGCATGTTTGGTTTCTGATATAGTCTTTATTTATTATTGAAATACTAATATTTTATGTACAAATGTATGTCTACATTTATTTCTTTCTTGCTTTAAGATAAAATGTTGTTTCATCTGATAAAAATATACATTGAAAATATTACATTTTACATTTTCATTTTGGTAAAAAATATGACATATTAATGACATCATCTTTATAGATAAATGATGTCATCTTCATCACACATTTGTGTGAAAATATCTTCAACAAAACACATTAAAACGCATGAAAGAAACAAATTATTTGTCAATTTTTGATAAAATATATTTTTCATCTTAATTTGTGAGCTCAGAAAGTGACATTTTCACTCAAGGCTAAGCCACTATAATTTTAAAATGTTTTCTGAGCTCACTCGGTATAATACAGATCTAAAAGTTGACAAATATCATTTATGTATCATTTGTTTTTTCCCTAACTGTCTGAATATGAATAATTTTATAGTGACTTAATTTGTGCATTAAAATATTAATTATATATCGATCATGGTATTGCTGAAGAGTGTTTTTAAGTTTGGTTGAACAGACTTATAGCTTGGCAGTTTAGTGCCTGCTTTCTTTGTCAACATCCCCTTTGTATTTAATTTACTTAGTATAAGAGAACATTTTCAGTCACTGTGAAATTATTCAGTCTTCAAAAATTGGACCATATAGTGCCATCCACGATTAACTTTACACTTTTGTGCATACTGTATTATGTGTGGTTTGTTTTTAAATTTTTATCAATACTTGAGAAATTAAGAACATATCTTTAGATGCATGTACATGTAACACAATTACAATTGTATAAAGTATCATTACTCCCCTTTAAAATGTTGCATGTTTTTTAACTTTAGCTCCTTTCCGATAACTTAAGACAAATTTAAACAATTCTGTGTAAGCAATGATAACTTAAGACATTGCTTACACAGAATTGTTTAAATTTGTCTCAAGGTATCCTGAAAGGTCTATACGCTAATGAGTAAATTAATCTAAATAGAATTTTACTGTATTAATGAAAATTCAAATTTTTATAAGTGTAAAGGTAATTTGGATGGCTGTATATCAGTTGGTCAGCGCAATAATAGTTCAACTGTATTTAAATAAAGAAGGACAAAGGCTAGTTTTGCGTTGACCCTATGATATAACTGTATGTATATATGTATTATATAATATATATATGTTATGTTAAGGCTGATGATGTTACTGATGATGATAATGATGATGATATATTTACTGACCAGGTTTGTTGTATTGTGTGTGATATCAGGGCTTGACATTAACGATTGCCCGATTACCCATGGTGATTTAAACTAAGGGTTGGGGCGATTAACAATTTTTTGCTACAAGTCGTCCGATCAGGCTTTCAAAATATTTTTATAACCTTTGAGTACCGGGGTATTATTTAAAGTACATGGCTGAAAGTTTTCAGTGAGATTGAATTACCATTCATTTTTTATATAAAATCTTGTCTATTTCAGTATTTTGAAAGTAGGTTTTCAGTATTTTCAAAACTTTCAATTATCACATGGTTTTGGTGAGCAAAATTTACAGAAGGTTGTCCAATTGGGAGCGGAACAACTGGTCCCATGGACAACTGGTCCCATGTCATGACAACTATATCCCATTTTCATAATTTTGGTTGCCAAAAAGAAATTGTTGGTTGCCCAAACTTAACAGTGGTTGTCCCGGGCAACCAGACACTTTAACCTACCTCAAAAGTTATTGTCAAGCCCTGGATCATTCTGTGATCTCTAATGTTTGTGTGTGTATGCTGTTTCTTTAATCGTTAACTTTCTGTTACTATTGTGTTTTTAGCTCACCTGAGCACTTTTGTCTGAATACCTTTCATCATTCAGATTTTTGTCTCAGGTGAGCAACTTGAGATCATTTTAAATTTCTTGTTTTTCTTTTATTGTTTATATGTTATCTATGTTCAAAGAATTTTTATTTTTAGTGCTTAGAAAGGTTTAGTCTAAACATTGAGTTTTATTACTAGAATTAAATTAGTTCCAAATGTATTTACCATAGGCAGCTGGCAATTCTTTTGAGTCAAAAACACTATATTAAAATTATTACATAATTTTCAGATATAATTATTATTTAAAAAGTGCAGATTTTTTTGTCCAATTTCAATGAGTAGCCAGTTTCATCATTATGAATTATCTATGGATTTATATATGATAATATTGCTATGGTTTGTTCTTGCAAATTTTTACCAACATCTTTGGTATACACTTTAAAAAATAAATTCAAAGGCAGATTTTAAACTCTACATTCAACACAGAATTTTTTATGCCATTCATTGACACACTAGTCATGATTTAACATTTCAGCTCACTTTCATCTCTCTTATTCTGTGCAGGGGTCACATGCTAAACATTTAAAAAGGGGCCATTATTAAGGTCATTGTTACATTATATATCTCCAAATTAAATTCATATTATGCTTTTGCCAAACTTAAAGAAAACATACTTTATTGGCTATTATGCTCTCTTGATGTAGTAATTTGTTTCAAATTTTAACATTTATGTTTAAGTATTATTAGAGTTGTTTCCCTTTGTAAAGTTTTATGTTTGAGTATTGTTAGAAATATCTCCCTTAGTAAATTTGTTGTTTTTACATTGATTATCTCCCTTTGTATATATGTTGTTTTATTTGGTTACCTCTCTTTATAAATTTGTTGTGCTTCTTCGATTTGACTTTAAGTCCATTTTTTTCTTTATTTCATTAGATAGAACCTTATTACCTGACATATTCTAGGATTTAACTTGCCATCAATCATTTTTGTTAACTAAATGTTTTAAAGGGATTGTTACTTTCCTAGAAGAAAAGTATTATGTTGGTCTAGTAAGAGATGTTGTCTTTGTTATATTGTTGTATTATACGAAACTAATGTAATATTGATGTACAGTGCCCGTCAAATGTCCTTTTACAAAATCTACCTTCACACAGAACCCCTTTTCACCTGGGTGCAATCTCCGTGAATAGATATCCTGTAGAGCATTTGCGTACAGGATCTCTACTGTCTCCATGGAAGGTCACATCGAGATGAACTTTGTGTCGACTAATCAATGAGTAGCTTTCATCTAGACGAAACACTATTATTAGCATTTTTATTTTGTAATTTCTATTTTTTTTACCAAGGTTTGCAAGCTAATTTAACAGCGGTATTATTTACTGTCTGCGATTGGACGGCTCATTTCAAATCTCGTGTCGTAGACAATGTAAACAAGTTACGTATCATAACAATGTCGTCATTAATATTATGATAAGAAAAGGTCACCTAAACATGACCTTCGTTTGGTAAAGGCCAGATCTAAATTAGCGAGTAGGCGGGCAGAAAATTTTAGATCAGGTTTTAATCAGATTGACCTGGGTGTAGTGAAACAACTGTAGTTGAATTTTATGCTCAAAGAAATAAGCACTGTCTCTTGTGGTATTCAATCCCAGGACCTCTCAATCCCCAAGCATGTGTCCAACCACTGGACCCCTGATTTAACAATTCATGCTAAGATAATTCAATTAACTGTTTGCCTAAAATAACTTGATCAAATAAATTGAACATAAAATAAAAAAACAAACCAATAAGAAATTAATTTAAGATGTTTACTGTCAAATGTTTTAATGTTTCAGCATGTATTAACCATGTCTGTGAAACAGTCTATTAAATTAAACCTCAAAGACTATTTATATACAGTCCAACCTGTGAACAACGGCCGGCCAAGGGAAAAGAGAAAAGTGGCCTTTGTTCACAGGTGGCCTTTGTTCGGAGGGAGGAACAAACGGGCCATGTTTCGTTAGACTTGAGAGACAGAGTTCATAATTAACATGAATTAATCATTAAAATTGTTTTTATTTTCAACCTTAATTCATTATTCACATTATCATTATTGAAGTTGTGACAATAAATGAATAAAACAAAATTTTGAACAAAGAATGACTAAAACAAAGAAATCAGTGATTTTTTGTTTGCAGCTACATTTCATGCTATGCCCTCAACATTAACAATTGCACTCTACAAATTCTCACTACTCTGACCTTTTGTATAATATTTCTATCTTATCCCAGTTGCCAAATTACCTGTATACAGCGGTCACAGTTGAACGAATTTAGCATGAATTGATAATTAAAATTGTTTTTATTTTCAACCTTAATTCATTATTCACATTATCATATTGAAGTTGTGACTATAAATGAATAAAACAAAACTTTGAACAAAGAATGACTAAAACAAAGAAATCAGTGATTTTTTGTTTGCAGCTACATTTCATGCTATGCCCTCAACATTAACAAATGCACTCAACAAATTCTCACTACTCTGACCTTTTGTATAGTATTTCTATCTTATTCCAGTTGTCAAATTACCTGTATACAGCGGTCACAGTTAAACGAATTTAGGAATTAAGAGCGTGTCACAAACATTTATCTAACTGCCGGACGTGTGAAAAACAAACCTAGTGGAGTCTCCAAACATTCAAAACTAATTAACAAAGTGTCATCACATGACGTAATTTACTCCCGATTTACAAATAAATTTAACAATAAAAGGATACATTAACATATTTTTATAATAAGGTGACGAGAAAATTGTCTACAGCTTGATAATAACTAATAAAATCGTACTCGAGATGGTCTGTTTACGAAAATCCGGAAAAAAATCGGATTACGGGTTTTTAGCTTAACTTTAACAAAAATGGCGGCCTGCTTTCGAAATCGCCTTGATACGAAATACTGTCTTCAAACAATCGTCTGGCCGCTGTTCACAGTTATAAACTGGCCGCGGGGATGGTTTTGACTGGCCGCTGGTCGCAGACGACAGGTGGCCGTTATTCACGGCCTTTTTAAGAGCGTTTTCGGTCGGGGGGAAATCGAAATGGCCGCTGTCGGCAGGTGCCCGCTATTCGGAGGTGGCCGTTAGCACAAGTTGGACTGTAGTTTAAAATCTAAACTAACACTCTACTGTTACTTTTACTAAGTGTCATAAAAGTCCTTATATGGAAATAATGTCATAAAATGTTACACTTCAGGGCCGGGTTCGGAATTTTTTTTCTGAGGTGACTTCATAAGGAGAAAAGTTTCTAATTTCCAATAAAATGTGATTCTAAAAGCTTTTGTTTGTGTGCTTCAATTGAAAAAATTTGGCTAATAGTTTGGCAAAATATGGGCGGGTGGTTGGGGGGGCGGGCATCTGGTGTCGTTAATAATTGCACTTAAGTTTTCAATTAAGCATATATTTCTGCCATTTATTGTCAGATATTTTATGAAACTTCTTACAATTGGTTTCCACCTTACATTTCTTGTTACTTTTACTCTGAGCTCCACCAGTAGCTGGGCTGATGACATAGGCTGCGTACAGGATTTATTTAGTGTCCCAAAGGGGTTGCTGTTTTCAAGCTTTACCCCAAATGGTTATACCCTCCCATGAAAATTTGACAATAATGTCCATTTTCCTTCATTGAGAAGGTATATGGAGAAGTTGTCTGCCTTGTTGAAGGGTGGGTGAATACTTGTTATGAACAAAAGTCCAGGAAATCTAGGTTAGGTGAGCTGGTCTCTGTAACATGGTCAAAGTTATGTGAACAAGGGGCCTTTAACATAAAAAACATAATCCCCTGTAACTCCGTACAATCTCTGCCAATGCTGTAGCATTTTAACAAGATAGTTTAAATGTGATGATAAAAAAAATTGGTTCAATATTTACATTGACTGTATGTGAACATGGTGCTGTGCCATTGTAAAAAAAGGTCAACATTTTAATAAATATTTGCTTACATATTCACTTACATTCAATGAAAACCAAACTGTTTTCAAATTAAAAAAAATATTCTAAAATATTCTTATATACAAAATATTTATCTATGTACAATTTTAAGCGATTTCTTTTTTCAAAAAGATATTGAATTGAAGGGGGAAAACATATTGATGAAATAGTTTTAATATTAATTTTTTTTGTCATGTTGATTTTCGGTCCAGGATTGATTTTTTATTAATCCTGCAACTTAAATATGTTCCATCATGGCATTTTTTATAGGATTGAAAATTTGTTACTGTGTGCCTCTGGATTAAAAAAATAATGAATTATTGTCAGTGTTTAATGTTATAAAATGTAAGGTAATAAACAGCAGTGCTTAGAGGTTAATAATGTAAAGTTTTACTCTTGATTTGATGTAAGTAAAAGATATTGTCAGAGTGTGATAATCTGTGAGAGCTTAGGTTATTAAATATTCGGATGTTTTACAAACTTCAAAACTTTTAACTGTCTTTACTTTGGTTCATGTGAAGTATTGCTAACTTTGGTTACAATGTGAAATAAAAGCTAGGTCAAATATATAAAGGGGGTTGTCATTGAAATTGAAAATAATAAATAAAAGTAGCTAGTTTTAATTGAAATAATAAGTTAAACTCAGTATAATTTAAAGCTACACCTTTAAGCAGGTGATCCCTCATTGTACTGATTTACACCTGAGTGGATTGGAACAACTGTTGGTAAATTATTTGCTCTGGAAAATGATCGATTATTGATCGGAAAATAAATATCAACCATTTAGCGATATTGCTGGAATCAATGACAGCTCTACCAATTTGAAATATGCAACCGAACATACAAATACTATTTTCTCTTTGATGCTTACTTCCTTTTGTTCAAACAAGGGTGGTGAAAATTTATTTATTTATTACAATGTATTTAATAGATGAAAGTTAATGCCAAGTAGGTTAAAATCACTGATCTATTTAACAAAATTAAAATATGATCCCAGTAGGCATTAAATGTAATCAATTTCGGCTTTGTAAATCCTCCAGAGATTTTCATTCAAGCTTTTAAGATTAGTAACATAAGTAAAGATAGATATGTATGTATAAAATACTATCACCTATTGGTCGAAATGTATACAAGTATTATTGAATTTGGATTGGTCCATGCAATATGGCGTTAAGTCTAAATCATGTATAAGCCGGATTACGGCATTTTTGCGTTCTCTTGTACAGATTTCATTGATGACTGATTTGGTAATCTGTGCGAAACACAATATGATACAAGCATTACTACGATGATAAATAAATGACATTATTGTTATTGTAGTACATGTACACTGACAATGGAGTAATTTAAGACATCGTAAATTAAGATACAGTGATTTCAGATATTGGTCAAGTTAAGTTGAATAGTTTGAAAGTTAAATTAGTTGCGATGTTACATTGCAAAGTTAAAACCTTGTTCAGTCAGGAGATTGGAATGTTTTTAATTAAGTGAGTGAAGTTGTGATAAATGGATTAAGCGATAGTAATAAAATTTATGATTTCTGTTTGGGTTAGGATGAAGTTGGTTTGGAAATAGTTTATGTATATTAAATATGGATTTATGGTTTAAGTTTTGAGTACCGCATGTTGAGTTTTTGTGTCAATATGTTACAGTTGTGCTATAATTAGAAAATGAAATGTTCAATTCATCAAGCTCAAATCCTGGATTGCTCATAACAATGCAGTTATTTCTTTATATAGGTAAAAATGCTGGGGTACAAGTACAAATTAATTTGAATAGTGATGATTTGTGTGGTATATAAGACTTTATTATTAATTTTGTCTTTAATCACTATCAAAACAAAAGCATGGACTTGGTTGATGTAACATTCTTACAGTTTTTTTAACTCTGATTTATAAAAGTGCATGATTTTGAATTCTAACTTTAAAAATAATACAAGTGATAATAAAAAAAAATAGAGTGATAATAATATCAAATCAATATTCAATAATACACGGGAGAAAAGTTTCTGGACCGGTCTTGAATTTCAGGAAACATGACTTTGAGTAATTGATATTCTTTTACCGTTTTGTAAAAGCTGGTAAAAATACAGAAATTGCCAGACTTTGAAAATTTGGAACTTTCACCCTTGATAATATTGATTTACAAAGGAAATGTGTTGGAAATCATAGTTTTCTTGGAATTAAGTTGATATAATGAATTAAATACAAAATGTCAAAGAAATCAAAGATACCAAGATATAACTTTGGCGCCGCTGCTAAGAACAATGTCAAGGTAAATTTTTCTTTTGTCATGAGCTGAATGGACAGTATCGTTGATATGCATTTTTACGGGGTATATGGTCAAGTAATCTTCAGAATGTAAACAAATCAAGGGTTGCTCACAAGACTGCAGTAAGTGCATTGTATTAAAGAGCAACTTACTACAGTCTAGCGGGCAACCCTCAAAATGCTTGTTTTTCAACTTCTTACAGAAGCCAAACAATAGAAAAGATTCAGATACATCTACTGCAAAAATAACTATCGCATTTCTATCTTACATAATTCCCATGTTGTAATTGAAATTGTTTGCTTTGAATCCTCTGCACAAATCATTTTTGCAAATGACCTAGTTTACTGTTTAATTCAATTTAATTCAATTCTTATGCTAAGGATTTGAAGCTGACTATTAATACTCACGGGATTAATTGGGATTTAATTAGGAAAGATACCCTAAACAAATCATAGAACAATTGTAAGCATGAAAGAAACAGAATATTTGTCCCACTTATAGCTAAACAACTCTTAAAAATATGTTTTCTATGAACACTTCTGGAAATAAAGAATTGATGTTACACCAAACTTGATGAATATTCTCTATATATTTATAACTTCAGGGTGCAGCTGTAAAGACAAGTTTAACTAAACATATAAAAATAGACAGTGATGAAGATGAGGTGAATGATATTGATGACAATAAACATATCAATGGAAGTACAACAGGTAAATATGCATCTTTTATATGGGGCAGTCATCCCCTTTTTTCATGGCAGAAACCCCTTAGGTTTATGTTTTTTGGTAAAATATGTAATATATCTTTTATATAGGACAATCATGCATTTTTCAAGGAAGAAAAAACCTTAGGTTTATGTTTTTTTGTAAAATATGTAATATATCTTTTTATATAGGGCAATCATCCCCGTTTTCCAAAGTGGAAACCCCTAAGATTATTGTTTTTGTCACATTTTTTTTGGCATCCCATTTTTCAAAAAAAGTTTAAAAATCTTAAAACATCATCCTGTTTCTTTTTTGGCTGTTTGGAAAAGTCTGTATTATTTTACTGCTGCTGCTCCTGATATTTTTGCTAACACCTTTAACCTGATTTATTATGTTATATAGTGTAAGACAAAATTATCAACTAGTCAACTATATGAAATATGTAATTTTCATTAGCCTGAATCAATTTTTACCTGGCCTGGGCTTGAAGGTTATAGCAATGACTGCAAGGTTATCAATCTTCAGTCAGTAGGATGATTTCAGTAGAATTTAGTGTTCCAATTTGAAATCTAGCCCTGAAAGATTGAATTTGTTCATCAGATTTCTTTAAGTAAAAAACCCTTTTTCTAAAAACTTCTCAAAATGATTTGCATGACTTATTTAGTAAGTGGTTTGTGACTAAATTTGCATGATTTCACATGCACATCGTGACAAATTATTGCTGTTGTAACATCAGTGTACACACAATGGCATCTTAAAAATAATTTTGATTCAGAACTCAAGTTGCTGTTTTTTTTTTCAGCAGAAAACTTTGTTTGTAACAGATGTACCCGTGCTGAACAAAGTTAAAATATATATGTGTGAACACTGAACAATAGGATTTAAACTGTGTTGCATACTTTTCAGCAATAAAATGTAAAAAAACTCTATTCTGCAAAGATGCATCTTTTTCAAACAAACTTTATTTGGCTCGAAAAAACACTAATTTGAGTTCCAAATTTGAAATATTAGAAATGTTTTTCACTCACAATATAGAATTAAAAGTTTTGTTGCAATTTTAATGTGTAGAAATACTTTGATATTTTGTTTGCTGATTTTTAGTCTCAGACTCGAGCAGAAGAAGGTCTCCAGTAAAATTCCGCAAGGTTTTAGTTAGCACAGGTGATACCATAAACGTCTCCACAGTCTTTTATTAGCAGATAGATGTTTTTTTGTTTTGTGTGGACCACTCTCTATTTCTTTTATGGTTTATTTTTCCCCGGTAGAACAAAAAATGTTTTAACATTACCATAGATAAAAACTGGTTTCTGTTTTTTGAACCCATTTCTGTGCTTCTGTATTTACTTCAAATGATACAATAGGAAGGAAGATCTGGAACCCATATTATCAAAGGTCTTTAAGCCAATTTTTTTGGAGCAGAGCAAATGGGGCAAAAATACTATTTTTGCTCTTTCTACCCCAAATTTGCATTTCATTCTGTTATATTTTCCCAAAGTGCCAGAACTTCTCAGACTCTGAGAAGATGCTATCTGGGTACCATTCTGACCCCAAAATGTTCCCTTCTTGGTCTCCCCTGATATATCTTTTGATGAGGGAGGCATGCAAAAAAAGTTATTTTATTTTAGCAAATTTTTCTCTGAAGAAGAACACATATTTTCTTGATTTGTGTGATGGGTGCTTTTTACGTTTACACAGTAAATGCAGACACACAGATAATGGGGAAACAGACAAATAGGAAACCAGTGTTAAAGGGTTTGGTTGTTTTGTCCATTCACTCTTTATCTTGTTTTAGCTCACCTGTACCATTGCTGTTGTTAAGCTGTGGTGCCTAGGTACATTCAGTTCATGAATATGCTAATTTTTCCTAATGAAAATTCATGAAAGATAATGAATATTCATAAAAAAATTAATAAAATCTTATGAATATGTAAATACAAATAGGTAAAATCAGTCTAATGAATATTTATGACAAGTTCATGAATTTTCTTGAACTTTACTAAAAACATGTGCTCACTGTAACCCCTTTCTAATAGGGGTCAATTTTTGCACCTGTTGATGAATAATAGCTAAGCACTGTACTTGAATTGTTACCACCAAATTTCAGCCATGTTTTAAAACCTCATTATATTCATTAAGTTTCTCATTATATATTCATGAAACAAAGGGATGTGGCAAAAGGGGTGTGGCAAACATGGTATAATCATCTTTATGTAGTTCATTCATGTTATAAAAATATGTGTAGAAACAAACTTAATTGCAACAATAATAATACAGTAAAGTTCCACTATTAAGACCACCTTGGTTATTGCAAAATCATGCCATTTTTGAAAATTTTAACTCCCAAATGCTTAATTTGAGACGAAAAACACCTTCATATTAAGATAATTATGCTTGCAAGAACATTGATTTTGATGGTCTTAATTGTGGAATTTTACTGCAGTATTGATGGAAAGTAAAAATTAACACCAGGCAAGGGAAAATATGCTCTTTTAGAACTTAAGACTTTTATGTTTCAGTCATCCATGACATTCTTGATGACAATAATATAAGACTGTCCAGAAATAATTGTCTGCGTTCTAGAATAATCACTAGGTGAAGGATCTGCAGCCATGATATGACTGAAATAAAACATCAAAGCTAACATAAATCATATTATTGTATATTGTGTATGTCCTTACGTGTTTCAAAATTTCGAATAGCATGTCATTAGTTAAGGGTACTAGTTCACAGATTTGGTTTATTTTTTTCTATAATTTCAAAATACAATTCAGTGTCTGAACTTGCATCAAAAAATAATTCTTATTATTTTAAGACAAACTGACCTATATGTTGCAAGAAATATACAATAAAAGTCACAAAAATGCACTATAACTGTCTATACCATGACATAGGGGTAGATTTTTACTGCATGAAACACCATCTTTTGTAGTTATATATCAATTTACACTAAAATTGTCATTATCAGATCACATCTTTCCTGCTTCCAAAAATATTTCCATACAATTTTGATAGTTTTAGAAAAAGTTGATATTTAAGTTAAAATCTGTGAATGAGTACATTTAAGCAATTTTTATGATAAAATGTGAATTTAAATCTTCTGGTATATTATTCATTAAATTGTTACTTAACACAATGGTGTAGGAAATTTTCATATGATTTTAGATATTATTTTCGATTATCAAAATCAGTTGGTTTTGGGCTCTTGGTGACCTTAATTAATCATCATATTTCACACTATCACTATAGTCCTTTTTTCTCAACTGTCAAAGTTTTGCTTGTTTTTGGTTGACTAAAATGCTTTCTTTTTACATATTCCATATCAACGTTGATATAGATAGCTGGCATTAAAGTGCTAAGCAATGTCTGTTCGACAATGTATTAAGATAGGCACCCGGGTTGATAGCGCAGTTGGTAGCGCGCCGGGATTTGGATACTCGTGCCCGAGGGGGTGCGGGTTCGAATCCCGCCCGGGGAGGTTATACCCTTCCATGAAAATTTGACAATAATGTCGATTTTCCTCCATTGATTAGATAATATGGAGAACTTTCCGGCCTTGTGGAAGGGTAGGTGAGTACTGGTTATAGACAATGGTCCAGGAAAGCTAGGTTAGGTGCGCTGGACGCCGTGAAATGACCTAAATTGTGTTGATACGGCGTTAACTCAAAAAAAAAAAAAAAAAATAAAATAGGCTAGGCTATCGTAATTTCACAATTGTTAGACATTAAAGATTTAATTGCAATAAGTCACCGTTAAATTATTCAGTTTTTGACTGTTGAGAAAAAATGAACTAAAACAAAAGGTAATTGGAAACACGTTCCTGATTCAAATCATCTTCAAGGTATCATTTGATGCTGGTTTTATTTCTTGATCTTGATTTTTTTATTTTGCTTTATGCCATACTGAAACATTATTATATTTTATTAAAAAACCAATACTTATATATGTATATTTGTTTCTGAGTGCATTTAATTTCACCCTTAACAGCTTTCATTTAGTCTCTGGTTTTATTTTTATTTTGAAAACATCTCCAATTGGCTTTGCGATTATTTCCCTCTCCTGAACTGTTAAATTAAAGTGTTAAAAAACTTGCATGTTATATCATTGTAATTTTGTCATTGCTTTTTTTGTTATGAATGACGGTATTGAAATTGTTCATTCCTTGGTTTCATTATTCACTCTTTTGTTCTATATATACTTGCATAGGGCAGATATCAAAAAAGTCTCTTAGAACCAATTTTGTATTTTATTATCAATCTTTACAGTAAACAGAGCCTGTGCTCCTTTTCACAAAAATTCTTACGAAAAAAGAGTTGTTAGAAAGTTTCATATAATTAGCAGTTCAAAGTCAGATGGATGAAAAGCATAACTATAATATGTTATTCAAGAGGTGTACAATATGCTACACAATTCTATAATATTTAGAATTGATAAGCCAAAAAATGAGCGTATTATTAATGTTTCTTGCTTATGACTTACATAGATTTTTTTCGTAAGAATTTTTGTGAAAAGCACCACAGTTTTGTGAACCAAGGAGCTGGTATTGTTAAACTTTATTCAACTGTCAATGGAGTATTTATTAACCCCTCTGATTTAAATACTCACTATTCATTATTCATAAAAATAATTATCTGATTCTCTGTAAGAGGAATATTGAGTATATATCAAGTATTTAAATAAGAGGGATTTATGTATGTGCCACTTACAGTTGAATAAAATTTAACAATTATCCCATATCTTTGTTTTAACTTATTTAAATCTAGCATTGTCTATTTATTTTACAGGTGACCTGCAACAAAAGGTTCGACCAATGTACAGTCGTACACCTACCCCCGATAGAGACCTTGCTTCACCGGTGGCGTCGACGCCACAGCAGAAAGTTCAACAATCAAAGATTCCTGTAAAACACAGAACATCAGGAACATCACATACTTCTGTCGAGGAAGATTTTACTGATGATGAAGATAACGATGACGATTCTTCACCTGTACAGAAAAGTGGGCGTGTATCATTTAGTGATCAACAACATATTAGAAATATTGTAAGTTTTCAATATTAGACTAATGAGTCATTCAAGTCCATGAAAGTCCTTGAATTTTATTGTTAGTCCTTGAAATGTCCTTCAATTTTCAATTTTTGCTTCTAGAGAATCCCTAGGAAAAGTTCTTGAATTTTTCTAAAAAAAAACAGCTGGAAATGTCTTTGAGTTTTGGAATAATATTTGAATGATCAGTGAGTTCCTCAAAGATAAAAAATAGTAATTATTGCTTGATGAGTTCCAACTTTATTTATTTTACTGGGTTTAACGCCTTGTCAACACATTTTAGTCATTTTACGGGGTCCAACACACCTAACCTAGCTTTCCTGGATCCTTGTCTATAAGCAGTACTCACCTACCATTCCACAAGGCCCAAAACTTCCCCATATTCCTTATTAATAGAGGAAAATTGACATTATTGTCAAATTTTCATAGACTTCCCCGGGTGAGATTCCAAACCTGTATCCCCCTCGGGACAATAGATTCTAAATCTGGGCGCGCTACCAACTGCGCTACCAACCTGGGTTATGAAAACCAACCATGTGTGAAGTAATATTATGCTGACATATGTATGTGTTAATAAAGCATGTATTTGTTAAACCCCAGTGACAGAACAAATGGTTTAGATCTAGTTTATGAATTTAATTAAAGGTTCTAGTTCACAGAATTGGTTAAGATTTTTCTATATTTTCGAAATACAATTCAGTGTCTGTCATTGTGTCTGACAAAACAAAAGTTTTTATTATTTCAAGACAAACTGACCTATAGATTCCAAGAAATATACAATTAAAGTCACAAAAATGCACTTAAATTGTCTATGCCATGACATACGGGGTAGATTTTACTACTTAAAACACCATCATTTGTAGTTGGAAGTCAATTTGCACTAAAATAGTCATTATCATAACACTATTTTCCTGCATCAAAAAATGTTTCCGAACAATTTTGATAGTTTCTGAAAAAGTTGATATTTAAGTTGAAATATGTGAATGAGTACCTTTTAGGCATCTTTTTATAAATTGATATTTGATACTTATATTGTATAGAGTGCTACAGATGATGACACTGATGTTGAAGATGATGATGAAGAAGTTGAACCTCCTAAAAAAAGAAGAATTGATAACCTGCCTGATGATAATGTAAGTAGTATTAGTAGATTTATTAAAATGTCTGTGGCCCACTGATTTAAATACTTGATTTTTCAATCGTGAGTAGACTACAGAAATATTATAAAGATTGTTTAGATAACTTAAAATATATAAATGATATGCTCTGTAGTTACATTGTGGCATGTTATCCTAAACAAGCTTTAGTGAGCATTTAAATCAGCAGGTTTAATGTTTGGGCTGCTGATAGTTGACTAAAATTTTGTCAACATAAAATTTTTATTGATCTTTAATGCATGATAAAAAACTAGATTGAACATCATATAGATTGATTTATAAATGCCATTTTGTGATTTAAGATTATCTAAGAACCACTTTGTCTTTTTCTAGATGATTTTTTCAACTGAAAATGTTGTGGAAAGTAGTATGTATTATAACTATATTCACAGCCAGATTTGAGAGAATTTTTTTTTATTTTACTCTGATAGTAAACTAATTGATTGGATAATGTTATTGTCATTGAAACAGTGCTAGCTATTTGACCTAAGACAAAAAATGTTATTTAAATATCATTTTTTTTTATTGGTTTTAACACTGTGTCAACACAATTCAGGTCATTTTACGGCGTCCAACTCACCTAACCTAGCTTTCCTGGACCCCATTCTATAACCAGTACTCACCTACCCTTCCACAAGGCCGGAAACTTCTCCATATATCTTTTTAATGGAGGAAAATTGACATTCTTGTCCAATTTTCATGGAAGGGTATAACCTGCCTGGGTGAGATTCCAACCTATACCCCCTTTGGGACACGAGATTCCAAATCCCAGCACACTATCAACTGGGCCACCAACCCAGTGTATTATCTGCATACATGATATCAATTAGTTACTGAAGCAACTGTACTTAGGTCAAGAGTACCGCCCGGCTAGCTCAGTTGGTAGCACGCAAGTCTACTGATCGAGGTTTCGTGGGTCGATTCCCGGGCGGGGATACTTTCCTAAAGCTTGGTGATGAAATTATTTCTATGGCCATTCTCTCTCCTACCGATGATTTTTAATTATGTAGGGCAGTTGTCAGTCACTGACAAATATATGCGCTTAGTAGTTGGTTAATAGTTAAATCCAGACATTTAGCCTTTCCAGGAGGAGTGAGTAGGTTGACTGACTGCCGTTATATGACCTAAACAATGTGTTGCTACGGCGTTAAACCCAATAAACAAACAAACAAGTTCTCTGGTCAATTTGTACATACTATATATAATATCCTCTATACATTATTTTCAGTCCTCAGGTGGCTACACTCCTACAGGATACCAATTTGACCCTCCGGATTCTAAACCATATTCCCAGGATAAAATGAAAGGTAAGAAAATTCTTTTAGATATTTTTGTTTGGCATCTTGATCAATTTGAGTTGATTTTAAAATTCAGCTCTGTCCTAACAGCAGCAAGCTGCGTTGTGCAATGTTGACGTTTTGCATGAATTTTATTTGTCTGGAATTAATGTTTTAAAACATAACAAATTACAAAAACTTGTATTCTATGCACTGTATTTATGCAAATTGAATATTTAAGCTTTACACATTGGAAAATAGATTGTGTTTTCTTATTTAAGTTGTTGAGTTACACTATTATATAATATAGTAAAGTAGCCATTGGCCCAGTCTGATTAAAACCTGATCAAATATACTTCACTTCCCTACTTGCTTATTTTTAGCTCGACTTTACGAAGTAATGTAGAGCTCTCCTACTCGCCCCGGCGTCGGCGTCCGCGTCCGCGTCCACACTTCTGATTAAAGTTTTTGTGCAGTAAAATACTTTCTTCTATATCTTTGTTATTTCTTAAGATATTAACTTCAAACTTTAAATATATGTTCCTTACTATCAACCACATCTCATGTGACAAGGTCCATAACTCCAAACACCTTTTTTCAAGAATTATCTCCCCTTGAATTGATTGAAGTTTTTGTGCACAGATTAAAGTTTTTGTGCAGTAAAATACTTTCTTCTGTATCTTTGTTATTTCTTAAGATATTAACTTCAAACTTTAAATATATGTTCCTTTCTATCAACCACATCTCATGTGACATGGTCCATAACTCCGAATGCATTTTTTTCAGAATTATCTCCCCTTGAACTTAGAGTTTTCTTTAAAAAATGTTTGTTAGCCGGATTTTTCAACGAAAAAATTCGGCTAATAGTTTGGCGAACACGGGCGGGCGGGAGGGCGGGCGGGTGGGCGGGCGGTCGGGCGGGCGGGCGGGCGGGCGTCCGTGTCGTTAACAATTGCGTTAAAGTTTTTAATGTACCATGTATTTCTGCCATTTAAAGTCAGATCTCTACAAAACTTTATACAATGATAACATACCATGTGATAAACAGAATTAGACAGTAACCGCAACTCTACCTTGCTTAATTATGGATTATTGCCCTTTGTTATTTCGGGTGTATGGTGTCGTTAACAATTGCGTTAAAGTTTTTAATTTAGCATATATTTCTGCCATTTATTGTCAGATTTTTATGAAACTTCATACAATGATAATATACCATGTGATGAACAGATTAAGACAGTAACCACAACTCTACCTGGCTTAAAAATGGATTATTTCCCTTTGTTTTTTTTGCGTTAAAGTTTTCAAATTGTTGGATATCTCTGCCATTTATGGTTAGATGTTTATGAAATTTCATACAATGATTACATACCATCTGTTGCAAAGAATTAGACAGTAACCACAACTCTACCTGGCTTAATTATGGATTATTTCCCTTTGTAAATTTTGCTTTCAATTTCAAATTGTTTGATATCTCTGCCATTTCTGGTTAGATGTTTACAAAATTGCATACAATGATTAAATACCATCTGTTGAAAAGAATTAGACAGTAATGGCAGCTCTACCTGACTTAATAATGGATTATTTCCCTTTTTTTGCGTTAAATTTTTCAAATTGTTGGATATCTCTGCCATTTATGGTTAGATGTTTATGAAATTTCATACAATGATTACATACCATCTGTTGAAAAGAATTAGACAGTAACAGCAACTCCACCTGGCTTAAAAATGGATTATTTCCCTTTGTTTTTTGTGTTAAAGCTTTCAAATTGTTGCATATCTCTGTTATTTATGGTTTGATGTTTACGAAGTTTCATACAATGATTACATATCATCTGTTGAAAAGAATTAGACAGTAACCGCAACTCTACCTGGCTTAATAATGGATTATTTCCCTTTGTTATTTTTGTGTCAAAATTTTCAATTGTTGGGTATCTCTGCCATTTATGATTAGATTATTATGAAATTTCATACATTGATTACATACCATCTGTTGAAAAGAATTAGACAGTAACGGCAACTCTACCTGACTTAATAATGGATTATTTCCCTTTGTTTTTTTGCATTAAATTTTTCAAATTGTTGGATATCTCTGCCATTTATGGTTAGATTATTATGAAATTTCATACAATGATTACATGTATACCATCTGTTGAAAAGAATTAGACAGTAACAGCAACTCCACCTGGCTAAATAATGGATTATTTCCCTTTTAGACAGTAACGGCAACTCTACTTGGCTTAAACTTGGATTATTTCCCTTTGTATTTCTTATGTTAAAGTTTTCAGTATGTTGGATCTCTCCAATAGCAAGTATTCTGGCATTTCCAGTCATATTTTCCCGCCATTTTGTTTCAACAATTTCACCATTTGCCATACAAGGTATTTTTTTAAACAAAATTCTCTCGCCAATTTCATATCATTAGCTTTGCATTATTTTCATCCATAGATTTCATGTCTTATGCCATCTTAGTCAAATACCAACAAAATACTCCGAAAAGATACAATAGGACATATAAATAGTTAATG
Source organism: Mactra quadrangularis (assembly GCA_025267735.1). Lineage (NCBI taxonomy): Eukaryota > Metazoa > Mollusca > Bivalvia > Venerida > Mactridae > Mactra > Mactra quadrangularis. Next base: position 27,027,025 of record CM046302.1, read on the forward strand.
AAACTCTTTATTCCTTTAAGATTAATTATTGCCCTTTGTATTCCTTCTAATAAGCAATATATCAAATTACTTTCTTTTGTTACAATGTAAACTTGTTCTCAATGTTCCCATATACAGAAAAATCCGGCTTTAATGTGGCTCCCACATTATCTTTCTTGTTTTTACTGCAACTGTTTTATTTCTTTAGGTATTGATTTCAAACTTTAAATATATGTTCCTTATTATCAACCACATCTCATGTGACAAGGTTCATAATTCCGTATACATTATTTTCAAAGTTATCCCCCTTGAACTTATAGTTTTCTTTAATAAATATTTGTTTTTACTGCAACTGTTTTATTTCTTTAGGTATTGACTTTAAATATATGTTCCTTATTATCAACCACATCTCATGTGACAAGGTTCATAACTCCAAATATTTTTTTTTTCAGAATTATCTCCCCTTGAAATTAGAGTTTTCTTTAAAAAATGTTTGTTTTTACTGCAACTGTTTTATTTCTTCAGGTATTGACTTCAAACTTAAGATATATGTTCCTTATTATCAACCACATCTCATGTGACAAGATTCATAACTCCTTATACATTTTTTCAGAGTTATCCCCCTTGAACTTATAGTTTTCTATTTATTTCTTTTTTTTTCTTTGAATTTGTTAAGGTTATATTTTCAAATTTTAAAATATGTATGTTCCTTATCATCAACCACATCTCCTGTGACAAACACTTACTGAGTCGAGCATGCTGTCTCCTCTGACAGCTCTTGTTACAACATCCGTCTATATGTAAATTAGGGGTCTATGGATCAAAATAAGGAAATATTTAACATTTTGAGTTCATTGTCCATGTTGGAAAAAAAATAGTTATGCATGATGTTTATGTGAGTCCCATAGTGTTTGCTTTAATATCATTAACACATGTTTAAAAAATGCTTTAAGCCACAGATATAATGAAGATGTATTCCACTAGTGTTTGCAAAATCAAATGTCTAATTATTCCCTTGCTAACAGCTCTTATGTGTGATATTTTCCATACAGTCAAGTGAATGACTAGCTCTATCCCTTTGTCTCACTTGATAAAATCTCTCAACAAATACATACCAAATAAAAGTTGATTTGTAAGTTGGATATACTTTTAGATAACTTGCTTCTTTTATAAGTTTATAAATTTCAAACTACTCATGCTCTATTCTACACATAGGTGAGAATTGCTGCAAATTTCATCATGAATATTTGGTATCAATTAGTTGAGTATTTCAATGAAGTATGACACAAGGGTTATAGCAAATGATATATTTTAATTTGTATGTGTTTATTTATAACATTTATTTTATACCATGTATAGAGATAGGAGAGAATGGTATGTTTTATATATTACAATCAGCTAGATGTGTTTTATATATCATAATAATAGAATTTTACACTTTACTCGCTAGGAAGAGACCGTATGTCTAAAAATAGTGTGCACTCAATTGTTTTGATCTCACATACTGTATAACTGTTCTTTTCTTTATATCATCAGAATTATCATCTTTATTTAAATCCTCATCACCATCGCCTTAACTAATATCACTTTTATCAATGCTGTTGATCATTGTCATCACCATCATCAACATTTTCATCATCTTCACCATTTTCATCATCATCATTATTTTCATCATCGTTATCATTGTAGCCTGCAACATCATCATTTTCATCACCATCATTGTCATCACCATCATCACCATTTTCATCATCATCACCATTTTCATCATAATTATCATTGTCGACTGCAACGTCATCATTTTCATCACCATCATTTCATCACCATCATCACCATTTTCATCATCATCACCATTTTCATCATAATTATCATTGTCGACTGCAACATCATCATTTTCATCACCATCATTTCATCATTATCTTTAACATTGTTGTTATCACCACCATCATTTTCTTCATCATTATTACCATCATTTTTAATCATCACACAGCTCACCACTCAGTTTTTATTCACTTGTTTTTTATTTTACCCTTCTTTATGCAAATCTTTACATTGTATTGTCCGTTTTTTTTCCAACTGTCAAAGTTTGAATAATTTCACAGTGAATGATTACACACTATCTCAATATCACGTGTGTATTGTCCGTTTTTTCTCAACTGTCAAAGCTTAAATAATTTCACGGTGACTGAATGCATTGTTTTTGTACTGGCGGCCTAATTGTAATTAAAATATGTTGACTAAAACTTATCATACGGCATAAGAAGCTTTACTCAATCATAATACACACTTTCGGCAACCCATGGGTGTATTACGACAATAATTTTAACAAACGCATTCACCATGAAATTATTCATGTTTTGACAGTTGAGAAAAAACGAACAATAAGACGAAGAGCATTTAGTCACTGTGAAACTATTCATGTTTTGACAGTTGAGAAAAACGAACAATATATAATTTTATTGTATACACTTTTCCCACATTCTAGTTATCTTAAATTTTCAAAGTTTGAAACTTTCTCGATTTGTACATATTTTCCATCGTGAATGACATATATAGTTGGCCTCTTGCATCTGGTTATCCAAGTTTGATTCCTGGATGTGCCTTTCATGCAAAGTGAAAAACACAACATGTACTGTAGATTTTTGCATACAAAGTTTATTAAAATAAAAAAGGTAAAATTGTAAAAACGATATGGAAGCCTACCTAGTCAGTGTTGTATAGTAAAACAGTGTTAAAACCAACTTGTCAAATCATAAAGTAAACAATGTTGATATATTGTCATACTTTTCTATCATATAGCCTTACATGCTGGTAAGATGTTCACAATGTTGTTTAGTTTTGTTGTCAGTTTTCTGTTTTATTTTTCACCAATATCTGCATGTTCCTCCCATGTTTTATTGTTCATTTACCTTACTTCTCAAACTCTACTTTACTCTTATAGGCTATTTTTACTTCACTTCCTTGTTTTGTAATCATCGAAAATTTTAAAGTGCTGAACAATATTAATGGTGTCAAATAATAAGCACAAAATTGATTTTGTCTTTGCATTTTTTCACATTTTTACAAAGAGCACATTAAACATTTTGTGGATTGATGAAGGAATTTAAAAAAAAATGAGATGATTTAATGAAACAGCTGAGCTATTGTTTAATTATATTCAGCTGTCTGCGGCACATACATAATACATTAACCCTGGTAATTTGAATTCTTACTACAGTACATCTGTACTCTATAAAAAGAGTTATCTGTATCTATGTATGGGTATTATCCAACAAATATTGAGTATTTAAATCAATGGGGTTAGTGTATGTAGCGCTGAAATTTAACAATAGACTTAATGAAAGATCAGCAGCATCTATGCTAATTAACATAGTGCTAAATTATTTAACTTTATTAATGCAAATACATTTATGTTCAGTGAAAATAACTTATTATTATATTCTATAGAAAATGATAAATTTTATTTTATTCTTTTATTATTATGTTGTTTTGATATAAGATTCAGTTGTTTTTTGTTTTCAGATTTTGTTTTTTTTTCTGATATATTTGGTGCTGTTTAATTAGACTTTTCTTCATATCTTGATATAAAATTGTCTTCTGTTTTTGAAAATAATTAGCCATTAAGAATCCAACCAATAACAAGTTTATAATTTGTTAGAATTTAACAGTTTTATTTTTTATTTTAAATATCTAATACACCTTTGGCCTGGGTTTTTTGTTATGGTGGTATGCTACTGGTAAAGATTCTTTAATTTCTTAGCTATGTAGACAAATTTAAGATTCTATGTGTTCTTTCTAGAGCTCTTTAGTTCTAACATGTATTGCTTTATAAGTAAGTAAGTAAATTATTTATTTTCATGACATGTGTTATGACAATATTACAAACATGAAAACAACATGAAGAGTATTTACAGAATCTGATGTATTGCTTTATACTTCCTGATAAAAATGTTTTACTTCAATAAAAAAAACCATATAAATTAATCATCACACCTGATACAATAACTTACCTGAAAATCTTATGAAATTGACTTGAGACAAAAAAATACAATTAAGATATTGTTTGCATTCAAATTGGAGTCCGTACTACACACAAATAAAAACACTAACACTTAATATATGCACGCCAGGCAATTTTTTACGTGCAACTGACCAATAGAATCACTGTATGAAAACTGCTTTGCGTTAAGTCAAATATTTCACACTATACTATCGAACCACATAAATTAGACATTAAAGAAGTGTGATTACCGAGGCATGGAATGTATTTAGCTGTCAAAGATTAATTTTAGCTAACTATAACTAACTGATTTAATGAAATTTGATTTCTTTATATTTCTGTAAGACAGATACATGTGAACAGGCTATGATTTAAAATATAATATATCACTACTATATATTTTATATTAATGTTACTTTAAAGAAATGATGGCAGAGTTGGGTATAGATGAAATATCAGATGTCAGTGACCCTGATGATCTAGATGACTCTGAGCCCAGAGAGCCCAAGGGTGGTTCACAACCTACCACACCAAGGGGTATACTTAAAAAGGTAAGCCAGTGATAATATTAACTTTAGTTTTGAATGAAAAATGATAATAAGTACACCTGCCCTACAACGGTCAGTACTTTAGATTTAAGAATAGTTTGTGTGTCAGGTATTTTTAAGTCTTTTCTCAATTTATAAAATGTGAATTATTTCACAATAACTTAGCATGTAAAATTTACAAATTTTACTAAAAATACTCACATTTAAAACAAGAGCGCTGACATAGAAAGGAATTCAAAAGAATTCCTTCCAAAAAACCACTCAAATTATTTTATTATGAGTGGTTAAATTAGAGCCCTGGTTGATCTTTTTATTAGGCCAGCGTTTTTTTATAATCTGGTTTACGGGAGCGCCGGTCCTAATTTTTGCAAAACCCAAATAAAAATAAATTTCAAAAATCAGTATTTTATTTTTATTTTCTCCGATGGTTCCGTAAGCTTACCGTGTTCCCAAAAATAAATGCTGGAGCGTAAACTTCGCTCTATTAGCACATCAAAGCGAAAATGAAGTCGCCGACATTTTCGGAAAATCAATTAAACAAATTATGACCCAGATTATGACAGTTCTCGCGACCTCGATTCAACGACGGATGTAGCGTATGTTACATCCGCATTTCTTTTGTTATCTATCAATCAACTACATGGGAGTTGTGCTGTTAGTATACACGCTTCGAAAGCCGATAATTAGTGACTCGTTAGTTTACTGATGGTCCTTGTGTATATTGTCACCTTTAAGACCAACCAGCGTCCGCTTAAAAATCAGTAGTGTTATATGTCGGCCCGATAAGATTAATATCGTAATTAAACTGTTGCAATTTTAACAAACATGTGTCAAACTGTGATACTACAATAATAAAAGTAGATAAAGCTTTTATGATGCTTGCCGTTTAATTGATAATTGTATTAAATTATGCGCATGTTATAAGGCAGTGAGAATAGACGTAATTAGCAGTTTTGCCAATGATTGCAATTATTTGTTTTTAAGCGATTATATATGTTTTCGCGATCCACGCTATCGCCAATCAAATGAAAAGAAGGTTAAATCTACGTTAGTAATTTAATAATCTTATATTTTGATTATTAGTTCTTCTTAATTAAGCAATAAGTAACTGGAAAATTCCCTCAATTTTTCTATTTCAAGAAAAAACACAGGTTGGTTCAATTGAATTTATGAAAATTGTCAAAGTATTCGTCACGTCGTGTTGCAGACAAAAAATCAATAATAAGCATAGATTGCTACGTAATATGTTATATTTAAGAAAAGTTATGTTATTTGCTGCAGAACTAATTAAATGAAACATATTTAAACAAAGAAGGGTCAATAACAAGGACACTGATTTCATATTTTCCAAAAATGGTCTTTTATGCATTTTTAATATCTTTTGATGAAAATATACTAGCAAGTAAAAATGCTAAACCCAAAAGAAGAACTTTTATTGAAATGAAAGTTAGAAATTTAAGTTTACAATTCGATACAAAATCAATGTGTTCTGTGAACTTTGTGTAAAACATAGACAAATAACTCAGTAACCAAACATCCAGGGAGTATTTAATACTCACACTACTTGTGAGTTACAACAGACCTAATATTTACAAAATGTAATAGTAATTGCATATATTTAAAGGATAGAAATCTAGAAAAGTTTGCATTTTAGAAGTTTGTGAATACTCTTCAAAATATTCCATTGGGCTCATTGAACTTTTCCCGCTTGTCTATCCTCCCAACTTCTCCCTCACATCCCTGCACTTCTCCCTAAATTACTAGGAGGGAGAAGTCACTTCTCCCTAAATTTGGAACCCAGGCTCATTCCTGTGTACGCACCGGTATGCAGACTGCGTCAAGTTTATTTATGAATCGTGTTTTTCCTGAGGTATGTATACCTAAAACCAGTCAACCACGTTTTTTTGCGGGGAAAAATGGCTTCCAGTTATTGGTTCAAGGTATCCTTTCGGAGCCCAGTCCGGAAGGATATATGTTTATATAAACAAACTGTTGTCATGATTATGAATTTTCCTCCAACTCCCAAGTTTAATCAAACAGGCCCGTAGGAACTGACAGGTGGGGTGGGGGGCGTGGGAGTGATTTAATATTAATTAATGTTAGAAGCATTCATGCTGAAATACAATTCATGAACTACCAAGCCAAATGTCTCGCCAGTAATTGCAAATGCTACATGTACTAAACATGGTCTGGGACTTTGAAACCAGCTGTTCCCAGTTGAATCCCTTCAGTGCAGATCCATGAAATGAAAAGAACCCTGTTAAATGCTCATGTAAGGAACTACTTTCCTGCACTAATTTTTGCTAAAAACAGAACCACAACATTCACTCCACCAGCTGGGCTGGGGGATTACTGTTAGAACACGTCATTTCCCCTGCTGCTCCTGGATCTTGAGGGGATGGCACTTGCAAATGGCTGCTACATTATTATCAGATTACACAGAGATTCAACATGAATGTCTTGTTGTATTGCTGACAAGGGTTGACTATTATTAAAAATTGGTTGGTGCCTTTTATATTCATTATTAAAGCTAAAAGCACCTTCCAACTGTAGGGGACACTCTATATTATTTGACTGTGAAATATTGGTTAATCACTTTGATGAGACCCCTCAAACTTTTCAGGCTTAGGACTGTCTGACACATATTTATATTGAAATGATAAATGTCAGAATAGAAATAGAGTAAGTGTAAAGGAAAAAAGTTTCTAAACTATAGTTAATATTTTTACACTAATTTTGATACAACACAACCAAAACCATTTGCATAACACAACCAATACATTTGCATGCATGTGCCAGGCGTGTTTAGTCTCTACAAAGCAAGCACTATAAGCTTAAGACAGTATATATTGAAGTTATTTACTACAGCTAAATTCACAACAGCTTTCGTCTGTGTATTATACATGCCAGGCGTGTTTAGTCTCTACAAAGAAAGTACTACAAGCAAGCAAAAGGTACAAGTATGTTTATTCCTGCACAACAAAAACAAGAGACAAACAAGTTTTGAGATCGCATCTGCAAAAGAGCTGTCGGAACTATTGTGATCATCCTTGGTTAATATTAATTCATCCTTCTATGTGAACTTACAGTAACTTATTACAGTTACAGTTCTAAGAAGCATTATCAACATAATACCTCCTAAATAGTCTGTACATACATTGTTAAGATGTTTTTTATTGAAACAAAGAAGATTTGACATTATACTTAAGCTTTTTATACAATAAATTTTTCTTTCATTTTTTTCGATTTATTTTTATTTATTTTTCCGATGCTCACTTTTTTGCATTTTTATTTTATTTTTATTTCCTCCTCCTTATGCTCATGTGTCCAGAAATTTCCCGTAAACCAGATTATAAAAAAACTCTGGCCTTACATTGTATAAATTTCACATCCTTCAGAGGGTGATAGAACGAAATGTTCATCAGAGACAAGTAATGTCAAAGGAGGCTTTAGCTGATGTTGGCATTACTTGTCTTGGATGAACATTCCATTCTATCACCCTCTGAAGGATGTGATATCTATTTTATTATACCGAACAACAAAAGTCAGAAATTGTGAACAACTTAATAGGCACAAACCGTTGTATTTTATCTGTTTTATTTGCTACTGAAGGTAAAGACATTTTTACACCATTTAAGTTTGTTGTTTCGAAAAAAGCGTCTGCACAAGGGAAGTAATTCAAATTGAATGGCTAAAACTTGGGTCCTGATATTCAGCATTCTCCAACATTTTAGTCGTCAATCGCTTTAAGCGGGCCGATAGATGATGTCAAGCAGCCGATAGGTAATGTCAAGAGGGTGACATTGCGGATTGTCACCCGGTGACGTCACATTAGGCTATATAGTAAGCAAATCAGGTGAGGTATAAAAATATATATTACTTTATAATATGTATAAATGTAAAATAATTACATGTATATTATATTTTCAGACTGAGGGTGTTGGGAAACCACCTTCTGTACAACATCCAGTGGATACTGATGTAAGTTTGACTATACTCTAAGATATTATGTTTACTTGCATGATATGTAGTTTATAAAATATTTATACTTCATTAAGAAACCAAACTTATGATGGTTTCTATCCAGTACAAACATACTATCAGGCCACTACAAGTTGATCATGTGTTCTTTGGATTCGATTGCGTTTTTTACAAAAAAATTTTTTATTTCCTCGCTCGCATATAAAAATTTGGTCAAACCGCTATATAAAGCAACTGAATTCGCTAGCTTCCCCCATTTTTTCCCCAGAAAAATCTTTATAACACATCATCAACTTGTTGTTGCTTCACAAATTTTTTCAAGTATCACTGGGGCATACATTAACCATGCTGATTTAAATACTCACTGTTACAGTACTTCTGTATTCATGATCTTTGAAAATAGATTCATTCTAAATGATTTGCAGACTTAATTTAAGGTCAATGTACATTTCTACTGGTAAATTTTGTTTAACTGTCAATGACATGTACATTAACCCTGCTGATTTAAATACATGATCATGGATAGTGAGTACAGAAATACTGTTATGTGTATTCAAATGAGCAGACTTAATATATGCGTCACTGATTATTGTTTAAAATTTGTGCACAGGCATGGTTATGGTTAATTCATTTAATTTGTGACTTATTTTTTTTATCATATTTTTTTTAAAATTTGGTATTGGGTATTGCATGTTTTTTGTCAGTATATTTTGTTAGCCAAATTACCAAACATTTATTGCTAAATTTTAATCAACTCAATGGTTCTTTTAAACATTAACTCTTGCTGATTTATATACTTGACATATGTTCGAAAAATTCCTGTACATAAGAATACTTCCTAGAGTACATCAGTAAAAATAGATATTCATATTTATGTTTAGGAATTATGGAACAAATATTGAGTATTTAAATCAGTGGGGATAATGTATGTGCCACTGACAATGACAATATTGAAGGCTACATAGTCAATATATTTGATTGCACTTTACAATGAACCACATAAAATTTAATTTAATGATACATTGTACATTGTTTTTAGGTTGCATGTACATATTATATGTAAAATGTTCTAATTAGGGACTTAAGATGAAATCTGAAGCAATCTGATTTGTAAGTAGGTCCTTACAGTTGGAATCCTCTGATTTTATCATTGAAGTCCTATGTAAGGATAACAAAATATTTCATCTATTATCTTTCTTGTTAATGAAGATATTAACAGAAGTGGTGAAATTTAGATAGTTCTTTATCCTAAAAATACTTAGCTTAAATTTCAAACTAATTAAATGATTTACAAAAAAAAGTTATTTAAGATTAAATTTGACTAATTGGCATTGAAAAGTAAGGGTAAAATCTGAGTAATCCAACTAATTGGACCTACCTATTTGAAGAGTATACAAGGGGAAATAACTGACTAAATTCCCTTATTATGTTTGCTGTTCTGTGTAGCATGTTTTGTTCATGACATGTTTTAGCTTTCAGGGACCAGAAACATATTATCATGTACTACTTATAAATAAATTCTTTATATTATTAATGTTAATTAAAATATTTAATAGATCCAGGCTTACCTAGATTCAGAAGACGATGATAGCTATGTCCAGGTTAGAATAAATATATAAATTTTCATCAAAAATATATCTATTGCTTGCGTGTTTATCAAAGGGAGGGAACTCATTATAGAAAACTGATTTATACATATACACTTTGTTTTATGTTTCACAAGAGTTACTTCCCTTCTTTATTAAAAAACAAACAATGAATGACTAAATTATAGCTGCTTGTTTAATTGTACTCGTGCAAAGTGATTTATGAATGTAGTATTTAATTATGAAAATAGTTCATAGTGCTTATATGTAGTATATTTTAATGGTAGTAAGTTTATGAAGTCTTAATTAAGAATTTTGTGATTTGTAGTAATAGTTGGTCAAGGTTTGAGAACAGTTGTTTTTTTATTATTTATTATTTTATATACTATGCTAATTTACGATAGAATTCCGATAATGCCTTTGGTGTTAAACAATCTCACAGACTGTGATTGGAATGACAATATCACTCGACTTTAGTCTTTAAACTGTAACATAAAAACCAAGGACCCTATATATATTCTAGGGTCCTTGATAAAAAGCAGGAATTATAAATCACGGTTTAATCTGTTTGGTAAAAGGCATGTGAGTAATTCAAAAAATAAAGTAAGCAAGTATGCAAGCAGAGAATTTTAGACCAAGTTTGAATAAGATTGATCGTACACATGCCTAATTTGATAGGCTTGTATTGACATTATGTCAATATCACACGGCTGTACACAGTGTTATGTAATAGTCTGAGAATTTTAGATCAAGTTTTATTTAGTGGTGCTTTTCACAAAAGTCAAAAGCAAGAAACATTAATAATACGCTCATTTTTTGACTGATCATTTCTAAATATTATAGAATTGTGTAGAATTGTGTATACCTTTTGAATATCATATCATATTTATGGTTATTATCCGTCTGACTTTGAAATGCTAAATACATGAAACTGACTTACGAAAAAAAAAATTGTTAGAATTTTTGTGAAAAGCACCACTGATTGGTACAAGGCATGATGGGAATTCTACCTTAAACTATAAGGACTAATACTATGTAATGTTTTATATTGATTTTCAGGAAAGGGATATTGTTGTAGAGGCAGAGATACATCCTGCCACATACTCAGATCATTCACCAAACTCTCCTGTATTTAAGGTGCATACGTCTGCTCCTGTGTGCTCTCTATACTCCTTTATTGTCACATCTTATTACACTTCACCTGAAATTCAATTTTATGGGTTTTTCCAAGCAGTACCAACAAAATCATACAGTTTCTATAGAGTTCTTATTCAGAACTTGAGTAAATGTTATTTTTCTGCTGAAAAGGGTTAGTTTGTACTGAATGCAATCATGTGGATCATTCTATTTTTAGATTAAGTTCTATTGCTCTGTGTACACACATTTTTCAAGGGTTTATCCTGTACAAAAAAGTTTGAGTTCCAAATAGAATCTTTTAACTGTATGTGTACAAAAACAATAACTTTGAGTCTTGTGATTTTCAGCAATAATGTTTAAAATACATGTATGTAGTTTGCACCTCATCAAAGCAAATGGAAAAACCCATTTTTTTAAATTTCTGGATATAATATAGTTAGAGGTCATATTACTCAAGATCTTATGACAAGAATCATTGTAAATCAATTGAATATATTCATAAAATATTCTTTACATATTAATTTGAAATAAGTGATTATTTTTGCCTAAGATCTTTAGTAATATGACTCTATTGTTCCCAATAATGATTTTGTCATCCACATTCCTCAGTTCTATTTAACAGGTGAACTAATTTTCTTCTTTGGACGGATGTTTCCTATGACTTATATAGTGAATCAACTTCCATCTGTGCATACATATAAATGTCAACCCTGCTGATTTAAGCTACAGTCCCATAAACATAAAATGTACGGGCGCCGTACGATCAAGCTCCGCAAGGACCCGTACAAACTCTAGCGTACCCGTACGGCCTGTTACGTTTTACCAGGGTCTGTGAGATGAGCCCAGGATACACGTATCAGTTTCAGAGTCAGATCGTGAACAAAATCGTGACCGAGTATGGATTAAACATGCATATCTTCCAGCTATGGCTCCTTACGGGTGTGTTGTTTTGTACCATGTGCGTAACGCACCTTGATACGCAAGGCTTCTCACAGCCTACGACTGTCTGGACGTACGGGTCCATAACAAGCCACGATTTTATGGGACTGAGGCATTAAATACTTGATATCTGTTCAATAATCACTGGACACACATGCTCACTACAGTGCTTCTGTACTCATTATCTATAAAAATTGATATCTGTATCTATGTACAGGGATTATGAAACAAATATTGAGTATTTAAATCAGTGGGGTTAATGTATGAGCCACTGACAGTTGAATAAATTTCATCAGTACCATCATAGATGATGCTCTTTTCTATACTTGATATGACATCTACCATGTGACTTCAGACTACATATCATCCACTCTTCTTCAAACTGTCTCACTTCTATCAGTTAAACTACTTTCCATATTTCTTTTTAACATGTGAGACCTTGTTTGTTGATTAATTATTAAGTTTGTGAAATTATTCTATTGTGCATAAAGTTTGACCCCGACCTGACCTTTATGCAAAAATATTCATTACTTTGAATGCGAATGTAGTTTTAATGCTCGATTACACCAGGCCCATGAAGATTATGTGTTGAAATCCAACTCATAAACATACTTCTATTATTTTACAATCGCTGCCGATTTTCGATTTTCGTCGGGATATGTGTAGATAATATAAATTAGATGCAAATGTGAAAGGTGAGATCGGGGTCAAACTTTTCGAACAATACCAGGTAGCAAAAGTACTCCTGACCTGTAGCATGTAAGATGCTTAACTGCCATGTATTAAAATTAAATATTAAATACAGGGTTTGGTACTATCTGTGTTTTAACCAGGAACCCCAAAGGAACCCCTTATCAGTCACTCGGGGATTCCTTCTTAACATTAGGGATTCTTTCAATAAATTTTATTCGGGTACTCATTTGTGGACATAAAAATTTTGGTAAACAATTAATGGAAACCTAAATTCATATAATAACATAGCAATTTTCAGGGATCCTAACGGAATCCCTTGGTATGCATCACTGGGATTCCTCCCAAGTTTTTGCTATCCTCGGAATCCCAGGACACTGTTAGTATCAAACCCTAAATTAGAATCAACTTTCAAAAATTTCCAAGTCCAATATTTTGTTAATCAGATATATGAAGAAGTTTCCAGCCTTATGGAAGAGTAGATAAGTACTGGTTATAGACAAGGGTCCAGGAAAGCTAGGTTAGGTGCGCTGGACACCGTAAAATTACCTAAGTTGTGTTGACATTAGGTTAAATCCAATGAAATGAAAAAACAAACAATGTTTAAGTTTAAGCCATGAGAATATCAAAAATCTTAAGATAATATACTACAATAAAAAGTCAATAATGTTTGCTTGATTTTAGACTAAAAAGGATGTAAGACTTGTTGATAATGCTGGTTCCAGGATTAATATGAAAAACTATGTTTTGGTTAATAAAAATACAAAACTTGTATTTGTCCTCATGCTGTATTGTTCTGAAGTATTTTTATTTTGTGCTGTATTTTTGCACCCTATGATACTGGTCTTATATTTATTACAATCAGGGATTTTATATAACAGGGATTTGTAACGATAAGTAAATGTAATAGATTTTCATCAAATTTCACTGTTGTCGCTATTATTTCGGACAGTACGGAAAACAAGTATACCAAGTTTAAATAAAGATATTCACATGAAATTTTGTACCAGTACCATTTAAATTGACATAAATATTAGGAAAAATGTGTTTCTAGATGATTTTGAGGTAAATTACGCTCACAGACTGTTTCACAAAATAATGCAGTTTCCCGCTGATCTGTCATTTTTAGCCCCATTTTACATCACCTAAAGTCATATTTTCGGTCATAATTGCAACAGTTTATTGTCAAAAACGTCAGAAACATTCACAAGTTGCATGGAAGACATGTACAAAAACATAAATCAAGTTTTTAAACTCTGGAATAGTTTGTACAGCCTGCTTCAGCCAGTTATAGACAGTGACGACCGAGAAAATTAAAAAAAAAGCACTTTGTTACAAATCCCTGTTTTATAGAATCCCTGTTACAATTGAAGCACTGTGGATGTTTTTAACCTGTCAAAATTATGATATTGTTATTCATGTTTTGCTTTCACCATAATATTAACTTTGTAATGGCCTCAAACTTTTTCTAGCACTAGCCTATTTAAAATTATCAACTAGCCTGACTATGTGAAATAAGTAATTTTTACTAGCCTGAAGTAATTTTTACCCATCCTGGACTTAGGCAATTATTGTACTTTGAGAAAATTATAAATTACATGTTTTGACAGGTTAAAATTTGATTATATATTATTTATCCAACAATTTCATATAATTTTGTTTATACTATTTTATAGCGTTGATTAATTATAGAAATAGAAGTTTTGTTTTAAAATACATACATGTATATTGTTTGTATTTGTTATCATTTATGTCTTTAATTAAAAAAATATGTGCATGTACTATAAGTTTATGTTTTTGCATTATATTATTTTATTTTCATGTTATAAAATTTCTGTGGAAACAGTTTCCACAGTTGCTTATTAACATAGGGCTTATCAGATATAGTGTGTTTAAGTTAACATTTTAGTATTAGGAATTCCTTTAGTTTAGTAGTAGTAAATGGGTTACCGTATTTATGATAATAAAGATAATAATAATAATAATAAAGACTTTATTTAATGAGGCTACACATTGGGATAAATCCAATCTTCCATGTGGATTATTTGAATTTCTTATGGAAAAAATGAAGTTTGCTACGTTGATATTAATGAATTAATTACCCAGTAATAAAAGCAGCTGTTGTATTAGTTAGGATTAAGTACACTTAACTATTAATTCTGTATTATTCTGGTTCCATTCTTGGCTCTTTCATGGAAAGAAAAAGCAAGTACTGGTTTATATAAGACAATTGTCAAGAAGAGCTGGTACAGACTTCATTGTCAACCATAAGTAATCAAATTAAGAACCCAAATTGCAGGTTTAGCGCAAAAGGTAACTTAATGTAAGAAAAGAATGAGTAATGACCATTTTGTGCTAAACCTGCAAAATGTCAGTCAACTTTTTCTGAATTTGTAGGACATTGATGCCAGCTAGTTGTTCTATAAATCTAAACTAATGGATTTTGCCACATTAATATCAAAATTTATTAAGTTTCATTGGTAACAAATTCTAATCACCATATCATAAAGATGTTTTGTATTTGTCTATGATTTGGTAGAATAGTTAATCTAATGTACTAATGAACAATACATTCATAAGTTGGTTGATATACTTTCAGGATGAGGAAAGTGACTGGGATTCAACAAAACATAGTTTAACAGAAAAAGGAAGTCAATCTATACAGATTAGAGAAGAAGTTGAGGTGAGTGGAAAACTCTGTCAGGGGTGTGGAATTTCTATGCCACACTTGTCTAACTGGTACATTTATGTCCAGAACAAGTCAATTATTCCTTTCATACTTATCCTACTTGGATACTTTTTAGATGTAAACTATTTTGTTGTCAATTATTTATTATTAGTCAGGGGCGGATCCAGGATTTTTTTCTAGGGGGGGGGGGGGGGGGGGGTCAGAACTTTTTCTAGGGGGGTCCAAACTTACGAACCACAACCACATTATACACATTTTGCAGAATAATGCAACATATTGATAAAAATAACTACATAACCATTAAATCTATGTTAAGCACCGAGAAAAATTGCTTCATGCTACCTAAAAATGACTTACAGTAAAGAAAAACACTAATGAACAGGTACATTTAGGAAATTCTAGGGGGGGTCAGGACCCTCATGACCCCCCGCTTGATCCGCCTATGTTAGTTATAATATGTATTTTATATCATCGTTTTCTATATTTCCATTTGAGTATTAAACTTCTGGGCAAGGAGATTTTGATCCCAGACAAGTTGATTTTTTGGATTGAATTTGTACATTGACAATTGGAAAAACTTAAAATTCCTCACCCCAACTCTGTGTTTGTTCAAATTACAATACGTTAACTTGAGCAGGCGTGGCCGAGTGTTAACACATTGGACTGGTAATCATTGGATAGCCTGCTCTGCATTGGTTCGAATCTCAAGCAAAGCACACATTGTTGTTCTTAATCCTATTAGCTCAGTACTTGTGGTTTGATTTGAAAATGTCTCTAGTACCTCACAATTTGTAAGCTTTTAGGCCGCAGCCGTGGTGTAGTGGTTTGCATATCTGACTTCGAATCCAGAGATCACGGGTTCGAAACCCAGTTGCGGCAGGTCATACCCTATACATGAGTTGTTGGCCTCGTGGTAGGGTTAGTTAGTACTGGTGATAGAAAAAATATCCAGGAAACCTATAGTAGGAAGAGCTGGCCGTCGTGTATATGACCTATATATGTGTTGAATGTGACGTTAAAAAAAAAGTAAGCTTTTAGCTGAATCTGACTGTTCTATTGAAAATCAGACTTAATTTTGACCTTAAGTAAGAATAACTTTCTGTATACAAAAGTTAAATTTTAGTCCTCAAACAGTTCTTCTTGATTGTTTTTATTGTCTTGAGAAAAGTGTACTTATGTATCAGTCATTGATGAAAACTTGTTATCATTTATTTTTCAGTCACCAGAAATTGACAGTGATATAGAAAATACATTAAACCCGGAGAAATCTGTCACATCAAAGGTATGTTGGTGGTAACTTTATATCATATGAAATATGTGTTATATTTATACATCTTGTTTGTTTTTATGTGTTTGTTTGTGTTAAAACAAATAAATAAACATAAATTAAACTTGGTCTTAGAGGTAAACATATGACCTTTTTAGCTGTGACCTTTTGGGTGAGTCTATTGTTGGTACTGTATGTGGGTGAAACAGGGTTATTTGTGATTATAGAATATAGGTTGTATAGAATAACATAAGACAAATTTGAAGGATGTTCTTGGTGAACAATGTCACATGTTATTCTGAACTGTGAAACAAGCTATTCTTTATTTTGAGTGAAAATGCAGTTTATCACTTGTGAACAAAACATGGTACCTCCCCTTTTAGATAGAATGGTTAGACAATAAACATCCATACAGCTAAATTGTCAATGGTTTATCTAATCTGGTTGATCTTAGGAAACAAACTATTTGGTTTTTAATGATTTTTTTTGCTATTCAGATGGATTTTTTTACAAATTTAATTGATAATTTTGGGATTTTTTTGTTATATATTTTGATTAGATTTTTTAAAACTAGAGAAAAATTGCATGTACTTTTAGTATGGTAGTGTTTGTTTTTCATGTTGTTGTGATGTTCTTTGTGTGTTATTTAATAAAAATAAATAGGAATAAGAAATTTAAATAAGAATTGGATAAATATGATGGAATGTGTAAGTATAAAGAACTCAAATGTTAGATTTAGGGTTTTAAGTTTATCATAGCCTGTTAATTTAGTGGTATTTACATTTGATACTTCATGTGCGTCTACTGCAACTTGGAAATTCATTTTGCGTAGTCTCAAGAAAGGTGATGGGTCACCAAGGTCATAGACAGTTTATAATTGTACAAAACAGCACCAGTCTCCTACAAGTATATACTTTGAAAACAATGTTTTTGTAAAGAAAAGGGAATATATGGCTTATGAAATAAATTATATGTGCAATATTCCATGTTTGAAAGTGGCATAATTTACAAAATTTACAAATCTAGATTTATGGAGTTTGAATTTGCAAACTAAATCCTTAACTAAAAGAGACACATGCTTTTATGCCTTGACAAACATTCAACTGACAATTTGTGCTAGTCATGCAGCTTGACTTCATTTAAAAAGTTAAAGCAACGGTTTTTGGAGTCTACAATTAGTATCACTATTCAGTCGACTCTTGACATTAACTTCCCCGATCATCGAGTCACACACCAACTGTTAACATACGGCGCAGATTGCAGCCACAGCATACAGTGCATGACTCTTACAGGTACCCATTTACACCTGGGTGGAGTGAAGCAATCACAGGTAAATTTCTTGCTCAAGGAAATTAGCAGTGCCCCTAGTGGGATTCGAACCCAGGACCTCTCGATCCCTAAGCGCTCGTCCTACCACTGGACTACTGCTCCTGCTCATTTGAATTACTTAATGTTGCATAAGGGAAACTGTAATTAAATAGTAATTTGGGATGAAATGGTTTGTAAAGGCAACAAAATGATGTGATAACTTACCAGTATATTAGTTAATATTTTTATGTTTTGTTTTGAAATAGAAATCTTCTCCTATTAAAAAGATACATTGGAGTTTGGTAAAGTTATGAATGAATTATATAATTACATATTATATTTATATATGATTGGTACATGATTACAAAATGCTGCATTCCTCTTAATTAAATTGTTTAATCAGTATATACATTGTACTTTTGGTTTTTACAAATTTACATAAAATTTGAGGTAGGTTTGAGGCTGAATGCCAAAACCTGTTTTTTTATTTCCCCAGAGTAGTTGGAACTACCACGAATGAACCATATGTTGGTTCTCCTTGCTAGAAGATTGTTAAATTATGATTTCAATATTGAGTTAATGAAACTCTTGATAAACAATAAATGTGGAAAAATCTATTTGTTACAGTCTTCTTGGCTCTGTCTAAAATTTTGTCATAAAGTTTATATTCTCAAGAGGAATATAGCATTGATGGAATAATTATGAAATGATGTAAAATGATGCATGTTAGTCTTGTATAATCAAAGGCATGGCGTTCTTTAGGGATGATTAGCTCTGGAAATTCTGGCCCCAAAAAGCTTGGTAAAGGGATCAGATCTTGGATCCCTGGACATCCCCTTATAAATCATGGAAAGTTTTTCTTCATTTAGAAAACACCAGACACTTGTCTCTATTTTATTGTAGGATAATACATAGGCACAAGTTTTCATGTGCTAAGCTTAAATAACAGTATTTTTACCACAAGTTATTTAATTCATCAAAACACCTAGTGCCTATGTTTTATGTTACAACAAAATATAGAAATACTGTATGGTTTTTTTATTCTAACTTAAAGAAAATAAAAAGTTTGACTGATAAGCTTTATAAATGATGGGGTAAATTGTAACAGCTATGTATGTGGTCGTTATTGAAACATAGATGATGTCACATAAATGTAGAGTAACAAAAGCACATGTCTATGTTAGAATATATATTTTAGTGTCTGTCATGTTAGTTAAAATGTATTACTTAAAGCTACTGATAGTTGATAGAGTTTAGACAAATCTTATGCATGTTAGAATAATGATTCTTAAAATTTGGTAAAACACTAGACCTGCTGTATGAAATAAGTAACCCGGGTCGATAGCGCAGTTGGTAGCGCGCTGGGATTTGGAATTTCCTGCCCAAGGGGGTGAGGGTTCAAATCCCACCCGGGGAGGTTATACCCTTCCAAGAAAATTTGACAATAATATCGAATTTCCTCCATTGATTAGATAATATGGAGAAGTTTCCGGCCTTGTGGAAGGGTAGGTGAGTACTGGATATAAACAATGGTCCAGGAAAGCTAGGTTAGGTGCGCTGGACTCTGTAAAATGACCTAAATTGTGTTCACACGGCGCTAAATCTAGTAAATAAAAAAATATAAATAAAAAATGAAATAAGTAATTTTCACCACCCTCAACTTAATTCACTGGCCCTAGGCTTTGGGTTGTTGTGTTGAGGAGATGATTGGTTGATGGATTTGAGATTTGTATATCATGCATGTTAGAATTATGATTTTAGAAATTGTTAAAATATTTATGATAATGTTGAAGCATGAAACAGTTTGAAAGAAATGTCCATGATGATTCAAACATGCTTTTTAATTTGCTATTTAATATATATGTGACGAAATGTCGCCTGTGCATAATTGGTTTAAAATATATATATGAATAAACTTCTAGGCATGTAATTGAAGTTAAAGGCAACGTTTCTATAAATGTGAAGTTGTACATATTGATTAGTTCTGTGAAAAATTTAATACAGTGTAATGCTTGCTGCTAATGATAAAAATTCACCGCAACTGAATTTGTCTATCAAGTTTTTTATGCTAATTTATAAAATTATATTTTCTTGTATTTCTCATTATTATTTTTCATTAATTTTCTGCATTAATTAAAATTTGCTTATGCAATATAATGAAAGCAATTAAACTCATGGGAATGTACTTGCATGACTGAAGCTTGGACATACTGTATAATTAAAGTTTTTGAACTTATTACATTATAATAGCATGTCTAAAGTTTGGTGAATGTTAATCTACCAGTATTATTTCTCTAACATTTTATGTAGGTTTTATTCCGATTCTTTGAAATATTTAGGAGCCGACCCTTGTTGAAGATTTGTCCACTATTCAAGACT
Source organism: Mactra quadrangularis (assembly GCA_025267735.1). Lineage (NCBI taxonomy): Eukaryota > Metazoa > Mollusca > Bivalvia > Venerida > Mactridae > Mactra > Mactra quadrangularis. The sequence continues at coordinate 27,047,525 of CM046302.1, forward strand.
CTAACACAAATACTGTAGAAATCGTACAAGAATCTACAACTCCTGATAACATGAGTGCTCAGGATAGTAAACTAGCTAATACTGGAGAAGTTAGTGCTTTACTCATTGGAGAGCTTACTGAATCTACTGACTTCAGTCTGCAAGGATCTGCAACTGGTGAAACACTAGGCATTGTTACGGTAATCGAAAAGAACCCTGACAAAGATGGGGACATTGATAACAATTTGGAAAGAACTGCAACCCCCGGTGAGGTGATTGAAGACTTTGATTCTGACAGTGAATCTGGCGATCGAGGAGAAACTATTCAAACCTATGGTCAAGATATGGAAACTGAAATAGCTGATGGTCTTAATGATGAGGATGAAGTTGTTGATGATTTTAATGATGAAGATGATGATGACGACCATGAAAATGCTGATGAAATTAAGGAATTGATCGATGAAGAGTTGTATTACTTTGATGAAATTGAAAAGTCGGATGGAATGCCAAAAACCTCCACTCTAAAGAGTGATGCTGAAAACAGTGCAAGCGAAGGTAAAGACAGTAAGAAGACAGGGGACTATAAAGTGATCTCTCGAGGTGATGCACCTAAAGTTATGTTAGAATATGAACCAAGTACAACGGAAGCAGAAGATTCCGATACTCTGAGCTGTGATACTGAATCCTTAAAGGAAGACCATCACCAAGTTGAACAAAAAAGTTCAAAGAAAGGTTCAGAAAAATCACAAAAATCTCATCTTAGAAATGAATGTACCAATTCGGATAGAGAAGTTGCTGTTGCCCTAGGGGCAGAGTCTTCTAGTACAGCAAGCAGAAGTCAAGTGGCGCCGCCTGCTCTCGATGTCCACAGAGGAAGCACGGAACCTACTACCCAGGATACCATGGGTGAGCAGTCATCTTTAGCGGAGGATGAAAATGGGGATGAGGTGAATGAGGTGTGCTGTGAGATAACTCACTTGTGATATTCACTATGAATGTGCTGTGACCTAATTATTTCTATATTGTTTGAACGTAATCATTTGATTCCCATTAATGTTTTGTCTATAACCCATCACAACTCAATAAAACGTTTCAACATCACCCTTGTTTTTAATTTCCTCACTTTTTTCATACCAGTATTATTTTAATTTATGATATATATTAATTTTTTTGCAATTTCCAATATATTTCAATTGAATAAAACTTCACTACAGAATTGTAAAGGTGGCTCTCTGATCGAAATTTTAAATATATGGAGCAAATTTATGACTTATAATTTATGATGTAAAAATGTAAATTCAGAAGCTCAAAATTCACTGTATTCAAGTTGGTTTCCCCAGTTGAATATAAATAACAGTATGAAAATCTAACCAAATTAATTAAACCATCTACCTTTATTCATTATAACTTCTTACTTAAGACAAGATTATTTTTATCTTCAAATGAAAATCAAGTTTGATGTAACAAAATTGCACACTTATCCGTGATAGTTTATCCTTTGTACGGAGTTCCGTTACTGTTTACAAAGGGAGCTAATCAAGATTTTCTTGATTTTGAATAATAATCTGCAATTGGTCAATTTTGACAGACTTTGTGAAAAGAAGTTTTCATAACTCAATAAATTTATTTATTATCACTTTGTTTCATTTTTATCATAATAATTTTTACTTTTTATCACATTTTATTTTGTGAATGTTAAAATTCATCGGGCCCCGATATTATCATAAGTCTTATGACTGTTTTTGTTGTAATTCCTTCTGTATTGCTTTACTAAAATATTGTAAGATATTTGATTATATGGCACCAAGTGGATCCGAGGTTATAAAGCTTTAGAATGAAGTCCAATGCTTGAATTCCAGTTTTGTTCTTAAATAGAATTTCTTAAATAACATTAGCCTAAAGTCTTCAGTATACTGGTGTATATATTGTTTAATGTCACTTGAAAAAAAAAAACTGAATTACAGTTTCCTAATCTAAGTACTAATGAACAAAATTAATTTCAAATGCAACAGGTTTTTTAAAATATAGTTTCTTATTTACTTCAGTATTATGTTCAGAACAAAGCTGTGTTTTGAGTATGGCATTTGTTTTTAAGATTTGTAACCTTGGAGACCTGTAATATTGTTTACTGCTTGAAAATAAATTCCTATTTTTGTATTTTATCCATTGCCAGTTACCCATGTATATGATTTACCTATCTAATAATTAACATAAAATGTGAATGAATGTTTTATTATAATGTTTTCACCCATTACCAACATAAAAGTCAATTTTTTGTTTTTATACAATTAGATCAGGAAGAAAGTATATACTTGCTTTTTGACAAAATTGTCTTACTTTTGAAAAAATATGAAGTCAATGAATCTTTCATGCACAGGTATCTGGCAATGGTCATTATATCATAACTACATTGTATTTTGAATACTGTATAATATAATTCATGTATAATATTAGTTATAATTTAATTGTGAATATATAGTAAAGGTAAAAACGTATTTTCCCAAATTGGGAAAAATTGATTATTTGGGGTTTTTATCTGTAGAAATTATAATAAATTAGTATGAATTATTATTAAAGACAAGTTAGACTGATATTCTGTACAAGATTTTATCAGATTTACTGTTATTTTTTATTTGATTTATTCCAATTTAAGTAATTTGAAAATTGTAAAATTAGTAACTGTTGTCCTAAGTCTTTTTCTATTATTGATTATTATAATTTATTATCAATTAGAAACTTTACTTCATATCTTAGAGTAAGTTAGTATTCCATCATCATCGGAAACCAACAGTACTTTTGCAATATCTTTAACAAATCATACCCTGGGTTACCAAGAATGGTATTACATATACAAAATAAACTTATTCAAATTTGTTTTTTATTTTCAGACAAGCCAATGGGATTCTTCAGAGGAAGCCTTTACTCCCAGAACTCCTAGAGATTCCTCACAAGCTTTAAGGAATCAGGTTGGATCCCTTTTTATGTTAGTTCTTGGAGCTTAATTGTCTGTGGAAATATCTAAGGGTGCAATCACATAATTCCTATTGGGTTATTTACATTGGGCCCCAAATGTAACCCGATAAAAATAGATGGTCTAAACTGAGATTCAAACCCACGAGTGCTCAAGTCGTAGGCGGACATTCTACCACGTCACCATAAAAGCTAGCTTGAAGGCAAGGGAGTACAAGTGCCGTATTATACCTCTGCTACGTTTATATTAATTTAAGTTTCTTACAGACAGTACCCTCTAAAAGTCTTGGACAAATGAAATTTTGAGATAAAAACTGCTTAAGCATATGGCTAGTAATTATCTTATTAAGAAATGGCATACAGTTGTATATATTTTATTTTTTGTTGAAAAAAACATAGTCACATGCTTTGATATGCTAAAATTAGATAGTGATAAGTTATTATTACTTCAAAACAAGTGCCTGTGTTTTATTCTTCTTTAAAATAGAGAAAAACTGCTTGTTATTTTAATTCTAACATAGAAAAATTATTGATTGGACTGTTAAGTTTCATTATCTTGGGGGTAAAATATAACAGCCACATATATAAGTGTTCAATATTAAGATATAGATATTTGTCACATTAATAAAGAATAAAAAAGCTTGTGCATGTAATAGAGTTTATTTAACTTGGATGATAATTTATGACTGTATATTATATGTTTAGGGATTAAGTCCAGATGTTGGAAATTTCGAATACGAAGATGAATCAGAGTCAAGGACACATGATCATATACAAGAGGTCATGACATCATTTGGAGTACAAAAAACAGCGTCACAGTCTCCGTCTGTTCCTACGCCAGAGCCACACTCTGATTCTTCGGCACGTAGATCACGTGAGACCCCAGACCCACCAACTTCTAGTTTCTCCGCCTCCATGCAGAGAACTGTAATTGCTGCACAAGTTGATGAACCAGAGGAATCACCTAGACAAAATGAAGAGGAAAATTCTGACTGGGATTCTGAGGTACATTATTGGGCTTTAATTTCACAGGCTCTATATACTGTATATTCACGGGTTTTAAGTTCATTGGTTTTAGAATTTCACTTGCTTGATTAATTTTCCAGTATTACAAGTATTATTATGACACATATAATTATACACTTTGGGTTTAGAACTTGTGCTTTTGTTGTTGACTGCAAATATAGCAAAAATTACTCGCTATACAGTAATTGAATACAGTCATCAAATTAACTCCCAAGTCAACTGCACTGCAAGAAAAAAACATCTGTTTTTTGCTGGGCCATAATAAGTTTAAAATGTCCCCAACAGTTTTTTGGTGTAGGACAATTGGGCTCCACTTTTAAAAATCCTTAGCACAACCCTGATTATTGATTATATTATCCAGGATGATGTTCAGTCAGATGATGATGTAGATGGTTCTACACCAGTAGTTGGGGTATCTTCACCTGTAGTAGTTGGTATTGATTCTGTAAATAACACACCAAGAACTCCTAGAGAAGAGAAAAGTGAGGAGGAGTCTATCAGTGAATGGGAAATAGAAAGAGAAAAGGTTAGTTCTTGTTATGTAGCCACACCAACAGTAATGTTGGCCACACCCTCTGTTTAGTTAGCCACACCCATTGTTTAGCTGGCCACATCCACTGTTTAGTTGGTCTCACCCTCAGTTTAAAAGGCCACACCCTCTGTTTAGCTGGACACACCTACTTTTTAGTTTGTCACTCCTACTGTTTAGTTAGCCACACCAACTGTTTAGTTGGTCACTCCTACTGTTTAGTTGGTCACTCCTACTGTTTAGTTGGCCACACCTACTGTTTTTTTGGTCACTCCTACTTTAGTTGGCCACACTTTCTGTTTAGTTGGCCACACCTACTGTTTAGTTGGCCACACCTACTGTTTAGTTGGCCACACCTTCTGTTCATCGCCACACCTACTGTTTAGTTGGCCACACCTACTGTTTAGTTGGCTACAATTTACTTCTCAAATTAAGCATTTGGGACTTAATTATCTTCTATTATGGCACAATTATGCTTTAACCAATCTAGTCTTTAGAGCAGAACTTTACTGTAGTATAGAATCTTATATAAAAGTATAAAGGCCATAATAATCATAAAATGTTCTTGCACTTATGCCACAAATGGAAAGACTTCCATTTTGAATGATTACCATGTAAAAGATACCACTATTTTTATTATATACCAAAAATTGTTTCTGTGTTCCAATATAACCCACTGCATTTGGTTTGTATTGACTAAGATGGTATGTCCTTGTAGTGAAATTAACTAGTGTTATGGACTTAAAATTGTAAAAAATCGCACAATTTTGCATTTTCTAAGGAGCTCTTTGTATGGTACTTTACTGTAATTTAGAATCCAATGTATTGTAGAAAAGAGAAGCAGCAAAGAAACAAGAAGAAGAGATGAGAATATTACAAGAAATGGAAGAAGAAGAGGAAAGACAGAAGAAATGGGAAGAAGAAGAAAGATTGAGACAATTACAGATAGAACGTGAGGCACAAGAAGAGTTAGAAGTAAGTCTATAGTTTATGTTATTAAAGGCTATGTAATATTTAGTAGGGCCATTGCAACCGTTCTAAGGGAAAATTATAGAGCTATTATCAAATTACTTATTCAATGAAAATTTAACTACTTATGTAATGATTAGAAGTGTGTACAGTTTCCTCTGAAAAATGTATACTGTGCCCTCCAAATGTCCTTGGACAAAATTATGGTCTTGGGATAAACTGGTTCAAATTTACCTGTGAAAAAAACCCTGGCCTAACTACTAGGGGAATTCAAAGTCATAACTTGAATTGCTTGGCACGATAAGCTGAATATACCCTACTATGAAAAATTATTGTCTCATTAATAAGCCATATAAAGAAGAAGTCAGCCTAATGGAAGGATAAGTAAGTACTAGTTTTAGACAAGAGTCTCAGAAAACTAGGTTAGGTGAGGTGTAAAATGACCATATATTGTGTTGACATCGTATTAAACCAAATAAAAAAGAATGCTCAATTTGCATATTTGGTGATATTTTGACTCTTTGTTTCAGAGAGAGAAACTTGCTGAAGATGATGAGAGTGATTTTAGTGATAACCCTCTACCTGACAGTACTCATAAACGTGTAGAATCTGATCATTCCCAGCATGCATCACTAAGGTCACAACCGTCTGCTGAAAGTGAAAGGTCTCAGAGGACAGAGAGTTTAACCTCACCTAGAGCGGTAAGTAAATTTTGATGATAGAATTTTGTACTAAGTAGGATTTTAATATTTTTTTTCTATGCCTGTTAGTTGCTAAAGAAAATAGTCATATAATGTTGCTATTTATAGCTGATTCATGTTGACCTGAGACATTGCATACAATTATGATGTACCATAAAGTTTTGCCATAAAGACCATCTTGTTTATTGCAAAAACATGGGATTAATAACAATATTTATGTCCCAAGTGCTTAATTTGAAAAGAATCAGTCCCTATATTGTGAGCTTACCACAAATCGGTCTTAACTCACTCTTTTTTAAAATTTAATTACGACCGTTTTGTGCTAATTTTGCGACATTAAGCCTATTCTGCTATTATGGCCATCAATTTTATGATCATAAAAGTGGAACTTTACTGATATGAAATTTCTATTTCTTAAATGGTCATATACTATGTAGTAAGTGATGTATGTAATATAAAGGACTATGTGAACAGGCATGTTATCAATAAACGCCCTCATTTGTTTACCAGGCAGTTATTTGAATTACCAAATGTATCTTAATTGTAGTTAGGCTTGTTTTCCAGCTTATTTCAACCAAAGCTATGTGTATTCCATTTTATATACATTTTACAATTTGAGGGTTGCCTGCAAGACTGTAGTAAGTTAATTGCGTAAAAGAGTGAGTTACTACTGTCTTGCAGGCAAACCTCGAATTTGTTTTTTCATTGCTTCAAATAATTAATGTATTTACAATTTATTCCAATTTACAGATTGACCTGAGACATGTTTATACATAAATTTCCTCAGTTATTATACTGTGGTTAATTGATTTAATGAATGTGATTGCTATTTAAATTCTATTCAATGTCTTGGGTCAACTTAAACGTTCTATTACAATCGTTATTATTCCAAAACAGAAAAGCAGGGTGCTGCACCTTGTACATTTCTTTTCTTTTTTTGGTATTTTGTTTCCCCCTATGCAAAAATATCTATTTTAAAAAATCAACTTTCCAATGTGCTCTGCACCCTTTTTCTACCTCGGGCTGCCCTTTTCTGATTCTAGTATAATCACCAAATGTAATCAATTTCTAAAGTGTTATAACTTTATATAACTTTTTGGGCAATATTTCAGGGAAAATTAATGTGCCTTTTATTATTTTGCTTATATTTTGTCATCAGTATCTTGCAAATTTGCTTTAGTAAATACAAATTGTGGGCTTAGGGCAAAACAGTCGTAACTCAATCTTTTTTTTAACTTGAGTTATGACCATTTTGTGCTAAGCCCACAAAATCTTGTTGTTTATTTCTTCCATTTTCTACAAAAAATGTAAACTTTTGTTCCATTCTTTACAAAATATGTTAAGTGTTTGTTTTATGTGTTTCTAAATCTAATGTTTGTATTAATCTATTAATTGAACATTGATAATGTATGTTCTCATAGTTTAAAAAGTTTTGTGTTGTATTATATATTTGGTTTTGATTTATATACTGGTACAAATGGTATGGTAATTAATTAAGGCTACAGAAATTGAATACTTAGATTCCTAACACTATTTTTTCCTAGACAATGATAAGCCTTTATTTATGAAGCAGGTGTGGCTAAGAGGTCACAACATTTGACTGGTAATCAATGGATAGCCAGCCCCGGGTTGGTTCATTTCCCATCCAGAACCTACCTCATTGTTTCCTTGTGCAAGAAACTTTATCTGTCTGACTCAGTACTGGGTGACCAGGAAGCAGACTTGAGAATGATTATTATAACTTGTAAGAACTTGTTTCACAACCAAGTACAAATAAATTAGTACAAATTCTAAATCCTTATCTTATGTGCATCAAAGTTCATGCCTATATTTTACTATACAATAAAACATAGATAATTGTAAGTTATTTAATAACTTAACATTATTTTTGTGACCTTACAATTTAATTAACCAATGAAGATACTATTACATGTATAACGGATTTTTAAATTTTGTAGTTTTGTAGGTTGCCATCAAGACTGTCGTAACTTGCTCTTTAACATTATGCACTTACTACAGTCTTGCAGGCAACCCTCGAATTATAATTTGGTGTATTATTTTTGTAACATCCCATGTTTTTAGAGAGAACTTAAGAAACCTCCCCCAAAGCTGGTAGTTAGCAAGTTTATAGCACCAGTACAGTCTCCAACTAGAGACAACAAAACACCAGTAACGGTAAGGTTACTCCGAGATCTAGATATATATACTTGTATGTATATAAACACTGTAATCGTTGAACAGCATAATAAGCAAACTCTCTCTTGATTTGTCAGTAAAAATTTACATTTTTTCCAAACAGTTTAGAAGAAATTTTCGGAGTTCTACATGCTATTCCACAAGTATTTATGCTGATTTCAGTATTTAGAGCTTATAGTTATACAAAATTTCTTTATTTCAGTATTTTGAAGTAGGGTTTTCAGTATTTTCAAAACTTTCAACTTCCAATTTAGGATTTATCCTAATGTGTAGCTTTGTTATATGAAGTTGTTGATATTATAATGATTATATAAAATATGCACTACTTGTAATTGAAAGAAATGTGGATTGCATTGTTTCACTAAAGTCACCATTTTTTTGACAATGCAAGTTTTCAGAAAATCAGTTTTTCCCAAAAAAGGATTTTGTCGAATGGCTAATGAAGGGCACTGTGTGTTAGGAGTTAAATGTTTGGTGAAAATGTAAATTTCATTGACAATATTAGCTATACTGTACTGTGCGATATTCTTGTTTTAGATGTGAATGTAGTGTTTGTTATATGTATAGCTTGGCTTAGGTGCAATAAATGTAGATCACTTGTTTATATAGTCCACAGGATTAACATTATATTATTTGATTCTGATTCACTGGAAAGATTGCTTCTGTAAATAAAGCCTTTATTATTATTGATTTTATTAGCCGGATTTTTAGCTGGATTTTTCAACGAAAAAATTTGGGTTATAGTTTGGCAAAACCCGGATGGGTGGGCGGTGGGGCATCCGGTGTCGTTAACAATTGCGTTTAAGTTTTTCTTTACAATAATTTTTTGCCATTTATTGTCAGAAACTTCATACAATAATAACATACCATGCCATGAACAGAATTAGACCATAACCACAACTCTACCTGCCTTTATTATGGATTATTTCCCTTTGTAATTTTTGCGCCAAAGTTTTTAAATCCGGCTTTAATGTGGTTTACACATTACATTTCTTGTCATTATCATTCTTATCATTATCATCATTATAATTATTATCATTATTATCATTATCATCATTATTATCATTATTATTATCATTATCATCATTATCATCACCACCATCATCATCATCATCATCATCATCATCATCATCATCATCATCATCATCATTATCATTATTATTATTATTATTATCATTGCATGGATGTTTTTGCCTATGTATTTTAAACTATGCATTTTTTGACAAAAATATCTGATTATTTTCAAGAAGTAAAATTGTAAAAAACAGAATCATATAAAAGAAAGTGTGATGGATTGGCTGATTGACACAATCAGAGACTTCTTTTTAAACTCTCTGTCTACTTCTAGTTGTTGACTGGTTTAGATGGATTTCTTGATTCCTTGCTAGTGCATGGTTTATTTAGTCTCATAATCTACCACAGATTATTTGCAAAAATATTTTGTGCAGAGGATTCAAAGTATATAAATCCAAGTCACTGGGTAATGTGGTAATTTTAGGGAAAGTGTCAGCAACAGTTACTTCATGTCCTACTTCAGTATTTTCTATTTCGTAAGTGGTGTGAGAATATGTCGAAAAACACAAATTTGTTTTACTTTCTGTAGATCATGTGACTAAATACCCTGTAGCCTGTAGTGTTTAGATAGTATTGATTGTTACAAACATCAGCCAGTTTATCATCTGTGAACTATAGAACATGTAGCTTGTATTTATATATATCTTTTATTTTTGTCATCCCTCAGCCAATACGTTTATTATTTGCTCCTGTAATTCTTTTATTTTGTATGATTTTATTTTTATGGACATAACTTTGTAATTTGGTAATTTTTTAGGATTGTATTTTGGAGAATAGACAAATTTACTTATGAATACTTATTTCATATAGTTGAGCATTTTATTATAACCTTCGTTAGAGAGAATTATTTTTCTAATGAGTTGCTGCTGAACGGTACTTTAACTTGTTAGTAATGGAAGATAATTTAAAAAAATGTTATAATATCAATATGAATTAAAAACGATAAGTAAACATTTTCTAATTTGGGATGACCAGCATTTAATTTATTTGGTATAAAACGATTTGTTGGATCATTGCAAAACTAGTATACATCCTTCTTTAGTTTCCTGTTGATAGACTAGTTTTCCTTCGATTCATTGCATTATTTGTCGAAGCAATCTGTCCCTAAAGGGAGATAAATCTTTGACAAGATCAAATCTCTAAGCGTTAACAAAAATTGTACAACTAACAACTAATTTTGAATGATATCATGTGGATAAATCTTGGTTCAATTATTTGTAAGATTTCTGTAAATGATAAAATTTATATTTCGGATTAACAAGTATGAATTGTCCCCATTCATATGTGATTTACATACTAGAGTACTTATCTACTGATATATAAGAACAAAAAGTAAACATGAGAAGTCTCAGCCAATGAGATTGCAGTTTAGAAAATATTGACCAATTAAAATCCTTGTATTATAATAGTATTTGATTTTCAAATCTTATTTATAATTTTTTGTTAAATCAAATATTTGGTTCCCTAAATTTTATTAATAGATCAGAATAGAACTTTATTAAGCTCAGATTGTGTATTTATAGATCTAGTATGTTTTATAAATGTATATTGTATAAACCAGTAAACTTTTTGCTATTTTTGCTTAAGAAAACTATAGACCATTAGCTATTTGACAGATGTGTATTGATGTTTCAAACTATGTTTGTGCCTCCTTTAAGATTTTTTATACTTAACTAAAGTTTAATATACTGGTCTATGTATATATTAATTGTATATTGAAATATATTGGTATACTGACATTGCGTGATAAATTATGGATTGTAGTCGGTCACAGTCGATTGGTTGATTGGACATGAGTACATGTATTTGTTAAATATTATTGGTTTTATGTTTAAAGTTCTCAAAGATGAAAACATGTGTATAAAATATACAGGAACAAGTTTGGAATTCTTCTTTGGAAATTAAGTTGCATAAATTTGGATTTTTAATGTTTTTAATCACTGTTCTAACATGGGAACAGTCATGTTTTTGTCCTAGAATAATACATGGGTATGATAATTACTTAATCTGATTAATACACAGGGTATTTTTCAGTGTTTGGGAAGGGGCCTGGGGCCTTACTTTTTATAATAAGATGGGGAAATTTTATTGCAATTACTTTGATACAGGAATAAAAATTCAGTCGTAACCTCCAAACTTTGGGTAAAATTGCATGATTTCAAAGAAATTTCAGAAGGGGAAGGCGCCTGTGAAAGGCCCTTGTTATATAAGGAAAAAATGCCCTGATACATGATCTAAAATTCTCCTCTTGTGTTCTTGCTTATTTTACATCTGACAAGCTTGCAATACAGGTTGCTTTTGTCTGATTTTAGCTGTTATAATATTCATGATGCAAAGACTTGTTTATGAAATATGACCACTATTAAGACCATCTATAATGATGGTCACAATGGTGGAACTTGGCTATAATTATTATGAAACAAAAATTTTCATTTTTAATGATGATAATATAAATTGTTTCTTAAACTGAGGGATGACAACTTTGCTTTGAATGTTACACAGTTATGTATTATTTGTAGCTCTATTTACTCTGTATAGGTGCTATGCAGGTTGTGATTTGCACACTGCTTGCTTTGTAAAATATTTTTTTTTTGTAATTATTTTATGCAATAGCTTAGCTTTCTTTGTAGAACCTTAATGCTAATTGTAGATTTGTTCTGTTGTAATAATGTTTTATTTTCGTACATAGACCGAGTTAAAATTATCAGTCTTATAAAGCATTTTTTTGCAACTGACCCATTTTATGGTTTTATTAATTTTTTTGTGCAGAGGATGGAGAATTTAGGACCAGAATTCACCAGAACAATTAGGAGAGAAAATTTATTAAGATCTATGTATTAATCCAAATATGCATTGAGTGCAAAGTTAATACTTATCAACTATAATGCTCTATGTAATGTTTCATATAATTTAGAATTTACCTTTCCCACTGTTTACTAAGTTCCAAACCCCTTATCCTTTTTGTACTTACTGGGTTTTTTGTTTACATATTATATTAAAGATTGTTATCTTATATATTTATAGTTGGGTGAGATAGAGAATGAAAGCCCAGGACCAGAAATGTTTGGTGAAATAATACAACCAGTACAAGAACAACACAGGTAATATATTTATTTTACTGAAACATCTCTCCATTTCCTCTCTCTGCTTATGTACAAGTCATTTGTAACCCCCAACTCTCCCTTGGCAAGCAAAGGAGCCATATTTTACCATAAAGCTTCCCCTACTCTGACTACCACAGGGACAATGTTATTGACCAAAAATAGCAATTATTTTAGCCAGTTCATTTTGATAAATAAGATGTATGTACAAGGATTTTGTCATCTTAATTTCCCCCTCTGAGCAGAAATATTTTCCAGGGCATTCTTCTGGACTTGAAGTCAAACTTTCTGTTATTATCCTGCTTAAGTTCCCAATTGCACATTCTTTATTAATACTGTAGACCCTCAATACAGTTTGACTGGCCAATAATGATAATAATGTCAGAATCCTAGTCAGTTGTGGCAAATTGTGGTAGAATATGTTATACAGTTTAAGTTTAAGTCCAAAATGCTTAATTTGAGAAGAAAAAAAACTTATATAATATAATATAATATCATTATTATTATATCCATTCTATTTTGAAGACCATCAATTTGATGGTCCTTCTTTAGTGGATGTTTACTGTCCCAATAAAATTATTATGACTTATATCAGTATTTTACAACTGCTGTATGACTGGCTGTGTATGACAGGGTCCTAACAAAGTATACTGACTGTGTGACAGGGCCTTAACAATGTAAAAAGACTGTGTGTGACAGGGCCTTTACAAAAATATTTTCTTTTTTTCCCTAGGTTTGCTTCACCAAATAAAACACCAGACCTAGAAGTGAACAATAAAGATTCAGGAAACATGTATAAGAACACCAACGGTACTTCAGAAGAGTCCGATGATGACATTGAAGAAATTAATGATGAACAAGCAGATGAAATACCAGATTTTACTAGTGAACCGGAAATACCCAAATATGCCAATAATCGGGAAAATTCGGACAGGGTACCAGATTATAGCAGTGGTCCAGTGAATCAAGATGGATTTAATGTTGAACTCAATAATCAGGTTCATGTTGAATATAAGAAAGCTAAACCTTTAGTGTTTCAAGATAACTTTGATAAAAGTGATGATGATGATGATAATGGTGATGACGATGATGATGATGACGAAGATGAATTTGAAGCAGGTGTTAATGCTGATATGATTATACCACAAAGTATGAAGAAAGTTGAAGCTAGTATTAAACCTGAGGCTGTCACACGGTAAGAAGGCTTCTATAGTCTAGTTTTTTGTTCTGCAAAGTGACTCGATCACAGTCGTTTTGTCAGAGTTTATAATCAGTTTAGAAATCGAATTCTTAATATTTTAAGGCAAACTGATAAATAGAATGGGAACTTTTATACAGAAGTAACAAGAGGTATCAAATAAAATTCGTAAAAATGAACTTAAATCATCTACCTGTATGATTTTACTAATGGGGTAGTTTTTTGTACATAAAACCAACTGTAATTTTAACAGCTGTATATCAATTTGCACTTAAACTGTCATCATCAGAACACTGCTTTATTGCCTTCAAAATCTTTCCTTACAATTTGTAAGTTTTAGAAAAATTTGATATTTATATTGAAGTCTGTAAAGAGCAGCTTTATTATCACTGTAAATAAGCTGTTATAAGAAACTGACTGAAAACATGAAAGTGACATTAACTGTTGAACAAAAAAAGGAATGATTTCGTAGTTAGCTCCCTTTACATATTTTAAATTTTCAAACTTTTTTGTCTATTTATAATGCTATTCACAAGAATACTGTCATTTATTATTGGTACAAAAATGCATTAGATTTTACATAGCTAGTGTTGCTCATTAGACTGTAGTAACTCGCTCTATATTGCTCTATTTACTACAGTCTTGCAGGCAACCCTCGACAGACATGATCAATTTTCATCCACCTTGGGTATTTAACCTAGTGCAAATTAAATTACTGAAATTGTCTTGCTTCATTCTTGGCTTGCATTGACTGCAGTAACACTAATACTGAAAAGTTTCACTAAATAGACCACCAATTTTGTTGCAAAATCATTAGATTTTTGATGGTTTTTAAAGTCCAATTGCTAAGTCTGAGAAGTAAAGTGTTCCTATTTTAAGGCTGTCTTGCTTTTCAAACCAGGGATTCTGATGGTCCTACTATTGGAACTTAACTGTACTGTACAAGTATTTAAATGTTAACAGACAGCCAAATTCAAGAATACGAAAGATCTTTAGGCCACAACAAGTTGATCATATGTTCTACAGATTTTTCTGGAAAAAAATGGGGCGAGCGAGCGAAGAAAAAAAATTAAAAATTCTTTATTCATTTGCTTTATATAGCGGTTTGACCAAATTTTTATGAGCGAGCGAGGAAATAAAAATATTTTTTTTAAAAACCGTCAAAATTAAGGTGCGAGCGAATCCATAGAACATATGATCAATTTGTTGTGGCCTTGTCTATTCAGACCAGTCTGAGAGCATATTGACATTGTAGATCAATTATATCTATAAATTGATTTTATTGGTTTTCCTATAGTCTGTTTTATAGAAGTTGGTCATACTGATTTCTTGTGACTATAATCTGTTTTATTGTTTGACCATCTGTTAGTATCTTTTTGTTGTGAATTATTTATATATCTTTGGGGTAGAAATGATACTTTGGTATCAATTCACATTGGTTCTTTAATTACTTTTTTTTCTAAAATAGTAAATATGTCATAATAAGGAATACTATCTATTTAAGAGTGTATAGTTTGAAATATTTCATTATGTTCATTTGCCCTTATTCCTCAGTTTTTGGGGGGTTTAATATTCGGAAAATAAATATGGTTGATTTCTCTTGTGTATCTGATTATCAGTTCATAATTCTATGGCTCAACATTTAAGGAAAGGAGCAAAAAAGAATTCATATTTACATCTTATACAATCATGCACATACAAAAATTAGCAACGCATTTGGTACTCAAAAATTGCACAATTTTAAAATTACCAAAGTTGTCTTAAGAGAGGAATTGTCTTTTTAAAGGAACATTTTTCTTCTCAAATTCAATATTTGGGACTTTAAAAGTCTAAAAACTTGTATGATTTGAAAACAACCATGGTGGTCTTAACAGCGGAACTGTATGTCTTTGATTAATTGTATGAACTGTCTCAGGTCAATATGGCCAATAGCAACATGTATTTTAAGTATATGTTAAAACAATGAATGAGTCAAACAACAAGTTCAAAGAACTCTCAAAGACTAGGTTACCATTCATATATCTATACTGGATTCAAAGCTGTGTGAACACAATTTTTTAGGTGATTTTAAGGCCTCCAGCGCACCTAACCTAGCTTTACTGGACCCTTATCTATAACCAGTAATCACCTACCCTTCCACAAGGCTGAAAACTTCTCCATATACCTTATTAATGAAGGAAAATTGACATTATTGACAAATTTTCATGGAAGGGTATAACCTCCCCAGGTGGAATTCCAACCAGTACCCCCTTTGGGACACTAAACTCGAAACCCAGGGGCGCTACCAACTGCGCTACCGACCCAGGTTTACCATTCTTTATACAGTTAGAGTAATTTTACACTAGCAAGAAATCAGTCTCTAATCTATTTATATCATGAGATATTTCATTGTTGTAGAGTAAACTTCATTGATGAATAATTAATTACTTTGTTTCCTTCTTTAGTTTCTTGATGGGTGGAGCTAAGTGGGAGAGGAATCCAGACCTCCCCCTTGGTAGAATTTTGTTAGCTATCTATGTAGCCTATGATAAAAATAATAATAACAACTTTATTTAATTAAGGAGACTACTCATTCAGATTAATCCAATCTCCATGTGGACATCTAAAATATTTGCTCTCTGACAGAGAATCAAACCTGGTCTTTTGCATGACATCTAGGGATATTAATCACTTACCCCTCCTCTCAGAAAACTGTTGTAAGCTCAAAAGACAATCTCTTTCTTAGAATAATGCCGCTTAGCTTGTACTTTTAAACAAGAACTTAAAACTTAGATTCTATAGTCAATGAATTTAAGTTTTTGCGTGAGTTACATTGCCCAAAATGCCATATACCTGCCTACAGATTCCTTTGAAACATTTAAGTTGCCCTAGTAGAGATTTTTATTTCGTAAGAAATTGGTTTAAGAAAGGATGGAAAGACTGTACACCAGCAATGTGTTCAGTAACGACTGTTAGATAATGTTACAGTACTGGAAAACTCAACCTGAAGACAACTCAACCCGTGAATGACTCAACTCAAAGTTGTGACAACTCAACCCGTTAGTTGGGGATTGAGTTGTCTCGGGTTGAGTTGTCTTTGGGTTAAGTTGTTCCGACCCTAAAGTTACAGAACATTTCAGAATGTTCGGGGTAATTGAATAGGCTACAGATACCTTGTCAACCTCTAATTCTATTGACATGAACTGACCCTTGTAGCTGCATAGTTTTATAAGACAAGGTCTGCCCCTGGTACATTGTACCTGGTTTCCATACATAAATATTTCATTAATAGAATATCTTTGACTCTTGATATATCCTCCTGTGTAAGATGACTTTTATTGTCTGGAACATATGGTAGTATGACAGTATGGTTTGATTGATTACTTTTTATTGATAAAATCATTGATGGATGGTGGTGATTGGATATTGGATATAGTTGGACCTGATTTGGACATGATTTGTGTATTGACACAGTGATTTAGGACAGTGCATTATGGTTGTGTTTATTGTGCATCATAGTGCATTTTATATGTTTTTGTATGAATTTTAAGGTAGGAGACCTTTTCAGTCCAATTTTGTGAGTGATGCTGCATGACTTATAGATGGACTGATTTGGTTCTGATTCTTGAACTGATCTAGTCATATAAGACAGTGCATTATAGTTGTTTTATTGTGCATTCATGGACTTAGATGAAATTTTGTTGTGACTTTTTGTATGAATTTTAAGGTAGGAGACCTTTTTATTCCAAGTTTGTCTGGACTTTTGCATGACTTATATATGGACTGATTTAGTCCTGATTCATGAACTGATGTACTGCTATACATGTAGGACTCGGCATTATAGTGGTTACAGTTGACTTTATTGTGCATTATAGTGCAATAACTATTATGTAGTGTATTTTTGGACTCAGTGGTTTGAAATTCAAGCAAGGGGTACTTTCATACCCATTGATAGGGAACTTGGTTATATTATCTTTATATAGTGCATTAATTTTATAGTGCATTTTAGTGCATTACTGGCCTTAAGTGGAGTTTTTCATTTGTGGAAGTTTTGTTAGAATTTTAATGTTAGAGTCCTTTTTATTCCAATTTTGTGATGGAAGTGTCATGAGTTATGTATACTGAATAGTGCATTCTTGGACTTAGTGGTTCGAATTTCATTAGTGGAATTTTGTGTAAATTTTCAGGTAGGAGTTCTTTTTATTCCAATTTTTTTTAGAGATGTTCAGTGCCTCAGCACTTTGATTTCGAATTGTACATGACTTGTGTAATACAATACAGCTTTGTTTCAGTATATGTTTATGTTAAGATTACATATTTTGATGTTTTAATCTTATGTCAACTTGTCATTTCTTATCTATGAAAGAAACTTGTTAGACGTTTAACGAAAATTGTTTATACTTGCATTTATAGGGCTTTTCAAGGGAGTTAGTCAGAATTACGCGCACCTAAACTATATACCTATCTCTTTGATTATGAGGAATTTCAATGTATCTAACCTACAGCCCTTAAATTCCATTGTCTGTGATTTATTTTCTACCTATACATCTAAAGTGATTTTGTCCATTCTAAAGTAAAATGGCCGAAATGCCACTCATGTAGTTATAGAGATAAATGAATATTAAATTACCCATGAAAACTTTAACCTTACTTCAAGGGATATGAACTTAAACAATGAAAAATCAATCTATTGTTTGTATGCGTTTTGAAAAAGTTTGGAATTTTTCATTCATTGAATGAATTATGTTATATACAATGTAATACTTGCTAAGTGGTAATTTGAATTAAACTTCAAAAGTGAAAGTTTTTTTTTTTTTTTTCTTATAAACTGGACTTAATTTTTAGGAGAATTAATCATAATTTTGTTGTTATCTTGAATAAAAGTGCTTGACTTAGTTCTAAATTTAGATCTACATAAAATTCTGAATATGCCAAGAAGAGTGCTACTTTAATACTTTGAAACTAAAATAGAGATTTTTTTTATTTCTATGAAGTATATTTATATATATATATACAGTGTAGGATATATTGTAATAAGCTATTAGATAGTTATGGCTATCGTGGAAACCTGGGTAGATAGCAAAGTTGGTAGCGGGCTTGGATTTGGGAACTTGTGTCCCGAAGGGGGTACAGGTTTGAATCCCACCCGGGGAGATTATACCCTTCCATGAAAATTTAACAATAATGTTGATTTTCCTCTATTGATAAGATATATGGCAAAGTTTCCAGCCTAGTGGAAGGGTAGGTGAGTACTGGTTATAGACAAATGTCCAGGAAATTAAGCTAGGTTAGGTGTGCAGGACGTCATAAAATGACCTAAAATTCTGTTGACATGGGGTTTAACCAAAACCCCCCCCCCCCCACCCCCAAGAAAAAATAAAAATATTTTTTTTATAAAATGGCTAACATGATTATTGTTTCTCTAATGCATGTTGTATATTGATAACTACATGGTTTTAAGACAGTTTTCATGTCAGCTGTAAATGAATATATCTTCATATAGTGGCTTTAAGTACAATGTATACTTATTTATTTGTACATGTAGGATATAGTGTAGTAAGTTATTAGACTGATAATGCAGGATACTTACAAGGTGATCTAATTATGTCAATATTTATATCTTGTCTTCACTTAACTCAAGTTAATCTGTATTTAAACTTAACAATTATCATTGTTATACGTTATTTACAGTCTTAATTCACTGTATTGATATATAAACTGTCATTATTTTATCTATTTTTATTATAAATTTACTTCTATAGTGAAACCTTTGTTAACGGTCACCTCCCAATTTTGGTTACATCTCGGTGACCTCCAAATTGTTGCCACCTCTGAACAACAGTCATGTTGAAGTCACCATTGTCATTTTCATTTATTCAAATAAAATGACTCTTTATAGAGCAGCAACCTTTCAATAGTGGTCATTTTAGTGCAATCCTAATACTGGACATTGTAAAGAGCTTCTATATATAGATATATATATATATCTGTTTATAGCTTCTCTTCATTGATGGTATGTTCAAAAAGTTACAATATACAAGGTATTAGTATATTATCTTAAAAGAATTAGGTGTCAATCGGACAGAACAAGAAAATTTACAAATTTCAATATTTTAATAAAAAAGTGACTTTCGGATTTTTTATTTAATTTTGTGTTTGAAATGCAATAATGTACAAAAAAGTTAGATCATTCTATTCAATAAATGTGTTGGAATTTAATTTTGTGATTCAAACTGGTGTTCTCACTTTTAATAGCTGCTTACAAGTAGTAATGATAAAATACTAGGACATAAAATTAGAAAAACTTAACTTAACTTGAACAAATGATGGATTATTTAGTTGGTTTTTTTTCATGTAAAATCTCAAAAGTGAAATTATTTAACATTGTGAAATACTCAACTAAACATGAAAAAATGATGAAATCTTAAAGGTACTCATTCACAGATTTGAACTTAAGCATCAACTTTTTCTGAAACTATTAAAATTGTTCGGAAACATTTTTTGAAGCAGGAAATTAGTGATTTGTGCAAATTGACATACAACTACAAATGATGGTGTTTTAAGTAGAAAAATCTTCCCCATATGTCACGGAATAAACAATTTTAGTGCATTTTGTGACTTTTATTGTATATCTCTTGCATCTCTATAAGCCAGTTTATCCTAAAATATTAAGAATCAATTTTTTGACACAATTATAGACACTGAATGGTATTTTGAAAATATAGATAAATCTTAACCAAATCTGTGAACTTGTACCTTTAAATTTAAACTTTTGCCCAAAATATCAAAAGTGATATTATTTTATTATAACATACCCTAATATTGTATCTAAATGACATTGATATAGTTTATATAGACAATATGATATAATAAAACATGAATTAAGAAATATTAAAGGATATTAAATAAAACAATACATATATGGCAAAAGTATGATCAACATAAAGGAATATTAAAGGATATATTATAAAGTATATATAAGAGAACAATGGCCTATATAGATTGCTGTCAGGAATCACCTTTGTTAAGTGAAGCTAGGAGAGATTATCTAGCTTTATTACATAGTAACTTAGGAAGATATTTTGCCAGGTAATTTTATCTTTGATTTTGATAGGCCATGTTGTAGGCATCTTCAGACTTGATAGCTGGCTGGCTGGCCATTGCTGGCTGGCTGGCCATTGCTGGCTGGCTGGCCATTGGTGGCTGGCTTGATACTCTGTTTTAAATAATTATTAATTATTTTCTATAGTAAAGAGCAAATTTATCAAATAGCTTAATTATATGAAATAAGTAATTTTTACAAGTCTGAATCAATTTTCACAGTACAAATGTGTTTGATATTCTTTGTTTATCCCACAATAATGCCCTTGTTCTGTCTGTAGTAAATTTAGTACTACGTCGTTTTTATATTGCATATATGAATAGTTACTATGTATGCCATTAAAATTTGGAGAACAAAATGCGAGAGATTTTCTTCATTTTTGCGAGGTGAAATAAAATCAACTCGCTAAAAATTGCTAGTCCAATTTCTTATTAAATTTGAGCCCTGTCTCTGGTTTAAGGCTAGTGGGTTAAGGTGATAACTTGACCATTGTTAATCATAAACCATTATTCTACTTACAGTACTGAGGCATCAGTCACAGACACTTCCAGGAATCCATTAACCAATGGTATAACGGACACGTCGCCACCATTACCTAAGACAGGTCCACCTGGTAAGGCCATGTCAATACAGAGTGATGGACAGAGTGCTGATGAGGATTATCTAGAGTCACATATACATTTAACAAAGTAAGTTTATAACTGTAATGATTTGTATGGTCCCTTTTTAAGGGTTTTAGGGGTTGAGGGACATTTCTTCTTTCGTAAGGAAAAATTAGGAGCTTTAAGGGTAAAAAAACAAAGTGCCGTTTAAAGTCTGCTTCCTTTTACATGTTCAGCCAACTTTACAATATTGTATGATAAAGCCTGATCATTGAAATCACCTTATAGCAAGTGACCCTTAACCTTACCCTTTTACAACTGGGTATAGTGGACTACTGTATGTTAATTTATTGCTCATGGAAATCAGCAGTGCCCCTAGTGGGGTTTGAACCCAAGACGTCTTGATCCACAAGGGTACGTCCTTCCACATGACAACTGTTATGATTTATATTGTTCTTTATGAGGTGCTTTTAGGGGCTAAGGGACCTTTCCTCTCTTGTAAGGCAATATAAAAATCTGAAATTTTTCACCTATTGAGGTCAGAGGGTACCATTAAAAATAAGAACCCATGGTAAGCTTCACCTTAAATTTTCTTGATCAAAAACCCCATTTATTATGTTATTTAAAGTGAAGGGCAAACTTGTCTTCCAACCTGACTACATGAATTAAGAAATTTGTACCAGCTTAAATCAAATTTCACTAGTCTCAAGTTTTGGGCTTGTGGTTTAAGCCAATGACTGTTATGTGTAAACATTTTACCATATAAATCAAAGGGTCTAGAAATACCAGACTTTAATTTTCTTCTCTAGCTTGGTGCATAATCTGAAATATATATTTTAATGTATTTTTACTTATTTATCTTACAAAAGAAAAGTCATCACAAAGAATGGCATTATAAGCTTATTGAACATTATTTACTAAAGGCCTCTTTAAGCTTTGACATGAGTGTTCAGGGGAGGTAACACCAAATTACTTCCCTTTGTTGATGCTATGACATCATCATAGTTGTGATGTCATCATCAAAACAAAATTGAATCTACTTCCTGTTAAAATGGAGGACCTGAGTATGGTTTGAAAGAGTTTTATTGAATGTAGAGAGAATAGAAAGCATTTTTTATTGGGATTGTTGTTATTTATTATTATGCCATATAAGTTGCAGTGTCAAAGTATACTTCTTTATTTTGAAATAAGGAACCATAATAGCTTTAAGTTCTTTGACTTTTGCAGTCTCAACTTCTCGTTTTCCAGGCTTTGCCATGTTTTTACATGTTTTTTATCTAGATGGCATTATTTAGTGTGCTCTAGATGCAGTGTTAGACACTTAAAGTTTTACTAGGGACTCGGAAGGAAACCATTAGTCTATCATTCAGAGATTCCTTTTTAATTTAGGAATACCTCCAATAAAAAAAACGAACAAATATAGATACTGATTTGCAGTCACAAAATGTGATGAACGACTAATACTAAAATAATAATAATAGAAACTCAAATACATGTAAAACAAGGCACGGTCTCAAGGCTCCTGACAGAATCATCAGCTATAAATCATTGAAATTTCTCCCAAATGTTTGGGATCCTCAGAATCCTGGGAGACGGTTAGTGTCAGACATGCAAACCATGAGATGTGAAAGGTTCATTAACTTTTTGCCTCTGTTATTGTATGATTCCTTTACCCATTTCTTTATGATTTCAGAACCACTGGTCCATCTGGTCTCCCAGATTTATCTGGTACCACAGGTCTATATTCATCTGGACTTGAAGTACCATTTGACGATGACGGTTTGTCAGTAACGTCCACGGAGAATGGTGACATCAGCAGTTCTTACAGACCAGAAAATCTTCCTTACGGCAAAGACATGCTTGTCAACATGAACTTAACAGGTATGCCAGTCCTCTTAAATACAACATTTATCGATACAGAAAAATATGTTTTTTTCATCATTGTAAATAAGTTAGACTGCAGCACTTATTTTGACTTTTAGGGGCAGAGGTGTCAGGGTCTTATTTGGGTGGAAACTAGTAAAAAAATGAAATGGGACAAAGCTGTTTCCTTGTCCACTTACAGATTAAAATTTTAATGGAATATTTCTGTCTATTTATTTAAGATTTGAACTATTGAAGTAATATATTCCTTTGATATCTCCATGTTACTTAAGAAATTCCCAAAATGAAATAAATTGTACAAAACTTTATGGACAGAGGCATTTTGAGTAATGGAAATGGCAGAATACATACTTTTGGGGGGAGGGAATGGGTAAAAAAATACATACTTTTGAAAAGGGAATGGGGTCCAATTTTGGCCCAAAAATGACCTGAGAAATCCATTGATTAATCATGCTGCATAACATTGATAACCTTGACCCTAGAACTATATGTTATCATCTCTGAATTACCAATAATGTATAGCTATTAAAATTCTGTTTGAGTTGCTCATTTTGTAAAGAAGGTTGTAGATTATGTGACATGATATACAAAAGCAAGATATGTGACACTAAAAGTTCAGTGCTACATGTATTTGACCTGGTTGATAACATTACTTGCCGTGTAAGAAATATAGTATATGTTATCTTATGTACACGATGCCAATCTCCTGTATATGTTGGGGAAAAGGAATGAGAGTTAGGCACAAGGATGACCGAACATCTAAGGGACGTAAGACTTTAGAAAGATCGACCTATAAATGCGCATTTTGGATTGTTGGGACATACGGAGAAGGATGTTGCATTTGGTGTACTACAGAAATTGTATGCAGACAAAAGAACCGAACGGCAACTAGCAGAGGGCGTATGGATTGAGAAACTTTATACAATAAAACCATATGGTTGTAATGTTAAAGACAGCTTCAAATGCATACCCACAGTGTTTAAATAAACATTTTGGCGCCAAATGACGTTACAACGCCAAACGACGTCGCGACGCCAATGTCGACGTTATGTCATTATTAAATAAACAATATGGCGTCTATGTTCAAAATGTAATGTGATTCATGAAATAATTTCTTGATAAAGGCTTCGGCGGAAATATTGAAAACAGAGTTTGCTATTTTTATACAAAATCATATATGTTACTGTCATCCTGAGCATCCCCTGTCGTGGATTAGTTCACTGTATTGTTTATATAACAGTATTTTGTTTTTTTTGTATGAACTATTTATATACTTAGTAGTGATCACCATCCCCCTCTGCTATATGTTAAACACTAATTAAACATCAAGGACATACATATTTATATCTTATTTTTGAATTTTACAGATTCAAGTTCCATCTTAAAGTTACAGGAACATTTACGTGAACATCGTAAACAATTGGAGTATGAACGAAATCAAAAAATGTTGTTAGAAAGTCGACAGAAACAAGTCACCAAAGAGAAAACTGAGTTACAGAAGTAGGTGAATTATTTATTATTGCAAGCCTCATGATACAACAATAAACATTGAAAGAAATGAGAAATATTTTATAATTCTAGGGTTGCTTGCAAGACTGCAGTAACTCGCTATTTAATGTAATGCACTTACTACAGTCTTGAGGGCAACCCTTGAATTACTAATCATACTGCAGACATTGCCGCAGACTTTCTCATGCACTAGCCATATTATTGTGTTACACAGTATAGTGTAAAAATATCAACTAGTCCAAATATATAAAATATGTGATTTTTACTAGCCTGAATTAATTTTCATTAATTCTGGGCTTCAGGCAAGTGGGTTTAGGTGATGACTGATTCTAAAATGTAAAATGCGAAACAATATTTGCTTTGAAAACCATCTAAAGATTCCATTTCATGGGGTTGCCTTGCTAAGCTTGTAAATTGTAGATAAATATGGGGTAAATGGTTATGTGATCTTTAGAATGTAAACAAATTATTGTTTTTCATCAAAAATAGCAGAAGCCAAAAAAAAGAAAAGATTCAAATAGTGCATAAATATTTAAACTGCATGTATTATATATCAATGTTTGAAAACGCCAATTTTAGCCTGTAAATCATTATTGTTTATTCTAAATCCCCTGCCCAAATCATTTTGGCAGATGTCCTAATTTAGAGTTAATATCAATGTTGCTATGAGATATTTTATGTTTATTTTATTTCCAGGATGATTGATAGCCTGAAGTATCAGAAATCAGCTTTAGAACAAAATAAACTTGACTTAGAGGCCAAGATAAGAAATTTAGAGTAAGTTTCAGTTATTTTTTACCAGGAATTCCAAAGAAATATGTACTCAGTTATTGAGAGATATCTCTTTAAATTAAATGAATTTTGGTAACAGGTTTGCAGCTACAAATTAGTGAAATTTTAGCCACAATATTTGGTTATCCTGATGGAATCTCAAGCCCACTGTCAAGGTTAATTCTTACTTAAATTATAAACTTTATAGAACC
Organism: Mactra quadrangularis; assembly: GCA_025267735.1. Taxonomy (NCBI): domain Eukaryota; kingdom Metazoa; phylum Mollusca; class Bivalvia; order Venerida; family Mactridae; genus Mactra; species Mactra quadrangularis. Next base: position 27,073,327 of record CM046302.1, read on the forward strand.
TACTTATGGTTCTGGGAAATGCTAAATCTCTGGATTTAGCTGTTGAACCAGTTATTAGATGCATACTTCCTTCAGTGACTGACAACTGCCCTAAATGATTTAGAATTAGTTGTAGGAGGGAGAATGGCCATAGGAATAATTTCATGACCAAATTCTACACAAAAGTATGCCCCATGCAGGAATCCAACCCATATCCCCTCCATCAGTAGACCTGAGTGCTAATGACTGAGCTAGCCAGGCAGTAATAGCGGTTAATATAAAAAAGGTGGGGTGATGACTTTAAGACCAGTGATCATTGTAGGGTCCTCATTCTATGTGTTATAAATAAATGATAAAAAATATAAAATGTATATTATAGATATGGTGTCAATGATGAAGAAGAGAAAAAGAAGAATGCTGAACTGTTGTTGAAGAAAACAAAAGAACAATTATCAAAGAAAGAGGAACAATATACACAGTTAGTATTTTATCTCCTTAAAAAATTGAAGTTTCCATGTAAAGAGAAGAATTGTCAGCTTGATATGAAAGACTGTGCAGACGTTTGTTATTATACTTTGTTCATCATTGTTCTTCTTGAAACCATCACATGATAAAATAATCATTTTTATCATTTTTTCAGAGAAATGGAAGCAAAACAAAGAGCTGAGTTATCTATGAGAAATGTACAAATGGAATTAAGATCTGCTCAAAATGCCATCAAAGATGTAAGTTTTCATTTACACTGGAACCCCTCTATTAAGACCACTGACCGTTCTTTTAAAAAGTGGTCTTATTAGCGGGGTGGTCTTATTAGCGGATAAATTGGTCTATATAATTCATAGTTCAAAAATTGTCTGACATATACTTTGTTTACTTAATACAAGGGCCCTATATATATAATATGTTATAAAGAGTCATTGCTTTAAACAATCATTTGAAAGCGTAGTGGGTGTAATTAGCTTTTTTCTTAAAAGTCATTATCAAGAGAACAGTTTTCACATTATCCATAAGATTTTCAAATTTTATCATGAATAATTCTATGAATAAAAAATATTTGTGTTCAACTTTTTTATTTTTTAACAGTACATAACGTGTCTATCGGCGATCACGTACGGAAACGGTCAAAATGAACTATATCACCTACCGGACCGTATACCGGACTTTATTCGGTCTTGACGCTCTCTAGTCGTAATCACTCGGCTATTTCCGTGGGCCAAAAAACTTTAGATGAAACCAGCAAAATTATTTGATCTTTCCATCGAATTTACTCTCAAGAGCTTCCATTTCGGATTTGCGATACTCAAAACACTATCACTTGTACCACATTAACAATTTAACATTAAAAAAGTATTTGTATCACGTGATGCGTCTACTTTCATTTTAGAATAAGTTTGTTATTTTATCAAATATTTTCAATAGTTTCAATTTAATTGGTCTGTATTGGGTAGGAAAATGACCGCTAGATAATGCAAGTGTCACATTGTTAGTCAAACAGGCGTGTTAATACCACTTTATCTATTAGTTATCTAACAGCTTGACATGCTAACAATGGGTGCAGCATATTATCTACACAGGTGTGAAAAACATATACCACAGTCAGACTGTCGGTCGCTCGCCGAATATTTCGCGAATTTTAATCGGTCTTTTTAGCGGGGTCAAAGTGCACGCTTTTAAAGAGTTTTGTCAGCAAGAAGTGGTCATATTACGGAGTAGCGGGGTGGTCCTAATTTCGGGGTTAAAGACCATTAAATAAAGAGCAAAAAATTCCGTTCTTTTCAAAACCGGTCTTTTTAGCGGGGTGGTCCTTGAATCGGGGTGGTCTTTAAGCGAGGTTCCAGTGTACTGTGTTTTTTCAAGCCATTTTGAGAGCCAAAATAGGGCCTACAATCCCCTCCCCAAAAGTATGTGTGAATCCCTTTTCTGAAGTAAATTCCCCTGTTCATAAAGTTTTGTACTATTCATTTCATTTTTGCAAATTTCTTAGGAATCATTGAGAATTCTTAGATGAATATATTGCTTCAATTGTTTAAATTTTGAATAAGAAAACGGAAATATACCTTTAAAAATGTCAAGTATTGATAACTACAGACACATTTCCCCCAGTTTCATTTTTGTCACTTTTTCCTCTCCTCTATTTTTAGCTTGAGGAAGAAAAGGCGGAGCTTGAACGTCAGTTATCCAATGAAAAGAATGCTCGTCAATTACAAGAGAAAATAAACGCAGAACAACAGCGACTTCAACAACATATACAGGAAGAATCTCTGAAAACATCATCACAAAGGGTAGGTTGTATTTTAATGTTCTAGGCTGCTATAGTGCAACAATATTGACCTGAGCTTGAACTACCTTATTATAATAATTACATGCTTCACTTACATTAAATCGTGAGTCCCTGTATGAGTGTATACAGTAATGCACATGTTTATAACAACCTATATGACTATAAAACAATTTTGCAAACATGGCATGTTATTGTACTTTAATTTTGAAGCATTAGTTTATGGGGAAAACGCAGTCTGCAATGTTGTGGCACTGTTTTAAGTATTTGTTCTTATGAAAACAAAATTTATTGTTTAGTACATGTGTTTTGCCGAAAGCTTCCAATAAAGTGTGATTTACAAACGAAGACAAATATAGACAATAAATACAGAGTTTAATATATTCTTGCATAGAGGTCAAGCTCAGGTTAATATTGTTGGACTATACATGAGTAAAATAGACTAGGCATGATATCTTTGTTCAGTGAAATATTGTAGTTCATGGCATCATTCATTTTATTATAATTTCATCATATGTTTAACGTTGCTATAAGTCTGTAGTCACTTGATGTTTGTTTGTGTTCCTTGCTTACATAAAGTATTGAAAGAATGTCAAAATCAACTACTGTGGAGTTTCTGCATGAATTTAAGTTGAGTTTTTTACATTTAAGTAAAACAATTTTATGTTAAAATTCTATTTTTAATTCACATCACTGTTTTTATTATTTTAATTATTTTAATTGAACACTCATATTTTAGATAATTTATTATGTATTTGATTACATGTATTTCACAAAGTTTTGTTTGTTAATTTGTGGACAATGTCAGGTCTTGTAATTGTGTTCCTGCAACTTGTTGCTATTAAACGTTTGGTTTAGGCAAGTCTCATGTATGCTGGTTGTCCAACCGGGAACCTTCTTTAAAAATTAATGTTGAGCCCTGAATATTCAGTTTTATTTTGTCATTGATTGTTCACGATATTTTTACAGGAAGATGACTCGGTAAGAATAATCTAGCACTCTGTACCTATATGTTGTAAATTCTTAACCTTTGAACCTTGATCTCTTAACTTTCAATTACAATAATATTGTTAAAAGTAAACTTGCTTTGGTGCTGGGTGCAACTGCTGTGAGCACTTTCTTTGTCAGTCTTCACGAAGCAATAGCTGGCATATTTGAGAAAAGTAATCTTGCTTTGGTGCTGGGTGCAACTACGGTGCAACTTTCTGTCAGCCATCTCTAAGTAATAGCTGGCATATTTGGCATTATCCAGAATCTCCTACAGGTTCCACTCAAAGATTTTATTCAATAATATTAACACAAATCCTGAGGTCACACTATTGCAGCATTGCATAGAATTGCAAAAATAAGTCTAATATGATGTGACATGGTGGTAAGTTACCACTGGTAAGTGGCCAAACTGGTGTGTGTAGTTTAGTCCCTGATTCAGAAAGCATCAACAGTAAACATTAAGAATAAAGTTTTTAACAAAAGTCTGCTTATTATATTAAATAATGGTTCTTGATCAGAATAGTTTTACTATTATACTTCAAATGAAAACTGCTGATAGACATTTTAGGTGTCATGCCCAATAAATTATATCACAGTTTTGTACGAAAAAGGCATGGAGAAACCCTCATGTGAAATATTTAGGAGTTTTGACTAGTAGTAACATAGAAACGCTATTAATTTAGATGCTATCAAAAATTTATTTCCACGTTTTTAACGTCCAACTTTATACGTGTGTACTGAAAAGACATTGTTCCTCATTGAGCCAGATTTTTGCTTGGAATGTCACCTATAAGTTCACCAATCCAATAGTAATACAGTAAATTTCAGATTCAATGCGATAGTTTATAACTCTCATGTTCAAGCAGGCCAACATGGTGTTTAAACTAACCTAATTATTTCTCCAATACCTATTATATGTTTCTACAAGTATTTGGTGTTCACTGTCTAATCTAATTAGAATGTCTATAATTCTAACTGTGTTTCTATTACTTGTGGTGTTCTATGTTGAATAATAAACAATCTCATTTAAACCAGACTACTTAAACAGGGTTCATAACTAACAATGTCCTTGGATTCTGAGGATTCTAAAAACTTGGAAGAAATCCCAGTGATGCTTAGCTAGGAATTCCATCAGGATTCCTTAAAATTGCTCTGTTCTTACTCAAATTTGAGTACCCATGAATTGTTTATCACAATTTGTGATCGCAAAATTTTAATACATGTATGTATCTGAAGTTTTAGCCGTTTTTTTCAACGTGTGGGCAGGCGTTCGGTGTCATTAACAATTGCATTAAAGTTTTTCTTTTCTATATATTGCTGCCATGTATTGTCAGATCTTTATGAAACTTCATACAATGATAACATACCATGTGATGAACAGAATTAGAACGTAACCACAACTCTACCTGGCTTTATTAAGATTTTTTTCCTTTGTAATATTTGCGTTAAAGTTTTTAAATCCGGCTTAAATGTGGTTTCCACATTACATTTCTTGTTTGTCTATTATTGGAGGAATCCATAACCTTAATGAGGAATCTCTGAAAAACTGACTAGAGTTTCCTCTGGGTCCTTAGTAAATACAGTGTTGAACCCTGTTGAATAATGCTCCTGTACTTTTCCGAGAATTTACTTATGTAACAGAAGTGGTACATTAGATCTGATTTTAATGATATTGTGAGATTGCTCTCAAAATGTCATCCTATTTGTTTAACTGTTACCCAATACTAATATGTTTCTTTCAATATGTGGCTGGTGAAGGGGGCTTTCTTATTGCTTGTTGAAAACTGGCTTTAATGTACTGATATTAATTGGAAAAGGCTTTGCCTGGGTGGTAGTCATGCTGACTTTAGGGACTGTTCCTATATTTTATATGTTATGTTTTTTCTACAACTTCTATTGTCAAATGCTTAATGTGTTGTTTTAGTAATGTTCTACTATAAGAACCATCAATATTAATTGACTTATTAGTGGAATGGTTTTAATATAGGGACCTTTGTCTTCTCAAACTAAGCATTTGGGACTTAATAACAGAATAACATTTTATATTTTCAATATTTAGATAACATTAACTTACAGTTGTTGTTTTTTCCAAACCAATATGTATGTCTGAAATTTCTTTATTAGAAATGCTTTAGAAACAGCAAAAATGCATTCATAACGTCATAAGCACAAAATTTTTAAGACAGGAATTTTGCTACAGCAATGGGAAAAAAGTATCCCTTCTTGGAGGGGAATGGGGCCGACTTTTAGCCACAAAATGAAAATGGCCTTAAAAACACAGCTTTATTACACATCTGTTTTTATAGATTTATTAAGAATTTTGTTATATATTTTCTAGGAGGAAGCACATTCAGCTCTGGAACTAGCAGATGATGATATCAAACATGCTAGAGATCTTGTTGATAAATATAAAAATGAAATTACTGCTCTTAAGGTTGGTTTCTTTATCAATATTTCTATTTAAAATTCTTGTGTCAATTTTTTATCATAATTATGACAATTTTATATTTAACTTTTAAAAGTGTCCTGATAAGCTGATTATGTGAGCAACCAGTGAACATATCCTAAATAATAAAAGTGTTTTATAAGGCATAAAAATCAGGTCTGCTATTTTTCAGGCCTGGGCCTGATTTCAGGCTTTTGATTCCATCTATTGTCTTCTTTTTGTATTAGTAGTCATAGAGTTTTCAGGTTTAAAGGGGACATTTTCAGGTCTGGGAAAATATGGTCAGTGGCAGGCTTGAAACCTTAAGTGTATTTTATATGAATTGTATGAATTTGTTCTACTTTCTTAAATAGGCCGAGATACAGAGGCAAAGAGTTCGACTCACTGAAGAAAATACATTACTGTCAGCAGAAAACGAAAAATTACAACAAAGAGTTGAGGACCTTAAAAGTGATATCAAAGATCACGAAGAAGCTTTAACACAAATGACAGTACAACATAACCTCCATAACAGTAAACTTGTATCAGAAGCCACCATGTTATCAGATAATCTGGACAAGGAACGTGTGACTCGAGAAAAAGTCGAAGCTGAGTTAGAGTCATTAAGAACTCGTTTACACGCTTCTACTCTACAACTTGAAAAAGCTCAACACGCTCGGAATGATTTCGAACGTCGGTTACACGACGATCGTGAAGAGTGGGCTCGACAATTGGATCGCAAGGAGCAAGAGTTAGCTAGTCTTAAAGATAAACTGCAGACACATATACAAGACTTGCATGCGACAGAAACTAAACTTATTGCTGTGGAAAGTGAGGTAATTATCTTGTTAAAAATCAAAAGTTTTAAGCTCTCATGTATTTGGTTTTTTTTAAGTAATCCTTGACTGGTTGTTTAATTGCAGCATATGGGATTAAGCATGAAAGAATCATGGTGTTAAGGGATCATGCAATTAAAGGATCTTAGCATAAAGTGATCCTGGCATAATGGGATCATGGCCCAAAGGAAACATGTCATAAATAGTATAATGAATTCATGGCATAAAGCAATCATGGCATAAAGTTATCATTGTTTTAAAGGGACCATGGTTTAAAAGGAATCATTGTATAACAAGGGATCAAGAAATTGTGGGATTGTGAAATTCTAAAATTCTGGACTTATTTCCAATTCTTGGAGGAGTATTTCATGGTACTTACCTGTTCACATTATTAGAGAAAAGGATTTGTAAGCAGTAGCTTGTTTGGAAGAGCTCTTGTCTTGTAATTCAGGGGTCCCACATTCTAGTCGTGATCAGGCTGCATATTTTTCTCACCATGTGACACTTCTATATTTAATGTTAAATGTCATCTATATATTTCAGTTACAAATATCAAATACAACATTATTAGAGAGATCAAATCAGTATCAGCAGTCACAACGTGATGTACAATATTATAAAACAGCTCATGAAAATTATGATTTAAATCATAAACATGAAAAGGTAAGGGTCCTTTATTTCATCTGTCACTCAAGTTTTGATTTGAGTGTCTAGATCTATTTCTTATGATGTTTCTTCTATGCTCCATTGCGAACTGAAGTGTTAATTATTCAATATATAAAAAAAAATTTAAATGACATAATGTTTGAAGAAAAATGGCATCATCTTAGTGGTGAATTGAGTTAGTGTTTCACTTATGAAAACTTTCTCTTACAAAGCTCGGAAAAAAACTTGAACAATGTGAGTTAAGAGCCGTATTGGCGTGGACAATTGTGGCTAATGCGTAAAGATGATCTATAACTATACTTAATTCCTCTGTAACTTTCAGGAGCAGAATGCTAAATATGTTGCAAAAATAGAATCACTTCAAGACAAGTAAGTATGATTGTTGTTTGATTTATTTTAAAGTAATTTCCTGACAAATTAAACAAGTTTGTTTAACATTTAAATATGTTTGCACCATTACAGTTGCAATAAGTATGTGGGCTTTTAGAAGATGTGATGACCATTGCTGCTCTCAAGTTTTTGAGCCATATTTATCTGGCCCTTTTAAAGCTTACTTGAGCTAGAAAATAAAAATTTTAACAAAATTTTGCTAGTTGAAATAAAAGTTACCACAAAGCAAATTTTAAAATTTACTCACATTTTGCAAATGCGCAAGATTAAATTTGTGCTTGTCCACTACAAACCCACTAGCCATGTGTCTATATGACATTTTTAATTTCTTTACAGATTGTCAAATCTACAACATGAAAATTTGAATTTAAAACAACAAGTAGAATCAGCTCATTTATTAGCCAATGATAGAGCTGGTGTAGATTTACAAGATAGATTAAATACAATGATAGCTAGTTTAAAATCTGATCATGATAAGGTAAGACTAGTAGTTATCTCCCTTTGAAGAGTTTTCTTTGAAAATTTATTTACCTCCCTTTAAAGAGTTTTCTTTGAATTTTATTTACCTTCTTTTGAGTTTTTAAATTTATTGTCTCCTTTTGAAAAGATTATTGTTATATTTATCATCTACCTTTGGAGAGATAATCTTTTAATTTATTATCTTCCTTTAAGATGTTAATTTTATATCTATTATGTCCCTCTGAAGGCCATTCTTTTAAGTTAATATTCTCCCTTTGAAGAGCTTTCTTATTATTTTTATTACCTCCCTTTGAAGAGTATTTTGAAAATTATTACCTCTATGAAGAGATTGATTTTATATTTATTATCTCCCTTTGCATGATTTTCTTTGAATGTAACTACCCTTTTAATGACATTGCTTTAAATCTGATGCTTTGAAAATAGAAAGCAACATATGTTTGTCATTTTTACTGGGAAGCAAGCTGTTACCATAAGTTAACTACCTTCCTATGTTATAAATCTTTATTGGCCATTATACTGACATTAAGTGAGTATTTACTGTGTGTTATAGTCTTTTTATTTTAAATCTTAAAACATTTGCCCTTTTGGCTTTGTGGCAGGTCTTAGTTTTTTGACTGTCGCTTTTCCTGATATGCTTTCTTAACCCCTTTTTTAAGTTAAATCATTCTATTATATTGAATTCTGGATTATATAAAAATGTGAAATAGTGTTGGAGTTTCTTTATTTCTATGGTAAGGCAGAGGTAGCTACATTTTCTTCATTAATATTTTGTTTATAAGAATATCTAATAGGTTGTGCTTAGGGACTCTTTCCACAAAAATCTTAGTATTAAGCCATTGGCCATTAAATAGTGTTTGGTTTCTGTGGTTATATAGCCAGACGTACGCAGATCTGAGATCTATTTCTTCTAATGAAATATTTTTGATCGGTGTTAAATGATTTAAATTTGAGTTATTAAGTGTATAAACAATATGACAACTGGTGGTGTTTCAATGTATATGTAGATAATCCTTGACAATTTGCAGAAGGGTTGACTTCTTTTACTTGTATCATAGCTAATTAGCAGAACAGCTTGCAACTTTTTTGTTAATATTGGCTAAGGGCGTCCATTTATTAACAATAATACCTCTACTTGCGAGCAAGGCATTTCCTAGGCCTTATAACTTGCATTCCTACCACTTCTGATGTCTGATGCTTATATTTGTAGAACATCACTGTAGTGCTCTTAATGGCAAGACCCTTGTCAGTAGCTTCTAGGTCAAGGTCATTTGATTATTTCGTATTTTACAGGCAAGAGCTTCTCTGGAAGATAAGAATAATAATTTACAAGATACAATCACTAGATTGAGAGAAGAAGTTAGAAACTCTGAGAACAGAAGAAGTAATTTGGAACAAGATATTCGTAGATTGAATCAAGAACAAAATGAAATTATTAGAAAATTATCTATGGCCGAGGCCTCGCTGGATGTTGCTTCTAAAGTAAGTTTATTTCTTTTTCAATTTATTCAGAGATTGATAGAGATGTGAGTCAGAGAAAAAATCAAAAGTATATTGTATTTTTTTATTGCAATATTTTGCAATCATATTAGCAATTTTTTGCTGTAAATTGGAGTTGATATTCAGAATTCTTACAATGGCTAAAAAAATGATGAAAATTAATTAAAATAAAATTTCATAATCAGTTACACGTTTAGGGGACAAAGTGTAACTGTGGCTATTCACTGTGTGGTTTCTGTTTGTAGCAAAGTATTTTGATGGCTGTCAAGTTTTTCAGTGAGATTTCTCAAAACTTGAAATAATTGACCTGCAAATCTTTTTTCACAATTTTGGAATATTTTACCCTAGAATTTGAATTTTGAAAGGCATAGGCTTAAGTGAAAATTCTGAAATCATTTACTTGAGATTCTGTCTTCGAACAAAAATTCAGTTTTTAAAATCAATCAAACTTCAATGCATAACAATACAATTCATATTACAATCAATTTTCAGGCGAGAGAAAACTTAGAACAAGAAAGGTTATCATTAAAGATGGATATAGAGAAATTACAACAAAGATACAACTCTGCACAAGAGAAAACTATAGAAGCTCAAACACGTATGGGAGAACTTGTAGACAAACTTGATCGTACAGAACAAAGTCGTATGTTGAATAGCCAACAATTAGCTGATACGTCTGCTACTATCCAAGCTTTTAATGTTTCTAAGGTAAGCTCTACCCATAAGTAATACTTGCTTCAATAAGCCCCTCCCCTAAGAATATGTTTTATCTAAGCTCCACCCCTTCGGTTTTGTTTTAAATTAGCTCCTCCCCTTTTATTTTGTTTTAACTTAGCCCCTCCCCTTGTGATTTGTTTCAACTTAGCCCCTCCAATAATGTTTTATGTTTCAAGTAAGCGCCTCCCATAATATTTTGTTTTAACTTAGCTCCTCCCCTTAGTTGTTCTTGCAATTTTTCATACATACTTCAAAAATCCATATTTATGAGTGACCTTTGTGGAAAAAAGCAGAAATTAAAACTAAAGTTACAGTTCTGTTAGCTATCTTCGACAGTCAATATTTAAACATATTCATTGAAATGTATCTTTAATTACCATTTTTTATTGATCTATCTTTTTGAATGTGGTGAGATCCTTACATATTAAAGTGTGGTAAAATACATATTTAATAACTAATGAGCTTTTTGTAACTTAGTATTTGAGTTTAAATTACAATTTTGATGAACTGAAGGTCTAACCAATGTTACATGCAGTAAGGAACTCATTTAATACTTAAATGAACAATCTTAACTCATACATACAAGTACAAACATATTTTGAGTTGTAAAATTTATGTTATAATGTCTTTAAATTGTAAATTAATTAAATACTGTACAGTGTTGAGTGAGCAATGAGTTTGGAATGTATATATGGAATATAATAAACTTTAATTTGATTTAAATCATGGTTATTTATCTAATCATTGATACTGATAGTAAAGTAAGTTGATTAAAAGAAGTGTCAAACTACTGACATTATCACAATAGCCATCTTCTTCAACCATCATACCAGTGTTGACATTTACTCTTTCTCTCAACTGCCTAAGGACTTAAGTATTGACATTATGGCTTCTAACCATTCATCAATTAACAATGAGGATTTTGAAGGATTTTCTAACAATGAATTTTCTGGCAACTTAAGAATGAACAATATGTTTGATGTCTATGTAAGCCCAATTAGTGACAACATACGGATAGCCTTCTTGGAAAGAACAATACATTCAAAAATGCTACAAGTTTTAAACTCTATGTATGATTTAGTACCAACAAAAGACAACACTGGTTTAACAACAACAATAAGTATCTCCAATAAGAAAGTTGTTATAACAATTTATCATAATACATTGACAATGTTAATACAAGGTACAGGTTGTAAGATATGGCTGGATACTGTCCTTGAAGAAATCAGAAATGGCATAATTACATTGGAAACTAAAGATCATCAATCTGAGCAAGAACAAGTACAACTCACTACACCATCAACATCTGACAACACAAATAAGAATCAATGTTGTTCATATATATCACCGTCACCTATAATGGCATCTACTCCATCCTCACAGAATAAACACAAGAATAAAAGCATATTGAAGTCAATATATAAAGTAATAAAGGGACCATCTATTCCAAGTAGCTGGACAAAACTTGCAAAGGAAATGAAAGAGGCTGAAAAGTCTGAAAGAAAAGGTGGACCTAAAGTAGACTATGAGCATTTTCAAAAACGATTCTATGAATTACCAAACAAACTAAATGATAAAGCTAACCAGAGACAGCCAAGAAAAACAGATCAACCACTGAATTATCAAGCTAAATTCAAGAACTCTGAACCAGAAGAAACTATAGTCAAACAAAGATATCATGAAAATTCAAACCTAGGATCCTTCACAAAAAATATTGACAATACTGAAATACTCTGCAATGAAACCACTGTTTCAACTCCTAGCACTTCGTTTGATCAAGTAAGTGAAACCCCTGAAAACTCTACAGTTGACCCTTTACTTGTCAACCAAAAACTTGAGGTACTGCAACTTGGTCAATTGACTGAACAGTTGACAAGAGAAAACTCTAACCTGATTAGAGAAAAAATTGTACTAAAAACAAGCAACGATGATCTATCCCAAAAGCTAAAACAACTTCTGGAAGCTGCAGAAATTCTCAAACAAACACTGGCAGACTCCCAAGTAAAATCTACTGAACAGGCAGAACAAATTAACTTTTTGACTGGGAAGATAAAAATTGCTGAAAAGAAACTAGCAGAATCTAATGCGGCATCACTGATTCTAGAAGAGAAGTTAGAAAAGGAATTAGAAATTACTTCAAAATTAAGAGAAGAAAAAAGAAATCTGATCTGCAAAGAAAAATTGCATTCAAAATCTGAAATCAAAAAGAAACATGAGTGTGGTCTTGAAACAAAAGTGTCAAGTTTGAACGATGACTTCAATACTATTAAAACGGCAATAGAAGAAATAAAACTCAGTATGGCTTCCTCAACTTCTGAGGAAATTAAAAACATTAAAAGTGAACTAAAGCAGAGTCAACTAGAAATTCAAATGTTAAAAAATACCATTAGTAAAGTGGATGATAACCAAATGAATGACAACCAACATCAAAAACAGAAGCAACAACAAGGCATTGAAACAAATTCATGTCAGAATCAGGTCTCTGAAACAGCTCGCAAACCAAAGATTCTGATTATGGGTGATTCGGTGACAAGAGCAATTAATAGGTCATACATGGCTGGAGACTCAACGCAAGTCACAATAAAATCTCATCCTGGAGCAAAAGTGAAAAACCTAAATGACAGCTTGAAAACAATTCTAACAAATGCAAGTAGCGTCCAGGAGAAATTTGACACCATAGTCATCCATGCTGGAATAAATAATATATCTAGTGCAGAAGAACCACAGGCAATTCTGAATGACTTTAAGGACATTGTTCAGATTGTCTCCCAGTACAATTCCAGTGCACAAATACTGATATCGTCGATTCTACCTAAGAAATACGACCAACTGTCTTCGAAGAACATTGAGTCCTTGAACAATCTACTCCAAACATACTGTATTGAAAATAACCTAATATTTATTGACAATACAGAAAAATTCATGTTCAATAAACAAGCAACAGACAGGTCTTTATTCAAAGATGAAGTACATCTAACAGATAAAGGAGCCAGATTGCTATCTAATCAATTAAAATTAGCAATTTACAACACCCACAAACTGGACACAACTAACTTGAATCTATCAGGAGACATAAATTTTCAAATGGTCCAACGAACACCCTGGATTCGACGTCACAAATTCCGTCATCAACAGAACATACGATGGACACCACCTGCATGGAGAAGATTTTAAGCAACAATCATCAAGATAGTTCAACATTATTAAAAACAAATTTTTCTGACATAAATGGACATAATTCAAACCTTGAAAATCTATATGAGGATAACACAAATTCTAACATGGATAATTCTGAAACATTATTATTTGAAAAGCGTGGCATAAATTTTTTCCATTTGAATATCCATTACCTATACCCAAAATTTGATGAACTGAAAATTTTACTAGATAAATATAAAGATATTGATATATTGTGTCTCTGTGAAACATTTCTGAACAGTCAATTCTCTGACAGTGAAATTCAATTAAACAATTACAATCTTTTTCGCAGGGACAGACAATCAAATGGTGGTGGTCTTGTAGCATATGTTAATTGTAAATATCATTGTTTAGAAAGACCTGATTTAGAAAGGGAAAATATTGAGGCCATATGGTTAGAAATACATTGTTCGAAACAAAAGCCATTCATTTTTGGATATATATACAGGCCACCATCATCTAACAATAGCTGGAATGTGGAGCTAGAAAATGTTTTAGAACTATTGTACTCTGAAAACAAAGAAATTATCCTAACTGGAGACTTTAATTATAACTTTGCTAATTCACAAATTATTAATTCTTCTTGGAAAGATGTGATAGATTCATTCAATTTAACACAATTGGTTGATACACCCACCAGAGTAACAACTAACACCTCTACTATTATTGATCATATCTATACTAACATGCCTTGCAATATAATTAATGTACAAATTCCTAATATATCTATAAGTGACCATTATCCTGTATGCTTTACGCGTAAATTGTCATCAAGCAACTCTAATGGGCCCATCCATAATATTATTTCATACAGAAATCTAAATAACTTCTGCAAAAATGATTTTATCAATTCATTGACTACTCAACCCTGGTCACTAATAGAAATATATGATGACCCACATGATGCATTAGACTGTTTTCTAGATCTTTTTACAGAAGTACTGAATACTCATGCCCCTATCAAGCAAAAACGGGTAAAGCACTCTAATCTTCCTGACTGGTTCAACCCTGAAATTACTGAGGCAATGAAGAAACGCGATAAATTCAAATTGGAAAATGATATTAATAACTACAAATACTGGCGCAACAAACTGAAATTACTTATAACAAAATCTAAGAAGTCATTTTATAATACCACTATTAATGAAAATAAAAACAACCCCAGTAAATTATGGAAACATTTAAAAGACCTGTCTGGAAAATCCACCAAATGTCAATCAAACTTTATCTTAGACCCTTTAGGTGATCCAATAAGAGATCCAACAACTGCTGCTGAAGCTTTTAATGATTTCTTTGCAAATATATTTACTATGGCTTCAGGAGATAACGAAAGCATATCAGAAAAAGATAGACATAGGTTACAGGAATTTGTTAAGAGTAAAAATGTCAATAATGATGCACCATTCAAAATTCCCTTGATTACTAAAGATTTTGTCACAAAACAATTAAATAAATTAGATGTTAGCAAAGCTACTGGATTAGATGGCATCAGCGCCAAATTTCTTAAAATGAGTACTGATATTATATCAGGGCCCCTAACATACATCTTCAACCAAAGCATTACTAGATCTTGTTTTCCATCTCAATTTAAGAAGGCAAAAGTAATTCCAATTTTCAAGAAAGGAGTTAAATCTGACAAAAATAATTATCGACCAATCTCAATTCTTCCTGTCCTATCAAAAATTTTAGAAAAACATGTAGGAGACCAACTTAAAATGTACTTTGAACATCACTCTCTTATTCATAAAAATCAATCTGGTTTTCGTCCAAATCATTCTTGTGAAACTGCCCTTACTTCTATAACTGATTCCTGGATAGAGGCTATCAATGATAATAAACTTGTTGGTACAGTCTTCCTTGATCTTACCAAAGCTTTTGATTTGATCAACCACTCTCTACTTATTCAAAAAATGAAAGAGTACAGCATCTCACTAGAAACTCTTCATTGGTTTAAGTCATACTTATCAGATAGGTATCAACAAGTATATATCCATGGCAAACTCTCGTCAGCTCTTGAAATAACCTCTGGAGTGCCACAAGGGTCAGTTCTTGGACCTATTCTATTCATTCTGTACATCAATGACCTGCCCTTGCACTTAAGTAATTCCACAGCTGATATGTTTGCAGATGACACAACCATAACAGCTGTAGGGAAATCTCTAAACTCAATTTGCCAAGATCTTCAAAATAGCCTCAATACCATTCATGAATGGTGCCAACGAAATTCAATGATACCAAATCCTCAAAAAACCAAAGCAATGATTATTTCACCATCTAACAACATTCATAGAATTCTCAGCTCAAGTGAAAATAATGACTTTAACCTTATTCTTGGAGATCAACAAATTGACTTTACAGATAATGAAAAATTATTAGGAGTCCATGTTGACCATAAATTGAATTGGAATAAACAAGTTGAGATGGTAATCAAAAAATGCAACTCCTTACTATATCTTTTACTGAGAATAAAACAGTATCTCTCAATAGACAAGAGAAAAATGTTTTTCAATGCATATATTTTACCCCATTTGGACTACTGCTGTACAATCTGGGGTAACTGTAGTGCTGAATTACTAAATAAACTGTACAAATTTCAAAAAAGAGCTGCAAGAATCATCCTTGACCAAAGTTATGATGCTCCTACTGAGGCTTTATTTGCAGACCTTAAATGGATGAAAATTCATGATCGCATTCCATTCAAAAAGGCAATTTTTGTATACAAATCTGTCAATAATATTTTTCCTGATTATATGTCCAATATCTTTCAAACAACTACTAATACATCTTTAAGATCTTATTCAAATAACTTTCTAAACATTCCTAAACCCAGAATAGAATTCTGCAGAAAATCTCTAGCATATTCTGGACCAAAAATCTGGAACAATATACCACTCCATGTACGCCAATCAAATAGCCTCAGTTCTTTTAAAAGAGCATACCTAACTTGGTTCTACTCTGGTGGGAATACTCTAAGCATGTGATAATTATTTTTGTTCTTTGTCTTGTTTGTTCTTATTTGTTTTCTTGCATATGTACCTGTTTTAATATGTTATATAATATTTGCTCATTTCTTTCATTTTCATTATTGCTCATTTCTTTCATTTTCATTATTATATCATACTGTCATCATCATTGTAAATATTGTGGAGGCTCTCAGGGAAGACTGGGCTTGCCCAACTGAGTTGCCTCATTAAATAAAGTTATTATTATTATTATTATTATTATTATTATTAATTAAGTTCTTTGTATTCTAAATAAAAAATTTTAAACTGAAGCTGTTCCTGATATAAGATGTAGACTCCGTACAACTAGACATGAAGGAAAGTTTAAACACAGGGTTTGACACTAACAGTGTCCCTAGGTTCAGAGGATCCAAAAAACTTGGGAGGAATCCCAGTGATGCATACCTAGGGGTATCTTCTGGATCCCTGAAAAATGCTTTACTCTTACAAGAACTTGAGTTCCCATGAATTGTTTACCACAATTGTTTTCTATTACTGGAGGAATCCCTATTGTTAAGGAGGAATCTCTGATTAACTGACAAGGGATTCCTTCTGGATCCCTGATAAAAACAAGTGGTAAGTGTCAAACCCTGAAACATAAATGTTTTTCATCATGTGACATTTCTACTTTCCTTTTTCGACATTATATTTTAAATATAATAAGCGGGATTTTTCGAAAAAAATTGGCTTATATTATAATAGTTTTGCGAAACACAGGCAGGTGGGCGTCCAGTGTCTAACAATTGCGTAAAAGTTTTTCTTAACTATAAATATATAATATATTTCTGCCATTTATTGTCAGATCTTTATAAAACTTCATACAACGATAACATACCATGTGATGAACAGAATTAGAAAGTAACCAATCTCTACCTACCTTTATGATGGATTATTTCTCTTTGTAATTTTTGCATTAAAATTTTTAAATTCGACTTTAATGTAGTTTCCACATTACATTTCTTATGTTGTATATTTATAAACAGTCTGAATTAGAAGAGAATTATCAGAAGATACAAGTGGAGAATGTAAGACTAGATGCTGAATTAAAACATGAGAAACAGAAAACTGAGATGTTACAACGAGATCTTGCTGATTCACAGAAGGTATGGTGGCCATCTTTGTTTTATGTCGTAATTTTTGTTTGTTTGTATGTACGATAATAATGTAATTTATTTGTTGGTGCAAGATTCATGTTTTATTGACTTTAATTATCACCAGATAAAACTCCCTTGTTTAGTATTCAAAGCCATGTGTTTGTTCAAACAGCACAGTACAGAAACTTATGATGCTCGGAGTGACACAACACCAAATGCAAAGAAGTTCTTACTCCAAAAAAAAATGTTGCTGCCATCTTATTCCCTGCACAATTCTATTGAGAATTAGATGCAAAAAATCCTAAATAAAAAAAAGCTTGTGATAAAATATTTTTTAAGCTTATACTTTTCTAATATAACCGTAAGTCCTAGATATCAGGGGTAGACCCTGATTTTCACTATTGAAGCAAGTCCCAGGGGTGCAAACATATTGACTGTATGTAAAACCATGTGTATGAGTAACATGAGTGTAAGGGATGATATGGTTGTTTTATATTAATATTATTGTTTTATTATGTAACATTATTTGTATATCTAGGTGAGAAGTAGTCTGGAAGCTTTGTGTTCAAATCTTAAATCAACTAACGCTCATCTGGAGGAAAAACTTGGGGTAAATTTTATATCTTTATTTTCTTCATTGTTTTAGACATGTCCCTTTTATACCCATGTTATTTTTTTACACATTATGGACTGCAAAAAGTAGTCAGTGAAAAAACAAATAAGTAGATTTTTTAAGCTGTTGGCTTGTCAATCCAGACCTTTAAGCCAACTGTATTGCTCAGTGAGTAGTGCACAAGTCTACTGATCAAGAGTCATAGGTTCCATTCCCAGGCGTCTTTGTCATGAAATATGTCTATGGCTATCAGGTGTCAGTCACTGATAGAAGTATAAAGATAATAATAAAGACTTTATTCAACAAGGCTACACATTTGGATAAATCATATCTTCCATGTGGACCTTTGTATGCTCTTCCTGGTTAACAGTTTAGTCCAGAGATTTAGCCTTTCCAGGAATGGTGAGTTGGTTGATTGACTGTCATGATATGATCTATGCAATGTTTTCCCACAGGATTAAATCCAACCAAAAATAACTTATAAGTTGTTGTAGATCACATGACTTTAAAACCTTAATTACTATTAATTAATACTATAATTTGTATGACATTAGATTTAATATTTGTATGTACATGTATTATATGTAAATAATGTTTTACTAACAATATTTAATGTTATTATTTTATTATTGTTCTGTATGACACATGAATGGAAACATTTATTGCCTGATATAGATTATTATTTTTAGTTTTCAAGATGCAGTCAAAATGTCACTAGAGAGTTCTGTTGTTTTTTTATTAATTTATTTGTGTGGAAATTGCTTTTTGCAAGTCTTGGTTAACTTAAAGGAACAGTCTAAAGTTATGGTATGTTTTGGGGGTAGTAAGGATAAATTGTTATTGATACTTAGCTTATACTGTCTGAATATATGAATATATTTAACCCTTTACCGCTCAATTACGCATTTTGACGTGTCTAGACCCCCCCCCCCTCCATTATGGCCGCCACTGCCTTGAAAATGGTGCTTTTTAACTAGATTTAGTGAATTTCACTAATGAATAGTTGTCCCTAAAAAATGAGCATATATGTTGAAATTTGTTTTAGTGTAGGCTGGGATGTTTTGACTGTATCTTGCATGTTGGAAAAGTTCTGTTGTCAAAATAACAAACACTGAATGAAAGTTATATGGACTAAACAAAATGAATGTAAATATTTTAAGTTATTCTATAAGAATGATAAATATTACAGCATGGATTATTTTACTTTTTGATTTCATGGATGAAAGTTCTATTAACTGGTTCTGAAAATTGGGATTTGTGAAAGGGTTCTAAATTTAGAGTTCTGAAATTCAGGACTTGAAGAAGGTTATGAAATTCAGGACCTGAGAGAGGGTTCTGAAACTCAAGAACTCAAGAAAGAGTCCTGAAATTCAGAATTGCATAAGGGTTATTTTACTGTGTAATAAGCTCAGTACTTCAATTTTTAAATTTAGAATTTAGAAAATTTTGAACTTTCTCCCATGTATTTTGCATGAAATGTATTCACATATTTATGTTGAAATAATAAATTATTATCACACAGCCTGACCAGTTAAGAGAGGTCACTGCAAGCGTAAGTTTTACACGTTTGAAATGTCATGCTTATTTTTGCATGTATATTAACCTGCATGTAGTATATTGTTTTGATTTCTTGTACATAGTGATAGTGTCTTGGAGTTAAGCTGTATAAATTAGCTGGTTTTTTCTGTATTGTGTATCAAGATTGTTTTCAATTTGGTTACTTTGCAGATCCAGCTTGGCCATATTTTTTCTACTCTTTACAATTTCTTCTGATCAAAGGCACATCTTTGAAGGAATTTGAACATGGGAATCCAGTTTTCTGTGCATGTTTCTTATTCCAGTCTTGTTCTCTGAATTTTGGTTGATGTCTGTTTACCAAGTCCAGATAATTCATATTTCGTAACCTAGCTGGGACCTGACTAAAATGTTAACAAATTTTTTTCAAGGGTTGTCTGCAAGACTGTAGTAACTCACTCTTTTACTCAATGCATTTACTACAGTCTTGTGGGCAACCCTCGATTTGTGCTTGATAAGCAAAGTCATAATAAAATAAATATATATTTGGAAGATATTGCCTGGCCCCTCAATTTGAATTGAAATGGGTTACATTTGTGCTTGTTCAAATATGGACCTACTAAAGGAAGTTTAATTGGAGCAACTCAGTATCAAAAGACTCAGTAAAAAGCCAGACTTTGGAATTTGATTCCTCATCCCGTGTTAGACATAAAAAGTGGATTGTAAAATCATCTCTATTTGAAGACAATCATGATCACAAATGGGCTTGGATTTTCTGCTCACTGAATAAACTTTGTATCATTTTGCCTTGCTATACTAATCAACATTATATATCAGAAAATCTGTAGTTTGAAGGTAGTAGTTCTTTATAGTCAATATACAATGTCTTTTGGTGGGCACTGTATATCAAAGGCTTGACAGAGAACTGTTGTTATGTAAACTTTTCACAATTTCTAAAGCCATATATATAAAGTCAAAATGAAAAAGAAAGAAATTGCAATAATTCTTTGTCAAGTCTTTGATATAAAAGATTTCACAGGTATTTCCAGGTGTCTTCTTGTAGTATGCATGTTTACTCAATTATCTAATGGTAGTTTGTTCGTCAATGGCTTTTTACAATACATGAAACATTACCAGATGTATCCATGTTTTGGTCATGCAAATTTTAAATACCTGAGCATTGTACTATCACCTTTGCTCCTGCATGAATATTGTTTTGTTTTTCCATACTGATAGTAAAAAGCCATGATGTCTTTAGTGTAGGGATGATGAAGTTCCGAAGTTAGTTCAGAAATCTAGACTCAGGTTCAATAAGTGGTCACTCTTGTGTTCAAATGTGGCTTTTTTCCAGAAAGATGTCTTAAAAGGAGACAAAAAAATCTTTACTTCTTTTTTCAAGTTTTAGTAAATTTTATTAAACTGTCAATAAAGCATACAGTTACCCACTGATTTAAATACTCAACATTTGTTCAATAATTCCTTTACATATATACACAGATATCTATTTGTGGACATTATAGAACAAATTTTGAATATTTAAATCAGCAGGGTTAATGTATGCACCAATGACAACTGAAAAAAATACAAATATGCTGTAACAATAATAAATACATGGTAAAAAATTGAAATGTGGCATAAATTGATTTAATGCTAGATGCTTTGATATCAATAAACTCAAGCTATTCTTGCGAGTGACCAATATCTCCTTGCCTGACCCCCTTGTCTGAGCCCCTTGTCTTATTTTCTGAATTTAGAAATCGGAGCTTTAATCGCCTCTGTAGTGTATAGAAAAACTTTCACTTATATTTTATACTATATAATTTCCTACTTCAATTTCCTAACCACTATGTTAATAGGGCGAGGTAGCTAATAGAAACTTGATTCTAAAAGAAGCGGAAGATCACAAAGGATTGTGGGAACAGGAAGTTTTATCGCGATCTAAACTTGGGCTACGGGTAAGCTGTCTTATCTTTTACTTCTAGAAATTCAATATTAATGTAACTGTTAAATGTTGTTGTTAACATGTAACTTGTCACAGCTACATAACTGTCTTAAAATTAAATATTCCAATAAACCCATTTTATTTCTATGGTTGTCACTTATTTTAACTTGGGTAATGAATTGGTTGAATCAATTTCACTGAATTTACACAATTAACACACTATTTTAGAATGCACTCCTTCAATCAAGACTTCAGTCTTGTACTACTTCTTTGTTTCTTTTACGCTTTATCAAATGATAATTCCTTTAAAAAGACGAAAAAGATAAATGTTGAAATTGGTTCCAAGATTCTTTAAGAAAGTATTTTCATAAAATATTTTTAGCTGGACTTTTCAGCGAAAAAAATGCGGCTAATAGTTTGGCACAGGGGGGCGAGCGGTCAGGGGGTGTCCAGTGTCGTAAACAATTGCGTTAAAGTTTTCAATTTAGCATATATTTCTGCCATTTATTGTCAGATCTTAATGAAACTTCATTCAATGATAACATACCATGTGACGAACAGAATTAGAAAGTAACCACAACTCTATCAGGCTTTATTATGGATTATTTCCCTTTGTAATTTTTGCGTTAAAACTTTTTAAATCCAGCTTTAATGTGGTTTCAACATTATATTTCTTGTCATTGAATTTTCTTGATTATTCCTCTAGTTTAGCTTTACACTCTGACTTGTCTTATCTTCACTGCAAAGTTTGTATCACTGCTACATGTAGTCTTTTTCTCTTTTTTCTCCTTATAACATTATATTCATACTTAAAAAAATATTTTACTCACTTAAAAGTTAATTGTTTGATAAATTAAATCATATCTTTACTGTCGATTCAATTCCTTGTACCTTTACTTTTTGGAATTGAAGTTTCAAGGTTTTGACTCCACAATGAGGAAATAGTTTTATTTTAATGAATTTGTAAGTTCTATTTAACTTTAAGAGGCACATACATTAACCCTCTGATTTAAATACTCAATATTTCTTCAATAATATACATACAAACAATGTCCATGATTTTTACTTTGAATTTTGGAAAGTCACCAGTTCCTTATGGATGGGTAGTTAATTCTAAACAGAAAAAAAGCCAAAGGAAGCTAGTTGGGTTAATCAATCTGCATTAAAAAGTTATTAAATGGCAAAAACAAATAATTTGTACTCACTTCTCATTTAATAAATTTATATAATACTTAACCTGCTGGGATACTGGCAGCAGATGACAAATAAGCCCGGATTTGGTTGACTAAACATAACTAAGTTGGAAAAAATTGTACTTATGATAAAGAATAAACAGTATTATTGACATTAGTATCTTTATTGTTTTATTGTTCGATGACTATATGTTTAGTCAACCAGTAGTTTTGTAGGGTAAGGTCACAACGGCTCTGTGATCTAAACTTTATGATTTTTGACATTCTTCAAGGAGTTAGGATTAAAAGATTAAAATCCATGTTGTGTATTTAAAAGTATGTTACAAATTAACCTAAAATTTTCACTTATTAAATATAATAGGCTGATTTTATGCTTGTTTAACTCAAGGTCTTTAATTAATTGGTGCAATACTATAAGTACTTTTTACCATTTTGTACACTTTATGTGTTTTTTAGGGGCTATTTACGATCAGTTGTGCATCAAAAGGGGTTTACCTTCAAGTGTAATAGAAGTTTGCTTGAAATAAGTTATTTCTAAATTTTGTGTTTGCCCTGTGTTTGGAATTCAGTAAATTTGCAATATTTTGTTAAGGATTAGTTTTGGGGATATATCTCATGTTATGATTGGATTTAATAAATAAGGGTTGCCATGGAGACCTAAGATCCAGGAATTATGGTTGCCACGGAGTCAGACAGACTATATATAGCAGATCGTGTAATTACCATAACTACAGCAGTACAAGATCTTGTATGTATTTGTTCATGTTAATATATGTGAGTCCCATTAAATGAACACAGTTCAGACTGTGTTCTAAATAGAACATTCTTATGTATAAATGGACAGTGTTATTTCTAAATTTCGTGAGCACTTGCCTGATTTATGATGCTTTACTTTAAAGACCAAAATTATCAAATAGCCTGACTATATGAAATCAGTATTTTCACTAGTCTTAATCAATTTTCAAGGTTTTGGGAAAAGTTTTTTTAAAGCTGTTTCCTGATAATAAATTTGTTGTGCAAATTGACATGCAACTGTAAAAGATAATGATTTTTGGTATAAAACAAAGTATGTAATTTATATTTATTGTAGATTGCTCAGTTAGAAAGACATAAACAAGAAACTGCTACACAACTGGAAGAGGTAAGTTTTCATATATATTATTAAGTAACATAAACTTTAAACTCTGACTTATATATATGTATGGGTTTGCTTCTACATCTGTCCTTGGAAGTTCTCAGTGATTTTACAGTACAAGCTGTGAGATACCAGCAAGTTATTTGCTGGGTTGTTACAGAACTACACTGTCCCAAGCTAGGTATACAAATGATTTCTGATGAACTGCATGATGGTTAAAATGGTATGGTCATGTGATGTGCTCGTTGGGTGCATCAACACAGTAACAAGTATGAGCATCTCATCCTCCAGAAAACATGGGGGTCCAAGAAAGTCTTGGTCAAATTGCATGATGGCTGATTTGAAAACATACAACCTGCATAACAGTGATCTTCTATACAAGATTTCATGGAGATCAGATATCAGAAGATGTAGCCACCTGTGGTGCTTTTCACAAAAAATCTTACGAAAAAAATCTCTGTAAGTCAACAGCAAGAAACCTTAATAATATGCTCATTTTTCGGTTTATCAATTCTAAATATTATAAAATTGTGTAGAATAGTGTATACATTTTGAATATCATATCATAGTTATGCTTATTTTCCGTCTGACTTTAAAGTGCTAATTATATGAAACTGACTTACGAAGATTTTTTTCGTAAGAATTTTTGTGAAAAGCACCACTGGTGCCCACCCAAGTACCTGGGGTACTGGCTGGAGATGACTAATAAACATGGATTTGATTTACTGATTATGATGAATTGATAAGTGATGAAATTATAAAAAAAGAAGATATATAAAAAAATCCCAAATAAAGATGAAATGAATTGATTGACTGTTACTACTATCTTTGATGTCTGTAAGAAAACAGTTCTAAAGTCTGAGGTATATCTGAGTAGAAGTTTGCTGAGGTGTTAAGATTAACTGATTAAATGATTACTACTTGTATTGCTAGTTAGAGAGTTGATTATTGTGTGGCATTTGAAAATTTTCATTTTTTTTTATTTTCTAGGAAAAACGTCGAACGAGAAAAGCTTTAGAACAGAAGAAACTGGCTGAAACGAAATTAGAGGCTGAACATGACAAGTATGAGATTTTTGTTATCTTAATGTCAACTGATCTTTTAGAAGGAAAACCTATTGACTGTATAAACCTAGGTTTATCCCTGAAACACTACTTTATCCCACAGTAATGTAACTTCATATGACAAGATGTCGTATTCGGCATGCCTTGCCAAAATAACCTTTAACCAGCTTGATAAACTCCGTACAGAATGACACAAACCTAATAAATTAATTTCTGTTTACATTTAAATGTTTAATTTTTTTAAAAGAAGACATGGTTAAAAATTCAAAAAATTGTTTTCAAAGCATGACATATTTTTACTTTCATTTGTTTTGTTTATTGGAGCATGCCTGGCTGTTGCAGTCAGTGGTGCACAAGTCTACTGCTCGAGGGGTGGTGAGTTAGATTCCTGGGCGGGGCATTCTTTTATGGAGTTTAGTCATGAAATAATTTCTACGTCAGTTCTCACTCATACCACTGATTCTAAATTATGTTTGGAAGTTGTCAGTCACAGACAGAAATGAGAAGTATGTCCCAAGTAACTGGTTAATAGCCCAATCCTGTGATTTAGCCTTTCCAGGAATAGTGAGTAAGTTGACTAACCAACTTGATATGACTTATACAATGTGCCGCGGAATGAAACCAAACCAAAAAAAAGTTAGCTCAATAATGTCTTCTCTGACTATGAAGGCCTATTCTAGACAAACAAACTTTGTTGCAATCTAGCTGTACATGTGAAGATCAGGGCTGAGAAATATAAAAAATCTTACAATAATTTAGCAATACAATATTGTGCGGTTCACAACAAAAATTGGTCATAAGACCTGTGATAATACAAGCCCCTAGTCTGTGACTTTAGATGATTCATCTCAAACTCTTACATTTCAGGGTTGCTAACTTACAGAAGGAAGTAGCTAATTTGAAAGCTTATCTTAAAGTTGCTAAGAAACGATTAAAGGTAATTTATATATTATGTTTGAAAAAAAAACATTTTAAAAACACCTGGTATGTTTACCCATGAGTTTTATCCCCCTGTTTTCTGTGTATATATCTGAAATATATATATTATACCTGTGAATGATGCTTGATACCCTATTCTTACTGTGACAGCTTCATGTATACCACAGAAAATAAAACATTAATCTTTTCAAGCTTTGTGTTATATCCCTTCTTGAAAAAGTGTATCAAACGCAACAGTGTTGGCACCATATTTTTTCCTGCATTTTTGCTCTTCAAGTGTATTATTATGCTTTATTGTGCTGTTTCTGTGTATTATTTTTTCTTGACAAATACACTTAAGGTTTATTCTTTGCATGTTAAGCTGAATTTTCTACATTAAAATACAATACTCGGCAATGTATAAAGCTGAAAATCACTAAATAATAATACATTTAAAACACAGAAAAAAAAGTATAAGGAGCTAGCACTGCTGAATATAAATTCACATTAAATACACTTTTTCAGAAGAAATTATTATATACCTACGAATGTATATTGCATGTTTATTCTGATAAATTTAAAGTTCTGGGAGTATCCTTACTTAAGGTCATGCAATATGACTATAATTTGTTTAGTATATTATGAAGAATGAAAGTTTGTTACCTTTACGCCAGCATGACCTAAAGTAAGACACTCCCCTCCCCTTTGCTTCTAAAATCTTCACTGTTTGACGCCCAGTACACATGTATGTTTGATCTACAATCTTAATTACGCCAAAAAAATCCTATGTTTAGAGCAAGGGTCTGAAATAAGTTATATAGGATAGGCTCCAAGTTTTTTTATTTGTTTTTAGCTCGACTTTACAAAGTAAATGGAGAGCTCTCCTACTTGTCCTAGCGTCGACGTCCACATCCGCATTTCTGATTAAAGTTTTTGTGCAGTAAAATATTTTTTACTATGACTTTTTATTTCTTCAGGTATCAAGTTCAAATTCAAATATATGTTCCTTATTATCAACAACATCTCATGTGACAAGGTTCATAACTCCAAATACATTTTTTTTTGAAAATTGTCTCCCATGAACTTAAAATTTCCTTTAATTTTTATTTTTTTTACTTTAAATTTGTTAATGTTATATTTTCAAATTTTAAAATATTTATGTTTCTTATCATTAACCACATCTCATGTGACAAATACTTACCAAGTCGAGCATGCTGTCTCCTCTGACAGCTCTTGTTTATGGTTTTCTCTTACAACCATCTGGTCAATATTCCTTAAGGTAAAATTTGAAAAAAAGGGTCAGTGAAACTTGCTAGGTAGAGTTAAGTTGCCCTAAACACAGGACTTTTTTAGGCCCTCACTCTAATTCTCAAAATATCATGAAACATCTACTAATTCTTGTTATTCATTTTGGGTTATGACATTTGTATGTTATTTTTATATATATTTGATTGTTTACTACATTACATAGGATCCAGGCAATGATGAAGTATGTATTAGACATAGTATATAGATATTTTATTATTGTAATTCTATTGTTGTTTTATTATAAATCTCCCTTGTTCCGAGAGTCTTTTCACAGAAATCTTACGTCAAAAAATCATCAATGGTCAAACATAGAAACAATCATGTAATGTTTTACTCTTTGCCTAATAATCTTGTTACATCCATACATATGCCTATATCTTATTTTGCAATAAAATATAGACAATTATGTGTTGTATCTCATTCTTTAATGATTAATATTTTCAATCTTCTGTGCAAAATTTTGAAGAATAAAATTGACTTATGCTGATTTTTGTCGTAAGATTGCTTGTGAGAGGACCAACAGGGTTGCCAGGAATCTTGAAGTTGGAAATATTTTGTCTTATATCTTCATAAGTAACTGGCAACTCTGGCATAGTTTAGTAAGAGGGCACAGTTTAGTTACAAGTATTTTCACCACTCTATTAATTGTTTAGTTTTAACTCATTTATTTTTTGTAACCAACTGAATGACACAATTATACTTTTTTCATTTGTAATATACGGCTATAACCTTCTTTTACTTGCATTTCAAATAGTTACTGAGGGAGGTGGGTGGATGGATCCATTTAGGGATTTAGGCCCTTTTTTGTAAACCAACAAACGTTTCGTGTAATAATGGGTACAACTTCTGTTTCTTAACAACTTATTTTTTAGGGCGAGTCCTGCAAGAGAATTTAGGGTTTTAATTGCCCCTTATCTTAAAAGCTCAGAATATAAATGTTAAAAGGGGGAATTTTGGCTTCAGAAAAAAGGAAAAATTATATACTTTGTGGGGGTGGGAAATGGGCCAAATTTGGGCCCCCAAAAAAGTCTAAAAAACTACTATTAGAATTGTTTGTGTCATTTACTTTTAATGGTAGATATTCCTCTGTAGTTTAAATGTTAACCCATCTTTTTATTATTTTCAAATGATTCTTTTGATTATATTGTTGTTTCCAGTTACATCTTTGCTTATTTCATTTCCTGTTTTTATTTTTCTGTTTGATGACATATCATTATTATTTTAGATGAAATGACTTTGATTATTTGAGCTATTTTGAGTTTTATTTGCTACTTTTATGCAGTGTTGAATTTTTATTTTGCTTAGTTTTGCTTGCTGATTTGATGTTTGTGGACTTGTATGTAATAGAATTTTCTTAATTTTATTAGAAGATTTTAAAATCTTTTTTAAAAAAAAACCTTTTTGATTTGATTATGATGTTAATTATAACTGCTTTTGTTTTTTCTGTCAAACTAACAATTTTTATAATAATTCTAAAGATATCTTATCACTTTGATCTATAGTCAAAACTGGGTATAAAATAATGATGTAATTTGTATGATATTTTAATTAAGGTATATGTTTTAGAAAATCAATTGTTAAACTTGTACAACTGTCTGGAACAACCATAGTTATTCATTGTGGAAAAAGCAAAACTTTCACATGAACAACTTCGGAAAATCTTGTAAAGGCTACTATCTTGTGTTTCATGACTAATTTTGATAACCACTTTTCTAACCAGATACTTGTTTATTAAGATATAAGATATAAGTATAGGGTTGGGTACTATATATATTATATTTAAATTCATGTATTATTATATCTCTTTTATAACCATTTCCTTATCATTATGGTCTACCATGCTATCTTCAATTTAAAAATATGTTTCTTGATAAACCACTAATATATGCATCAGAATTTCTATTTTAAGGGTTTAAGGTTTTCCAACTAATTGCCTTGAGCAAGAATTTTAACTACAGTTATTCCACTCCATCTGGGTGTAAATTGGTACTTTGAAGGCTCACCTGCCTGAAATCGATTTCAAAGACCAAGGGTTGTCATACAAATTTGTAAAGTCAATTGAACATGTATATGGAAGCAGACTTTATTAAACACTTTAGCTATAACTTTTTTAACCAGAGGTTGGCATGTTGGTCATTTTAAGAAAAATGGTGTTTATCTCCCCTGCTTGGAAAATTCTATTTCAAGATAGCATGGTAGACTACAAACTTTCTCTTTTTCTTTCTTATACTATCACTTTTGGAACACCTCGACCATTCATTGAATGAATAATCTCAAAAGGATTTTTGTTTATTGGCTTTATAAGTTTATTGGGTTTTTTTTTGCTACATACATGAGGCAAAGCACAGGCGAAGTGCATTACGATTATGCAAAATAGTTCTTGTTGTAAACACACATACCTTTGTAAAAACATTATTGTATGATATATATGTGATTAAATATTGTTCAGCAATATCATTGAATAATGTATCTCAAATTTATGAACTAAGAACAAGTCAATAATCATGGCCTTAGCAATTGTGTATTTGTTTACTTCAATACCGGTTAAAAAATTTTGTTAGGTCATATTACACAAAAGTAATTCAAAACAGCTTCAAAATAATAAATGTCTGAGGTTATTTGCAGTGAATGGCGGAGGAGTTCCTAATGATACCATTAATAACATGGTGTAAGTAATCTCCCTTGTAAACTAACCATTCCATACTTACCTCCCTTTCCTGCAGGTTCTGGATACTAATGAGAATCGTTTAAGTAATCTTCACTCAGCTTTTGACAAGGAAAGACAAGCCATGGAAGAAATGCTTGTCTCTGTTAAATCACAGGTAACCTATAACTAATATTCTTTGCTTTGGGATTTAACTTTTTTCTTTATGATAAAAGGGCTGCCAATCTTTAGCTAATGCTTAGGTCATACTGTTCAGGTGTATGCCCCAGTGCATCCCAATAATTTGTAGCTGATGAATCAGGAAGAATCCTTAAGAAAATCATGTTGCCAAACAGGGATACATCGTATCTCCATGATGGACACCAGCCATGCTGATTTACTGTGGTTGCACCCGATGGTACTAAGGTTGAGAGATGGATTATGCTGAAACAGCTATGGTGACGCCCCAGATCTCCCCCAAATAAGCTTGCATTGGTTTTGCTCCCCCATGAATCCAGGTTGTTTTTGAATTTTAAGCACCTCCCAGGCCATGCCCTGGTGATCCCAAATTCAACATCATTTATTTCTAATAAATGGGGTTCTTCTTGGCATTGCTACTGTTGTAGTCCCAGTTTGCCCCGCTGCCTGAAACAGGATGTAAAGTGGCTGTACACCAGGACAGTGTGAACTAGGCATGATCAGTTTATTTCTGTGGAGTTTAGACTCACATGGTCATCAGCTAGTATACATGTACAATGCTTAACAAAAGTTCCAAGGCCACTTTCAGCTGGTTATAATATTTCATATTGGCAGCTCTTGTTCAAATAGGTTTTTACATATTAAATTCTTACATAGATAATTATTATGGGCCTGTTTCACTTTCATTCGTACTTATTTATTTGTGTCTAAAATTTACAATTGAATTAATTATAGTGATTATTTTAAACTGAGAAAAGATCAGGAAGGCAGAAACAAAGGGCATATGGGCATCAGAGGGGCAAAGTTTCAATCTATTTCTGCATAGGGAGAAGCAAAAGGGGTTAGGAAGGAGAGGAAAGGGCCAGGGAGCAGTGCCCTTTTATTTCATAATAGTTAATAGAAAAAATAGAATTAAGAAAATCACTAACACAGAACTAAAAAAATCAACCTTATGAAGTATTTGTTGTGAAACAGGCCCTCCCTTGTCATTTAGGTCTTCTATACTGTGTATCATTTAATATATTTTAATCATAATTTGTAGAAGTAGCTTTGTCTGTACCATATCTATTTATCTTAGATTTGTTTGTTATATGTTCTTATTATATCACTATTTAGTGTCATTTTATAATGATCTATATAAGTATACATGTTTATTATATTACACACTGATGTAGCATAGATCAAAACATTGTTTTGCTGAGTGTTTTAAAATGTGGGGCCCAACTGGACGAAATATATAGTATAGGGCAAAAATATCAACTTATGTAAATTAAGGAATTTTCACTAGCTAGAATCAACTTTTACTAGTCCTGGACTACAAGTTATTGGGTTTAGGCATTAACTTGTGCCAATATTTTGTCTCCACATAATGGGAAATAGAAAGATAGTCCAGGTAATTTGACAGATAAATACTGGTACAATGTAGCCTGATGACCAGAGGTAATAGCTGTTAAGTGGGTTAACAAGCATGAGCTTGATACTTTGACTATAAAATACAATTACTTCACTAATCTTAGTTGGAACATATGAAAATACAACTCCAAGATGAAACGGAGGAGAAAGATCGTCTTGCCCAGAAAAATCATCAACTTGAGGCTGAACTAATGACCATTAAGAAACTAGAAAGATCAGTTCAGAAAATTGACCGTAGTAAGAAAAAACTTGAGGAAGAGTTTAGACTTTATAAGGTAGAGCAAATGTTGTTGATAAATGCATGGTGTTCTGTTACACTTTTTATGAAGGCATGGATGTTGTTCTGTTACACATTGTATGGAGGCATGGATGTTGTTCTGTTACACTTTGTATGGAGGCATGGATGTTGTTCAGTTACACTTTGTATGGAGGCATGGATGTTGTTCTGTTACACTTTGTATGGAGGCATGGATGTTGTTCTGTTACACTTTGTATGGAGGTATGGATGTTGTTCTGTTACACTTTGTATGAAGGCATGGATGTTGTCCTGTTACACTTTGTATGAAGGCATGGATGTTGTTCTGTTACACTTTGTATGAAGGCATGGATGTTGTTCTGTTACACTTTGTATGGAGGCATGGATGTTGTTCTGTTACACTTTGTATGGAGGCATGGATGGTGTCCTGTTACACTTTGTATGAAGGCATGGATGCTGTTCTGTTACACTTTGTATGGAGGCATGGATGGTGTCCTGTTACACTTTGTATGGAGGCATGGATGTTGTTCTGTTACACTTTGTATGGAGGCATGGATGCTGTTCTGTTACACTTTGTATAGAGGCATGGATGGTGTCCTGTTACACTTTGTATGGAGGCATGGATGTTGTCCTGTTACACTTTTTATGGAGGCATGGATGTTTTTCTGTTACACTTTTTATGGAGGCATGGATGTTGTTCTGTTACACTTTGTATGAAGGCATGGATGTTGTTCTGTTACACTTTGCATGAAGGCATGGATGTTGTTTGTTACACTTTGTATGGAGGCATGTATGTTGTTCTGTTACACTTTGTATGAAGGCATGGATGGTGTCTTGTTACACTTTGTATGGAGGCATGGATGTTGTTCTGTTACACTTTGTATGAAGGCATGGATGTTGTTCTGTTACACTTTGTGTGGAGGCATGGATGTTGGTCTGTTACACTTTGTATGGAGGCATGGATGTTGTTTTCTCTACATTGTGTTGTTAATACTGTTACAATTGACACTATATTACATATATGCTTTTGCACTTGACTTGCACAATGCAGTCTTTATGACAAACTTTTATTTGCATTTAACATTTTTAGTTAAAAGTTTTGCATGAGAATTATATCACATCAACTAATGAAAGTATTTGCCTTAAATTTTACTCATCTAAATGTGATTGCATTTTAATGATTGATTTTGTTTACACCAGCACCCTGAATAGTCGAGACCCCTGTCCTCTTAACTTCGCTTCATGAATGAATAAGGGAGAGGGTAATACATGGAAGTGAGTTTGTCAATCCTTGAAATTGTTTCCTTGATCAGTAGAATGATTCCCTATTGAAAACTCTCTTCCAAAGCCAAAGTTGAAATAACTTTGGATACTCAGATGTCACATCATGATTACATAGCAAGTTTGAATTCAAGTCACATGGGGTCAAAATGTAGTACACTATGGCACATTATATGTGAAGTATACAGTGCCTTCCAAAAGTTCTAGGACAAAATCTGTTTCCAAGATAAACTGATTTTACATTTACCCATTGAAACTAAGGAACAGAGAGTCATCTAAACAAAGTTCAAAATCAACATTAATCAGTTTGTCAGCATATCATTCAAACTTTGTCTTATTAATATGCTCGAATTAAAGTAAAACTGCTTGTGGTAGGCATGACCAGTTAACTCTCAAAATTTCATCTGTCCTGGAACTTTTGAAGGAAATGTATTATTTGCTGTAAATGCATGATAACTAAATTTTCTAGTTAAAAGGAATGCTGATATTTTATTTTGTAATTTATTTTATTATTTTGTTTTTGTCTATTGTTTTTTTTCTAAATATGTTTTTTACAATTTTTATTTTTTGTTATTTTTGCACTCTTCTGAAATTTATTTTGGTGGAAGTTATCTATTATAATTTTATGTAGATGCATGTATTCTTGATCATTATTTCATAGAATTACTGTTTTATACCAAGTATGTGTCATTTTATATAAACATCTAGGGAGAGCACATGGACATTTGTAATACATTGTAAATAGGGGTCTGTGGGTTACTAAAGGCCTTCTAGACCTTTAAAACCCTTTTATTTTTCCTATGAAACCTTTAAAATTGAGAAAAAAAAACATTATTTTATCAATGCAACATTAGTTCTTTAAAATTAGATATACTTCTAACATGGAATGATTTTTACCTTATCAAATTATTATTATTATTGTTATAGAGTTATTTTAATATATTCATGAAGATATTCTGAATTGTCCTTTTGAAATTATGAGTGTTTCAGGATGAAGAACTAAGAGGAGCACTATTTTCTCTTTGAATTACTAAATCTTTATAAAAACCTATATTTTCGTGGTAGTCTACAAAGAGGCTTGATAAATTTCATGGACTGTGGAATTAGTAATAGAAAAGTTAAACATCTCTTGACAAGTTTAATGTGTTTTATATTTAAAGTTTAGTTTAAGTAGATTTGGTTAGGCCTAAATTATAATTAAGTTTGTTTGCCCTTTACCTACTGACCTATAAAAATGCTGCCGACTCAAAAAATTGTATTCAAAAAATGTATGTGGTGTTTTTTTTATTGGTCATGACTGTTCATCGTATTACTTTCCGGTAGTTTCTTTGCGCTTATAATTCTGCTTTAGGAAAAAAAAATTTCCTACCTACCGACCCAAAATCAAAAATTTAGAGTGGGTAAAGGGCAAAAAAAAGCATTTTTTAAATTAGGCCTTATGAATAATTTCTACAGCCATTCTCCCTCCCACCACTGATTTCAAATCATGTAAGGCAGTTTTCAGTCACTGACAGAAGTATGTGCCTAGTAACTGACCTATTTCTACAGGGTTAAATCCAACCCCCAAAAAAATAAAAAATAAGTTTGTTTTATACTTGTTATTTTACAGAGTTCAGTTGAAGCTGACTATACAGAGAAGTCTTCAGTGGACGAAGCCAAGAGAGATATAGAAGCCAGATATCGTCAAGAATTAAATAGAAAATTAGATGAAGTCAATAATTACCTGGAGGAACAAGCACGTACAAGACAACGCCTGGATCTTAGTAGAGATGAACAAGAAAGTAAAATACGAAATGAGAAGAAAAAGTTTGAGGTTTGTTTGACTTTACTTGTTAAAAATCTTGGTTGTCACTTGCCTTAAAAAGTCCTTGGATTGGGCTTATCTTAAATTTGCTGTTGTCGAGTCAATGGTGATGATTTGGGTTGGAAATAGGGCCGCAATGATTTTCTGTGAAGTCTATTCAATTAAGATTTTTCTTTGGATTTGATTTTATTAAATTTACTTTGTTTAAAAGTGTACTTTATCTCAAAGGTAGGAATCTTTCGTTTAAGCTTAAAACTTATATAACTTACTCTTATATAGCCATGTTTAAAGGCCAGAATGGAATTAGCACCCCTCATAACCAATTTCCCATGAATTATTTCATTGCATACCTTGAAAATGTAAAATTTAGCATTGAAAACTTCTTGAATTGCAATCAGACTTCGATATGAACCATGATTTATCAGTACATATTACATATATTTTTTTATATTAACAGGAAGAATGTATGGATTTACGTATAAAATATGAGCAAGCAGTAGCCAAGTTAGAAACTAAAGATTTAGAAGCTAAGAGATACAGAGATTTATATGAGAGTGAGATGCAATGGAGAATGAGATTAAGTGAACAAGTTTATAGATCTACCGATAAAGCTTTCAACTTTAAAAACAAGTTAGTGTATGTAGAGTAGATTTTTATACTAACTGTTTATCCTTGCTTGAATCCTTTGTGTTGTTCCTTATCAACCTAATTATATGATTTTGAGTTTCTCTGTGTCAAGCTAAAATGCTGAAGACTTTGGCCAAAGTTTTTCTGACCAGCTTCAGTCTTTGAATTTAGTCAGTGGACAATGGATTGAGTCCACCGAAATCTCTGTTGGTCCAGTGACTGTTAGAATATGAGTGGTCTAACTGATCACCATCTTTTAATGCCAATTTACTGCTATGCAGCAGCCAAAAACATTGATATAGTCACAGCCGAGCACAGTGGTAGATCTAGAGATTGTGATTTCAAATCTGGATATTCTGGGTTTGATTCTTGACCATAGCAGAAAATTCAATATTTAGTATTGTATTGATATTTTTCCATTGATGGAGGAGTTGCCAGTGTCACAGCTGTGCCTGAAGCATTTTTACTTTTTGTTTGTAAACCCCTATTGTGTGAAAAAATTGCTAGTGATTTTTTTTTCATTTTTATCTTAAATTTCCATCTCCTAATTTTTGTTAAATTTGTGCCCTGAGCCCTGTTTAAAAACTGTTTTGATTTCATCGTTTCCACATACTCCTGTATTGTATTATACTATGTATGTTTTTATGTTGGTATATTTCAGTGCTGAACGTCAGAAGAATCGTCTATCTGGAAGTATGACAAATTTATCAATGAATGGACATATGTTAGATATTAGTAAAATAAATGGTTCTATGACAGAAGATGCCCTCAGTAATAGACTTAGGGCTGAATTAGATAGGAGTATAGCTAAACATTTAGAAGCAGGTAGGGACATACTGACATAGAAGATATTAGTCAATATTGGTGTAGGAGCAATTTTTATTTCACCATGTGTGCTCAGAAAACATATTTTTAGCCAGATTTTTCAACGAAAAAATTTGGGTTATAGTTTTGCCAAACACGGGCGAGCGTCCGGTGTCATTAATCAATTTAGCATATATTTCTGCCATTTATTGTCAGATCTTTATGAAACTTCCTACAATGATAACATGCAATGTGATGAACATAATTAGACAGTAACCACAAGTCTACCTGGCTATATTATGGATTATTTTCCTTTGTAATTTTTGCATTAAAGTTTTTAAATCGGGCTATAATGTGGTTTCCACATTACATTTCTTGTTAAAGATTGGCTTAGCTACAGAATTATTTTCTAAACTCATAAATTGAAATAAAAAGATCTTACTCCAAAATTGACAAATATTCTGGTTTTTTTGGGTTTTTTTCTTTTTTTGTGAAATGTTATCTACACAACTGTTATGCAACGACATTTCTCCTTTAAGGTGAAATTATTTATCTCCTATATTTAAGGCCAAGTTAATCATATGTTCTATAGATTTGTCGCACATTAATTTTGACTGACTTTACACCAAAAAAAATGTTATTTCCTCGCTCACTCATAAAAATTTGGTCAGGGTTAGGTTAATCGCTATATAAAGCAACTTAATTAAGATATTGTTTTAAGAAATATTCTTTGCTCGCCAGCCCCATTTTTTCCTGAAAAATCTGTAGAACACATGGTCAACTTGTTGTTGCCTTAAATGACATAATTTTGAATTTATATTTTCACTACAAAGAAATTAATTTTCATCAGATAAAACAAAATGATTTGTTTCATTACACTTTATTGGGAAGTATTGTTTCTGATTTAGGACAATTATAGTTTTAATAAGCACAATGCTTTACTCATCTCATTCAAAGCATTATGAGTAGTTCTCTACATATAAAGCAAACCTTTCTCTTTTCACAGTTGTCCGTCATCGGCTTGTTAGGTAACCATCTTAGTGACTATATATACACTCAAATTATTCAAGAGTCAAAGTTCACCAACACCAATCAAAACATAGTTGCTTGAATACTGTATCTATATTCATATACTTATTTACTTCACCTAAATTCATTTATCCTCATAAAGTATTATTTGCTTTGTATATATCTTTGCGCCTGCCTGTAGCATACTTATATGACTATTTATTTTTGAGATTTTTAATACGCCAGTCTTCAAGCAGAATTAAATATAGAATTGTCCGTCAGTTATGGGCCTTCTAGTAAAACCTTCAAAATCTCTAAAACCTTTTTTGCCCACCAGGCTTGCTCATTTTGGTAGCAGACAAGTCGTAGGTTTCATTTCCAAGTTGGGTATACCTTCTAACAATTTGGTCATGAAATAATTTCTTTGGCTATAATTACTCCTACCATTGATTCTTAATCATGTATGGTATTTATTGGTCACTGACGGAAGTATAGCCTTATTACTGGTAAACAGCTATATCACAAGATTTAGCCTTTCCAGGAATAGTGAGTAAGTTGTCTGACTGCTGTGATATAACCAATACAATGGGTTGCTACCAAAAAAAGTTATTACTCTTTTGTTTTTCTATAACTTATAAAAATGAGGTATACTGTTTATCGACCTCAGGAATCAGACATTTCCGCAATCTACTAATTAACTTGAATCTTGCCTCAAGCATCACTCACAGTTTAAGCTGTACACATTTCACATTAGCACATTGTCATTCTTACCATATATATAGTTGCTCATGTGGACATTTTTATTTGACCTACTTTTAAGGGCAAGGTCACATTTCAAGGTCAGGGGTCAGCAAAGTAGGTCATCCTATAATCATGTGACAGCAATTATAAATTCGAATGGTTATAACTTAAATGAACATTTTCATGACTTCAAATCCTTCAAACAAAAAGTAAATCCAGGATTTGAAGCAAGCACTCATTACTCAATGGGTCAATTTGAATTTTTTGTGAAAAGAATGGTACATGTAGTTGTTTCATGTACTATTTGATGTCTTTCAATTATTTATCTGGAAAGAAAAAAAGAGAAAAATAAATCATTATATTCTTTTTTAGTTGTAATTGTAGATCACATGACTATTGACCTTGAATATTATGTGACCCGAAAAAGTGTACGTAAATGCTGCTGAAATAATACTAATAGTAATTTCAGAAGGTTGAAAATCTTCACCTTTCATTTATATCATTCTGACTAAAGTTCAAGCTTGTTTTAACCCTAGATGGGGTTCCTTTCATAAGTTGAAAAGTTGCTGAAATGATGAAAATAAATATTATAAATTTCAGAATTTGAAATTCCGACTTTAAAGATAACTTTTTTTTCTATTTTCAGCACCCCATGATCAGATTCGTCCATTAGTTAGATCTGAGGACCCAGTTTTTGGATCATCAAACTTTGCTAAAGCTAGTGCAGACTATATTGAAGTTTTAAAACGGAAATATTGTGTATAGCAAGAGCTCTTCATCCAAGGAGATTATTTTCATGTCATCCGTCCACATTTTATGTCGCCTAAAATTTTTGTATATATTAACATAAATTAACATTTATGTAGATTTTTTTATTAGATTTCGCTGGTGTAGTTAAATTCCATATATCAGGGGTAAATTTTTGCTTGTCATTAGTTAACTGCTTTTTTACTAGAAAAAATCGCTATAATTGTTTTAATCAAAACAAAGAAAGTCTGACATGGCTTTCAAATTGCTTGCATAATTTTAAGTTGAAGTAAGTTGTTTGTTTTGCTTATGTATTGTGCGTAAAGTTTGACCCTGACCTGACCCTTATGCAAGAATATTCATTACACTGAATAGGAATGTAGTATTAATGCTTGATTACACCGTGGCCATGAGGATTATGTGTTGAAATTAAACACATAAATATACTTCTATAATTTTACAATGGCTGCCGAAGTGTAGAATAGGCCTGGTACTGATTTTCTTCGGGATATGCGTAGATAATTATTAGATGCAATGTGAAAGGTCAGATCGGGGTCAAACTTTACACACTATATATAGCAGTAAGTCAAATACTCGCGAAATTGACCTGATATATGGTAACTTGTAAAGTTCGTTCAAATTGTATATACATGTAGTAGAATAGATATTTAAACTAGAAAGTTTTGTTTTTCTGGTAAAATAAAGACTTAAGTGCAAAAAATATTGTATTTTAATATAAATTATATAAAAGTATAGCATTTTTGAGCTTAGATCTTGAAATTTAGAACAGATTGCCTTAGGAAGTGGTTTAAATAGCACTAAAGAAAGCCTAACTTGTGTTATCAATTTGATATTCTGCCTCTCTGATCTGAGCTATTGAATCCAAGATGGCCAACTCAATCAAATTGTATGTGCTGGCTTTGACCATATTGTTGTACAGGAAAACACTAGGTAGAAAGCTAGCCTTAAAACACTAGATTTAGGCAACAGGTTGTTGATATTTGAAATAGATTTAGTTAAATATAAAGCAATATATTATACATATTGAAGTATTATCATTATAACTTAACATTTATCTTTTAGAAAAAACTGTGAAATGTAGCTTACAGATTTGTGTGCCAGTTTTAATATTGTTCATGTAAAAATACAGGGGAGATAACTGGATATCTGTGTACATAGTTGGTGTGATAGGTAGATGACCTAAAGTCAGTGTTCAGCTTTTTAATTGTGATCACCAATTTACAAAGGACCTAATAGATTTTAGTTGGTTCTGGATTTTTTAAGTTTTGGGTTCATGATTTGTTTACAAGAAGAAGTATTCATATTTGTAATAGATCATATTTAGAACTTGAATTTATAGGTTTTTCCAGATTGATAAGGTTTGTTTATAAATACTGCATGTGTGCATATTGAAGTTTTTTTTACATTTTATTGCTGAAAAGTATGCAACACAAATCTTATTATTCTGTGTATTCACATTTTCATTTCAAATGTGTTTCTCAAGGGTACCTCAGGTATAAACAGACCCTTCTGGGCTGGAAAACCTGAAAATCTATCAAGTTGAGTTCTGAATCAAATACATTACTACACTATTTTCTTAGCTTCAATTATAACTGCCTGATAATTATCTTTGACCATGCTGAATAATAGGAATATCCAATGTAATGATTTAAAACCATAATATTGTTGAATTTTATTCAGTTCTATGAGTGATGCCTACATTGACCCCATTGGTTTAATTACTCACTAGAGTACTTCTGTACTTACTATGGATAAAATAGTTTCCTGTATCTATGTAAGGGTAGTATCAAACAAATATTGGGCATTTAAATCAGCGGGTTTAAGAAGATTGAATAAAATTTAACAATATGATATATTTATTAAGCAGTTTATCATACTCCAGGATTATCTCCCCTTAATTTATCATTTTATGTTTTTTATGATATAAACAGAGATTATTTATCATTATTTGTGATTTACGTTTGAATTTTACTTATCATGGACATATCATGTCTTGACTTTATGTTAGAAATTATTCTTTGTAGCATATTTTAAATTGACTATGGTGGATATGGTTTTGTCTACTGGGCTTCTTGTTTTCCAAACATCTACCAGCCAATTGCTTCATTTCCATCCAGACTAATAAAAAATCACTACAAGGGTTGCACACATCTTATTATTTTTATTTGCTGGGATACTAAAAAAATTGTAAAAAAAGTGGTACCCAATTTTATGTACTATGTATATATTCCAAAATTTATCGTCATAAGGAAATTACAAAATACTTACTCGTCAAATCTCCATTTTAAATATGGCTTAATTTCCTGTAATAGTTGTTTTTTCAAATGTTCATATTATTTCCATGAAAGGTAGTTCATCCAGATTGAAAATAATGAATTTTTACACATTGAGTCACCTCCCTTTTTATCACATAGCTCTAGTAATTCTATACCTCAAGTTTTGGTGATAAATTTGATTCCGTCCATCTTTTTTTCTTATTTTCATTTTTTCTGTGATATTTCTCTTCATTTATATTTGAGATTAAAACTTGCAATTCTATCTATTTTTAGCATCATATGGTGGCGCCACCTATGTATACATGATGTTATGTGGTGGTGCCATCTATGTATGTGACTGTGTGCTTGATTTCACCCTCTTTGTGTAGACATGTCTTAAAATTTCTTCATCTTTTTGCATTTTCTTTTCTTTTACATATTCAATGCAATAGCTGTTCTTTGCCTCTTATAAAGTTTTTTCTTTATATGATGAAATAATAATTTTAAGTTTTTTTTATTCATAAAGATATCAAAATTGATTTTTTCTGTAAAATTTTGAGCTGCTGTGTTACCTGGAAAGTCTCAACATCTTTAGGGCAGAACAAAAAGTTTCGGTTGAACACTTGGGCATTTGAATTACCCCATTGACACAATAAAACTATGGGTAAAGTTGAAAATAATTGAACAGACACTCAGTTAGTTATCTGTTTGAAACCATAACAAGTTCATTTAGACTCTGTCACTTAATTTGAAATTAATTTAAAAAATAATAATTTAAAAAACATCTTACTTTTATGAAGTGGGTAGATATTGGCCAAAAAGTTTACTAAGTAGACTTTGCAAGGGTCTGACTAAAAATTGTCGTTGCTAACATTCTTTTCAAAAATTACGTTTTGATAAACTTGGCTTTAGAAATGACAAATACATGTTTCTCCTTAATTTCATCAAAATTTTCTATTAATAAAGTACATAAATATACTTAGCAAAAAAATAGTTACAGAATAACATGAGAGCAAATGTTTAACAATTTTTGCTTCTCCTGAAAAATTTTGAAAATATGAGTTACGACAGTTTTTCGTCAAGCCCTCGATTGAGTGCCAGTGAATACTTTTTGACTATTATAGTATGATAGGCCTTCTCTTTGATATTAGATATGTTTTTACAAGGGTACTTTAATTATTGATTGTTTTCTTGTATTTTTTCTCTTCACAAGTGTTGTTTTTTAATTGACATTATTGTTTACATGTATACCAGACATTGTCGTAAATTTTCTTTGGCACTAGCTTGGTTTGTTATATTGCAAAACAAAGACCAAAATTGTCATCTAGCCTGACTACATGAAATACGAATTTTTTTACTAGACTGGATCAACTTAACTAGTTTTTGGTTTAGGGCTAGTTTACAATAAAACAGTTACTGTTAAATATATTGTGCAGTCATACATCTTTGAGGAAGATTAATCGCAGGGTAAAAAAGATGTAATTCCATTTAGTTGTATGTTGTTGTTTATTTTTAAATGTTTGTATGATTAGTTTTTATTTGGTTTGTTGAATATACGTGGACACAGGGACCAGGCAAACTGATGGACTTTAATATATCTAAGAATCATCTAATCCCTGGTCCCCCATCAAGTAGTTACTTATTGTGATTTTTGTAGTTTTATGTTTAATTTACATCATGACAATTTTCTCACTATAGCCAAGTCAAGATCTTCAAAATTTAAAGTGAGAATTTAACTACAGATGATGTGGTTATTATAGATGGTTATCTTTTTCCCTCAAATCTTCCTCACTTTCGATACAGTTTTACTGTAAATAAGATGACGACTGCCAAACTTGAATTTAATACTGAATAAGTAATTCACTGGGTTCCCATTTTTTTCTGTACATACAATACAAATTTGTGAGAGTATGAGAATGTTGTATGCTTCAATCATTGATAACATTCTATTTTTAGTAACAAAAGTAGTGTCTGATAAAATT
Organism: Mactra quadrangularis; assembly: GCA_025267735.1. NCBI lineage: Eukaryota > Metazoa > Mollusca > Bivalvia > Venerida > Mactridae > Mactra > Mactra quadrangularis. Next base: position 27,116,348 of record CM046302.1, read on the forward strand.
CTATTTTTAGTAACAAAGGTAGTGTCTGATAAAATTCTATTTTTAGTAACAAAGGTAGTGTCTGATAAAATTCTATTTTTAGTAACAAAGGTAGTGTCTGATAAAATTCTATTTTTAGTAACAAAGGTTACTGGTAAAACTGGTAAAATTCTATTGTAAGTAACAAAGGTTGTGGCTCATTAGATATTTACAATTATCTTTAAGCATCTCACATGAAGTATTAAAATACTTTTTACAACGAAATATATATTGCCTGAATATTTTTATGAAGTACTTGAGGTGTATCAACAGAATATTTTTATTTTTACTAATTTTAGAATGTATAATGAATATGTATTGACACAAATATTGACATTGACTCTCAGCTGGTCACTGTATTCTCAACAATGGAGGGTTTAACAAGTTCCCAACACAATTTGAACTAATTATTTAATGTAATTTTAGATCATAATTCACAGAAATGAAAAAACTACACTGAAAGAAATAATTTAGTTTGATTGTCAAGTCCTACGTTGTTTTCATGTATAAAAACAACTTTGATTTTTTTTTAATTTTGTATAATTGTATTACATATACATCGAACATTGTATAACTGACTCACACTTAAGGTATTTTACATGTCATGTTAAAATACATGTATTATATGATTATGATTATAACTTTATATATATTAATCAAGTTTTTATATACTTGTATAATTATATTGATTTTACATGAATAAATATAAAAAATATTTTGGAATAAAAATATTTAAACAATTATTTGCTTAGTTGTAGTTTTCTTATTATAACATTTAGAACACCTTAGCAATTTTTATGCTGGTTGAAAATTGCCAAACAGTTATTAATGACTGTGTTGCCTAAATCATTTTGAAGAACACAGTCACTATTATATTAGAGAACTCAGTACCTAATTCACTATTATAGTGAAATCAGCCAATGATTATTATCTACTTGACTGGTGAAAGATTCAAACCTTGGGGAGAACTGTTGACTTACTCTGAAGCAAGTGTACTGGAATGCTGTCCCTAAATGATGTATATATATATTGATCTACGAGGTTTAACATGTATCAAATACTACCCTAGATCTTCAAGAATGAATTGTGGAAGACTTGCTTGGAATCTGGAGAAATGGATCTTGACGGGGTCAGAGGTCAGAAACAGCTGACACACCTCTTGAAAATACCCTGAGGGAGTTTAAAGAATCTGCGTAAGATATCAGAAATTCAACAATACACATGGGTTGAATACCATTCATATATGAACAATATTCAGTAGATGCTTTTTTTGGTAAAATTGTTTGATTTAGTTTTTATTGATATGAGCAATTAAAACTATATTACTGAGGTAAACAGGAGCAATTGAGCAATTTTCTACAACAAAAATTTCAGTGCTAGGATTTGAACTCTGGACCTTGCACATTGTAAGCCAACCTCTTGCTGCTGAGCCACAGCTACTTCTTATCTATGCAGTACCTTTTCAGTGACCTATTCTCTGCTTACAGCAAATGACTATAATAAATACATTTTTTTATAAATATATTAAAATCACAATAAAAATAATTTCAAGAGAAATAAATATGAAGGTAATATGGTCTTACAGTGCAGACTGACCTGATACAAGGAAAACACTAGATATCATTTATATACACATGAGTGATAGTTCAGACTAAAATTGTCCAGGAAGATGGTAAGGTAAGATGTCCATCTATTAAAGTGTTTTTATGGCAAAAAAAATAAAACAAAGTTAAGATGAAGAATGGATTTTTGTGCATAATATAAGCTACATTGAGTATAATTTTTTATTATAAGCATACATAAGTTAATTTGAGTAGTATTATGTATCACATGTATACAACTGTGATATATCATGAGCTAGAAAATACCCAGAATAGGGGCTTGGAAGGGGTTTTCTCACAAAAAAGGGCTATAATATCAATATAGCAAGATATTAAATGTGCCTTATTATGTGCTGTGTACATATTGCCAATTCTTTTTTATCTAAGGGAGGTAACACAAACAGAAAAATTGGCTTACGAAATGAAAAAAAATATTCCCACGGTCCTTGGAACCATCGGGTACCAATATCTTGTAGAAAAAGAATTACCATCGCATAAATTGTTTCTTAAATGGATAGAGAAATGCGATTAGATGATATATTTTTAATTTCATAGAAAAAGAATTATAAATTACCAAAATATGCAAAATTCTGGTTTTAAATAAGGGAGATAATTTGAACAGTGGGTATGGGAGAAATATAGGAAAAATCTCCGGTTTTGAAATCTTCATATTAATTATATACTCATCTTTAATTAATTAAATATTTAAAAAGGTACCCGATTAATAGAGTTAGACTTAAAGAATGGATATAATATAAAAAATCTGGATTTTGTGACATTTTTTGTGTGAAGGGGGTGGGGGGAGAGCTATGATAGGCAATACTGTATCATGGACAGCAGCTGTTGGATTTAAACTAAAAAACTTTCTACTACAAATTATTTTTTGCATTTTATTTTAAATTGATATCATCATCTTAATTATTAAAATTTGTTAAAAAATGCATTTGTTGCAAAACTTGATAAATTATGAACAATTTTGTTCAATAAGTTTATACAAAATATGGTCATGCCTTTACTTGAATTGAAGAAGGTCATATTTCAAGCGTTTAAGAAACAGGGTAATCTTCAAGTTATATAAATAACTTTTAATTTAAATATTAAAGCTAAAGGGGCCATTTCTAAGAGCATTTTTAGACACCAGGTTTACTATTCACAATATATTTATACATTTTTTAGTTCTCCAGTATACTGGCATAAACGTTGTATTTAGGTGGCATTCAAAGTCATTAAATTTGTCAGGTATTTATATACCAAGATGCCAAAAAGTTTAATAATAATTCCATATCATAGTATAAATTTGATGTGAATAACTACATTGCACTATAATTATAAGTGTATCATTGTTACTGACTGATAGAATTTAAAATTTGTTATTACAAATGTAGTTGGATTATCAAGCATTTTCTAAGTATATGAATATAATACATATTCATGAATGTACATGTATGTATAAAGGTGATAGCATGGAATTGAGTTGTCAGATTTAAATTTAGTATAAGACTTGTCTTTGCTCAAAATATTTTTAACATTCATCCAATTTTATCATGTAATGTAATGAAGAGCAAATTTATCATCTAGCCTGACTATATAAAATATATACTTTTCACTAGTCTGGGTCAATTTTCACTGTATACAGGCTTCAGACTAGTAGGTTAATTTGATGACTATAAGACTTCAAGAGTAGTGTAACATTAAAATAAGTTAAATCATTAGAAAGATGATAGAACACTCAGGATTGTCAATTAATGCACAAATTTAAATTAATCTGAACAAAAGTGAATTTCAAAATTTAAAACAATCACAGATTTTGGAGATATTTTTTGCTTCTGTATATTCTTTATGACAAATTCTATCATTCAGAGACAATTTTAAGAATTAAAATCAGAGAATGTGAGTAAAAGCTTCGTTTGTAGATTTTAAAACCGGAGATTTTTCCAATTTTGCCCCATGCCCTCCTATTCAAATTATCTCCCTTATTTAAAACCAGAAATTATCATATTGGTCTTATTTTTGAAAATATTTCAATAACATTCAAATTGAAATCTCTTATCGCATTTCTTTACTAATTCAAGAAACAATTATCAAACCGAGGTCCATAGCCTTAGAGATATTGGGTGCCAAAGGGTTGGAGGAACGTGGGAAAAAAAATTTTGGTTTCGTAAGCCAATATTTTTATGGGAGTTCTCTCCCTTATACTAAAGTTTGTAAAAAATAGACTAAATATAAAAAAATGTTTTAGACATGATTAAATCTGCCTTATATTTCTTGAATTAATATATAATGTTTATTTTTTAATTGTACTACATGTTTTATAAAATATTTTTTTGCTTAGAGAGAGTATTTTCTTACTTCCATTACCTACCATTGTTATACATGGTGGGTGGGGTATGGTGAAAATGTTCTATAATTATCATTACCACACATGGTGGGTGGGGTATGGTGAAAATGTTCTATAATTATCATTACCACACATGATGGGTGGGGTATGGTGAAAATGTTCTATAATTATCATAACCACACATGGTGGGTGGGGTATGGTGAAAATGTTCTATAATTATCATTACCACACATGGTGGGTGGGGTATGGGAATATTTCTGTTATGTATGTGTATCCTCTCATGTTTATGTATAAATGTATATGTTATATGTATTCCAGGAGCTGGAGTCTTTAATAAATAGTGTTAGTAAAATGGTGTTATTTGTGATTCATCATGGTAGCAGAGCGTGATTTCTGGATGTGAATTGTGATGTGAAAATCTGGTGAAGTGTTATGACATTCCAAGTGTAACAGTGTATGTACAGTGATATTACAAGTGACCATTGTGTAGCGTCAAAGACAGTAGCGTTGTGACATTATTCTAGCGTATTGTGAGCGGTGAAGTGCAGTGACTGTGTTGTTTTAGTGTTTGTGTAGCTGTGACAATTACTGAGTTTTCAAAATGGCGACAAGCGTAAATTATAAAGTTCCACCTGTGTTTAGTGATCAGAAGCCTTATAGTCGTTGGGTGGATGAATTAAAGGCGTGGCAGGCGTTGACTGAACTTGATGTTAAAAAAAGAGGTGTTGCTATAGCTTTATCATTACCTGAAGAAGGAAATAACAATATCAGGGACAAAGTGTTTAGTGATCTTACTGTTGATGTGTTAAATGCTGATGATGGTGTTGAGAAACTTATAGCTTTCATGGACAAAATCTTTAAGAAAGACGAATTAAGTGAAGCATATGAAGTATATACTGAATTTGACAGGTTTAGACGTAGTAAAGTTACTTCCATGGAAGACTATGTGACTGAATTTGAAAAACTGTATAATAAAACTAAGAAATTCAAAATGGATCTACCACAAAGTGTTTTAGCATTTAAACTTTTGGAGTGTTCTGAGTTGGATATGAAAGATAGACAATTAGTATTGACTGGCGTTGACTATTCCAAGGTAGATGATTTATTCAAGCAAATGTGTACTTCATTGAAAAAGTTCTTTGGACAGCAGGCTGCTTCTAGTAAAGATATGGGTGATTTCACTAGTATCAAAGTTGAATCTGTGTGCCTTACCAATGAAGATGTAAACTACTCTAGATCAAGGTTTGGGAAAAGTTCTGGGTACAGAGGAAATCGTGGAAGTTATAGACCAACAGGAGCGCGGGGCAATTACAATAATAATAGGTCCAGTTTTAATAACAACAAAGGTAACGACAATGGTGACAGAGACAAAACTTCTCGTAATAATACACCTACTAAGCCTATTAATCCTGATGGGCCTGATGGTCAACCACTTCGTTGTCTCAGTTGTGATTCAGTTAGACATTTAGTAAAACAGTGTCCTCATTCTTATGAAAATATGGCAAAGAAAAGTGTGGAACATGCAGTGTTATTTACCGGTAATAAGACACAAGAAGCTTTAATTCTTTTAGCTGAATCAGCAAACTCAGCCGTGTTAGATAGTGGTTGTACTTCTACAGTTGCTGGAGAAGCTTGGATGAATTGTTACCTTGACTCACTTGACTCAGTCATCAGAAATAAAGTAATTGAGCAGCCAAGTGACACATGTTTTAAATTTGGTGGTGGAACTGTCTTACAATCCATTAAGAAAGTAACAATCCCATGCATGATTGCTGGAACTGAGTGTAAAATTCAGGCAGATGTAGTTACAAGTGACATACCATTACTACTTAGTAAGGACTCAATGAAGACGGCTAAAGTTAAACTTGATTTAGAGAATGATAGTGCTTCAATATTTGGCAAAGATGTTGAATTACAGTGTACTTCTTCTGGTCATTATTGTGTTCCTATTGATCAAATTAACGTAAGTGTTGAAGGTACTAAATCTGCTTTGATTGCTACTCATCAGTCCACCAAGGAGATGGCTGTTATCATTGAAAAGCTTCACAAACAGTTTGCTCATCCATCAGCTAAGCGCTTAAAGACCCTACTGAGAGATGCTGGAGGGTACTCAGATGAGCATCTAGAGTGTGTGGACAAAGTTACTGCTAATTGTGAAGTATGTAAGAGATTTAAAAAGACTCCAGCTCGACCGGTCGTTTCCCTTCCTTTAGCTACTGAATTCAATGAAGTCGTGGCTGTTGATTTGAAAGAATGGAAACCAAATTTATACTTTTTACATTTGGTAGATGTTGCTACAAGATTTAGTCTAGCTGCTGTCATCAGGAGAAAAACACCCGAAGTTGTGACTGAAAAGATAATGACAATGTGGATTGGAAGTGGAATGGGTCCACCTAAACGTTTTCTTGCTGACAATGGTGGGGAATTTGCTAATGAAGTTTTCCAAGATATGTGTGCTAATTTGAATATTGAGGTTATGAATACAGCTGCTTACAGTCCTTGGCAAAATGGGATTTGTGAACGTAACCATGCTGTTGTTGACAATTGTGTAGCCAAAATTTTGGAAGACCAACCAGGACTGAATTTAGAAGTTGCCTTAGCATGGGCAGTGAATGCTAAGAACAGTTTATCTATGGTATATGGTTGGAGTCCATATCAACTTGTATTTGGTGCTAATCCTAATCTTCCAAGTGTTATCACAAATAAACCGCCTGCCTTGGAGAACACTACTATCAGTCAGCGTTTTGCTAAACACATTAATGCATTACATTCTAGTAGACGAGCGTTTATAGAAGCTGAAAATTCTGAACGAATCAGACGAGCCTTACGTCACAAAATCAGAGCTTCTGGTGAGTGTTTTCAGCAAGGAGATCGTGTATATTACAAGCGAGATGGAGATGACAAATGGAAGGGCCCTGGTACTGTGATTGGTCAAGATGGCAAAGTTGTGTTTGTAAGACATGGAAATATTTATGTGAGGGTTCATCCATGTAGACTTATACGGTGTGGTCTTGAATTCAGTGATGAGGTAAATAAAAATTTAGTTGACAGTGAAAATATCAAACACTTAGAAACGCAAAATGTGAACATTAACAGTGATGATGAATCTGTAGATATGAGAAATGACGGGAATGAAGAACCTGATCAAATAAATGAAGAAGAGGAACCTAATGTAGTTATACCTGAAGTACCCCCTGCAAGAGATGCTGCGATGGTCAGACCAAAACAGAACTTGCCACGAATTGGACAAGGTATTGAATATAGGGTTCACGGTAATGATAATTGGATAAAGGCTAAAGTGTTGAGTAAAGGTGGTAAAGCTACTGGAAAGAACAAGGCTTATTTGAACATACAAAATGCAGACAGTGATTATCCCTCTGGTATTGACTTTGATAACGAGGTACATGAATGGCGTGTTTTGGAGGATGTCCAAGATGTAAATATGGTGTTTGTTCCAGTAACTAGACATAATGAAGAGAAAGTTAAGAGTGCTAAACAGTGTGAACTTGAAAATTGGAAACAGTTTGGTGTTTATGATGAAGTTCCATATACTGGACAGAAGGTGATGTCTACTAGATGGGTTATTACTGAGAAAGAAATTGATGGGTTATGTTTGGTGAAAGCCAGATTAGTTGTTAGAGGTTTTGAAGAAGATACTGATGTGAAGTCTGATTCTCCAACTGTTCACAAAGAAAGTTTAAGGTTATTTTTAGCAGCTGCAGCAACTAAGGGTTTTGACATTCATTCTATTGATATTAAAGCTGCTTTCTTACAGGGTCAAAATATAGATAGAGTCATTTATGTGCAACCACCTAAAGAGTGCGAATCTGTAAATCCAGTTGTATGGAAGTTAAACAAATGTGTATATGGACTTGTTGATGCTTCTAGGAACTGGTTCCTCAGTGTAAAGAAAGAACTCATTAAGTTGAAATGTGAACAGTCAAAGTTAGACCCTGCTCTATTTTACTGGTACCAAAACAATAAACTTGAGGGTATATTTCTGACACATGTAGATGATTTTCTCTGGGCTGGTAGTGAACTTTTCAAACAAAATGTGATTGTTTCTCTTAGATTGAAATTTCATTGTGGTAAAGAAATGGATATTAATTTCAGATACATTGGTCTTAATATAGAACAGAGTGATGATGAAATTTTTCTTCATCAACATGATTATATTGAAGAACTGATACAAATTGACCGAAAGCTTAATTTAGTTGATGTCAAACATAGCATATATTCTGAAATTGTTGGGCAACTTCATTGGATTGCTTCGCAAAGCAGACCTGATTTATGTTTTGATGTTCTAGATTTAGCAACTGCTTGTGATTTAAATGATTCAAAGCTTGTTTTAAAAATGAATAAGGCTATCAGGAAGGCTAAGTTTAATGAGTATAAGTTGGTTTTTCCCAATTTGAATGACTCAGAAAACTTAGAATTACTTCTTTTTACTGATGCTTCTTATGCCAATTTGACTGATACAGTTTCCAGTGCCGGTGGATATCTTATATTTTTGAAAGGAAACAATGGTAGGCTATGTTTGATATCATGGGCTGCTAAAAAGATAAAAAGGGTTGTTAAAAGTACATTAGCTGCAGAGGCATTGTCCTTAGTTGAAGGACTTGATATGTGTTATTTTGTTAGAGGTATATTATGTGAAATGTTCAAACTGAAAGAAGTTATGATCACTTGTTTTACTGATAACAAATCTCTATGTCAAAACATTCATTCTTCTAAATTGATATCTGAAAAACGTCTGCGTATGGACATAGCCAGTATTAAGGAGAGTGTCAATAAAGGAGATATATCAGTTAAGTGGATTCAAACCTGTAACCAATTGTCTGACTGTTTGACTAAAGCTGGTGCTGATTTCCATAATTTAATTGAAGTGTTGAGAACTGGCATTTGTTTTGATTACATGATGTGAATTTTGTAGTATGATATTGAATTTTAATATGACTGAAGCATATATGTACAAGTAATGACCAGTACTAAAATAGTAACAGTTATGTTTTTGTTTTTTTCATGTTTTTTCATGTATCTATGACTTTTTACTTTACACTGACCACTAGTCACTTAATGTTTTTTCCTTATCCTAAGCATAACTTAGGAATATAGTTTTTTTTTCATAGTTCATTACTAAGTTTATTTGTTTTTTTTTGTTTTTTTTTCTCTTATCAGTCTTTGTTTGATTGTTTTAATGTTGTTTTTTTTTTTCATATTTAAAAAAAAAAGAAGATAAACCCTGGAGAGGGGTTCATGTATGTATTGAATAGGTTAACTTTAATGCTATAACTACTTATATGATTACAGATCATTGTTTGAGTCAATATTTTACTGTCTGTCTGACCCAAATTATAATACTGTTACAATTACCATCCTTACATAAAATATCTTTCACAATAAGACTTTTACATCATAAAACATATATTTTCATTTCATTTGTTTTATTCAGTTCATTTGTTTGAATGTTATTTTTCATTGTTCATTATTTTCTTTGTTTAAAGAAGACACAGGAATCTGTTATGTATGTGTATCCTCTCATGTTTATGTATAAATGTATATGTTATATGTATTCCAGGAGCTGGAGTCTTTAATAAATAGTGTTAGTAAAATGGTGTTATTTGTGATTCATCAATTTCTATGTCTTTACTTGCTTGTACAGTAAATTTCTGCTGCTAGAACAATAAAAATCAATGGTCTTAATATAAAGCAACCTTTTTTTACCATTCAGGTTTTAAAAATTGAGTAATTTTGTAATAATAAAGATGGTCTTAATAGTGATTTTTTCTGTGTACTGATTGATATGCTTATATAATACTAAACTGTAGTTGATATAATTATGCTTAATTAACATTTACATTGAATTTGTTGAAATTCTATACTTCATCTATAATACTTGATTTTTTTTGGTACTTACATTTGACTTCCCAGTGCTTTTCAAGGTTGAAAAATTCCCAACATCTTTACCTTAATATAGTACGAATAACAAGGTAATGAAATAGGCCCTCAGTATAGAATTCTTGCTCAAAATATATGCATACATGTACATAGGTATTAAATACCTATCTGAGACTAAATGTCTTGAGTTCATCCAGCTTTCTACACTAGGCCCAGTTTGAAATAAAAAATACTAAATAATTTGTTCTTGTCGACGTGATAATGATTACCCATGTTTTCTCTTCTCATCATGGGACTAACTAAAAGCAGTTCTGTAGTCATCTGATAGTGGCTGATGTACTATATGAGCCTTTGTTTCTTTTATTAATTTCAAACCGTTACAAAATGTAATATCTACAAGTTAACCATCTTGACACTGAAATACAAGTTTGGTACATACACAATCTCCGTAAACAGATATCCTGTAGAGCATTGTCGTACAGGATCTCTACTATCTTAATGGAGGGTCATGTCCAGATGACCATTATGTCAACTAAGCAATGCGTAGCTTTCATCTAGACGAAACACTATTAATAACATTTTGATTTCGTAATTTCTATTTTTAGACCAAGGTTTGCAAGCTAATTTAACAGCGGTATTATTCAGTCTGCAATTAGATGGCTCATTCAAATTGTGTGACGTAGACTATGTAAACAAGTTACGTATCATAACAATTTCGTCATTAATATTATGATGAGAAAAGGTCACCTGAACATGACCCTCATTTGAAAAAGGCCAGATCTAAATAAGCAAGTAGGCGAGCGGAAAATTGGCACATACACTACACCATATCATAATTCTGTTGATGAATCATTTTCTTCATGACATGATTCCGATATCTAATTGTGATCCAATCTTATTAAATACAGTTCTTTGCTGATATCTGGTCAAATTTAATTCAACTGTCAGTGGTGCATATACCCTGCTGCTGAAATACTCACTTTAGTATTTCTGAACTCACAATCAATAAGAATAGATATCTGTATCTATATACAGGTATTATTGAACAAACATTAAATATTTAAATCAGTGGGGTGAAAGTAGGTGCCACTGACAGGTAAATAAAATTTAACAATAGCTTGTAGCCTTGTAGTCTTGCTAGCTTACTCTGAATAAAAGGCAGTGTCACCAATCTAATGCTATAATAGAGCTGACCTGATAACAGTTTAAGCTCCAGTCCACTGGTGTCTATTAAAATATTAATATTACCAAAATTTCAGTAAATTTCACAAAAAACAACAAAAATCAATATAGTTATATACTTTTATTATCTATTCAAGCCAACAAACATCATATAACATCGTGCAAAAATACATTAATAAAAATACATGTAAGTCAAATCTAAACTATACAACTCTTAAACAAATGTCTACACTATACATGTACTTTACATAACTGGCTACATACAATACCCAAGTACAAGACATTGGTCTATTTTCAAGATGAGAGATTGCTGTAAAACATATTTCATTAATAATGCTGATCATTTTCCATTCCCCTAAAAAACAGTATCTGAAATACAATATAACTCAGGCAGGTATATTTATATATTGTGGGCTCAGAGCAAAATGATCGTAACTCATTTACTTTTTAAACTGAGTTACGACGATTTCGCAATAAGCCCTGAATAGTATTTTATACCTTGTTTGGGAATAACGAATGCATTCCTAATCAAACTTAATCCTGTGAAATGCAAACACTATTAAATCTAGAGCCCTCTGATATCCTTACATTTTTTAGTCCCATTTCAAGACATCCAAATGAAAATAAAACCTAAATAATCAGAATCTCGTGTAGTTTTAAAGTGTTCTTACTTCTTAGATTAGACTGCAGAAGGTCTGAAACATAGTCCAAGCACAGTAGCATCTGATAACCCTATTGACCCCTATTTACACTTCCAGGTGTAAAATACAATGTACATGTACATCAAACAAGAGCACCGCTGGGCGGAGCATTATATGCCCGAAAGTGTTATTTTTTTTAGTTAAGATGAAGCATTAGTAAGATATGAGAATATTTCAGATTAATATCATATTATGAATAATTGTGGAAAACAAAGAAGAGAAATTTTTTTAAGGTAATAGTGACCTTGACCTTCGACCTTGTGACCCCAAAATCAATAGGGGTCTTCTACCCGATATGGACAATCCTCCTATGAAGTTTGAATCTTGTTGACCAAATGGAACTTAAGTTATGCTCCAGAAACTGTTTTCAGTTTAAAGGTAATAGTGACCTTGACATTTAACCTTGTGACCCCAAAATCAAAAGGGGTCTTCTACCCTATATGGACGATCATCATATGAAGTTTGAATATTGTTGACCAAATGGAACTTAAACTATGCTCCAGAAACTGTTTTCAGTTTAAAGGTAATAGTGACCTTGACCTTTGACCCCAAAATCAATAGGGGTCTACTACCTGATATGGACAATCATTGTATGAAGTTTGAATATTGTGGACCAAATGGAACTTAAGTTATGCTCCGGAAACTGTTTACAGTTTTATGGTAATAGTGACCTTGACCTTTGACCTTGTGACCCCAACAACAACAGGAGTCTTCTACCCGATATGGGCCATCATCATATGAAGTTTGAATACTGTGGGCAAAATGGAACTGAAGTTATGCTCCGGAAACCAAATTGCTAACGGACAGACGGACGGACGCCAGGGGGTATAACATAATATGTCCGAAATTCTTTCGGGCATATAAAAAGGAGTCTCCACACATGAACATTCTTCATAATGAATAAGTTTATTTACAGTCAATCAATATCTTGTGTAAAAGACCTTATAATGACAACAATGCCAGGGCAGAACCTTCTGAGGTGGAAAAATGGAGAAAACATTTTCCCAAGATTCATATCCAGGATCCCTCCCACTGTCAATAGGGATCTGCCCCAGTCATGTTTAAATACCTTACACAAGTAATACATATATATCTAACAGCAAGAAAATAAATTCTACAAATCTAAAATACATTAAAGACTATGTGCAGAGTATGATTTTAAAAATTGGTTATATTAAAATATACATGTAGAGTAAACTAGTGAGTAATTTTATATTTTATCACATAAAGCTTTCATCTAATGTAGTTAAAAAAACAAAACAAATGATAAGTTGAGATTTTAAAACCAAGCCAGGCAATCCTAATTTTGTAAGTTCAAAATTGCAGTTAGTCAACACTAATACTTTCTCATACAAGAAATATTAGAAAACTTAATATATCTAATAAAAAAATGCCAATTAAATTTTTTCTCATGCTCTTGAAAGAATTAATAAAATTATCATTACCTTAATTATATTAGTGATCATAAATTAATATAAAAGGGCTAATTCAGCCAGTTCTGATGTTTAATTTTCTAAATTCTTATGTAAACTTTTATGTCTAATTCAGTTTTTTTATTTTTTCATAGCCTTGAACTTGAGTTATACATTAATTTAATAAAGCAGGATAGCTCCCACTCCTTCCCATTAAAGGTGTGTTGTACAAGTATACAAACCACATTAATATCTACAGTAAAAACATGATACTAGCTACAATAATTATCACAGACAGCAAATTTAAAAACCCAAAAACATAATAACAATGTTGTACTTAGCATGAATATTAATATAGTCCTTTAATTTTGCAGTGTCTTGGGAGAGCTATATTCACAGGGTTTAGAATTCAGGCTATTGTAGTTGACCACAAATATAGAGAAAAATCAAAACCTCTGCAAAAAATTCCTACTATATAATTCTAAGTTCAACATAGCTTATCATAGGTGAAGTTTGAAGTTTCAGAAAACAGTTCTGAAATTCATCATTTCAGCAGATTTCACAAAAGAATTATTTATTTTCAGATCCAAAAATTCTAAACTTCAGGAAGTCTTTCTGAAAACTTCCATCTATATTTGACAAAAGTAAATAAAAATTAAAACATACAAAAAGTCAAACTTCAAAAAGAAATCAAAATAAAAGAAAATATAATAAATAAATAAAATCAAAACTCTAAAGCTTTTATGATAAAAATGAAAATGAGTGAATAAAATAAAATAATAAATACTGTCAGTAAGCAAATAACTAAAAACTTTAGAACTATGCAACTTAGCAAAACTAAAAAACATGATTTGTAAAATTATACATAAAAACAATGTATGCAGTCATACAATGTATAAAAAAGGTTAAAGTTTTGAAAAAACAAAAGAACAAACAAAAGTACCAGGTTAGGATCTATACATGACACTGCATGGAATTTTATTTGATTATTTCCGCTGAAAAAATACTTTACAGTCTAATTTGTAATGAGGATTCATAAAAAACTTTCGATGTCATGGTCCCACAAACTGGAATTTAAAAAAAGTATTCAATTGAAAAATATAGAGGCATCACACTTTTAAAAAGAAGTTTTAAAGCAGTAGTACGCTTTTAAACAAATATCATATAATCTTGCACAACTAATTAAAAGCATTAAATAGCTTAAACAAATATCTAGAAATATCATACTCACTTACTAAACATTTAGAAGTTATCATACCCACTTACAAATACTTTTAGAGGCATTATACCTTCTAAAAGATTTAGAGGTATAATACCCACTTACAAAACATTTAGAGGTGTCATACCCACATATGAGTATTTTAGGGGCATTTTACCTTCTTAAAGATTTAGCGGTATCATACTCACTAATAATCAAATTTAATAGTATCATACCACTAACAAAACAAAATTTAGAGGCATCATTCCACTAACAAATTTTTTAGAGGTGTTATACCTTCTTTCACAAATATTTAGGCACTCAACATAATAAAAAAATCACAAAAACAACATTCCAACAACGGCAGTGATACAACAAAGACATTGTCATAATTCATAATAAGAAATAATAAAAAAATATAAATACTCTGAATGCATAAGATTCTAATAACAAAATGCAAACAATGGACGGAGCAGCTGCCTAACTAAATAATAAAAATTCTTCATTCCACAATAAAAATGCTCTCAACGTAAGTTCTTACACAAATGCTGAATTTTGTTTGAGCAATTCAATTTAACAACATTGATAAGGCCCTTTTAAAATGAAAATTGTGTATTCAGCTTCAATCGGAGTTTAAATCAAGATTGTAGGATTAGAAGTTAACCAATGTAATAATTAGATTATTCAACCACAGCTGGATAAATACATTGTACCAATACATTTATTTTTGTTATCTAAAATTAAAAAATTCTAAACACCAAAAAACAGAAATTTCATTAACTACAATGTGTGCTAAGTTATTTAGGCAAGTTGTGTGCTGTTTAATTTAAATTTTCATTCACCTACATGCATATTTATTTACATCAATATCTAACATAACACACCAAGGTCATTTTAATTGCCAAATTGAATTAAATGCCATTCTCATTTAATGATATCATATTATAGTTAATATGAAATCACAAGATTTTTTTAATATAAAATAAAAAAGTTAACTCTTAAACATATACAGTTTCAATCTCTAAAAAATATTTTCATACATATCTGGGACCTTTATATAAATATTCAAATAAAAATTACATATTCATAAAAAATTTACATATTCATAAACAATAAACATATTTCTGTGCCATTTACATAATTTATGAAAAATGTAATTAATTTCCCTTTTGTAGTAGTACATTGAAAATCAAACACTATTTGGACCGAATGTGAAATTTTAGAGTCCAACTTACATTATTCCATGAAGAACAAAGTTAAAATGACATTAATTTGGCACAAAGTCAAAAAACAGCCATCTAAAAATATCAATCATATGTTTAAATATAGATAAATGTCTACATATTATAGTCCAAGCACACAAACACACACTTGTATCTATTTAGCCTTAGTTGTCTTAGATCCCCAGAATTCATCTTTACGTTTCCTGGCTCGTTCTAACGTGGCTGAAGCTAATGAACAGCTGGAAGCCATAGACTGCATAGATACAGATAAAATATCATCATCATCATCCACTGGCTTGTTGATTGGTAGACCTGAATATAAACATAAACATATATGATCAAATACTATCATTGGGTCAAGACTGTTCTTTTGATGTTTAAAATACTCTCAAAAATATTGTAAAAGTGACTTGCTTCAATGATTATACACATTCATATTGTCCGTTTTTTCTCAACTGTCAAAGCTTGAATAATTTCACGGTAACTGAATGCATTGTTTTTGTACTGGGGGCCTAATTTTTATTAAAAATAGCTTGACTAAAACTTATCATACGGCATAAGAAGCTTTACTCAATCATAATACACACTTTCGGAAACTCATGGGTGTATTAGGACAATAATTTTAACAAACGCATTCACCGTGAAATTATTCATGTTTTGACAGTTGAGAAAAAACGAACAATACAAATACAAAATGTACTTAACAAGCTAACAAAGTACAATTAATATAGTTTTAACTTTGACCATTTGGTTTGGTTATTTGTAGAGGTCAACTCTCCTAACCAGCTTTTCTGGACCCTTTTGATTAAAAATACTCTCTAATCCTTACATAACAAGCCTACAAGTTCCTTATATACAAAGAAAACCAGTTTATAGTAGTTTATGACCTATTATGACTGAAATTTGAACCTAAAACCTCAAATTTGTAGTCAAGCATGGACCATAGTACAAAACAGCATCAACTGTGGACAAGATTGAAGAAGTACACAGACACCTAAAGAGAATAAAAATATGTTATTTTGCTTTGTAAGAACTTCTTTATGAGAGAAAGCTCCTAGTTCTCAAAATTCAGAAATTGTTTAATTTCATGAATGTTTAAGCTTTAGTTAGGAAAAAAGAGTCTTTCTCAGGTACCAAAAATCCAAAACTTCAGGATAAGCCTGTAACCTTTTCATCAATGGACAGACACCAATAAAATACCTCCAACTTTGTAACTTTATAAAAACAAAAAAACATACCTCCACCTACGGCCCATGAGAATTCTTTCATGTTAGCAACATCAGCTTTAGATTTATTATAAGTTTGTCCATAGTTCTCATCAATACCTGATAGTCCACCTGTAAATTATTATATAAAATTGTAAACAATTAAACTACAAACTTTCATCAGCACTGGACATTCTGTCCAGCAAAATGGATTTTTTTCTATACCGAATGAAAACAAGAGCAGTCCACGAACAGCGTGCTCGACTATTCGGGGTATTTGTGTAAACAATGGCAATTATGGTTTGCAAACCTGCTTTTCACGTAATCCCTTCAATGGTTTCAAAGATAAAATGTTGAACCAAAAACCAAAACCAAGCAGTTTCTAAATACAAAAGGGCCATAATCCAGTCAAAAATCATGCCAGAGTTATGCAACTTGATATTTGACCTCCAATGGTAACCCCTTGGACATGTGTGAAGTTTTAAGTGAATCCTTTCAATAGTTTCCAAGATAAAATGTTGCACCAAAAAACTTTACCAAGAAATTTCTAAGTATAAAAGGGCCATAATCCAGTCAAAATTCATGATAGAGTTATGCAGCTTGGTAGTTGACCTCCAATAGTAATCCCGTAGACATGTGTAAAGTTTCAAGTGAATCCCTTCAGTAGTTTCAAAGATAAAATGTTGCACCAAAAAACTTAACCAAGAAGTGTTACGCCGATGCACAACTGAGTAGGATAGCCCCACTATTCTCCCAATAGTCGAGCTAAAAAATGAATATGCAGTCCACTTCAATGATTTAGGATGGTATATTCTTAAATCAATGATATAACAACAAATTACCATTTTTTCATGAACATGGAAAATGGTGGTTGTAAATAGTTAGTGGACTGTTGGACCACTTACATTCTTAAAGTTACCAATGGCAACTTTGGTGGACTTGGTCCACTCGCTAAAAAGTGAATTTTTGTAAAAAAAATCCACAGTGAAAAATTCCAATTTCAGCACCAATTTGAGGCAAAATTTCACAATGAAGGGGTGTAAAACAAAACATATTAAACAATTTTCTGTGCGCAATTTTTTTATTTGAATAACAACACTCTTACCCACAAATATAACCATGTGCTCTTTTGTCAACACCTTGTTTGTGGGACAAAATTAATTTGTAAATCTTTGATAAATATGCTAATAGGTAAAGTCACGGAAAGGTCCATTCAAACATATTGGGACAACTAGAAGTCCACACAGGACTCAGCTAGCAGAGGCTAATACATTGTAAAAAATTTTTTAAGTTTAACATACCTGGAGTAGCTTTAACCGGTGTATATACATATTGTGTACGTAGTTCTTTATCAACAGAAACATCATCATCTCTTAAAGCATGTGTATCTCTAGATGGCATACCAAATGTTGGAGCAGTAGAGATATTACCTTCTGTTGTTGATAATTTATATGTCTGAAATAATATCATAAAAGTTATGATATTTAACTACTATAAATTATTAGTTAGGGCACGTTCCACAAGGCGATCGCTAGCTAGCGCTTCGCCTCTGGTACCCTCGATTTAGTGTCACATAGTAAATACTTTTGGTGCAATAAAGGTACCAGAAGACGAAGTGCTATCTAGTGATTTCCTTGCGGAACGTGCCCTTAATGCTTTACAATGGAATGTGAAGTTATTCAATTAAAATATGCAAAGAAAATATAATTTTAATTGGAATAAGCTGGAGGCTGAGCATGTATGAAACAGCATTTGTCATTTTCATTGTAGAGACAATATAACCTTTTTAATTTTCATTTTCAAACTGATGTTATTTTTAATAATTTTAGAAGATAAATGATATCAACTGAAGAAGAAATGACATCATATTATATTTTGTCCAATATAATTCCAAAGGGAATATACAAGTATCATATATAAAAAGTAGAAAACTCTGTCGTCGTCAATATTTCTGCAGAAGCCTTCATCAAGAAATTATTTACATGAACTCAAATTACATTTTAAACATCCAAGTTTCATAAACTAATGTAAATAATTTCTTGATAAAGGCTTTGCTCAAATTATTGATGACAACAGAGTTTTCTATTTTTTATATATGACATCATATTATATTTCATATTTGTGTAAAATACCTCAAAGCACAGAATTTAAGCATGAAAGAAACAGAATACAATGTATAAGTCAATTTGGAAGTTCTAACCTTTTGTCCAGCTAGTGGTTGATGTTCAACAACAGATCTTGGTGTTTCATCTTCAACTGTACCTTTAAGTAATAAATATATAACAATCATTAACATTCTACTGTTTGTAACAACCATAATTATATTTACATTCTATGATTGATAACAGCTTGATGATTCAATCACAGTTTATTTATGAAACAAACAACTCCCCTTCATCTCAGAGGGTGCATAGACAAAATGATACAAGATATTTGATAATTGTTCAAGTTTTCTTGGAATAATTAATAACTGGTTAATTGGTGACAGTCTAACTGGTAATCAATAGCTAGTTGCTGCTTAGATAGTCAATTCCAAATTTTTGGAAAAGGTAATTCCACATTAGAGTGGTAAGACACAGGTTTTGGGAATGTGTGCTCTCAATTCTCGTCCAAGGTCTGAATTTTACATTTTCCAAAAAATTTTGAAAACAGTTGGTGTGTATCTTAACCTTGCAACAATATCAGGCAATTCAATTCAAAAGACTTTGAGTAATATAGGCCTCCGGCCATTCAAAAGACTTTGAGTAATATAGGCCTCCAACCCAAATAACAAGCAGGCATTAATGATAAAGTCTCCTAACAGAAAAAGTCCATCATAAGTAATTTTACAATAATCAAAGCTTAATAATAGTAATAATAATAATAATAATAATAATAAATGTTATATATTTTTATCATATGTTGATAATTAACTAATTAGTGTTAATTTTGGAATTTGCTCACATGACTCTTTGTTTCTTTTTTTCATGCTTAAAGGTACTAGTTCAAAGATTTGGTTTATTTTTTCTATAATTTCAAAATACCATTCAGTGTATGTAATTGTGTCAAAAAAAATAATTCTTATTACTTTAAGACAAACTGACCTATATGTTGCAAGAAATATATACAATAGAAGTCACAAAAATGCACTAAAAGTGTCTATACTGTGACATACGGGGTAGATATTTACTTCAAGAAACACTATCATTTGTAGTTGCATGTCAATTTGCACTAAAATTGTCATTATAAGAACACTACTTTCCTGCTTCAAAAATATTCCCATATATAAAAAGTTAATGTTTTAGTTGAAATCTGTGAATGAGTACCTTTAATGTGGATAATTCTACAGGTATCCTAAAAACATGATATTGTCCAAAGACTTATGGATGAACCTGTATTTACCTAAAGACACACTATCCACAGAATGTGCCACCATTCTCTTTCCTGACCTCTTCTTCCTCATATCAGGTGGTGAACTAAGAATAGCGCCACCTGTTGATGGAGTGGTACGGTCTAAATGATGTCTTCTCTTCTGACTGCTAGATTTTTCTACTTCCTGTCTTAAGACTGGTGTAGGCAGACGACCTCTAATTTCTGGTGATTCTGAGACGTATGTTGATGGAGTGCCTTGACTGTAATGATAAATATGTTAAATCAAATACTATTTACACAAAATATTTTATAAACAAGCCTGAAAGTTCTGTCCAAGACTCTGGCTAATTTCTTATACTAAAAAATGTTTAGTGGCAGCATTTTATTTGCTGGAATTTAACATTAATGCTAAAATTATCTTTTTTTATATTAATCAATAGTGTCTATAAAAATTAATAGACTTTTAAACAATTTACATTCTAGGATATATAGTTAATTTCTTTAGTGCATAATTTATCTCAAACTCATACTCAATCATGTGATTTAAATTGCAGACACAGATTTTCACAAAATGTATTTATGCTATTGCCGTAAAAAATGTGCAACCAACAAATTTTTATAAAATTAATTTTAAAATTGATGCAGTATTATTTGGTAGTAATTGCATCATACACTTTAACACATAAAATATGATATCATGTCCAATAATATTACACAGGGAATATACAAGTACTCTAAATTAAATGAGAAACTCTATTACGGTTATTTCGGCCGAAGTCTTTATCAAGATTTTTTTTTCATGAACTTATTTTCATTTCACACTCTAACACCATATTGTTTAATAAGCTCAAATCAAATGGTAACATCATGTCTGATTATGGATCTGCGCCGTGGTAGTTGATGTGCTTCTAATGTAGCGTAGGGTGTGGGAGTGTAATTCTATTTTAGAACGACAGTTGCGGCCACAGTTTCTACAGGAGAGGTGATGGTCAATATCAGATGTAGAAACATTTCTGATCTTTTGTTGATCTCTCTTTAGTTTGTTAGCAATGTGAAGATTTTTTTCGCCTCTACGCAGTGCCCTGTGTAGTGTGTGCCGCCATGCTGAACGGTCATTGGCAAGCTCTTCCCAGTTGTCTGTGTTCATATCGAGCGACTTCATGTCTCTCAGACAAACGTCTCTGAAACGCAGCTGCATTGTTTACTAAGCTCATTAGAAAACAATGTGTCATCAGTAGGTGAAAATGTAAATAAGTTCATGAAAAAAATTCTTGATAAAGATTTCGGGCCAAATACAGAAAATATAGTTTTTATTTTATATCTATATGATTTAACTTATTCTATGACGTTCTAACCTCATATTGTCCTCCTCTAGGTCGGCCCATGCTTGTTTTTTCTGTGGTTGTTCTACTTCACTAAGTCTAGCTGTACTTTGATCATCTTCTGAATCCATTGTAGCAGCTGTAGAATCAGCCTCTCTATAAGCTTGTCTTCTAAACTTTGGATCAGATCTGTAATATATAATATATGATAGTAATGTTGATAAGGTACTACAGGTCAATAGGCTCCCACAGAAAATTGTAAATTGTCTACATTGATTTATCTCTATATATAGATATAATAATAAAACATCATCATTACACATAATTAATTCTGATAGAAATCTATCTTGGGGTCCAGGGAACCGAAAGCACCTCAAACATATCTATTTTATACGCTTGAACCACTAAAACATATCTTAAATGGCTATGCCCTTGAGTATTGTTTAAATAAAAATGCAGATTCTCATTAATGTCATGGAAATATTTGCTTTTAATGCAAAACATAAGCGCATACAGTCTATCAACTGATGAAACGCAACTTGCAGGACAAATTTTGACAAGAAAGATAATGTGGGAGCCACATTAAAGCCGGATTTTTCTGCATATGGGAACATTGAGAACAAGTTTACGTTGTTACAAAAAGAAAGTCATTTGATATATTGCTTATTAGAAAGAATACAAAGGGCAATAATTAATCTTAAAGGAATACAGAGTTTCATCAACTATATATATGTCCTATTGTATCTTTTCTGAGTATTTTGTTGGTATTTGACTAGGATGGCATAAGACATAAAAACTATGGATGAAAATAATGCAAAGCTAATGATATGAAATTGGCGAGAGAATTTTGTTAAAAAAAAACCTTGTATGGCAAATGGTGAAATTGTTGAAACAAAATGGCTGGAAAATATGACTGGAAAATGCCAGAATACTTGCTATTGAGGAGATCCAACATACTGAAAACTTAAACATAAAAAATACTAAGGGAAATAATCCATTTTTAAGCCAGGTAGAGTTGTTGTTACTGTCTAATTCTTTTCAACAGATCATATGTAATCATTGTATGAAATTTCATAAACATCTAACCATAAATGGCAGAGCTATCCAACAATTTGAAAACTTTAACACAAAAATAACAAAGGGAAATAATCCATTATTAAGCCAGGTAGAGTTGCGGTTACTGTCTAATTCTTTTCAACAGATGATATGTAATCATTGTATGAAACTTCGTAAACATCAAACCATAAATAACAGAGATATCCAACAATTTGAAAAATTTAACGCAAAAAACAAAGGGAAATAATCCATTATTAAGCCAGGTGGAGTTGCTGTTACTGTCTAATTCTTTTCAACAGATGGTATGTAATCATTGTACGAAATTTCATAAACATCTAACCATAAATGGCAGAGATATCCAACGATTTGAAAAATTTAACGCAAAAAACAAAGGGAAATAATCCATTATTAAGTCAGGTAGAGTTGCCATTACTGTCTAATTCTTTTCAACAGATGGTATGTAATCATTGTATGAAATTTTGTAAACATCTAACCAGAAATGGCAGAGATATCAAACAATTTGAAATTGAATGCAAAAATAACAAAGGGAAATAATCCATAATTAAGCCAGGTAGAGTTGTGGTTACTGTCTAATTCTTTGCAACAGATGGTATGTAATCATTGTATGAAATTTCATAAACATCTAACCATAAATGGCAGAGATATCCAACAATTTGAAAACTTTAACGCAAAAAAAAACAAAGGGAAATAATCCATTATTAAGCCAGGTAGAGTTGTGGTTACTGTCTTAATCTGTTCATCACATGGTATGTTATCATTGTATGAAGTTTCATAAAAATCTGACAATAAATGGCAGAAATATATGCTAAATTAAAAACTTTAACGCAATTGTTAACGACACCAGACACCCCAAATTACAAAGGGCAATAATCCATAATTAAGCAAGGTAGAGTTGCGGTTACTGTCTAATTCTGTTCATCACATGGTATGTTATCATTGTATAAAGTTTCGTAGAGATCTGACTTTAAATGGCAGAAATACATGGTACAATAAAAACTTTAACGCAATTGTTAACGACACGGACGCCCGCCCGACCACCCGCCCGCCCTCCCGCCCGCCTGTGTTCGCCAAACTATTAGCCGAATTTTTTCGTTGAAAAATCCGGCTAAAAATGCATGGCCTAGGCAACTAAGTGAGTGAGCATGATACAAGGCTCAAATTCGGTTGACACACACACACAATGACTAGATAAATAAATATGACTATTTATTATATGCTTTCCAATAGAATACCGGGATTTATCGGTGAAATAAAAATCAATAATCCACTGTTTTGAAACAAAGAAAATAAATTTGTTATTTTTCACTGTTCACCGTTCTGATGACATATCATTCTTAAACTTTAAAAAAGCCAGTTTGAAGCATATAATAAACAGAAAATTTGTTTATTTCACTCGTGACTACACCACTTGTGAAAATATTGCATCCTTAGCTGACTAGTGAAATAAAAATTGATCTTACATCGAAATAAACAAATATCCTCTATTTATTGCACAGAATTTAGAATACTTACTCTCTGTCCTGTTTATGACATCCAATTCCAGATTCTAGGGACAGAGCAGATAGAGTACTCCTGGCTGATGGTGTAGAAGCTTCCCAGAGATCATTCTGTTTAGCCATGAGTTGAGCCATATGTTCTCTTGAGAAATGAGTACCTAGTGCACGTTGTCTATATTCCTGAGCTTTACGACGTAATTCTATAACCTCAGCAAACCAAGTAGCTAAAGCTGGGGCTTTAACTGTTTCTTCAGGCTGGAAAAGAATGGCTACAGTTTTAATTTGATGAATTTAGTCATATTTCCTATGTCAATGAGCATTAATCATTATAAACTTAAATTAGATTTCACAAGCTTATCATTGATTTTTGAAGTACAATTGAGAAAGTAGAATACATAGCTGTAATAGTTGAAATTTTAAATAAAAAGTGAAAATGTTAGTCAGTTTAATGGATGTTATCTAAAGTATTGGAAATGGAAAGTTTTTCCCCCAATTTCATTTTTGTGACTATTTTTCCTCAAAAAGGGTCCAGTCACCTTTTCCCCTAAGAGCGAAAATATTGTGAGTATTTTCAAATCTATCCATGGTTGTGAGATCAAGCACTTTATGTCAGATAACAAACAAGAAAAGATAACAGTATCACCTACCCCTTTTATCTGTATATGTGGAGGGGCTGCTCCATGCCATGACCCTCTTACATAATCAAATCTCTCAGGTTCCTTAAAGTTTGATCTATATTCACTTCTGTATAACCTAAAAATATATAAATATTCATAACATGTAAACATAAATATTCATGTAACACCTCATTTGCATAAAACACCTCAATTGCATATCAATTTACTACATAAGTAAAAAATGAAATTGCATTTTATAGTCCAAGATTAATGCATATGCACATTCACCGACTTTACAGCTATTACCTCTAGCATTGGGCTACTGGTATCTATCTTTCAATCTCCGTGGGGAGTATTTTTACTCCGCTTATTAGTGCAGCCGACAAATTGGCGCAACAGAATTATACAACCCTTGCAGGTAACATTTTACACCTGGATGGAGTGAAGCAATTGCAAGTAAATTTCTTGCTCAAGGAAATTAGCAGTGCCCCTAGTGGGATTCAAACCCAGGACCTCTCGATCCCTAAGCATGTGTCCTACCACTGGACTACTGCTCCTACATAGCCTGGGACCCTATTCAAAATGTAGAAGAGATATAAAACATCAGTTGCACCCCCTTGCCTTCAAGGTAGCTGTAAAGGTGACTTTTACGGTGACATGGAAGTGTCTGCTTAGGACTTGAAGGTTATGGGTTCGACCCCAGCTCGGACCATGAATTATTATATATATACACAAATAATAATGTATAAGTTCCAAATTTTTTAAATATTTATTACTTCACAGATACATTTCTTGCTTAAAGACTTAAGGAAATTAGCATTGCCTCACACTGGATTGGAAACCAAGGTATGTCGAGCCAACAACCTTAACTGAAACATTCCTCCTATTTTAAAAATCCATGGTAATCTTTGCGTCTCACTATACAAAGACCATGTATATAAGTCTGTGAGTACAATAACAGTGTCATTAATATAAAAATAGCAAAGGTTAGCTGACCTTCTCAGATGTAAAATAAGGGAATGTCAAGCAGAGAATTTTAGACCAGGTAAATTTAATCAGATTGAAATCAATGGTTCTTACCTTGATTTACGTTTAGGAACTTCAGGAACAGGTTCTGGAACTTTCTGATCTGTTTCCATGGTAAGTCTTTTATTATTAGGGGAGATAACTGGAGCAGAACCAGCAGGTTTGATTTCAGCAGGAGACAAATCTGAAAATATTTCATGTTTCTAAATTAGGGTTGTTTCTTTTTTTTAATTTTTTTTTATTGGATTTAATGCCATTTCAACACAATTTAGATCATTTTACGGCGTCCAGCGTACCTAACCTAGCTTTCCTGGACCATTGTCTATAACCAGTACTCACCCTTCCACAAGGCCAGAAACTTCTCCATATTATCTAATAAATGGAGGAAAATCGACATATTGTCAAATTTTCATGGAAGGGTATAACCTCCCCGGGTGGGATTCGAACCTGCACCCCTTCGGGCATGAGATTCCAAGTCCAAGCACGCTACCAATTGTGCTATGGACCCGGGTTAAATCTGGGTTGATAGACATGTAATCTACATCAGCAAACAATGGTGTAAACCAACATTAGTTGTTTGCCAATTTGTTTTTCCAGACAAATGATTGAATGAGATTAAATAGCGCATAAAATATAACTACCTCCCATTCCCAAAAAATTCAAATTGATCTACTGAGGTTTTATTGTTAGCCCTAAATTCTCCATTGATGGCAAGCCCTGATTTTGGTATTTGTTAAGTAAACTTATATTATGAAAAAAAACCAGAAATAAATATAATTATTTTAATAATTCTTACTTTCCATACTCTTGCTCTTTTGTAACTGAAATAATGAAAATATATTTATTAGATAACAACTATATCTGGAAACATGTAACTTCTGTTGATATTACATTTAAAAGTTAAACAAAATACTAACTACTGCTAATTTCATTGAGCAAGAAATTTACCTACAGTTGTTTCACTCAAGTGTAAATGGGTACAGTAAGGACTCACTTGCTTAAAGGTGATTTCAATGATCAGGAATTATAGTACAAAATTGGAAAGTCGACTCAACAAGTATATAGATGCAAACTTTAAACCACACTAATTTTTGAACTTTTACTTAAATGAACAGTAAAAACAATATGTCCTATAACAATCCAGTCCTTACCTATGCCAATCTAAGCAGCAACAAGTTACAACTAGTAAATGTCACGTACCTTAAGGGTAATCTTATTAAGCACTGAGTACAATAAGGGTTCTTACCTTGGTCCTTTTCTGAGGGGCTACTGGTACTGGTTCTTCTTTCTCTACTGGTATCAACTTATAAGCTTTAAATTGTTTCTGATATTCTGTTACTTTTGGTATCACAGATTTCTTGGGTGGAGAAAGTTGTGGGTTACTGTTGTATACAACCTAGTAAAGAAATACATTTATAAACATTGATCGACATCTGATGCTTTCTTCAGCCTGCATCAACAGTTTTACCAACATGAGAAACCCATGCCCTGGAAAGTGAGGGCGTCCAAGAAAGAAAGATATGGTCAGAGTGTATAAAAACTGATTTTAGAAGAATACAACCTCATGGACACGGATCCTTTAAACAGGGTCTAAATGCAAACAAATGTCTCATAATCTAACCACTTACTGCCTACCCCAGTTGGTAGGATGCTGGCAGCAGATGAAAATAAAACAATGTAATTGAATGAATGATTGGTAATAGTGTTGTGATCTTAGGTAGATATCTATTATTAAAATAGTAACTTGTGACAGCCTTGCTGTTGGGTTAACCTTTTAATGACCTGATGTCTCACCCTCTACCCAGATAACAGGTTCAATTCCAAGCTAGGACATACAGTTTTTATCCTCTTAACTTACTTTACTATCATAATAAGTAAATGAAACTTCTCTTAATGGGACCTACAAATAAAACCTTCCCTGAAAAACACTTACTAAAAGAACGTACACCACTTTTGACTGAGCATTTTTTCAATTTAAAACAAATAAAAATCCATCTGTGATGTAACAGACAGTCTAACTGGTAAACTGATTAACATTATAATGTATGTATGCCCAAGAAGTAGCTCTTAGTCTATTTCTTAATAACTTTACCCAAAATTTATCAATGCATGACATACCACTCCAGACATTTAAAAAAATCAGCTTTGAGTTCAGGCATCAGCTAATAATCAAATAATGACAAATAAACTACGAACAGGTTTCTAAGTAATATCATAAAGAACAAGAACTTAGCTAATAAATAGAAATCTAATATTCTAAATTCTAACAAAATTGTTAACCTAATTAACAAGTAAAACATAAAGCCTTAAACATTGAAATAACATATAACATTCAATTTGTTCAATTCTTATAACTTACAGACTTTTTCCTTCTGTTGAAATACTAGACAGGACATAAAAGGACAAAGTGTAATAAAGATTTTTTTAGGAAATACTTTTATACCTGTCAGAATTGTCAAGATTAAAAATTTTGGAACCAAAACAGAAAAACAGAATTACAGAAGTACATACACATTAAAAGACAAGCTAACTGGCATAACTTTCTAATTAAGACTGCACATAAATGAGATATATATATATATATACATATATATATATATATATATATATATATATATATATATATATATATATATATATATATATATATATATATATATATATATATATATATGTAAAGGGATATATCGTTGCATCAATCTATCAATGTTCTATCAGCATTTTTTGAAAAAAATTGAGATAATCATCCCAAGCGGTTAGTTTGACCTTGCTCTATCTTTTAAAAAGGTTTCTTGACTCTATACATAGTTAATGTGCCTGCCAAGTATCATGTCTACACAGATTGAAACAATGAAGATATGACCCTTTGAACTTATGAAGTCCATTTCCCCAAAAAAAAAATTTGGTAGTTACAGCATTGTTAAAGGGAGGCGATGATATGTATTAGTCTTTGCAACAAACTGTCACCAGCACTGGACATTCGGTCAAGCAAGATTTAACTTTTTACTTCAATTTGATGGAATGAAAGTTTACTGGAACAAAAATGTTCTAAGAAATAAGTAAAAATATTCAGCTCATTTTAATGAGCTAGCATAATGTTGTCTAAAATTAAATAAAAGATATAACAGTTAATTATAGAATATGTAAATAAAGGCTGAATAAAGTTATTGGACTGTCAAGACCAATCACATTCTAAGTCAATAAACTGACAGTCATTTTGAAGGAAATTTTAAAGGAAATTATTGAAGGATTGATATAATTACTGATTATAGAGGTGTATAAATAGCTACATAAACTAGTTTTCTATCTATTACTAATACATGGACATACTTCTTAAACACCACTTAAAAGATATGAGCACAAACATAACATGGTTTATATGATTTTTGTTTTAAACTTAACTGGTGTTTGTCTAAAGAGGTTTCTCTGTTCTGGATCTTCCATTGAGTTTATTTTCTTCTAACTTTAGCCAAAAACTCATTTAAGTCAAATGAATTAAACTTAGACATCTCACACCTTCTTCAGCTGTCTAATTTTGATCATATGACCAGTGATGCCTCATCTGATCATCTCCATGAGAGAAGTACCCCATGAATAAATGGTGCACATATATTGCCACTTTTTATGTTTTAGGAATACATTAGTTTCCTTAAGGTAGTCTCACACAGAACACAGTTGGGGACACGGTTCCTATGTGGTATACTCCGTTATACACGGGTAGACTGGTACGAGTTAGACTCGAATGTAGCACAACTGTATACAAATAATGCACGGATATACTCCATTAAGCAAGATTTGTCACAATTTGAACACAATTTGCATACAATTTGTATATGATTGATTAATGTTTCCAAGTACGGTCTAATACAGTCTAGTACGATCAAACACAACCTTTACTCGATTTACTCAACATTTATAGGATTTACATACGGTCTCGCCGACTTTTGTTCCATACGATTATATACCATACTGACACGGCTAAGCTCACTCGTGCAGTGGACTTCATGTTCCATTGTATATAGGGTCTCACACGGTCGTGTACGATGGCATATCCAATCATACACAGACTTGACATCCATGCCAGTTTTTAAAAGTTTTAAAAATGATATCACAGATACATTTGAATGGCCCGAGGGTTAGTCGGATCAGAACTCCGTTGGTTTGGTTGCAAGTACAGTTTACACGGGTTGCCAACCCTATAAGCTGTGTGTTCTGTGGAAGACAGGCAATACTAACACAGGCAGATATTACGTTACTACCTTTAAGTGGTGTTTAAGAAGTATGAATATTGTTTATACATAATGTGTAGGTTTACCTCCTTGTCACTTATTATCTGTACCAATTAAAAATAATGAAAATCTTAACTATTTCCATTTATTTATCAAGAAAATTTTATTTCCTTAAAAAAGTGTCTTTTAAAAAATCCACTGCCGGTGTTTCCAGCTTGCAGATATGTTAAAAGTTAAAAAATATACCCTGAGGTATATATAGAAAATTGGCTTAAACAAAATATGTTATTATCAATAAATTATGTTTTTATTATTATAATGATAATAAACCCCACTAAGGTATGTAGGTTCTTGAACTGAATCCAAGTCCCCTGGATTGGTTTTTTTTTTATTATTATTGATTTTTAACATCATATTCAACACATATTAAGGTTATATATACGATGGCCAGCTCTTCCTTCTATAGGTTTCCCAGACACTTTTCTATCACAAGTACTAACTTACCCCACCACGAGGCCAACAACTCATGTATAGGGTATGACCTACTGGGACCGGGCTCGAACCCGCAATCTCCAGACTCGAAGTCAGACCTGCTAACCACTACCCCACAGCCACGGCTTCCCCCTTGATTGACTTTCATACTTGCTACTGACTGATGAAGCAACCCTGCAAGCTATTTAATTTTTGAATCACTATAAACATTGTGAGATACATAAAAAAGATAAATCTAACAAAGGGGGATTACTCCAGCTTCTTGAACAACAAGCGAAAAGTACAACATGAAAATGGTGCCCATACTGAGTAGAGTGCATAAAAACTGGATTGGTTTCAAAAAATGTTCCAAAGAGAAGACTAGTCTCAACTGCAACTTTTCAAAACAAAGACCCATTAAATCATTAGATACCAAAATGGTTTACAAACACAATTTTAATAAAAAACAACTTTTTTATTATAAAATCTAGCTTCAATTATTAGACTGATAAATAGCTACCATCAAATTTATTATGTTTTAAAAATTTCATTTAAAACCAATCTCATTTAGAAACATTTGGAGAAACCTGGCCCTGATATAATTTGTTCATGAAAAAATTATTTTTCATGCATATAAGTTGAAACCAAAACTTAGTAGCAAAATATTTGACATGTCTCTGGTCTCAAAATATGTTCAAATATATATCCGAGTTTTGACAAGGATGAAAGTCACAGCTTTGAGTTTTGAATCTCAAAACATCAATCCAAAACCCTGAGGCCTGTACTATCAAGGGTCTTATGACTTATTTGCATCTAAAACTTTCTTATATAATATTGTTACATTATCATAAAATTTATGATAATATGCTGTAATATGGTGGGTTTGGTGCACAACAATTGTAACTTAAAATAAGAAAAGAGCAAGTTACGACCATTTTGTGCTAAACCCATGATATTCTGCCCTGACTTATACACATGAAATTAAGGTATATCAAACACATCACACATCAAAGAAAAGTAGTGACAAACTATGTTAAAAGCTACAAATACCTGTTCAGCATCCAGTAATGGTGAAGCAGGAGGACCAGATTTCCAAGCAAATTGTTTCTGATATTCTGATACTTTCTTAGTTGGTCTAGGAGCTGAGATACCTGTCTTGTATCTTAGAGCATAGTCAGCCTGAAATTACAACATTTTAATACACTTGTAACTAATGTATTTTTGTTGTGAAAGCAAATTATCATCTTAGTTATAAATGGCCACAAAATGCTTAAAATATGTTTCTATATTTTTAATGCCACAACAAGTTGATTATATGTTCTATGGATTTGCTCACACCTTAATTTTGACGATTTTTACACACAAAAAATAAATTTTATTTCCTTGCTTGCTCATAAAATTTGTTCTTCGCTCGCCCCATTCTTTTCCAGAATTCCATAGAACACATGATCAACTTGTTGTGGCCATAAAAGTTCTTATTTTTCAAAATCCTGAAATCTTGTCAGTTACGTAATAAATTCCACTTTTGGAAAGTCTGCCATTGTAGGACTGCTGATGCAAAATGACTGAAAATTGTCTCAACAGACTTTTGGCACACTAGGAAATGTGCCAATATTGATATTTTAGCACACTTGCACATTACTGGAATACATTGAAAACATTGAGGCTATATGGGCAAACTTTTATGCTAATTTTGTTACTATTTATAGTAACAAATGCAAAAAAAATACTTACAGGAGCTTCAGGTGCTGAGTCCATCACACCTTTATCTATGTTGGTTTGAGCAAATTCATTCATATTTCCTACAAACCTCTTTGATTTCATAGAATCCTTCACTGGGTCTCCTCTATCTAGATTCTTTACCTGTAAATAATATTATAATATACTGTTGATAATGATTATCACAAATAGAAGAATGTGTCCCACCAGCTTAGTCCGTAGAACACCAGGCTACAGATCGTGGGTTTGATTACTGGCAAGGCATACTTTCATGGAACTAGTTCATGAAATATTTTCTATGAAAGAATGTGCCAAGTAACAGGTTAACAGTTTTATCCAAACATTAGATCCAGAGAAATAATGGTCCACCATCACAGTGTTCTCATTAGCAACCTTTTGCCGACCTAAACAGCCGGTTAGAAAGACTAAAAGGCCTGTTAAAAATAGCAAAAAATAAAGAAAGAAAGAAATTGCCTCCAGACTGCCCTAGAAAGCCTATTACTTTTCTAATTGAGCCTATTTGACAATATTTTACTGAGAACACTGCTGCATCTAAAAAAAATGCTTTTCTTTTAACCCAAACCAGAAATCAAATTTTATCATGTCCAGGTCAATTGAAGGTCATATTGAGGTTAAAGGATCTTTTAAAGGTTTAGCTTTTGTTATTTCCTGATTGTTTTTAAATTGCCAAAGCTCTTATAAAACTTATTTAGGAAACACTGCTACAGCAAATGGTAAAATCTTCATGAACTACAATGGACTTTAACTGAAAAGATAATGAAATAGCAAGTTTAAGCAAATTAAAAGAAACAGCCTTTTACATCATAAAGCTGTCAAGCTTCCAAACAAAATCAGAAACTAGTAAAAATAGCTTAATGAATAAGAAGCATTCTGTTGTTCAAATTTTGTGGTAACAAGAAATATAAATGATAATTTATAACAACACAAAACAAGCAACTTAACTTCTCCAAGTTAGTAAAAAACAATCAATTCTGACTTGGTTTTAGTAATGAGGATACATGATTTCATAGGTACAATAAATGCTTAAATAGTACAATTGTTACAAAAGAAATACAGTGCATAAGTATACAAAGTTAACAAAAGACAGCCACAAAGCACCTCCTCTCCTTGGACGTCACTTGAAACTGGCTTTTCTTCTATCTTCTTGTCACTTTGTGCTAGTTTCTCCTCTTTCGGTTTGTTTTCAGTTTTTGCAATTTTATCATCCTTGGGTTTATTTTCAGTTTTGGTAATTTTATCATCTTTGGGTTTATTATCAGCCTTTTGCTCAGTTTCAGTAACAACTTTAAGTTCTGAAGACTTGTTTTCCCCACTATTTCCTGAGTTAGTCTGTGTTCAAAGACATGTAAGTAAATAAAAATGTGCAGGTATGTATAAAGGGTCAAGGACTCAAGGGATTGTGTTGTTAAAGGGATCCCTAATTTTAATTATCTGTTGTGTAAGGAATACATGTTAGGGCACAACCAAGGAATACCTATGATGCATCATCTATAAAAACTCATGTCTGATCAAGTAGGCTATTCTCCATTCTTAATGGTAAAAGTAAGTAAAACTATATTCCCAGATTTTCATGGAAGCAGACATAAATAAACATTGAGGTTTATTAACATTTTCTGTCCCCTTTTTATGGATAAATATTGGAAAGTTAAAGTATCATCTAGTGTAATTTATAAGTCACTTATTATTTGAACATTATAATCAGAATGAAGTAGATGTATTTGGTACAATGAATAATTTTGAAACTAAAGAAGAGTAACTTTGACAGGTCAGACATGAGTCAATGATAATAACAGACAAAACCATTGCATTGATTTATGGTACTGAATAGGTTTTCACATGACTACTATTTCCAAAAAGTTTCCATAATAAACTCGATTTGTAACTTAATCTGATGGTTTTTTTTCCAACTAAAAGACTTTTTTTGTACCAGTTGTACCTGGGCAGAACAAAGTTAAAGCACTAACATGTGTACACAGAACAATAGGATTCAATTTGTTTTGTATACTTTTCAGCAATAATATGTTAAATAACTTCATTCAGCAAAGATGCATCCTGTACAAACAATCTTGTTCAGCTGGAAAACCTTATAAATTTGAGTTCTAAATATAAACTGCTGGTATTGATGACAAGCTGGTAATTTAAATATCCATAACCTCACATGAATATATTTGACTAACCAATTAGAGTCAGTCAATGAAATGTTTAATCCAGTAACATAAATCAATGTACAAAACACACAACATAAAACAATGAACAAAGCCATACAAGCTACCAGTATATACAGTAGCCACCAAAAATCCCAAAAATCTGTTTTCAGTCTACGAAATTCGTGGGTGTCCAGTTGCCCAGGACAACTGCTATTTAGTTTGGGCAACCAACAATTTCTTTTGGGCAACGAAAATTCTTCAAATTAATGAGAACATAATTATACTACTTGCTCTTAAAATAATCTGTTTGGACAACCACTTTCATATCCTAATTTTGTAGACTGTGTTTTTATGTTTACAGTAGAACTTGGTTATAACATACTCGGTTATAACATAAACTCGGTTATAACATACCATTTTTCCTGGCCCAATTTTCATATTTTGTATATAACATACTTAGTATGCTATATGGATATAACATACCTCGGTCATAACACACCTTTTTTCTTTGGCCCAGCAAGTATGTTATATCCAAGTTTTACTGTAATTAGAATAGCTAACCCTGGGCACAATATTAACTAAAGAGTTGCTCTATAATGGATGAATTCTAAACTGTATGGCTTTAAACACTTTCTAACCAAGCAACATTACAAACATTGTAAAAAAAGCAAAAAAATTATTTTCAATTTTTTTCATAAATTGATAAGCAAAATATAACAACCAAAGCATGCATAAAAGCAAAATAAACTCTTCCTAAACAGCAAAACTGTGAACTTTTGGTGCAACACAGCAAAGGGTGAAAGCTAAAGTGTTCTATGCACATTTTACCATTATTATACAGCAGTAGTAAAAGGCTGTTCATAGCACAATCAAGAACATAGCAAAATTACTTAAGGTATCAAGAAATTTCAGAAAGAAATGATTCCTGGCCACTTAGTGATTGCTCTAAAACTCAGACAATGACATTGAGGTCAAAGAGACAAGGTGTATAATTGACAGGCATTTTAACAAAATAAATAATTTAACTCAAAATTTAGGATAGGGGGAGAGAAAGAGACAAAGCCAATCACTTTGCTGTTTGGCTTTACAACAATTCCTATGATAGTAAAATTTCACAAATAACTGTGTTCAGCCTCATTAATTGGAAAAAGTACTACATGTATAATGGATTTGGAAAAAGTGCCACACAAAATTCTTTAGCTTTTACCCCTTGAAATAAAATGCAAAAATGTAAAGTGAAAAAAGCATTAACATTTATCTGACCACACTATTCTTACCTCCTCTTTCCTGGTTTTACTGAGCTTTGGTTCACTTTGTGACTGCTTTGGTTCACTTAGTGACTGCTTTGGGCTCCTTGCCACTTTAGGTTCTTTTTTCAGGTTGGATTCTTTCAACTCTTGTTCCAACTGATCTGGTTGGCCCTTGGGCCTACGGGGAGCTAACGGAGTGGAAGGTTTCTTAAATTGATCAGTATTGACCTTAGGAGCAGGACTTGGATTCCTGTTCTCTTTAGATACCTAAATAAGGTAAAATATGATATATAAAAGATAAATTTTAAAATAACAAAAAGATAATTTAAAAAATTTACAGTGTGTTAGACAAAATAAACTGACTGAAAAAGTTCTCAGAAAATGTTAGCTATAGATTTTGCAGGTATTTTTTGTTAGAATATTTGAACCAAGTTGCTCATGCATTTATGGCAATAACACAATGCATTAATGTTATAGACTTTATGGTCATACAATAGTCACAAACATGGGTTATGATAGTTTTAACAAGAAATGTAATGTGGAAACAACATTAAAGCCAGATTAAAAACTTTAACACAAAAATTACAAAGGGAAATAATCCATAATTAAGCTAGGTAGAGTTGTGGTTACTTTCTAATTCTGTTCATCACATGGTATGTTATTATAGTATGAAGTTTCATAAAGATCTGACAATAAATGGAAGAAATATAAGCTAAATTGAAAACTTAAACGCAATTGTTAACAACACCGGACACCTGACCGCCCATGTTTCGCCAAACTATTAGCCGTATTTTTTCGTAGTAAAATCTGGCTGAAAATGATAAAAATTACTATAACCTTTGAAGATAAAAGGAAGCATGTCAAAGGTCAACAAGCAAGAAGCATCAGCAAGGAAAATGGACACACAAACTCTAGTTGATAAGGCTCACCTTTGGTTGTAACTTCATCTGTTTAGGTGGTGAGATATCTCTAGTATTGGGAGGAGCACTCTTAGGAACATATTTAACATTAGATGAGAATTTATCCTGATTTCCTAATAAGGCGTAATCCTGTCTTCTGTCTCCCATTCCGTGGTCATAGAAACCATTACTTAGAGTTGTTTGAGGTCCAGGTGTTCTACGTTT
The DNA here is from genome assembly GCA_025267735.1 of Mactra quadrangularis. Taxonomy (NCBI): domain Eukaryota; kingdom Metazoa; phylum Mollusca; class Bivalvia; order Venerida; family Mactridae; genus Mactra; species Mactra quadrangularis. Next base: position 27,152,974 of record CM046302.1, read on the forward strand.
ACTCTGTAGAGGTGGTTCACTTTGAATGGCTGAAAGTAAAAACATGAAACTATCAAGTCTGTAGTTACAATTATCTAGAATCAAATCAAAGATCATTCATAAAGCTCAAAAATTCATACCATCTATTTATTTGATGGGCTTTACATTTATCACACAAAAGTTCTTACAAACAACAAAATTTCATTTCTATATAAATAAATCAATTTTACCACCTAATATTTATGGAAATATGATTCATTTTATACATACATGTAAAATGTGTTTTAGAACCAGAATGTAATTTTCTTAAATGATAAATATGAATACTTAAAATTGAAATGATAAAAAGGATTATAGTTTCATGCAGTTATATGAATGTAGTTTGTACAAAATAACCAGTATATACTTATACTTTTCATTTAAACACAAAACTTTTAAATGCATTTCAGTAGATGAATGAAAAACTCCATGAATAAATAATATATTGTATAATAAGGAAGAAAGAAAAAGTTAAAAGCAAAACATGCGTAATTTAGGGTGCACAATACAATGTGAATCGAATCATGCATTTATATTATATATTGTCCATTTTTTTCTCAACTGTCAAAACATAAATAATGTCATTGTGACTTTGTGGTCAAAATGTTTGTCATCTAACCTTCATGATAGTGGTTCTTCAGTCACAGTGACATTATTCTAACATTGACAGTTGAGAAAAAACCCAGAATATAACGATGAAAGCAATACAAAATAAAGAAATATGTATTAAAATAGAACGATGTGCACAGCAAACCCAGGTGACTATAATATTGATAGGTCAGTGTGAAGCTAGTCTACATTCTTCTTTGATTACAAGTAGTGAGACTAGTTTGACATTGACTCATTGATACGTATGATTAGTAAAATACTATTCTAAGTGACTATATCATAGTGATTATTCTAAAACACAGAAAAGGGCAGAGGGCAGAAAAAGGGGCAGGGTAAGTCAGAGGCTTAAAGTTTCAAAGTAACTATTTTTTGATATGGAGAAGAATAAAAGGGCTGTGAGCAGAGTAAAGGGGCAAGGTGCAGCACCCTGCAATTCTGCTTTATTAACTATGGTGTTATAAGCTCCAGAAAAAAATCTTCATAAATCTTATCTATAATAAAGTAAATGTGGAACCAAAATATGACTTGCTTGAAAATCAGCTAGGAAAATATGATTTAAAATCAATAAATGCTTGTAAAAAATTGAAATAAATTATCATACAAAACATGCCATTGTGCAGTGCAAAAATCAAACCAAACTTTGATCTTAAAATTATTTACAAATGAATATATATTACTTAAACAAAGATGCATTATAAAGTTATTCATAATATCCCGAGCTTAACTCAAAATGGTAGTAACTCAAGTTAAAAAAAGAGTGAGTTACGACTGTTTTGTGCTATGCCCATGGTCTTATAACAAAGCAAAATATGTACATCAATATGCATGTGTTAACAATCATAAATGTAAATATAATCATGTGCTATATTACATAAATTCAAAAATCTAATAAAAAGAGTATCACACAGAGTACATGATGACTAAAAAATAATGCATCAAGCTGAACAAAGCAAAAAATATTAACTTCAAGGACACTAACTCTATTGTTCCAAGAGGTATGGGCCTGGTGGGGGAACTCTTCCAAAGGTCAGACAAACATTTGACCAAGTTTCATTTAAATAGGATAAAAACAATTTTTACTATGATCAGAGACATACCAAACAAATGCCTGGCTGTCTAGCAAGACATGTTTCTACTTATCATGTATATAATTTGGTGGTATATAAATATATTAACATACATGAATATTAACATTAGAAAAACAAATTGTTCACAAATTGAAAGCTGTTTACATGTATATGAAAATAACAATAATTATTACAATGTATATAAATACTTTTATATCAAAAATATCGTAGACATTGCTTGAAAAATATAGATAAAATTTCTTGTCAGAAGAATAAATACAGAGCCCTCCATATATCCTTGGATTAAGTCCTATTTTTAGGTCAAACTGATTCAAATTTACCCATGAAAAAAGTAACAAAGAGTCATCTGAGCATATTCCAGAGTCAGCACTTTTAAGTGTAACAAAATTGGATTCAAATTATGTTACATGAATAAGCTTTAATTCATATAGTGAAATTAAATATTTAATTTTTTCTTAAAATTTCAACTGTCCAAGAATTCTTAGAGAGCACTGTATGTGCAACTAAAAGTCTATATAAGCATGTGACAACATATTGTACATGGTACATTGTACATCTATAAACTAAAATCTAAAATATGTAAAGAACATTTTTGCCATATACAAAGTATAAGTAAATAAATAGTCTTGTTTTTTGGTGCTTTATGTCAATAATTTCAATCCTATAAGGGACTTTAGTCAGTTATTTCCCCTTGTATACTCTTCAAAATAGGTAGGTCTAATTAGTTGGATTACTCGGATTTTACCCTTACTTTTCAATGTTAATTTGCCAAATTCAATTTTAAATAACTTTTTTGTAAATCATTTGATTTGTTTGAAATTCAAGCTAATTATTTTTAAGTTAAAGAACTATCGAAATTCCATCACTTCCGTTAATATCTTCATAAACAAGAAAGATATTAGATGAAATATTTTGTTACCTTTACATAGGAATTCAATGATAAAATCCAAGGAATCCAACTGTAAGGACCTACTTACCAATTGGATAGCTTCAGATTTTGTCAGGGAAAGATAACTGACTACTGTATTACTGCAGTCAGTCAGGTTACCAACTCAGTGTCACTGGAGAAGCAAGATGTCCTAAAACAAGATCTAAACAAGTCAGTTAATTAAGGGTATGACTATTTAGAGCTACATAAGATATTTCCTATGAAACAGTTTGCTACAAAGTATTGCTAGTTAGCAAAACCGTTTTTGCTAACTGAATACATTCAGAACACATTTGAGAGGCTGCAGTCTTGTTTTTGCTGCCTAGAAGCAAATTCATTGCATAGTACTTTGCTTTCATAAAAAGCTAAAATGTTAGCCATTTTCTCTTCTTTATAATGGTATCAATATCAAGTTACATATACAGTGCCCCCCAAAAGTTTGGAGACAATTTTGGGACACTTTCACTTCGTAGCGCTTATCAACAATTTGATAACCATTTATTGTTAAATGTTTTTTAGTTTTGCTTTATTTTTTTTTGGTTATGGTTGTATTTATAATTGAGACAATAAATATAGCCTAAAGACTGTGTTATGGGACAGAATTATATTGATCATGATTTTGGAGGCTTTGGGATGTCAGATGCTGAATCTTTTAAAAATGATGTATTTAAAATGTATTGAAAAATTGTTTTCATTTTATCACTAACCATACTAAATCTATTAAGAAGTAATGCTAGATACAGAAATGATCATTGAAATTTAAAAACTTAAGCATTTTTACTTTGTCTCCTTACTTTTGGTAGGAACTGTAAATCAATATGCATAAAACTAAGGGTGCAAGGGTAAATATAAGGATATTCTAATTAAATAGAGTAAATATGGTAAAGTTTATCTAGTTAAGAAAAGAGTCTATAAAACTATGTATAATTAGAGATCTACTAGCTTATGTATCTATATATAGTTTAAACTACATGTTATATTAGACTTTATTTCTCACGTTTTTCAGAACTCGGTTCATCCACTCTCCTTTTACTCTGTAAACTAACTTCTTGTTTGGCTAATATTAGAAACAAATCATCAAACAATATTAACAATGACTTTATAGGAATAAAATAGGAATGCATTAAGAAATATGATAAAATGGTAAGTCTGCAGACAGCCTTATATACATCCAATTTGGCTTGAAATTAACACCTCATAAAAAATGCTTAAATTATAATTCACTTTTTACTTTATTTCACCATCATTACATGACTGTAGTCTCTTAGTCAAAATCATAAATGTGAAAAGCCTGGAATTTGATTGGTTTATGGAAAAGATTTTTAGAAGACTTCAGAATTTCAATGCTGATTGTGATGGTGTCAAATGACATTACAAAACATTTCTGGTAAAGTTTAATTCTAATTAGATAGTCTAATATCTAGTAATATCCATAATATCCAGTCCTCATAACTATGAAGTCAGATTCATCCCCAAGTAAATAATTTCATATCATACTTTCAAGCCATTTTCATATATCATGCCATTAGTAGAAGCATCAGAAACAGACTGTCCTTATATTATTTTTTATTTAGTTTACAGCATAACATGGCACGTAATCTTTGGGTAACAGATAAAGGTCTCCATGCATTTAAATAAGTTTATTCATTGATCAACTAATTGTCTATTTAGATGTTATACAATGAACAGTTTTATCTATTTAAAGCAGTTCCAATGAACACCACTATAAATCAGTTTATTCCCACCCTTCAACATGGAGATGACAACTTTTCCCTGCATGAATGACAATTAACATTTTTTTCTAGCTTTTGGGGAAGTGTAAACCCTTCTGCAACCAAAATCCAAACCCAGATTCGGGGATTCCATACTAAATTCAACTAACTCACTGAATCACAATCTCCCCTTCACTAAGTGAAACAAGTGACATGCAAAAATGGTCATTTATTTTGTTTTACAGTAAAATGATTCCTTACGTTGATTAATTTCATTTTTCTCATTTGTATCATAACAAGGTTGAACTCTCTTCTTTGCTTGCATGATAGGTTCCTGAAGTGCTGTAAAATTTGTCCAAACAACACATTTGTATTAACATATTTAGGCTTGTGAAGGTCAACAAAAATTAGACAATAAAAACTTGTGTCTTAAACTAGCATTATATCAAGCTGTGATAAAAGAACTTATAATTGTGATTGTTTCAGAAAGAATTTTCTTCAATTTGGACAAACAAAACTGTTAACTTTTAAATTTGAATGCATCAAAAATATTGAAAAGGCAGAAAAATAGCCTATTTCAATGAAAGTAATTAAATCCTTCTGCTGCCAGCATGAATGTCTTTTTACTATAAAGTATAATGTGTGTGTAATAATGAAATCATTGTCGAGGGGGGGGGGCTCTTCAATGTTGGCAGCATATGATGCAACCCACTAATTAAAAAAATAAGATGATATAATGATTTCCTCATCAACAAACTAGATTTGCAGCCAGGATTGAAAAAAAATAATAAAAAAGCATTGCAAATAAAACTAGAACTGCCACCAGTGGCGAAAATACCCCCGCAACGGCAACATTTCAAGATGACAGCAAGTCAACATTGTTGAAGTCCAAAAGGGTAAATGTTGTAAGAAGCATAACAAGAGCTCCGCTGGGCGGGGCATTATACGCCCGTGTGCAGTCCATGCTGTGTTCTATCTCATATGAAGTCCCTGTGACCTTGACCAATGACCCAGGAATAGGTCCTTAACTGGAGGGATATCCAAAGCAAAGATTTTGAGAACTTAGGTACAGCCATGGTTGAGTAATCACTGGCAAAAAGTTTTCCCCACACAAACTTCCAGTGACCTTGACCCTGGGGCTTCAGAACCAAAAGTTCTCACCCTTGAACCAAAGAGTATTGATACATAAAATTTGGTGATCAATCTTAGATAAAGTTGGTTGTTGTTGTTCAGTTATTGTCCGGACAAGGTTTTACTGCTTGCCATTTTGACTTTATTAACATATTGATTGAACATTTGAAGTCACTGCTTGGTAATTTGATATCTTCTTGTTGAAGGTTTAAACTTAACCCTGTTTCCCCAAAACTAATAAGGCACATCCTTGACACATGAGCTACTCTCACATGAAATTTGGTGAACCTAGGTACAGTCATTGTTGAGTTATTACCAGGACAATGTTTTTCGATATGATGCCCCTGTGACCTTGACCTTTGACCAAGGGGCCTCAAAACCAATAGAGCAAATCCTTGACACATGGGCTACTCTCACATACAATTTGGTGAACCTAGGTACATTGGTGGTTCAGTTATTGTCTGGACAAATTTTTTTCATATGATGCCTCTGTGACCTTGACCTTTGAACCTGGGGCCCTAAAACCTATAGGGCGCATCCTTGACACAAGAGCTACCTTTACATAAAACTTTTTTAACCTAGATGCAGTTGTTGTTGAGTTATTGTCCGGACAAGGTTTTTCAATATGATGCCCCTGTGACCTTGACCTTTGACCCAGGGGCCCCAAAACCATTAAAGCATATCCTTGACAAAAGGGCTACTCTCACATAAAATTTGGTGAACCTAGGTACATTGGTGGTTCAGTTATTGTCAGGACAAGTTTTTTATTGTTTGCCATTTTGACTTTATTAACATATTGATTGAACATTTGAAGTCACTGCTTGGTAATTTGATATCTTCTGGTTAAAGGTTTAAACTTAACCCTGTTTCCCCAAAACCAATAAGGCACATCCTTGACACATGGGCTACTCTCACATGAAATTTGGTGAACCTAGGTACAGTCATTGTTGAGTTATTACCAGGACAATGTTTTTTGATATGATGCCCCTGTGACCTTGACCTTTGACCCAGGGGCCTCAAAACTACTGGAGCATATCCTTGACACATGGGCTACTCTCACATAAAAATTGGTGAACCTAGGTACATTGGTGGTTCAGTTATTGTCCGGACAAAGTTTTTTCATATGATGCCTCTGTGACCTTGACCTTTGAACCTGGGGCCCCATAAACCTGTAGGGCATATCCTTGACACATGGGCTACTCTCACATAAAATTTGGTGAACCTAGGTACAGTGGTTGTAGAGTTATTGTCCGGACAAGGTTTTTCAATATGATGCCCTTGTGACCTTGACCTTTGACCCAGGGGCCCCAAAACCAATAGGGCATATCCTTGACACAAGGGCTACTTTCACATAAAATTTGGTGAAGCTAGGTACATTGGTGGTTCAGTTATTGTCCGGACAAGTTTTTTATTGTTTGCCATTTTGACTTTATTAACATATTGATTGAACATTTGAAGTCACTGCTTGGTAATTTGATATCTTCTGGTTGAAGGTTTAAACTTAACCCTGTTTCCCCAAAACTAATAAGGCACATCCTTGACACATGGGCTACTCTCACATGAAATTTGGTGAATCTAGGTACAGTCATTGTTGAGTTATTACCAGGACAATGTTTTTCGATATGATGCCCCTGTGACCTTGACCTTTGACCCAGGGGCCTCAAAACTAAAAGAGCATATCCTTGACACATGGGCTACTCTCACATAAAATTTGGTGAACCTAGGTACATTGGTGGTTCAGTTATTGTCCGGACAAAGTTTTTTCATATGATGCCTCTGTGACCTTGACCTTTGAACCTGGGGCTCCATAAACCTGTAGGGCATATCCTTGACACATGGGCTACCTTCACATAAAATTTTGTGAACCTAGGTACAGTGGTAGTAGAGTCATTGTCCGGACAAGGTTTTTCAATTTGATGCCCTTTTGACCTTGACCTATGACCCAGGGGCCCCAAAACCTACAGGAAACATTCTTGACACAAGGGCTACTCTCAACTAAAATTGGGTGAATCTAGATAGATTGGTTGTTCAGTTATTGTCAGGACAAGTTTTTTACCTATATGAGGCCCCTGTGACCTTGACCTTTGACCCAGGGGCCCCAAAACCAATAGGGAACATCTTTGACACATGAGCTACTTTTACATAAAATTTTGTGAACCTAGGTACAGTCGTTGTTGAGTTATTGTCTGGACAAGTTTTACCTATTTTAAGTCCCAGTGACCTTGACCTTTGACCCTGGGGTCTCAAAATCAATAGGGAACCTCCTCCACCCAAGGGCTATCCACACATAAAATTTTAGGAACCTAGGTACATCCTTTCTTGAGTTATCATCCGGACAAGCAATTGTCCACGGACAGACTGACAGACGGACAGACGGACAGACGGACAACATCGTAACATAATACGACCGTTTTTTCAAAACGGGCGTATAAAAACCATAAAAAACAGGATGCAAACATCAAATTGGAAATAAACAGCAAATTACAGCGTAATTTACTATGGATAAGAAAAAGCAAAATGAACAGTAGTTGTCATATTTCAAATGATTTTTACATGAAAATGAACACCATTTGGTCATTAAGAATGTAAAGTGGAACAACAGACAAAGAGTGATCACATTTAAACTTATCTTCCCAACGTTATAAAAAAATTCAAGATTGCCATTAGTTTGTCAATTTGAATTTGAATTTAAGAAAAAATACATATAAATGTCATCAGCAAGAATTTGTCAGCACAATTTTATTAAAATGGGCTGAGAAAAAATATGTTTGCTTCACAAGATATTAGAAAGACATGTGTGCACAATTTTGCGAAATTTGAGTAAGAAACAGCATACTATACAGTAATTTAAATAAAAATTCAAGATGGCCACCAGTCAGCCATTTTGAATATAAAATGGTGAAGAAAAGTCTTACTTATCAACTGTAATAGTGAGACCTTGTATGCAATTTTTTCTCAAAATCCATATGGAAATAAGCATGCAATACTGTTATAATATCAAATAAAAAAATACAGATGGCAGCCAGTCCGCCATTTTGAATTGGAATTGATATAAAGTGCATGTACACATCAACTGTAAGAATTTGGACTTGTGTGCAAAATTCTATCAAAATTGGTTGAGAAAAAAATGAGAAATAAGCATACTTACAGTTATTAAATCAAATTTAAAAAATTCAAGATGGCAGCCAGTCAGCCATTTTGAATTGGAATTGATATAAAGTGCATGTACACATCAACTGTAAGAATTCGAACTTGTGTGCAAAATTCTATTAAAATATGTTAAGAAATTAATGAGGGTCAAAAAGGGGTATTTTCGAATTTTCGTGCATCAAAACCCGAGGTCTCGGGTCTAATTGAAGCCCTAATAGTGAGTCCTTGTATACAATTTCTTTTCAAAATTTGTATGTAAATAAGCATACAATACTGTTATTTAATTAAATCAAATTCAAAATGGCCACAAGTTGAATTTGAATTATCATAAACTGCATTCACTCATCAACTGTAAGAATGTGAACTTGTGTGCAAAACTCTATCAATATTGGTTGAGAAAAAAAATTCTTGAGAAACATGCATACATGTACTATGCAGTTATTAAATTAAATTGAAAAAAATAAAAAAGATGCAATATCATATATAACACAATTAAATATTTTAAACAAGTGAGATATGTTTCCATAGTTACATGAGTTTTGTATACACCATTAAATCATGGTATATAACAGCTTCTATTCAAATACATTAAGAAATAAACATACTACAAATGTATTAATTTTTTGGGACAGACCACGCTTCCAACCAACCAACCAACCAACAAACCAACCAACCAACCAGGGTGATTCCAGTATACCCCCGAAAACTTTGTTTGCGGGGGTATAATTATTTAAATCAAAATACATTGCAGGGCCCAACATTGCAGGTTGTCTGATGTCCCCTGACAACCTAAATAAGTGTTCAAGCAACTTGCTACTGGAACTAAACATTTGGTTCAGGCAAGCAAAATATATATATGGTAGTCTTTTTAACTTTGAAAATAAATGTCGAGCCCTGCACTGCAAGTGTTAGCTCCCTGCCAACTTGAAATGTTCCAAAATGTAGGATAGCATGTGCTTGGGGTGTGACATGGCAACCAGTCTAAAAATTTAAACCAATAGTGAGAAGGTTTTCATTGTTGTGTTAAAATGGGGAGGTGAATTCACAAAAAAAGCATGCAAATTAACTTCACGGTAAAATTGACAGCAAACATGAGTTGTTGTATAAAAACCATAGTGTGTGAGAAAATCGCATTATAGACTGAGAAAAATATATATTATAGTGTCTCACGTTTATTTCTAGAAGGGGAGGTAACTCTCTTTTTACTCTGAAGAGGAACTCCATCAAAATCAGCTGCAACATAATATTACAAGCAAAATAAGTTTGACATGCCATAAAAAATAATAAGCAGCATATTTCACAATTTTGGACATGAAAATTTTTTTGTTTTTAATTATTTAATTTGAGCAAAAACTTCATACCTATTGTGTTTGCTTTTATGGAACACTTTTACTTCAGCTATTTAAGTTAAAGTTAAAAGTTAAGGTGGTGTTTCCATTAAAAGTCTGCTTCTGTATATACCTATTACGACAGCTTTACAATTTGGGTGATCATTAAAATCACCTTCAGACAGGTGATCCTTCAAAGTATTCATTTACACCTGGGTGGAGTTGAACAACATAACATAAAGCTTGTCATAATAAAATAAAATTAAATAAGATTAATTGAAACATAAAGTCAAATTTGTTTGACTTAGAAAAAAAAATACTCCATGAATCTGATTGAAAAAAAAAGCTATTTCTACTCTATGTTTTTCATTATGAAAAATCTCACATTTTGCTGGGACTGTTTTCAAAAATGGTGGTTCTACTCTTTTCTTGCCTTGTAATGAAGGTTCCATGGTGGAAGCTGAAAATGGTTACAAAAAAAAACAATACAAATATACAACCTGGAGTTAGATAATAACAAAACAGGAATACATCAAATCAACATGATACAAAATTGTACAATACTAATTACTATTGAATACAGTTTACAATTTTCACAACATTATTGTCTTTTTTACAAACAACATCATCAATGACAAATGTGGCATGATGAGACTAAATGAGGGCTGTCATGCAACAAAGTTCCTAAATCTTAATGTCATTTTATAAACCATGTGAAACAAGCACCCAGTGTAAACTAACTAACATTAAAAATATAACTAACATATTTTGATATTTTGTGTACAAAAATTTCAACAATTGAAACCCCTGAGCTATGTGTATAGATATATTAATATATGTGCATGTATATCTATGCACGTGTCTGTTAAAAGTATAGCTAGAAAAACTTTAATTCTTAAAAAATGAATATTGAAACTATTGGTAATATGCATTTCTACTTAACTTAAAAATGTCAATTAAAGTAATTTCAAGCAAATTCTAAGCAAAGTTTGGAATTAAAAATATTTCTTTCAAAACTTTCCTTAATGAATATTTTATAGTACAACAATTTAATATTTGTTTAAGAACAGTCATATCTTTCAAGAACTGAAAAATAAGTGAACAATAAAAGTAATGCATCAATAAAACTGAATTCTCTTTCATTGATAGTAATATTTTGTAGCTACCCACCCACAACCACCAAGTTCCGTGCTTTATTTTCAGATCAGACAATATTAAGTCAGAGGAAAAAAAATCAAACACCATTCTATAGTCAAACAATGACCTTTGAGTTGTGACAAGAAATATTAGGGCCTATCCCCATAAAGTTCAATCAGTATGATATATTAATATTGTACTGCTTACACATATTTAGCACTATTGTTCGTTTTTTCTCAACTGTCAAAACATGAATAATTTCACGGTGAATGCGTTTGTTAAAATTATTGTCGTAATACGTCCTTGAGTTTCCGAAAGTGTGTATTATGATTGAGTAAAGCTTCTTATGCTGTGTGATAAGTTTTAGTCAAGATATTTTTAATGAATATTAGGCCGCAAGTACAAAAACAATGCATTCAGTCACTGTGAAATTATTCAAGCTTTGACAGTTGAGAAAAAAATGGACAATACCACTGTTTAAGCCCACTAACTGCCAGCATGGAAGAAACCCCTCAAAAATATATATACCCCCTTCATTTTTTATACTATATACATACATATTGTATAAGTGTATATTGTCAAAATATTATTCTTTTTTTTTCGCGGGGGATCTGCATAGCTGTTAGCCTGTACTTTAGCCTACCTCTATCGTAGCCTACATATAGATCAGTTATGCTCACATCTCAGCTGTGTCACAGTTTGACTATAGATATAATTTCTAAACTACAAAATACCAGGACTACCTTCAACAATGACTTATAATATATAACTATATATCTAGTGATTACATGTATTCTAAAGCAGAACAGCAGGGTGCTGCACCATGCCTCTTTGCTCTCCTGCCTTCCTTTTTATGCAAACAAGTTACATGCACTTAGAAATATCAACACTCTGATCCTTGCCCTTTTCTAAGTTCTAAGAAATTCACTTATAAATCTGTTTATGGTACTTTATAAGTTATACCTTAAACATGCCATATACTGCCACTTTGAAGCTCAACTTCCAAAATAAGCCAATGGTAGCTTATAATGCCCATTAACAGGCTGTTCAGTCAACTTTTAGTACTAATGTTACAATACAGTACATATCACAAGTCTTTGTTGAATGCTCATTAGAGTTTACAATTACTAAAGATCACAACATCACATTTCATTCAAATACAACAAAATTCACAGTAGGAATAAATAAGGGGACCTAACTCTTGGTGGAGTGATGAAATGCACATATTCTGTAAGAGTGAGCTCCCCTTATAGACACAATATGGGACATCCACAACAAGACCACTACAGAATGGTTAAAAATCAGGAAATGAGGTTTTGATGGTTGATGAAAAATTTGATACAATGGAACATTAAAGAATCAATATAAGATTTCTTTACTGTCTTTGACCCCTTAGTAATTAATAATTGACACAGCCTCATTCCTGATTTATAAGGACACAACATAACTTTCATCATGACATAATTCAGTGTTTATATTTAGCTCACGTTTCATTGTAAATGATCGTTCACCCCCATAAGGAGTTTTCTTCTTATGTTGTAGATACGGTTCAGCCATAGTCACTGTAATGTTAGCCAGAAACAAGTATATTGAAAATAGTTAAAACACTTTTTAGAAATCAACTAAAATATATGTCATAGAACTCAATTGGACTAAAGATCAACACAAGGTGGTGTTTATATCATATAATTTGATCAACGTTTCAACTTCACACAAGTCTTTTTCAGGGTATATTTAAAGACAATTTCAAAATTAATTATTAATATGTTCCACTTTAAGTCACTTCCTCTACACTTTCAGTTATCATCAGACATAATTATCTAAGTAGTTAGTTGGTACACAACATAGCGGGTTAAGCGCAAAATGATTGTAACTCACTCTCTTCTTATATTAAGTTACAACCGTTTTCCGCTAAACCCACAATATGATATTCAATGCCTCGGGAGAGGCTTAGAGCTCTAGGCCTGAGCTTTTAATCTTAATAATTATTTTAATCGATTCTATACTGAGCATCATTTTACCAGCAACTAAAACCGCTCAACTTGATACCGTGGTGGTAGAAAATTGCCATAGAAATTTTTCATTACTAGGTCCAGAAAGTTCACCGCCAACCCCTGGGTTGACAGTCAGTTACCAACTGAGCTTACGAAGGAAACCAGAAATGGATGTAAAATAGCTCATGCTGGCAAGCTATATAATGGGACAAGTACTGAATATCAACAATATTTTATAAAATACAAATGCTTTCAACTTATGAATAGTTTTTTTTTAAGCTACTAATACACGTACCTTAGTTGATTTAGCTTTGCAAAATATTAAAATGGGTAAAATGTATAGGGTTGCAATAAAACATGATAAACAACAGACATAACTAATACGCTACTATTTGAAAAAGCAGCAAAATTTAAGAAGAACTAATTTTAATGCAGAAAATGAAACTAGTTATTATAAGGCTGAGTTTATAAGCAGGTTTGGTTAAACAGTGAACATGAATACTTACCTAGTTTAGCCTGAGCTTGTAATAAAGGTGATGAGTGACTTTGTACTGGCATTTTGTTTTTATATTTCTTTGTAATTCTGTAAACATGAATTAGTCATGATGAAATGATGATAAATAACACATAAATATTAAATGCAAGCACTTCTAAAAAGCACTTAGTACCACACTTTCAGGCAAAACATTCAAAAATGCATATATATAAGATTTTCTTGCATACAAATTTGGCAAGCACTGAATTCCAAGATTTAGCATCATATATAATAAGAATACATGTGTATATTGATTAGTTTTCAAAAGGAGCAGCTGGCTAATTAATAAACAATAACTTTAATTCAATACTCACAGTCTACAAAATTAGTAGATGTCTGGTTGCCCTGAACAACCACTTTTTAGTTTGGGCAATCAACAATTTCTTTAGACTAGAGCAACCAAAATTCTTAAATGAGAAATAGTGCTTGCTCTTAAAATAATCTGTTTGGACAACCACTTTCATATCCTAATTTGGTAGACAGGTGACATAAATTCTAACAATTGTATACTAAATTTATGCAAAGGAAACATAAAGCATGACAAACCAAAAATATGAAAACTGATATCAAATATATATTTTCATGCTTGTGCATAAATGTGAATTTAGTCAATTTACAAATACAAGTATCTTATTTACTAAAACATGGAACAAAGGAAGGCTAAACCTTGCAACTAAAATGAATGCCAAACCTGAATTAACGTGTTAAAAGGAAGCTGGTTCAATAAATCACTGTATAATGATACTCTATAATGATGTAGAATTGAAAGCGTATCAGTACAAACAAATCGAGGGTTGCCTACAAGACTGTAGTAAGTACATTATTAGAAAGAAACAGTTATTACAGTGTTGCGGGCAACCCTCAAAATGTTTATCAAGCAAAACATTTCTACATCCAAAGGGGTTTCTATGATCCAGATCATTCATGGAATTAATCTTCTTCTACTCAGAGCCAAAATTTATTTACATCACTGAAAATTTTCAGTGATATCTCATCACCTTTTTCAACTGACTGTCAGTCAGCTGAAGAGATGATTCTATCCTTATTAAGGATTAATTTCCAGCTTCCTTATAAATTATGAAATATGGTGAATACAAAAAAAGTCAAATGAAGCCCTGCTACCGCTGATATTTCATGCAGTGTGCCTTAGATATACAGCAGTCAAGTTAGTGTCCTGTATAAATAATCTCATGATTAAAATATAGATATATATTAAATTGTTCGATTCAAATATCATCATCTCATTAAATAGCCATAGTCATAAATGATTATATGTTTCAGGACTGACATGTTAAGTCAGGGACCTGGTTGGAGATCTAAGTTCATTACATCTGTTTGATTCAAACCAATAAAGTCAAATTACTCAAGATAATAAATATGAAAACATAGTTTAAAAGCAAATTTTGAAATAGTTCCTAGAGATTTAATTAATCTTTGAAATATTAAAATCTGTATTGGAGTGGAAATCATATAACATTCACAAAATTGACAAACATGCAATTCCAGGGCAATATAGTGAATGTGTTAAAGCATGCAAATGCATTAAATGAATTAAGAAATAATACAAATCTACATCATTTGATGTGATCAATATACCAAGCTTTTAAGAAATCTGTCACAAATTGACCTATCAGTGAGTGCTATAGAATGCTCAAGAAAATAAATGTATTTAGAAAATAGTTGTCCTGAACAACTGTAGTAATAATGATATTTGAATCACACAATGTATGAGATGCTGACTTCATTCTAGCATGCCAAATACCAAGCTACACATCACAATATAGATAGCATTCAATAATAGGAAACCTAGAAATGCAGAGTGTAGCCCAGCATAAGAAGCTAGCTGTTCATCTGTTGGTTCAAATGACCGACTACGGAAAGATTCTCTCCAAACATAGTGTCTGTCATATTCCGATTTTCCCTGCAAGAAAAACTAACTTTATATAATTTTGATATTTGGACAACATAATTATGTATCAACAACTGCATGTGGAAGAAGTTTCCAGAGTCATATGCCATTCAAGAAACAAGTAATGAAATATGTAATACAAAAATGATCAGATAAACTTATTCTGTCAGGATTTTCATGTTTTCAGTACTTTGTTTGCAACTGAAATTATGGACTAAAACACTTTATAAAATAGCATCACCTATGTATAGTATCACTAGTATGATTGATACCAATCAGGTATTGAATGCAACTCAGGATCATAATAGGAAAGAAACCATGCTTGAGGCTGGGGTCGTAACTACTGAGGCCCCTGGTCCTAGAATGTAGTCTTCATAAGAATAATATGATGGCTATTTTGATAATACCCTTAAATAATACCGGTCTTTGCTGACCTAAGATGTCCAGATTCCAGAAACTGGTACAGTGATTTAAGAAGACCAATGTCCAGTCTTTCAATGTCAGTGCATCTTTTATAGAGGGTAACCTTTTCATTAAAGGTAATGTTTAGCCAAGCTGCCTCTATCAAAAATTATGTTCATTGCAAAGTAGTACAGTGACTCAAAATTTCAAATGCGACTAGTTTTTATTGCACAAAATTTGTACTTTTCTTCAATTAAAAAAATACAACTTTAATATATGCCTCTAGTAAACAGACTAACAGAAACAATCAAAATAATTCAGAATAGAACAGACCCAGGTTGATTAAATTTGCATACATAACCAGACTAATGAATATATCAGGGACAGGACAAGCCTGGACATGTTTGACCCCATATGAACTGAACACCTCACAGTAAAAAACCAATTAACAACTTCTAAAACAATCAATTCAGGTTAATTCTCTTATAAAAACGGTACATTTCGGGTCAAATAAAGAAAACCAAACAATGTTTACTGAAAATGTAAATTGCAGCCTTGCAAAATTTGGAAATGATGATTTTAATTTGCGGCAATCGATAAGATGCAAATAAAACAAGTTTTGGGGAGAAAAAATACACGTCAATGATAAAATTATGATTATTACTTTAATATAGCAACAATGCAAAACATTTTACCTTAAATTTAACTGGCATAACGTCAAAAATAGTCAATATTTAGTGAAATTTGGAAAACGAAAGAAACCGGAAGTAAACAAACGAAATCCGGAAGTAGACACGGGTAAGAAAAAACACTTACGACTACAATTAATGCCGCTCCAATCTACCACCAGATAGGGCTTGTTCGCCTGTTGGACATGTTATCAATTTGGCTCACAATGTGCACATTTATTAAATACGGTTGGTTCATTCGCTTTTAAGTACTATATGCAGTATTGCGGTAAAAAATCGGTGTTCAGTTGCAAACATAAATACATCCAGGCCAGTTCTATCTAACTATGTGGTATTTTTTAAAATAAAATTTCCTATAGCGTTTAATAAAATCTTGGAATTTTATATAACGCTATGGAAGAATATACCTTCTTGTTTAAAGTTTAAACTGGCAAAAGAAGATAAACTTGCAAAATTAATTAAGTACGCAGGCCTGCTAAACATTGTAAAAGATCTTTCAGATACGCCTCCCCCATCTTATGGAACTCTCTGCCAGAAGATCTTAGAAAAGTAACAGATTTTAACCAGTTTAAAAATCAAGTTTCTTTCTGGGATGGGCAAAATTGTAAATGTTCAGCTTGTGGTTTTAAATAATATTTTTCTGGCAGAGATTGTCCATAATGATTCTTAGTTTAAAAAATGTTCAAGTTGTAGTTTTTATACTCTTAGTTTTTAATTGATACATATATAGTCAAAGTTATTATTAATATTTATGGTAAGCAGTTGCTTTTAAAATCTTATCTTTGTTTTTCTTTAAACTTCATTTTTATTTGTCTGTGCTCCCTATATGTTTAATTGTTATATTTTATATGATCTATCAGTCTTAAGCTTTGCTGCTTTAATTTTTGTTGTTGTGCTTTATATGTATGTATGCCTAATTCTAAAATGCTTTTATTACGTGAGCATAGTGTCTTTCTTTGTAAAATGTTTTTATAAATGTATTGTTTTTATGTTGTTTTAATGTATGTTTATATGTGTTATATGTATAGTCGGTTCAAAAGCCCAGCAAGGGCTTATGTTTATTGTTTAAGGTATACTTGCCGACTCAAAATAAAGAATTATCTTATCTTATCTTATCTTATCTAGGCAAGTTCCATCTAACTACATGGTATTTCTTAAAATAAAATTTCCTACAGCGTTAAATTAAATCTTGGACTTTTATATAATGATATTGGAGAAAATAACTTCTTGTTTAAAGTTTGAACAGGCAAAATAAGATAAACTTGCAAACTTAATTAAGTAAGCAGGCCTGCTAAACATGTAAGTATTCTGTGCTTTGATCTAGGACTATATATATACAGGGTCCTTCATCTGATTGACCTTAAACAACAGAATAAAAAGTAGTGTTTGGGTTATTTAATCCCCAATATGTTTATGCCAAGATTGCGACTCTCTAGCTAGGAGGTTTTATTTCTTTTTACAAAAAAATCTGATTTCTTACTCAAATATTGAGATACAAGGGAGATAATCTTTGAACTAAACACTATTGAATTATCTCCCTTGATTATCACAAGTTTATTGCTGATCTGCATTAATGATGCAATATTACAAAAAGGAGCTTGTGCACAACATTTCATACCCAGATCTAAGATCAAGAATCTTGGTAACCTCTGCATAAGAGAATGGTGCACAACAGAAAATTTCACATTTTTCTACAGATCAATCGAACTTTCATTGCACACAGCTATTGAGATTAACTATCAATATCTAGCCTCTGCCTTTGTTTTTAACCATGTACATAACTAAAATATTTAGACTCTAGATTGTTTTAAGACTTTTACAAAGTTTCAGATGTATTGTGGTTATTGGTCATTCAGGATGATTACAAGTACTAAGATAATAACTAAATACCTCCTGCTTATATATAC
Organism: Mactra quadrangularis; assembly: GCA_025267735.1. NCBI lineage: Eukaryota > Metazoa > Mollusca > Bivalvia > Venerida > Mactridae > Mactra > Mactra quadrangularis. The sequence goes on from CM046302.1 coordinate 27,171,511, forward strand.
AACAATGTAGTCACTTATCTAAGCAAACTTCCTAATCCCCCAGTACTGAGCTAATAGGATAACGTTTCTAACTCAAGGAAATAACAAGATTTGTTTTTGATTGGATTCAAACCAAGTCAAGTCAAGTCAAATATTTCTTTTCTGTCGGTAAAATAAATCAACATTACAAACATAAACTATGTATAGTTTTTGACCGACATACCAATTTTGAAATTTTGAACCAATGCGGAGCTGGCTATCTACCAACAATTGTGGTTCAAGGTAAGCATGCAGTTAGCAATTAATTAACCTTCATCCTGGAACTTATGTCACATAAGAATATAAATACAAACAAAGACAGCATAATATTTTAAGATTTATTTCTATGAAAATACAAAATTCAATCATACAATGTTTGAAATCACTGACAAGTATGAAATGGTATGATATATGCTAAAATCAACAATTTGCACAAATGAATGTTAAAACAATTAATCAAGTTTCAAAGAACAAGGGAGGTAATCCAACATACAATTTATTCATTTGTCTCCCTTTCTGTAGACATTTGGCGGTAAGAGGGAAAGATTAATGTTTTAAGTGTTTTTACATGTAGAATTAATTGGTTTTTTATAAAAAAATTATTCATATGAAAATGATTTAATAAATCATAAAATAATCTGAAACATTTGTAATAATCAATCACTTATAAGTAAAAGCTTGCAGACTTTATGAAAGGGGTAATGTCATGACATACACTCAATGTGATAATTTTGAATACAGTCAAACAAATACAGATTCTTGCAGAAATACATTCCAAAATTGATACTTGAACTATACATTAAAAAGTTCTCATACAGTTGGAAGAAAATGGGAGCAGTTATTACGGACTGCAAAAAAATGTCAGCAAAAACGGAAAAAATCTGACACCTTTCGTAAAATCTTTCGTATACATCATTTATCCTACAAGACTGTTACCTCCATTCATCATACTGAAAGCTGTTTGACAGTTACTTGTATTCTGACTCCAGACAAGACCTGATGGACATTGCATAACGTAAGCATTCCCAGCTAGATCACACTGTATAAACTTGGTAGGATCTGGATGAGGGAAGAACAAGTTTCTTGTTGGTGCAACATTAGCACATGGGTTTCCTGTAAGAGTTGTACCTGTAATCAGAGTAAAAATGATACAATTTAAGTATAAGTCATTCATTTTCATATTTTTATCAGCTGAAAAAACATACTTGAAATCTTTTGAAGATAATATCTATGAAGGTCTAACAATTCCCATTTACAGAATTTTGATAAATATTACATACTAAGTCAATCCATATACTTATGCAAATACTTTGGTAGAAATAATGTTAACAGCTTGCAAAATGCTAAATTACTTGACAAAAAACATGAGTTAAATTATTACCTCCCTTTATTATGAAAAATGTAAAATACTGTAAAGTAAAGTAAAGGAAAGTAAAGAAAAGTAAAGTTTGTGTTAATATACATTTGTTTTAAAAAATGGACACAATAAAATATTTTAAATCGTCAAGGATTCCCTATAATTTTCAACTGCCATAAAAAATTACATTTAAAAGGAGACGCACCATATTTACAACAGTATAACTTGCTTGTATAAGTTGATTAAACAATGTTTTCCTCCTGAATCCCAATTTATTATTTTGCATTTAATTTCTTGCTGTTAAATAAATTGTTTAAAATTGATTATAGGCCTACACAGGCCCATTTGTCTAACTGTAAAGGCTAAACTATATTTTGCTTTTAAAGATTTTTTCCACTCGCTCTTTTAAGAAAATATAAATTCAATACCTGTTCCAGTGCTTGTTCCAGTATTTGTTCCAGTGTTGGTTCCAGTATTTGTGCCAGTGTTGGTACCAGTGTTTGTGCCAGTGGTGGTACCAGTATTTGTGCCTGTGCTGGTTCCCCCATTTACAATAGAGCCTGCAGGAAGTACACATGACTGGCGTCCGGCATCATATACAAGACGTGATGGACACGACAAGACAGCTGGTTGTCCATTTTTGTCACACTCGATAAATTTTGTCTTGTCATCAACATATGGGAAGAATATATTTCCACTGGCAATGTTTTCAGGTGTACAAAGGTTGGTATTAGGAGCTTGTGTGGCTGGCTGTAAAATAAATGATAAATCACTGTGCTTTATATATTTTCCAAGTATAGTCATGTGCCAAATGATTCAGTTATACATTGAGATTCATATTTTTGTGCTTGTTATGCCCATTTGCAATTATATAACAAACAAAGTCTTACATCATTTTATGATGAAAATATGGATTTTTACCAAATAATCTATATTTTGCAACATTAAAGTTGCAAACTATAGATTATAAATTTTTGATGAAAACCCTTATAAGAAGTCAAATATTTTTTTTAATGTTTCTTGGAATAAACATCACTTTTTGGGATGCACTTGCATTATTTTGGTTATTGAATGCCTATACATCAAACTTGTACCTAATGCTTAAGGAAAATAACTCCCAAGTTATCAATGGTCAGGAGATCAAAAAAATCAATCATCATGAGTTAAACATGATCAAAGTGAAAAGAGAGAGATAAGTTAAAATAAAGCATGAAATAAAGCTGTGTTAGTTTGTTTAAACTAATGTGAAACGAGTTCTTAGAACTTAGATTAATCACTTTTAAGTCCGCTTCCTGGTCCCCCAGTCAGTACTGAGTTAGTAGAATAAAGTTTCATTCTTAAAGAAACAACAGGGTAGTTTTTGGAAAGGATTCAAACCACAGCAGAGCTGGCTATCCAATGATTATCAGTCCAACGTCATAACCACTTGGCAATGCCAACTCCTAAAGTTGTGTTGACAAATGGTGTAAAATTTAAGAAAAGTTTCTTACCATAGATGAGACACATTTAGTTTGTACTTTATCAAATATTTCACCTTGAGGACAAGTTATGATAAACATTCTGTTTCCATCAGCACATTGTAAAAACTTTGTATTATCAGTAGGATGAGGGAAATATATTCTTCCGTTCGCTTGTAGACATATGTTTGGTACATCCACCTCTAAAATATACAAATAATAAATGATAAACTATCCAAAAACTTTTTGGGGTTGGGTTTAACGACTCGGCAATATATTGTATAAGTCATAATGCAATGGTGAGTCAAGCTACTCACCCTTCCTTGATTTATTAGATAAATTATACACATTAAATAATTACATAATTATATTGAAGTATATTTGGTATTACTAAAAATAAAACTACCCTCAGTAATATTTTACATCACACTATTACATTAAACATTTTGGATCAAAGATTTAATACAACAGTAAATTTGAATGCATCCATTTCGCATTAGTAGTCAAAGTTTTCACCGTCAAATGAAAAACCAGAACAAAATACATAAATACAAAACAAGACTCACCTGCAGAAACAGCACAGCCGACAAAAAACAAAGATAAAATTAAGGTCTTCATCCTTAAAGTTGATATGTGGAGTGTTTTACCTTCTAGATCTTGTATGAGAAATGACCAAGATTAAAAGTGGTTCTAACTAGTACATGTAATTATCTAGTAGAATCACCTGGGGCAGAGCTAGTCCATGATAGGAGGAGTCAGGAAGTGCTAAAGTCCCTTTTCAAAATTTTCAAAAATATTTGACAAAATTGTTGAAAATTTTAATTTAAACCACACTTAAAAACCGTTTTTCCAAATCGTAAAATTTTCAAAAAAATATTTATGTGTCTTAACTTTTAACTCATTCTCTCCTTATAAAAATTAAAAAGAATTAAGATCTGCCCTTTGATCTAATTTTACATTCGCATACCAAAGAGAGCTAAGGTCGGGGTGGACATTTTCTAATATTGACACGATTTTATCTAAAACTGACCGCACCAACAGATAGTGATTTTAACTCAATTATAATTTTGGGCGTCAACTAAAACCTAGCACGACATTGTGATAGTGTACAACAAATGAGATTCTCTGCTGTTTACAAACTTAAATGTCTATTTACTTAGTGATAAATATTTGACTTGGTTGCAAGGTTTCATAGATTTGATGTAGCAACACAAAATGTACATTATGTCACAATAGTCAAGAAATGATTAAAGTGACTGTACATGGAAATGATAACTCACTTAATACTGAGATCTGTAGAAAACAAATTATTTAAACTTATGTTGCAGCAGACCCCAGCATGTCCTGGTAAAAAGTCCTACTCCCCCCCTCCTCCCGATAGTATCCAAATATAACCACTGCTCTAGTCCCCGCTTCTTTTGGAAATTACCTTACAGTCTCCAGCTATGCAGAAGAAAGCTAGTAGGTGAAAGGCATGTCTCTATTCCACCACTTTCCCTCACACTACCCAAGGAATGGGAATGTAGGTTACAACTTGGGACCCAATTTCTACAACTATTAGCTGTGCTTATATAACATCCCCACTCTGACTGACAAGTCCAGAAACACACACATAGCCACATAGGCCACATCTATTTAGAAACACACACACAACCACATAGGCCATATTTTATTTAGAAACACACACATAACCACATAGGCCATGTTTTATTTAGAAACACACACACATAACTACATAGGCCATGTTTTATTTATTTTAAATATTTCTATTTCAAGCTTGCTAGTATATTGTTGATTATTCTAACGCAGATATTCAGGGCCCAGCACCTTGCCCTTTTTCTCTACTCCCATATTTGCTTCTCCATATGCACAAAAAATATTTACTTTGAAACATCAACCCTCAGATTAGCCCTGCGTCTTTTTTCTACCTTTTAGAATAATCAGACGCAAATCTAGGAAAGTATGCACTAATGCTAGGGGTCTGGAGACGTGCTTCATCCAGGTAAATTATGATAATTACTGTTTCCGAAGTTTCAATGTGCACAAAGAGCCATAGTGATTAATTTGTGTATTGCTTTATATAACACCATTTATATGACATTTTCATGGAGTAAAGTTATCACAGTCGTTTCAAATAATCCCTTACCCGGGTTGGGCATCCAATTTTTCGGGGTTTTTGGCACTGTTAGATTTTCGATTTCTGGAATCGAGGTTAAGCACATGCCTAAAGTATGTAATGGCAGATAGGCGCCGGAGAATAATCACTCTATTTGAACTAGTACAAATACATTAGAAAAAAGTTGAATGAATAGAAAATATGAATATTATAATAAACTTTTATTTTTAATTCTATGGTGACACAAAATGGCACACTTTTACTCATAATATATTTAAATCTCAATTCACACTGACCATGCAATAATAACACAAATGTAAACATTTTTTACAAATCTAAATTAACATTTATACATGACTATGATTACTTTATAATTCAAAATAAAATAAACCAAGGTGAAATTTGTTAATTGCTTTAAAGATAAATTTCCTACACTACAAACTATGTTTGGAATGTAAGATAAAAATCAGAACAAGTTTTTTGTGTCAAAACAAAGTTATACATTGATAATACAAAACAAAAAGTACATACAATGTGAAAATAAACTCTATCTTACATGCAATAACTTAGTATTAAATCTAAGGCTCGAATTAAGCTCGCTTACTCGCAAAATGCGAGTGGATTTTGAAAATTGCGAGAAACTTTTATTTTAACCCGCAAATTTTCGCAAGTTGAGATCGCTGCAAAAAAAATATTTTTGTCTAAATTAATGAGGCTCAAATTAGCATTGAAAACAGTCAGAAAGATTGATAGCATTAATTAAAGAATCGCAGTACAAACTTGTCCGACATTCTTTGTCTATTCCACAATAACGGACTACAACGGCATTGTTGTATCCATAGTTTAATATAGTACTATGTTTTTTATGTTGCATATGAAAAGTTATGACGTATGCCATTAAAATTTGGGGGAAAAATGCAAGCGATCTTTTTCATTTTTGCAAGTCAAAATAAATTCAACTCGCAAAAATTTGCAAGCTCATTTTTTTTTAAATTCGAGCCCTGATTAAATCTACGGTCTGTATCACCAGCATCTTACAACCAATTTTAGCTGTAAATCTACCTATATTGTATTGTTATATTACAGTCATGAGTTTTTTGATAATATGCTGCCCTGGGTTTTAAATTCTTTTAATAAGCCTCTGAAGTCATCATAAAAAATATCCAAATTTAAGGCCACACAAATATTTTAAGGAACTACCAGTCAGCTTTTATTTCATGCTGCTCAAAATCATTTAATTAAGAAACAAAACAAATATTTAAAACAAGTAAAGGTCGTTTGCGTTAATGCTGGACCCCTATTTGCCGTAAATATCTTTGAAACTATAACAGCGATTTTGCTAAAAATTTTAATACAATCTTATTTCAATTTTTCCTTCTATGATTAAAATTTTCAGAATTTTTAATAGATAAATAAAAAAGTTTTCCATAAGGTACAATGCAAAATATTTGGAATTTTTTATCAAAAATCCGGCGGGAGGTAAAATAAGCTGTTCTGATTATAACATTGTCATACTTCCAGTGTATTTATACAAAGTCCCGTGCGTTTACTGTAAATTTGTCGCCTAAATAAACACTCGAAGGTCTACTGAATTGTAAAGCAGAGGCCCGTCTTTAAAATCGATCGTGTAGAATTTGTATAGATTTTGACGATGCAGACGACAGTGATGATGATATTTGAGTTTGTATATACTGTTCTACTTTGTTATCAAATAAAATTTCTAACCCGGCCTCATATTTAGCTATTATTTTGTATCAACTTTTATGTGGCTGTTCTGATTATGGCACATACCCAATTAACAAAAGTCGCTTTTTGGCTTCAAAATTTGCATTGCATGTCTATGGGAAGTATGTTATGTAATTAAAGAAAAATTCTGAATTTTTGGATTTGAGAAGGAAAATGCTAGTTATGATCACATACAAAATTTGAGTTAATTCCATTTGATAGTTATTGAGATATTTCATGATTTTAGGGGTCCAGCTTTAACGTAAACGACCTATAAATCTGTGAGCTAATGCTCACTAGTGATACCCCCCGCTGTGAGAAATATGACTATCATAATGTAACTTTCACTTAACAAAATCTAAAAATATGCGACAAACAGGAAGTAGATGAGCAAGGAGCATGAAATCGCTTTACACCACATGGGACTATGGGATGAAGCAATATGCAAAGTATTAGGCTGCTGCATGTTATAGTTGCTGAGAAAACTGCCACGGAAATTTTGTAACAGACGCACGCACGCACGGACAAGGGTAAAACAGTATACCACCCTCTTCTTCGAAGCGGGGGTATAAAAAAGGTTTGAGTGACACATAAAAGTATATATTATCTAAACCCTATCATATTATGCATAATTGATAAGCACATATTTTGTAATCAGTTTGACAATATTGACTTGTGACAATTTGACAACTGACTTGTATTATAACAAATCTTCAAACTTCTAACCTTACTTTCATGAAATTCCTACAATTTCATAATGCCAAGTGACTTTAATCATTTACAACCATGTTTTTGGAAAATGTGAAATTCTACAAAATCTGATTGTCAAATAATGATGTAAACAAATCACTCCAACTAATTGTACACTGACTAAGAAGTTTTAAGGTAATCAAAGAATCAGATCAATTGCGTCGCAAGTATTCTTTAAAGTTGTTTTTCTTTGTTGTTGGGTTAAACGCCATAGCAACACATTGTATAGGTCATATAACAGACGTCAGTCAACCTACTCACTCCTCCTGGAAAGGCTAAATCTCTGGATTTAGCTGTTAAATCAAAAACTAAGCGCATACTTTTGTCAGTGACTGACAACTGCCCTACATAATAAAAAATCATTGGTTGGAGGGAGAATGGTCATAGAAATACTTTCATGACCAAGCTCCAAGAAAGTATGCGCAGCCCAGGAATCGAACCCACGACCCCTCGATCAGTAGACTTGCATGCTACCAACTGAGCTAGCCAGGCAGATTCTTTAAAGATGTATAATATAAGTAAATCATTGATAAAAATAAATTAATTTTACAATAATATATCTTTCAATAAATAAATACACAGATAAGTCTACCTAGGGTAGATCACTATAGTTTATTATATACATGATATTCTGTTTAAATATTTAATCTACCAAAATTGATTAAACTATACTGAGAACCATTTAAAATTGCTTATCAGTAAGATTGCAAGTTATACAAGTCCAAAAACAGGCATATAACTCACAAATATTTAAAATAACAAGTAGATACAACGGTGGAGTGATAGTTAATAATTTTCAAGATCCTGGAAATTCCTAAATTTCATGGTTTCTGCTTATAATAGGAAATAAACCTCTCTCAGGTCACAAAATACTGAACTTGGTCTAAATTAGTCATGAAAACTATCACTCATGCAAATATTTTCTACACATGTAATAGATCATAAATGTTCCAATGTTTCTGTAAAACATTACAATTTCTGACAACCATACTATAAATCTATGATTGAGGGCTCAAAAGATACGATTTTGGCATCAATAAGTCTAAATATAATCATTATCAAATATTAATGTATATGAATTATATCATAATTTTAATTTTCAATTATTGAATTGACATTTAATCTGATTATAAAGGCTTCTTTACAGTCTAAATAAAATTTTATGCCCATGGGCAGTGGATAATATGAAAGAAAATTATTTGAGCATTATATCAATATATACAATATATGAATTTGTGTTCAAATTTTAAACTCAAGGATGGAAATAACAGACTAAATATCTAAGACAAAAAATATGAGTTTAAATAATCAATTTATATTTAGAATCTTACGCATTGTTCATCAATAACCATATTTACACAGTTTCCCATGTCTGTCTTCAAGAGGTCAATACAAAAGAAAAAATGAAAATGAAAAAAAAATCAATTTCAATCAATATTTCAATGTGACAGTCAAATTTATTTTTCTGATACTATTAAAAGGGTCAAATGATATATAGTCAAAAAGTATTGAACTGGTACTCATCTGATTTCCTTTTGAATTCGTAACAAGTTTGTTTATACACGTCAATTTTAAGAAATGACTTTTAAGCAATAACTTGACATTATTTAGAAAGTAAGTAAGTTTTGTTTTAGTACTAAATTTAGATCCACCTTACTTCACAATGTACATTGCTAGTTTAATACTCTTTGACTACACTCCATAATTAATTTACATGTTTATTATAACATAAATTAAATCATTAATATTCCAAAGCACACAACCTAGCATTTATAAATGTTCAAAGATTGTCCTTTGGTTTCCCTTTAAAGTTTTCAACTTGGCTCAGTTTCACAAACACTCTCTAGCAAATGAATCAAAACTTTGGAATACATTGGAATGTTACAACTTAGGAATGTACAATACATTTAATTCTCCAGAAATCTTGTCCATGGAATGACCATTTCAATAATTCCAGGATGTATAAACACACTAAATTATCATCCCAATCTATCAGTTCAAGTTTAACACTAAGTGCATGGCTAGTTTATCCAGGAATCCCATGGTCCCTAACATAGTGCAGCATTCTACTTTCTACGAAACACATAGAAATATTAACAACAAACTTTCACAGCTCCTTCACAAGAAATAAATCCTTTTTTTCTAAACAAATCCACCAGAATGTAAGAAAATCTGGTTTATGAATGGATTCAATAATTGACAGGAGTAAGCCCAAGTGGGAATAAATAATTCCTTCTCAGTTCATCCGTACTAACTTTATTATAACTCACATTGTCTTTTTGGTTAGTATGAAAATGACTTTTATGAAAATGTGCTGTGGTACTTAATACCTCTGCCTCCTCATCTTTAAAACCAGCGATAAAGTTTGTCGAAAATGTCTCATGATGCATGCTTAGGTTTGACATAGCCCAATGCATCTTAATGTCTGAAACAAGTCTCTTTTGAGTCCTAGGTGTGCGGGTCTTTTTCATCATGCGGCGAGCTGTGTTTAAAACTTTTATGAACTTGACACCATCCTGTGATTTCTCTGGTGTTACCAATGTCACATGAAATCCTGTTCCTTTATTTCTGATCATTAATAAGAAGAGTTGGAACAATCTCTCTTCATCAATCCTTGGTGTTACAATGTAGACAGTGGCACCGCAACCAAGCCAATCATCTATTAAACTTTTCCACATTTTCATGATAAAGTCATGCATCATGATTCCCCCACCCTCTGGTATCATGTCTATCAAATCTTGTACCTAAAATAGAAAAAAAACAATAAAAAACTCAGATTATCCTTCAAAATTAATAACATAAATTTGAACAAATGCTTTTTTAAAATCATACAACTTACCTATATCACTACAATATGTAATTTTGTAGTTTTTAAACTGTGCATGAAGGGACTAGTTTTAAGCATTTTTTTAAGGTCTCTTCAGCAGCAATGAATGAATGTGGTTAGATAAATATATGTATGTAAATATTTTACAGTAGAATATCTAAGACAGTGTATTATAGTGTTGCCAAAACCAGTTATGAAATAGTAGGGCTTCTTTTTGAATGGTAATGTTGTCTGTAAAACCATACATGCCACTTCCTGAACAGCCTTGAAAATCACTAGGATCAAAGTACTTGAGTCAAACTGTCTTATATGATGCAGCCAACATTAGCATATATGTTGGGTGTCAAGCAGATACAGGAGATTCTGCCTGGCTCAGTAGAAAGATTGAGCAAGCATTAACACCAGTTGAGTTTGATTCATATCGAGGGCTTAGCAAAACACTATTGTAACTCCATTAGAAAATATAGGGATTTACATTATTGTTTTATTCAGCCCTCGATATGGACTTTTTTCAAATTAACTGTAACAACGGGAAGGTTGTATGATCACTTATAATTAATTATAAATAACAAGTGTTTTATAAAGAAATTTAATTTATATACACTACCTCTTCCACATTTTTATCAAGCTGTAGGAATCTCGTGACAGATGTATCGGAGGCATCAGCCAGTTCCTCCATCTCATCGTTCCCTGTCTCGAGGACATTCGGAAATTCTTCAGTCATCCATAACAAATGTTCTTTACCGCAAACCTTCATCGTTCCAGTTCTTTTATTCAGTTTCAAAACAACTTTCGGGCCAACTTTGATCTTGATGATGTCTTCACGTTCCCTGAACGTATCATTAGGATACATGATTTGAAATATATTCATCCACCAAGCGACAATATCCCGGTATGATGATACAATAACTATTTCATTTCCTTTATCGAAGAAATCTATGTCGAACGGAGTGGGCGTGTTCCACACTCGAGCTAGCATGTTTAGCCTTTCCTTTTTCGAAGGCATTTTGGCAATGTTTATCAAATTGGTATCGATTGAAACTAATGGTAATTGAATTGTAACTTTGAGTCACTTCCGTGTAATAGTTACGAAATTTGGTTGAAAAAAAACGTAAACAATGTCGAATGTTGAAGATTTTGTCACATTTCACGCTAATTTTGGCGGTTTGGTTTCAGAGAATGTTTAAACGTTTGAATATCTAAACGACAAACTAATTTAGACTGAAAAAGTCACATAATTACGTCTTGAAGACGAAATATAACACAATTAATACACCTGTAATTAATATTTCACCTGGGCGCAGCCATTGACCAGCGTTGATTGGTTAATTACACCGGGGAGTAACCAATCAAATTAAAGAATTTGTTCACGTGAAGTTCATGTTTCTTATACTACATTAATTCCATTTTCAGCGTAGAAGCCTCCATAGCTCAGTGGTTAGAGCACTGGTCTTGTAAACCAGGGGTCGTGAGTTCGATCCTCACTGGGGGCTGAGGAAAATTAATTTTCTTTTTTATAAACCAAACTTTACTCATAAAACGACCAATTCAATAGTTATTAATAAATAAATCGAATTAATATTTGATTGTTTTAAATAAACAAACAAATAACCAAGCATAAAATAAGATGAAATATACTAATTTATTGCAATTTGGTATCTCCTGAAATTCAGGTAGCAGATTTATCTATTCGAAATTCACATGAAGAAATAATAAATTTGCTAGAAAATTGTTTTGCTCAACCTAAGAGCTGTGCATCGCCAACACATTGTCTTAATTAATGATAATTAGCATTAGACCAAACAAAATATTTGTTTATACAAAGAGAACTAACCTTTGGTGAGTACTAATCACACATCGTTATCCAATAAGCTAGATTTAACTCACCTTGATAATCAAATGACGCTGTTCAGTTTGATAAGGACACAATCATAGAATGCCATTATTGTTTCAATTACGTTCGACTAGGGACCGCCCCATATTTTTCCATAACTCCCAACCCAGAACTTTCAAAAACGGTGTCAAGACAAAAACATGATTTTGACTCTGTAGCGCTGTTAAACGTCGCAACGCCGCTAAACGTCGCAACTGACGTTAAACGTCGCAACACTAACGCTAAACGTCGCAACCGCCGCTAAACGTCGCAATCCCCTGCCGTTAAACGTCGCAATGCTGACGGTAAACGTCGCAAAAAATCGAATGCCGTTAAACGACGCAACCTTGCCGCTAAACGTCGCACTTAGTAGGAAGGTATAGTATCGAGCCAAATCAACACACAAATATTACATAGGACAAATATGACTTCAAAACAGCCACTCTTAGACTCATAGCAACCATCAACATATCCTTAGCAACCACCCCTTGGTCCATAGCAACCACTCTTACACCTTATGCCAATCGCCTTAAGGCCAAAAGTATCCACTATACTGTCCATAGCAACCGATTTGAGTTCCATAGCAACCGTAATTGCACCTTTAATATCCATTTAAATATTAAATGGAATAACTCTCACGGCCATAAACTTTATCTCAGTGTCTATTTTGATCATCTTCAGATCAACTTTCAAACTTGGTCTTTTTTGTTTGTAAAAAGCAGGGGCCATAAATCGTGTGTCAAAAATTGTAGACCTTTAATTCTGTATTTTTCTTTATTAGCTCACCTGAGCTAGCTCAGGGTGAGCTTTTAGGATCGTTGGACGTCCGGCGTCCATCGTTTGTCGCCCGTCTGACTACTATTTGCGAACATTCTAGTGGATACATTTTTACCTCAATTATCATCAAACTTTGTGAGGATGATTGTCTATACGTATTTGATCGGATGAGTTCGAACATGGGTCATCTACGTAGAAAAACTAGGTCACCGGAGCTTAAAATAGAAACATATTGTTAACAGTTTTGTGGCTATATTTTTATACAAATTCCATGGAAATTGGTTGGAAATTTTTATTTACTCTGATTATGTATAATTATTTCAGCGGTACCCCGGTTAGCGATAAAGGGCCATAACGACCCTCTTGTTAAATTTATACTTAGCTTTCCTCAGCTAGTTGAAATGATTCTGTTGTAAGAGAGTGGTAACTGTTAATTAATGACTATTCATAATCGACTGACTTTAATTGGAATGCTATTTGATTTTAGTCATTAGCCGATCAAATCTCACCAACGTGTTTATAGAAATCTCGTAGACTTTGAAAGTATTTTGTATATATACACGATGTAGGGCTGCTAAACGTCGCAACGCTACTAAACGTCTCAACCTTGACACTAAACGTTGCAACCTTGACACTAAACGTCGCAACGCTTCAAAACGTCGCAACCTTGACACTAAACGTCGCAGCCTTGACACTAAACGTCGCAACCTTGACACTAAACGTCGCAACGCTACTAAACGTCGCAACCTTGACACTAAACGTCGCGTTTAGTAGTAAGGTGTAAGCCACGGAAGTCAAGATGTAATAGCTATACTACAGTTATAAGGCACGATTATAAGGCTAATGAAAATAGCTGGGCAAAATCCGAGTAGTCCACCTAATCGGACCTACTTATTTGCATTCGGAACACCTCGACTTTTCATGAATGAATAATCTAGGAATGATTGTTGGGGGTCTATCCTGGCGACAAGGGTTTTTACTACCTACGCGAGGAGAAGCACAGGCGAAGCATGTAACGACCATGAAAAAAGTTCTTATATTATACACACAGATCTTTGTCAAAACATTTTCTATGTTATATATTTAACTAAATATTGTTTATTCGTGGATTTGTTTACTTCAACTCCGGTCAAAGCATTTTGTTTAGGAATGTGACGAAAAGGTAGTTCCAAGATGGCGTCTTAATATGTCCGAGGTTATTCGTAGCGAATGGCCGAGGAGTTCCAGATGACTTATTTGAAGAGTATGCAAGGGGAAATATCTGACTAATGTCACTTACAATACACTCAGGTTCTACAGTCACGTGATCTATAAAAACAACTATTAAAGTACACAAATTTGTTTTCACCGATTTCTCTTTCCAGACAAAAAAAATGTGAAATCACAAAGCGCATAAAATAACTGCATGTCAAACTTTTCCTTCTCGAAAAATCACAATCGGTCCTGTACGGTTTGATCGTTAGTGAGATATAGATTGCGCAAATATTGAATCGAGCGATAAGCTAGTCATGCGCAAATACCGTGAAATTAGAGAAAATAAATACAACTGACATTCTAATACTTGTATAGGCATTTTGGAACTATGGAACGTTGTAGACTCATTCCCGCTTAGAATGTACATTTGATGTCTCCAACGTTTATCATGTTTCCAGGAATTTAACTTACAGAATTTATGTAAATGAAATGCATATTTACAAGTGATAGTGCTATAGTAAAAGTATAAACGACATATTTCGTGAAGAAAACTTCGATTTTTTCAAAATATTGTCACTTAATTAAGCTAGGGTGTAGAAAATCCCTATGTCTCCAATGACAAATTCTTACAGTTAGCTTCAAATTGTTAAAAATTCAGACAGATTTCCAATAAAATATATCTTTAATATGTCAATTATTACTAAATCCTCAAGAAAAATACATATTATAATGTAAATTCAAAAATAATTTTCCACACCTCATACAACAAACGTTGTCTCCAAACTCCGATAACGTACGGGACATTTATTTAAAGGCTTCATTGATCTCACAGCTTTGCACTCTTTACAAACTATTTTTGTGTAAGTAAAGTCTATAAAGTTATATCTTAATGATAAGATATTCATTTTAGCTGACATTTTATTGGTATCGGTATTTTATGAGATCATTTATTAAAAAATGAATCGTAATTTTCACCACGTAACGAACGGGACAATTAGTAAAATCAAATTATCTAACAAACCTTTTCAAATAGATATATAAATTCTTCATTGAACTGATCTTCAATGATTAAATAAAAAGTTTATAAAGTGTTTTTATAATTCATTTAAAGTGAATATTTGTGACACACAAAAAAACAGTAAAAACAAAATGAAAAATAACGTACGAGTCCGTAACGTACGGGACATAATAAGATACAATAATTGATAATCGTCTGAATATTTATGATAAATTGCTTTTGTGAGGTTCCTTAACATGTATTTAATCTTCACAGACGAAAATATAATGGGAACGGCAATTATAATTAAATTGATGATGTTCAAAAGTAACTAACAAGAGTGACGGGAAAGTAAGTTATAGTACTTATTATTTGCAATAAATGATGAATAGTTTGCATTGTTCTTAATTGAATACCATCTAGCTTTGAAATATTAAATTTAAAAAATGCCACGTTTGATCAAATTATAACTTTAGAATCATTTTAGCACACACTGCAATAATTTGATCAGGTTCATACATTATCTTACTTATTTAATAACGTACGGGACACTGTAGAATTGTCTAAACATGCATTTGCCGGATGATTTGATGGTTGTAAATCACATGTTACCCCACTACTTAATAGCTTTTATTAGTTTATGCGTTAGTTTGCTATGTTTCTTTGTTAAACTTGTCACAAAATTGTTGAATGTTGTTCTCTTGGAAAAATGAAAATGGTTCGCGTAATTATTGTAATTGAGAGATATTATTGTAGTTTTATATGTAAAACACAAGTACATTGAATTGTAAAACAAATAACGCAACAATGTAAGTTGTATTCTTGCAGTTTAACTTAGTTATCAATAGCTTAGATGACCAAACTGAAGTATATAACGTACGAGCCAATTTTGCTAACGTACGGGACAACAATTATACTTTTTATTGGTTGCTTTGTGGTGGTTCACATGCACACAACGTTTTGTTACTACACTAAGACAATGGTATCTAACTATTTTAAACAGTTTCATTCTATATTTAACTTGTTTGTATCGTTCTGGAACAGTTGATATGAATGACATTTTTAAAACAAATAAAACTAATGAAAAAAGCGTTTTCAATATTTATGTTTTTTCTGAAAGTATCTGGCTTACTCTTCAGTCTTTTTATTTATTCCGAAACATAGTACCTTATAGAATGCAACCGTATTGAATTTCTCAACAGTTTGACCATTACTACTTTTAAATAAGTGAAAATTAGAGCACATGTTCTATTTTCATAAGCACATTTATTAATGCTAGGTGAGACCTTTCACCAGTCTATAACTAAAAAAGTATACTAGCTCAGCTGAAAAGATTTTTATACTGCGTACAGAACATGTCTACAATGCCTTTAATTGATTCAAAACTCATATTTGATGACATGAAAAAAAATAAAAAAAATATGCCCATATGTCCACCTTAATTGGGATTGAGTCTGTAATTATTTATATGCACTTAATTAATCTTTCTTATCTTGATTTCTTTATCTTGACGAATTCAAAAGCTTGTTTAAATGCTCACAATTACGTGATTATATGCCCTGGTACAATATACATGCGCCTTATTTCTCTGGCAAGGTTTTTATTAGAAACCAGACCATTTAATATTCCTTTACGCTACATTCTGCTTCATTACGCTACATTTACTATGGGACGCCGATGTTGTGCGTTAAACATAAGTCACTTGGTACTTCTAGCATCACGTGATCTATGTGATGGCAATGTAGTCTCGACATTATTTATTGTAAGGAGTGTGTGCTTCACATAATGATGAAAGCATTAGTTCATAATGATACGGGGTTCTGGAATACTCAATCATAACATACCCATAACATTGAAATAGGAACTCAAAATGATAACAGGACCAAGTGTTATAATACTTGATCGAGAGCTCCCTACTCAAAGAACAATTCAGTTTCTAATAAGTAAGCATCTTAGAAACCCCGAATAAATATGTATTGCATTATTCAATTATATCAATCATATCATAGAGACATGAATTAGTACTCTACACATGTAACAAAAAATTGAGCTCTTGAGCATGGAGTCCATTGTCAAGTTTTATAGCATCGATCCCGGATCAAGTGGATTCCGACTTCGCGGTATGTTCATAATTAGGGTCCGTAGTCAGTTATCTTTACCTGATAAAACCTGGAGCAATCCAATTGGTAAGTATGTCCTATCAGTTGGAATCCTTGGATTTTATCATTGAAGTCCTATGTAAGGATAATAAAATACTTCATCTAATATCTTTCTTGTTAATGAAGATATTAACAGAAGTGATGAATTCAGATAGTTCTTTACCTTAAAAATACTTAGCTTGAATTTCAAACAAATAAAATGATTTCCAAAAGGTTATTAAAGACTAATTTTGGCAAATTTGCATTGAAAAGTAAGGATAAAATCCGAGTAATCCAACTAATTGGACCTACCTATTTGAAGAGTATACAAGAGGAAATATCTGACTAAAGTCCCTTATTCTCCCTTCCATTCCTGTATTAAATGTTGATATTTACCTGGTATAGATCTTCAATGTTTTTTCAAGCAAATCTGTAGCGTGGTCTAGTGGTTACATATAATTGCCAGAGAAGAACTAAAATAATTTGTTTGAAAGCAATATGCCCAAGAGTTGATGTAAATTAATCCACTAAATAAAGATTAATCAACATGATGGCTGTGCAGACATATAGATTAGATAGTTAGCTCAACAACATAATTATGTAGATCTGTACCAGGCCAATATCAGTAATTATAGTCCGTAAAAATAACATTACGTGTTTGTGATAAGTAAGTAACTTTATTCATATTCTAAGACCATTTGGCCCATGAACAATGTACATTATATAAATATGTGACATACAATTATCATTACAAATAATACAGTACAATGGCATACATATACAGTTATCATTACAGATTTTACAATACAATACAATACGTAACATGCATACACAATTATCATCGCTACTTTAACAATACAGTACAAAAACATACAACATACAAATTACAAATCAATACAGTACAATACAATACAATGATATACTCGTACATATACAATTATCATACAAATTTTACAAAACAGTACATTAACATACATATACGAATTACAATACAATACAACAATAAACAAATACAATTATCAATACATTTTTACAATACAAAGAGACAACATATATAAACAATTAACAATACAATTTCAAGTATTTGTGCTATAAGCAGTACAATTTATGTATGAACGAAGACATTACAGTGGGTTATTATCGATTATAAAAGCAAACTTGATGAATTTATATTTTTCTAAGGAGAAGGTAATAAGAAAATTTCTATAGATGTTTTTACACAGCAGGTTATATATTATGTAAGTATTATCAATTGTATGAAGGTATTACAATATTACAGAATCGTTTCTAGTTTTAAACGCTTTATATACATAACTACTCAATTTGTTTAATAGACTTTTATTATCCGTTTTGATCAGTTCTAAAAATTTATACATGTTAGGTCTGTTTCTATAATAAAATGGTATATACTGTTTTCTCAAATCTTTATATAAATCACATTCTAAAGTAAAATGGTACTCGTCCTCTAAATTATTACAATAAAAACATTTTCTCTCGCTGAGTTCAATATTATTTTGAGACCATCTACCTGTTTCTATACTTAATCTATGTGATGACACCCTTAGTTTTGTTAACTCTATTCTATGTTTATCTAATATAATGATATCTAAATACTTTTGAAATTTGAAATCTGCTATTTCACGGTAAAATAACGCTCTGCTCGAATTATTTATTCTCGCATACCAGTTTTGCACAAAATTATCATTTAATCGTTGTTTTACGAGGCTCAAAAATAGATCCTTATCCCCTACTGTTTGTGTATACCATACTTCATAGAAACCGAGTGAGCTCAGTAAATCTTTAACAAGAGAACACCAATTAACTTTATTCGGCATGGTTTCTAAATCATTCTTGAGCATAGTGTATACTTTTTTAATATATTTATTGTCGGAAGTGTATATGATTTTTAGCCAATATTTAATGATGTTATTCATACGAAGTGTTTTAAATGATACACGACCCAGCTCACCGTATATGAAATCGTTTTGGGTAGTTTTCTTTACACCTAAGATATTTTTACAAAATTGTATGTGAACTCTCTCAATAGCAGTGCCGGCGTTAAATCCCCATACTTGGCTTCCGTAATTCAAGATGGGTTTTATTAATTTATCGAATAATTCCAGTCTATGTGAGATCGATATATTAGTAAATTTGTAAAGATATTTATTCATGGCGAAGATAGCTTTGAGAGCTTGACCAGCTAGCGTATTTTGTGCTTCAGTAAAAGACCCACCGGATGTGAATACAACCCCAAGATATGTGAACTTTTTAACGATTTCTAATATTTCATTATTGTAATAAAAATGTAGATCCCCAGGTAGTAAACCCCCCTTTCTAAAAATCATTATTTTAGTTTTTGAAGAATTGACAGTTAATTTCCATCGCTGGCAATATTCTGACAGTTTATTTAAGGCAGTTTGTAATTCTTCTCTGGAATTAGCAAATACAATTATATCGTCGGCGTACAGTATGAGGAAAACTTTAAATAAATTAACATCGATGCCTTCAATATTACTATGAATAAAAGAATCCTCTAGGTCATTCAAGAACATTGAAAATAAGAAAGGTGAAAGACACTCACCTTGTCTGACACCTAATGAGCAGGTAAAAGTGTCGCTTAATTGATTTAAGTATTTAATTCTGCTTTTAACAGACTTATACATAGATTGTATGGTATTTAAAATATTACCCCTTATTCCCAATTTAATTAATTTATACCACAAGTTTTCACGAACTACGTAATCAAATGCTTTAGAGAAATCAATAAATGCGCAATAAAGTTGCTTGCCTTGATTTAACATATGATTAATGAGTCCGTGTAGCACGAAAATGTTGTCAGTCGTACTCATACCGGATCGAAACCCGGCCTGAGCTTCGATATAAACGTTATATTGCTCGGCCCAGTTTGATAGTCTATTATTTATAATTCTTGAATATAATTTGCCTATGACGCTCAGTAACGTGACCCCCCTAAAATGTTCCACATTATTTATGCTATGTTTCTTATGAAGGGGTATAATATAACCTTCAGTCCAACTCTGAGGGAAATAACCTCTTTTAAAAACAACATTGAATAAAAGCAATAGTGACTTTAGAAACACGTGTTTACCGTGTATAATGAATTCATTAAGTATATCGTCCGGTCCCCCGCTTTTGCCGTGTTTTAATTGATTAATAGCTGTTTTGATTTCTTGTTCTTTGATTTCATAATTCAATTCTTCAAACATGACCATAAGTTCGTTTTTCTCATATCTGTTTATGAAATGTAAAACATCTTCGTCTGGTGAATAAAATGGGTCAGACGGGTTATTAACTGCTTTAAAATATTGTTCAAATGTACTTAGTGGTATGGTAGACTTGCTTATACCTGCAGTTTTCTTCAACATATTCCAATAAAGTTTCGCATTCTTTAATTTGGCTTGTGTGAGTTTTAATGTTTCTAACTTATCGTATTCATATTTATACTTTCGTATGCATGATTTATATTGTTTTCTTGCATGTACCATGTTTATTCTATTAAATTCACAATTATCATTTTTATATGCCTTTAAGTGCCTATGGAATATAATCTTATTTTCGTAGCATTCTTCATTATACCAAGGTTGATTGGGATAGAGTATTTCCCCTTTATCTGACAAAATATTTTTCTTAAATAATGGTGATGCACTATCACATATCAAGTTGGATAACTTATCTACGCATTCATCAACTTGTGCGTCTGTTTCTATCAATATGATACTATCGTTAAAGCTGTTTAATTTCTGAGAAAATAATTCAGATGATATTTTTTCAACGTATTCCGCTTTATGATCATTATTCCATATATACTTATGGTGAATTTTGTCGTACTCATTGGCGACATTTTTTGTAACATTATCAATATTATAAAAACATAATGTAAATGATATCAAACAATGGTCAGATAAAATATTGGGATCTGAAACCTCGAATAACTCAATATGATCAAATAAGTCACGTGACCCAATGACATAATCCACAACGCTAGAACCTCTGTGTCCTACGAATGTACATTTCCCTATACCCTTATCTAGACCGAATCGACCGTTAAAAATCCTCAGACCCGTTTGTTTACATAAATCAAGTAGTAATGAGCCATTACTATTAATACGTCCTTTGTCGCGAGAGTATCTTAAAATTTCTTGATCAATATTGTAATCATCTGGCAAAATATCTGAAAGATGTGTATTATTATCGTCCGTAACATAATCCGGTAAGTTAGAGGTTCTAGCGTTCATATCACCACATAACATAATACTGTACTGGTCATGTTTACCATGTATACTGGTGATAAAATCTATTAATCTGTTGTATACATTGATATCAATCATATTTTGACGACTACTGTCATCTGGAACAACATAACATAAACATACAAACAAATCGTGATCCATAAATAGTTTGGTACCCTGTATTTTTATACAAATAATATCGTCCTGACTCTGGAAAACCAGTGTTTCATCACTTACTAAATTAGTTCTTATGTATATAGCAATACCTCCTGAAGATCGTTTTGTATTCTTTTTTATCGAAGTCCTATTCAAAGAAAAGTGTTCAAAATTGTCTACTCTAATATCCGATAAAGAATTCGTCCACGTTTCCGTTAACATCACAATGTCATTGTTATTAAATACATTTAATAATTCTTCTGATTTTAACTTGTTTGTTCGTTTTGAAATCAAACCCTGCACATTAAGTAATGCACACCGTACCCTCTCCTCGTGTCCCTATGTTTTTTCTACTGGCTCACTATTCATGTGCACACTATTTTGGGAAAACCCACTTTCAGTACTATCAATTGTGGTTCTATTTTTAGAACTAGGTGAAACCCGTTCATTTATCGCATTGATTCGTCTGCCGTATGGGCTAGACGACACAACTCTACGTTTGGTCCTGTTTAAAGCTCGTGAATTCCGTGATCTACCTCTTTCTGGGGATTTCACAATGTGTTGACTGTCCGACGGTATTTCACTCGGTGATGTATGGTTTGGCCCTGAAGACAGAGTTTGTTTGGATTTATTCTCCGTGGATTTATTGTTTGTTGGTTTTGTTGATTGTGTAACTGTGTCCAAATTGGATATATTTTCCGAGGTAAGTAATGTGATATGTTCACTTGAATTCGTTGAATTTTGTGTATCATTAAGGTCCATTACGTTTTCATTTAAATTGGCAAACAATGAATGAGACTCTGTTGGTTTACACATGGCTTGTGTATCTAGACCGTGTAATGTTTGCCTGGCTGAACTTAAAATGTCACTGGTTGATTCTGGTTGACTTCCATGTATTAAACTATGCTCCATGTCATCATTTACCATCGATCTTGATATTTTATCTAGCCATTTGTTCCTATCATCAATATACATGTTACGTTGATGTTCCATGGGGTTACTGCCACTGATTAACCCAGTATTGTTCGATGATTTTGAGCTTGCACCGCGTTTATCTGTGATGTTATGTAAAAGTTCGAACCTATTGCCTCTAACTAGTCGGTTCCAGTCAGGTAGTTCATCCCATATAATGGTATTGTTCATAATCAGTTTGGCTGGGTAAACAATAGATACTTTAGATCTTGGGTTGTTACGTTTAAAATTTAAAATAAACTAATCTATTCCAAAGGTAGGAAATAATTGAAAATAAAAGTTGTATAGATCATTTTAACAAAATTAGTGTGGTTGATAAACCACCACTCAATAATGCTTGTCATGGACGAAATATTTTCCATTACACCAACAAAACACTCGTAAAACGTATTAAATTCAATACGAAATAATATTATATTGTCATGCTGATCACCCCATGTCGTGGATTAGTTCATTGTATTGTTTACATAAACATTGTTATGTTTTTAGTACGAACTGTATACTAGTAGGGTTATTGATAGATATTTACTGTAACATCTTCAAGTCAATGTACAAGGCGAGAATTTTAGCTCTTTTTGCGCTTTTTTTCATCGGATTTGACAATATTTCAAACGATTTGTCGTACAGACTAGATAAAAACTTATAGCATGAACAAATTATAACTTTTCACATCAGTTACTTCCCTCGTTCTTCAGCCTTTAAAAAGGTGGGGGCAACCGCTGAGATATTTTAAGTAAAGGTATAGGTACGCTGAGTAAAATTCTATTGTTAAGTTTCATTCAACTGTCAGTAGTGCATACATTAACCCCCCTGATTTAAATAGATGAGCAAAGAAGAACTGTACTGAGTATTTAAAGTCATAGGGGAAAACATGCGCCACTGGCAGTTGAATTAAATTTAACAATTACATCTACTAAATGTTGGGATCTACCTTTGAATATTATTTTTAGAGTTCCCAGTCCTATGAGAATATTTAGGGAAACAAATCCTCGCTTAGTACAATAAGCTGAACATGATACAGTAAACTATCTACCTAGGTAGAAAAAAAAAAAACACTTTGAAAGCACACCTTGTCATAGAGCATTTCATGCCCTGGTGTGCTTAAAGACCATGCAGTTGTAGTTTAATAGATATAAAATACATAAATATCATTCTGATCTTGTAGTCGTATGTATATGTTCATAAATAATGTCTGTGACTGTTGTTTTGTTCCTTCATTTGAATACATACACTGACATTTTCTATCAAGCTTGCTTCACTACGAAGATCTTACTGTTAATAGATCTGCAGAAAAATAAAAAAAAACACAGTAACTACCATTAGGTTAAAGCACAATGTACTCGTATAAAGGAAGAATTCCCATAACGTGGATCTCAATTAGAAACTATACTAAAACCAAGAAAACCGTATTATTTGAAAAAAAGGAAACATAACTTAACATCGAATTCACACTACTCACAATATATTTTTGTTTTATTCAACATGAAAGCATATCGCCAGTACGTATGGGAGGTCACAGATTTACAATTGTGCTCATATGGAACATATAAAGAATTCAAATTCATTTTATCTATCAGTTATTCATTGTAAGAGATAATATTTCATTATACCAGTTATTCGTTATGAAAGTGAATTTCGTTTCTGCACCACAAGAACTAAATTAGGGTTGAATGTCAAAGTTTTGAATCAAGTAGTTAAATGTTCTAGCAACTGTGATTTTTTTAACGTCACATTCAACACATATATAGGTTATATACACGACGGCCAGCTCTTCCTACTATAGGTTTCCTGGACATTTTTTTCTATCACCAGTACTAACTTACCCTACCACGAGGCCGACAACTCATGTATAGGGTATGACCTGCCGCGACCGGGTTTCGAACCCGTAAGCTTGTAAAAGTTATATGGCTAATGAATTGGTTGATATGCTTAAACTTATGTTGAACAGAAGAAGAGTAAATTACATGTTATATGATACATTTAATATCCAAATTACTTCGTATTGTAATGATATAAGCATTTGATACTACTTTATTTGGATTTAATCAATACTTTATTTGGTCATTTACTACTGTTATAATGTCACCTGACATAGGTATGTGAAGTTGGCGTGTAGATTGTACATTGTAATTCAACTCGTAGTTCGCGAATTACTAGCTAGCTAGTAGATGGGTATTCAACTTGTAGTTCGACCCGGACACACCAGCACATGTATTATTTGAACTACTAGCTAGTAGTTGGGTATTCAACTTGTAGTCCACATAAAATACATCAACATACGTTATACTTGAATTACTAGCTAGTAATTGGGTATACAACTTGTAGTTCGGCCCGAACACACCAGCAGATGTATTTTTTGAACTACTAGCTAGTAGACGGGTATTCAAGTTGTAGTTCGGCCCGGACACACCAGCATAGGTATTTTTTGAATTACTAGCTAGTAGTTGGGTATTCAACTTGTAGTTCGACCCGGACTCACCAGCATAGGTATTTTTTGAATTATTAGCTAGTAGTTGGGTATTCAAGTTGTAGTTCGGCCCGGACACACCAGCATAGGTATTTTTTTTTGAATTACTAGCTAGTAGTTGGGTATTCAAGTTGTAGTTCGACCCGGACACACCAGCAAATGTATTCTTTGAATTACTAGCTAGTAGTTGGGTATCTTTACATAATCAGAAAGTTGAGCATTAAAACCTCAGAGGTCATTTTCACAAAAATCTCATGAAAAATATTTTAAGTCAATTTCAAAAATTTACATTCAAAGCCTAAAAGATATGATATCATATAATGATATGTTTTTCAGAAAGTGTTCATTATCCTACAAAATTGAAGAATATCATAAATTGGTTTGACAATGCATAAAGGTATAATGAATGTTTCCTGCTTTTAACTTGATGATTTTTATCGTAAGCTATTTTTTGTGTGAAAATAACCACTGATTTTTATTTGCTAAATCCTCTCACTGATAACTAATGTAGCATAAGTAACCCAACATGTTATCTGAGAATGAATGCTGTTTTTTAAAGGAAGAAAATTTAGTACTGGTGCATCCTATAGGAACGATAGATTAATAGGTAAACTATCCTGCTCACACGTTCCTGACTAAATCAAACCAAACGCATGGGTGTCTAGCATCCTATATCTTATTGTACGCGTCTCTAGCAACCTAGATTGTATTGTAGACATGTAAGTAACAGCTGTAGGTATTGATTCAGGTCTGATATGGCAAATCCAAATTTAGGTTCTTCAAGAACTCATTTTTTAAATTTATGATAGTGCATAAACTCACACACTTCAAAATATTGATGCTTTCTTATTTTTGGATAGGGCGTAAATTTACGCACTTCTGATATGTTTTTTATTCGGTAAATGCAGACGTCTCTTCAGAAGAGTTGGTAAAGTGACGAATAGACAACTGTCGCTGTATGTATACATCGAGTTTGAGCTAAAGTGGGAACGTGCTTCTAATGATTTTGGTATGTCAGCAGTTCCTGAATTTTGTTAAATCAGTACAAATTCTAATCATCTAATATGCAAATAACCCAAACACACGTGACACTAGGAAAATTTACAGAATATATTTTATCAAATCAACAAGTGATTATGCTTCCTTGAAATTCTGACTATAACATTATACTATCAAAATAATTGAGGAATAATTCCAATAAACTTACCGCTAGAACGTATATCCAAAGGTCAGTTTTCCATTTAATCGTAGAGTTAACTCAACATGGAACAAATTCAGTCACCTTTAACCCATCTTCATCCAAAGACACCAGTACATACCTAGAATATATAACATACAAGGACCAGAGTTGTGTGACACACAGGGAATTGTCAAGTTACCTCCCTTTGATTTTTCAAACATACCTTTTATATACTTATATACAAGGGGTACAACTGCATTTACTTGACCACTTCATCAAGATTTATTATTTTGTGACTCACAAAAAATCATGATACCCTGGTAGCACTTTAACCGCACGAATTAAATCGATTAAACATAACTCTTCGAGCTTTGAATGTTAAATGATTCATAGCGCAGACCATAAATACGATTAAATTATCAAAAACATCAAAAACGGCACAAAAACCTCAACTCGGACAAGTTTGTGCACAGTTGAACAGAATGAAAATAGCTAAAATTTCAATGTTACGTCGATTTTAGCATGATTTACTCCGTGTTAGATTGTGTTTTTCGCTTCACTAGTTATAAAAATACAAAAGATCGTGCCAATTATCATCTGTCGTGAAACAAAACGAATATCTGTACCAGGGCCGGATCCAGAAGGGCCGTAAGAGGGGGGCACAGGGGGTGGGTTCTGGAGGGGTACCCCCTTCCGACGGGATAGAAATTTTTGAGTTTTTCACATGTCAAAGGTGCAAATCTGAGCACTTTAAAATGCTCTTTTAAACAAATTGAATGAAGCTAAAACTAGGTTAATTATCGTTTTTTTGTGTAGAAAAGTGATGCAATGTGTAACAATTCAGATTCATGTGATTGTTTAGCTTTTGATAAATACATGTATTCATAAATAAATACAATGCATTCATGTGAGTTAGATCACAGGGCCTGATACAGAGTGGTCGTTAGTGGCGAGTATGGTTGGGGTGGGTACGGGAGGGCTATCCCCTCCCGAAGATGTGGAAATTTTTTGAATTTTTGCCTGTCAAAGGTGTAAATCTGAACACTTGAACACACTCTAAAAAATAAAATGCAGCTAAAACTTGGTAAAGTATCATTACATTTTAAGGACTATGTAATTTACGAATGTCCTTCATGACTTTAAAATAGGTGTGGTTGCAATAATTGAAATTTACAAATAAGTTTCATAAATTTCAGTTTTCATTTTAATCCTAATGAAATAAATAAGTAAGTTTAATAAAAAAATATCAAAAAAGTGGTTTAGTAATATTTATTTTTTATGAAAAAAGTGACTTTAAACATGTAAACTTTTGTGCAAGTTTACATGAAGTACAGTGAAAAAAGTTAAAATAAAATTTTATAATCAGATTGTGTACACCTCCGTACAGATGCACTAAGAGTTAAAAATACAAATTAATTCATACATTGTCTGAAATCAGTACACTAAAATATCTCTATATACTAAAATTTATAAATTTCAACATGTCCAAAATATAACTTTACACAAAAGAAGTAGTACAAACAAAAAGTACGGTGTGCAATAATGGACACAGGTAATGAAAGGTACACACTTAAAATAGGTATAATTCACTAATGTCATTATTGAACGGCCTGTTAGCGGAAAACGTTTCAGGCAAACAGCAAACGGTTTAAGGATATAGTACACGAGTATGAAACAATCTGAAACAAAATAGTTCCAGTATATTGTGCAAATTAGTAACTGCCATTACAACGATGTCGGCGGTGTTACTCCCGTTGATTTAGATCAATAAATTTACACACAAAAAAACAAGTAAACAAGAAAACAATTCCTCTTCTCCGAATTCTTCTAATAAATTGAAGTAAAGATTCTCTTGTCCGCTATCTTTAAACGTTCGCGCTTCAACGGATCGTTCAATTACGGTGATTGACTAACGTTAAATGTTGACTGAACGCAGGGCTGATAAAGAACTGGGACTGTTTCATAAGAATCTTACGTAAGGTAGCGAAATTTCCTAAGTAACTTACTTACGTTGAACTTACGTTTACGATGAGAGAATTTCAAAGACACACTCGAAACTTAAAATCTTTGCTACAATACGATCTGACTTAAGTCAACGTCAAGTAGTGAAGCCCTCAAATTTTGGTCACATGATTTGTTGTCAACAATACATTATAAACTACAAAACATTTAAAGAATACAATATGTTCCACAAACTTCAACGAACAATTTCACAAACGGAGATTAGAAGGTCTCGAAGAAAATGCACGAGGGCTATACCGAGCCTCCATACTCTTGATTTTTCAATACACGGCCAATTTAAACAAAGGTGGTATGACACAATAAATGGTAATCTGCTAACAAAACATCGACCAATTTAAGACGGAACCGATGGATGTCAAAATGAAGTAATTAGGCACAAAAAAGTTCCCACGTGGCGTCAAATAAATACCTTAAAACAATAAATCATCAAATCTACAGACATATATAGTAATAACTTCATAAAAAATAAACCATTCTTAAGACATTTTATCGAAATCTTGCAATCTTTAGATAAAAGTTCAGTTCGCGTATGTACACACGTTTTTGTGATTAGCCCCTCACTTCCGCAAAGATGTGTAATAAATAAGTTTTTAATACACACAAAATGGACGCCAAAATTTTGATTACAGAGCCCACTTATTTGTTTGTTCATATATGTAAATTCAGTCACAGATATAGAAAATGTAAGCCTCAGTGCATCTAGAGTAATATTAGTGCATTCAATATCTGCATTTGTATTCTGAATTTGTTCGCTAGAATAAAAGGAAACTTGCACAGAAAATAACGTATTTATTTCTGTATTCACAGGTGATGTGAAGTACCTACGATAACATTGCCTGGTCCAAAAGATTTCAGGCAAGAGGGATAATTAAACAATATGATATTTTTAGCACTGCATTCACCCTAACCAACTTTTTGAGGGCCGGTACTTAAAGGTAGCTTTCTGTAATTTCAACTATTACATAGTCCTTAAGCACCTTTGGGCACTACCATGGAAATATTGAGCACTATAATTGAGGTATCCTTCAAGGAACGAGAATGGATAAAATCCTGATTTACAAAAAATAAGCAATTTCATCATGTAAATGTCGAGAATTTATAAAAAATACACTTGGTAACTTGTATAAAATCACCGAATGCAATGAGAAAATTCTCCGATTCAACATCCCAAAAGCCGGTTTATGATACGTTTTTTTTAATAAGAGGCTTAGTTTATTGTGTTGAAATCCAGCGTTGTTTTGAGTTTTTCGGACGTTTCAGTGGATTTACAAGAATGTTTGTTGGGACGATCCAAAACGTGGAAATCCGCCGAAGAATCACATTTTTCGATTCCTTTGGAAAAAGTATTAGGTATAGTATACTCCTCAAAAAAAGTTAAGGACCATGATTTCAAACCCATGTTTTTAGTAAGTTAGTGCATGCATTTGACCTATTTTAAATACTTTTGTGGTTGGGTGTATTGGGTAAATATTGAGCACAATCGTTAGACCATAACTGCACGGAAAAATCGTGTATTTTGGTTTTTAAAGTTACACCCAGTACTTTGCTGTGTTACCAGCTATTCATTTGTACTGGTAGTTGTGTTCTGTGTTTTGTTCAGGATATTTTGTGCATAAATTTTGGAAGTTTTTGACCTTTAAAGTGTGTGTTCGACCAATATGCCTCAAAGGAGACATTGATAAACCCATTGGTGATATGGGACAGATAATTGGAATGTTGTTAGCAGGACTGACACAGCGTCACGTTGGACGTCACTTTAACGTTAGCCATACAGTGGTCGGTCGCGTGTGGCAGAGATACCTAGACACCGGCTCTGTTGCTGAACGTCCAAGAAATGGTCGTCCAAGGAAAACAACGGATATTGATGACCGTTATATTGTCAGCATTGCTAAACGTCGTCGGTTTGAATCAGCAAAATCGCTAAATGCTAACTTCCGGGACGCGTCAGGAGTTCGTATCTGTGAGCAAACTTTGAGAAACCGGCTTCATGCGGCCAATATTCGTGCTCGTAGGCCAGCAGTCCGCCCACCA
Organism: Mactra quadrangularis; assembly: GCA_025267735.1. NCBI lineage: Eukaryota > Metazoa > Mollusca > Bivalvia > Venerida > Mactridae > Mactra > Mactra quadrangularis. Next base: position 27,201,818 of record CM046302.1, read on the forward strand.
CTGACCCCAGAGCACAGGAGGTCTAGGCTACAATTTTCAATGGAACACCAACACATTCAGTTACCAAGGCTCCGTTCTGTTCTTTTCACAGACGAATCCAAGTTTTGTCTTGATTTTAATGATGGCAGAAGACGTGTGTGGAGACAAAAAATGAGAGATTCCGGGACTGTTGTGTCAAGGAACACGATAGGTTTGGAGGCCCATCAGTGCTTGTTTGGGGTGGTGTCTCATATGATGGCCGTACAGACTTGTACATAATTCAAAACGGAGCCCTGACGGGTGTACGTTACGTAAATGAAATTTTACACGACTATGTACGACCCTACGCTGGTGCTGTTGGCCCGGGTTTTATCCTTATGGATGATAACGCCCGGCCTCATCGAGCTTTAGTTGTTAGAGAGTACTTAGAACGCGAGGGTATAGAGCGTATGGACTGGCCTGCTCGATCCCCAGACATTAATCCAATAGAGCATGTATGGGACATTCTCCAGCGACGGATTAGTGATAGACTGGTGCAACCACAGACCAAGGAAGAGCTTACACGTGCGCTAATTGAAGAATGGGTACAAATTCCTCGTCCTGCAATCAGAAAGTTGATTCGCAGTTTCAACTCCCGGTGTAGAGCTGTTATCAACGCCCTTGGTGGTAAAACACGTTATTGAATTCATGTATTGCGTGACATTAAACTTTATTCGACGATATTTGTAAAAATTAATACCCCACCCACCGTTATTCAAACCATGATTTTTGTTAGTGACATTGCCTGTTGATCTCATACTTGCTTACTTTTGTTAAACACTTTTACGTAAGTTTAACTTTGTTTAAAATTGGTATTGAGCATTTCATATCAACATTTGATTTGTTGTTAACAATAAAATTAATGAAATTGTAGCTCTTTCATTTTGTGGTCCTTAACTTTTTTGAGGAGTATATTTAAACACGTAAAATGATATAAAATAAAAGCAACAATTTAAAAATTAACGAAACACAAGCCTATCAATTAATGATTGGATGAACAAATGTTTAACCACTGATTAATTTTTGTCTTGCTTTTCGTAAGAAAACTTGTTGTTGGGTAGGTCACTCTTGAAAAGTTACTTGAAAGTTTAATTCTTTACCTACATTTTCTAAGAAAACAACAACAACATAAAACGCTCGCTTTTTTTCGATTTAAACTAACTTTTAATTAACTCATTTTAATGACAAACATTCATTCGACTATACTCGGCTTTCTTAGTCTATTACTTGATATGAAAAACGCCGATGTCCTCCATAAATACTTAATTTATGTTTAGGCTCGGTCACTTTTAAAAGTTATTCGGAATTTTAATACCATAAAAAATCATAAGACGATCGTGCATGTTTTCGAAATTAACTAAGTTCGAGTGTCATAGTAGAGACGTATAAAATGCACTTGACTTCCCGTCCTCGTCTTTTCTCTGTCTTACTTGCTGTGAAAACGCCGATGATTTCCACTAGTAAATAAGATTAGAGAGTGCACAATAACCAAATATAGGCCTCGTAAGCTAGTTACCATGGTAATTTCACTGGTGACGGTCCTAAATATACTGTTTAGGTACGTGTAATATTGACAATAAACATAGCAATTGGTATCTATGTGTCTGTATAGAGGGATCATACACTTGCACGATCAATGATTTGAACGCTTGATAAGGCCCGATCTGGGTACCCTGAGATGCTTGAATGTATCAATTTAGATCATTATCTTTTTTAATAGCTCGGATAGGTTTCAAGTCGAGTTGATATTGCTTTGATGGTGCCGATTTTGTGCCCTTTTCTTTGTATGAGAGTCAATATATGTGGGGCCAGGTGGGGGGGCACGTGCCCCCTGTGCCCCCGGTAAATCCGGGCCTGTGTACACTTTATTTGATTTAACCTTAAAAAAATCTCCTCAAAAACCATTTTAACTAATACGTCACAAACATAATAATCTAATTAGTTAAACAATTTCTGATTCGACGAACCGGACGGGGTTTTTCCTATTTTCAATCGAGACAACCAAAATACTGCAAAAAAGTGGAAATCTTCCAAATTTGATACAGTGAATTACTCGGAAGACTTGGCGATTTTCGTTTGCAAAATTAACCACTCAAAAAGTTCTACCGGCTACAACATCTGATTATCGAATAGAGTTTGTCAACTTCGCATTTTATGGTTCGCAAGTGTTTCTGTCAAGGTGGAGAGTTATATTTATTACATTTTTATTCAATAATATTGTTTTTCTGAAATATTTTCTTTGATTGGGGTAAATAGGTTATTTTGAAATATGAAAATGAAACGATTTTCCTCGAGATTTGTCGATTTCATCTGTGCAGGAACTTGTCCGAGTTGAGATTTTTGTGCTGTTTTTTATGTTTTTGATAATTTAATCGTATTTATGATCTGCGCTTTTAATCATTTAACATTCAAAGCTCGAAGAGTTATGTTTAATCGATTTAATCGTTCCGTTAAAGTGCCGCCAGGGTATCAGTATTTTTTTGTGAGTCACAAAATAATAAATCTTGATGAAGTGGTCAAGTAAATGCAGTTGTACCCCTTGTATATAAGTTTATAAAAGGTATGTTTGAAAAATCATAGGGAGGTAACTTGACAATTCCCTGTGGTGTGACATGTGACCAAAATAATTCAAAATGGCAGATTTCCCCCTCGTTTTTATGAAGCAATATAAGGAAAGTATACGCTATTTAATTCATAAATGCTGTTTGAATTTAGTAGTAGTAATACATCGTTAACATTTTACGAAGATTTCCTGCTGTTGGTTTACGATATTTTTAGTCGTAAGACTTTATAAATGAAACCCGTTGCTAAATATGTGTCCATCTTGTAAAACCTTTTTGTCTTGTCCAATTTTATTGTTCCATAGACATCACTCACAACCTGAAATAGACAAAACAAGAAAAAAGAAACCCGAAAAAATATATGTAACAAAACATGTATAGTATATTGAAGATAAATTATAAAAAGATAACCAAAGAAACGCTGAAAAAGAACTAAGGAGTAATGGCATAAGGAAGAGATACGGAGCACGGACAAGCATGCATGAGGTACATGGAGAGGCACGGGCAGGGATTTGTACTCCATGGGGGTTATGTGGTCCGTTTAGGGCGGTCATTTCCGCTACCATTCCCACCTATTCACCAGGGCTATAGAAAGTCTCTGATCACCATTATTACAAGTTGGCTGGCTGGCTTACATGCAAATTAGTTTTATCTAGTTTAGACAAACTTATGAATACACGTACTTCCAAACCGACCTGTATCCTGAAACATCCCCTTTCAGTTATCATTAAATTCTCAGCCCCTAATAAAAATACAACAAACACTAAATCTAGACAGGCATTTTACCTATATATAAACTCTTCAGAACTTTTATATTCCCTTTCAAACTTACTCTATGGATCAAATTACCCTTACCAAAAATATCCACCTTAACTAAGTAAAAGAGTACCCCATGCAGGTGTTCCATGATCGCCACACTTGTAATCAACGCCTTGTGAAATTTATAAGCAATACCACAAGACTAAACCATGTGTATTCATTATAGTTCCAACATTATTTTAAAAAGTTGTTTTTATTGGTAATACACGAGAGTTTTGTTATATTTAATTACATGTACACATATTCTCGTAAAAGTATTTATATTTTCAAAAACCTAGGCTGAACGAGGCTGACCTGCGTTAGTTTTTAATGTATGAAATTCTCAATCACTTACAAAATGATTTTAAAATATCAATTACGACATAATGACATGTCATCTACCACAAATATATACCTTTCATACATTGCTTATTGTTCATATATTGAATCTTAGACGCCAGAAAAACAGTTAAGATAACAAGCAAACAGTACTTAAAAAGGCAAGATATAAGACTATGTCCGTACGAAAATTTGGAGGGGGTATATGGCCTCAAATTATTTTGAAAGTATTGCAACTTAAAATGAACCAGATGAAGATGTTCTTTTTGCGATAGCGATCAATTGATTTGCTATAGACGATTAGGAGAAAGGTTAGATTTTTTGTATTTTTTTTTCTGTTTGATTTTTGTCTTAATCGGTCAAAAAATAAGAGCACAGAAACCTGTTGAATGAGATAGATGTGTTCGTGTTTTCTGAGGTTATGAGTTATATAACTTTACTGTATTTGTGTGTATATAGTAAACATATTTTGGGGTGTGGTATAAATAATAATTTTGAAAGGGGACTTTTTCATGCCGAAAGCTTGGGGACTAGAGAACTGTCTGCATTCATGGATTGTTATTTGTAATTAGTCTGACTGGGATAGAATCATTTGTCTCCAAATGAATGTGAATGTCATCACACCATTTTGCGAGAAAATATGTGTTTTATTGACAGATACGGGTTTGCAACAATGTATATGTAAATTGGATTTGTATATGTTCAAGTGGGCATAAATCGGGCGAAATTTGAATGGTGAACAAAGCAAGTATTATACAAATGCTATATTATGTACTCACACTGTTCAGTGTATAAGGACGACAGTGACAATTCTTTAGTAAAGGAATTAGTTCTGTCAATGTTGTATGTGTCTCTTTCAGTACAGAACTTCATTTATGCCAAGAAAGCAAGTTTAGTTAATGTTTGTTTCTGGACAGTATTATTATCAGTATAGTCTTGTTTCTTTGACAAGATGAGATAAATTGAGGTTTTGACGAATATTCAAGAAAGGGTATACAATTTGTAATCTATTGTAGCTGAGATTGAACTCAGATCATAAGGGTATCTGCAATAGAATCTATAACTATTCACAACCATCTTGTAATAATAGTTCGTTTGTTTGAAACAGAATATTAACTGATTAGTATGTTCATATCTCGTTATTGAACAACGTAAAACAATATGCGAGTAAAACATTAATTGATAGCTGTGTTTGCAATTTAGACTATAATAAATAATGTAGCTTAACAAAGTTCGATAAGAAAACATTGGAATAATCAAACAAACGGTTCTATATTGTACTCTAATGAAACTATTCGCTGTACAGAAAAAAACAACAACGAAATATTGGAAACAATTTACAATGCACATTTATAAGTCCTCAGAATGATAAAATATATCATTACTAAAAAAGTGTATCTTATACACTATACTTTATATAAATTATTTTCAAAAACGGGTTGAAAAAATATGTTTATTAAAATAAATACTTTAAGTAGTAAAACCGATTCTATGCATAGTTTATTACCTTTTTGAAAAACAAAAATGTTATTACATTTACATTCTGAACGATAATATAGCAACAATATTATAATAGTATTAAAAATATAACGTCATGTTCTATCAAATCAACAACCAAACCATGTAACATGTAGATTTGTACCAATTGACAACCTCTGTCTACAGTAAAAATCATAACAAAATATTGGGTTTTATAATCAAATCCCAATTGGCAAGTTTAGTTTTTTATAAAAAGGACATTAATAATCAAAATAACACGTATAAATGAAATGTACAAAGTACCTTCCACATCCATGTACATAACAACACAGTTCATTATACAGTCATTATTCATACAATCATTCCATTAGCCAAAATTTTTTCAAAAATCCATTTGAAGTTTTCTTTTCCAAATTTGATTTAAACGTATACATGTAAATAGCTCCTTAGTTTGACTTAGCTCTATTTTCTCCATGTGCAATATTTAGCATGTCGTAACATGCTTTTTAGGTATATGGTACTTAAGACCTTTTAAGAACTTCAATCGAATGTTGCTTCTCAATTGATTTGTTAATTAATTAATGATTCTGATCTAGCTATCCTCCCATAAAACGGGCCTATCACCAGATTGCTCAGATCATATTGAAGTGCATTGAATAATTCCGATCTAGCTATCCTCCCATAAAACGGGCCCTTCACTAGATTACTCAGAATTATATTAAAGTACATTGAATAATTCCGATCTAGCTATCCTCCCATAAGTGGGCCCTTCACTAGATTGCTCAGAATTATTACCGATCTAGATATCCTCCCATAAAGTGGGCCCTTCTCCAGATTGCTCGGATTTATGTCTTGTTTCAATGTATAATTCCGATCTAGCTATCCTCCCATAAGTGGGCCCTTCACTAGATTGCTCAGAATTTTTACCGATCTAGATATCCTCCCATAAAGTGGGCCCTTCTCCAGATTGCTCGGATTTATGTCTTGTTTCAATGTATAATTCCGATCTAGCTATCCTCCCATAAATGGGTCTTTCACTAGATTTCTCAGAATTATACTTCAATGCAAGGAATACTTCCGATCTAGTTATCCTCCCATACAATGAGCCCTTCACTAGATTGCTCAGAAGTATTAATATTTTCCTTATTTTGTTAATAAAAAAATAAATATATTCTCGGCATGTATTCATAGAACATAATTAACAAACATCATTAGAGCTAATTACATGTATTTAAAAATACTATCAAATTATTTATTAAAAATCTTGACAATGTATAATGACCATGTTATTAGGTAAATAAATGTGTAGGTATGAGTATAAATCATTTTTGTATGTTCAAACATTATTGCACCATATATTAATTATTTTACATAGCTTGTTATAAGTTTTAATATGACAGAGAGTTGATTCAATTGGTATGACATATAAGTCAATCGTTTAAAAGGCAGGAATTTTTCAACAAGACTAAACTCAATATGTTTGAAACTGAATATAACAATTAAAGCAAACTTGTAAATAAAAATACCAAAAATATTACAAAATAATGAATTTCTTTACTTATCTCGAAAATAATTATCCATTGAATTAGCATATTCACTTTAGCAGAACAACGTTTGTTTTTAATTTTGTCCAATGTTTTTTATGCATTGATAAGCATGATTAATTAGTAAAACACTTGTTTATTATCATTATTTGTACTTTTTTCAAAAATATCAGTGAACATTCTGTTATAAACTCTTATTATATAAAAACTTCATCAGAGGAAGAAAAATACATGAAGACAAAGCTACCCCATAACGTAGTTAGGCAGTCGCAATTGAAAGCAAACGCCTTTGTATATATGAGAATCAATAGACATGTTGTTAAGTAAGCAAAGACAAAAACCTTCATGCGGATAATGGAGGAAAGACATTCGATAGTGTGTGTATGTTATCTTTAGTAGAGATAGAAACCAGCACGACGATTTGGATAGAATGTCATGTCATATTCTAAGTCTGTTTTTAAGACCGAAACCTACATGATGATAATAATAGAATGCAGAAATTGAAGAAAGATACTTACCTCAACAAAAATGACAGAATGTCAGGCGATATGGTGCTTGGATTATCTTGATTGAAGATAGAATCCTACAGGAAAATTATGATAGAATAGTTAGTTATTGTGTTTATGTGTATTCTTATGGGAGACAAATACTTACCTGAATTAGATGATAGAATGGCATGCGATATTGTGTGTGTTATCTTAATTGAAGATTGCAACCTACAGGAGAATAATGATAGAATGATATGCTATGGTGTGTGTATACATGTTGTCTTAATTGAAGAAAGTTACGTACATGAATTAAATGAAAGAATGACATACGATAAGGTGCTAGTTATCCTCATTGAAGAGAGAAACCTACAGGAGAATGATGATAGAAAAGTATGTCATGGTATTGTGTATTATTATTGGAGACAAATACCTACCTGAGTTAAATGACAGAATGGCATGAGATATGGTGTGAGTTATCTTAATTGACGTCATAAAACCTACATGGGAATACCGATAGAAAGGCAAGCCGTATTGTAAGTATGTTTTTTATTGAGGAAAGATACTTACCTGAGAAAACATGAGATTAGCATGCCGTATTGTGTGTGTTATCTTAATTCAAGATAGAAACCTACAGGAGATTATTGATAAAAAGACATGTCATATTGTGTGTATGTTATCTTCATTGAAGATAGATACTTACTTAATTGAGGACAAGAACCTACTGGAGAAAAATGATAGAAATGGATGCCATATTATGTGTGTGATCTTATTTGAGGATAAGGTAGAAACCTATATTAGAATAGTGGTAGAAAGGCATGAGATATAGTATGCATGTTATTTTTATAAAAGATAGAGACTTGTTGGACAATTTAGATAGAATGACATGCCACATTTTGAGTCTGAAATGTTTTTAAAGAATGAAATCTACTTAATCATAATGATAGAATAACATTACATGTAATGTTTGCATGTTTTCTTGATTAAAGAAAGATACTTACCTGAAACAAAATGATAGAATGGCATGCGATATGATGTGTATTATCTTAATTGAAGACAGAAACCTACAAGGAAATATTGATAGTACGACATGCCATAGTATGTGTGTTATCATATTTGAGGATAGAATCCTACACGTAAATAATGGTAATAGGCATGCGATGTAGTGTGTATGCTTCTTGGAGAGATATCAGCACGACAATTCGGAAAGAATGCCATGCTATAATTTGGAAATGTTTTTATTCTTAAAGACTAAAACCTACATGACAGTAATGATAGAATAAAATGCCAAGGTAATGTTTGTATGTTTATGTAATTGAAGAAATATACTTACCCGAATTAAATGATAGAATGGCATGAGTAATGGTGTATGTTATCATTAAGTTAACTGAAGACAGAAACCTACAGAAGAGTAATGAGAGAATGATATGTCATGGCGTTTGTGAGTAAGTGTACATTTTAAATTGAAGACAGATACTTACCTGAATTAAATGATAGAATGGCATGAGATATGGTGCTTGTTATCTTAATTCAAGACAGAAACCTACAGGAGAATAATGATAGGATGGCATGACATAGTGTTTGTATGTTTTGTTTCATTGAAGAAAGATACTTACCTGGATTAAATTCTAGAAATACATGAGTTGTGTTGTGTGTTATCTTAATTTAAGACAGAAGTCTACATGGCAATAATGATAGAATGGCATGCTAATGCGTGGCTGTTATATTAATTGAAAACTTAAACCTATAAGGGATTATTGATAGAAAAGCAAGCCGTATAGTGTGTATGGTTTTTAACTGACTAAAGGTACTTACTTCGGAAAAATGATAGAATGGCATGCCATATTGTGTGTGTTACCTTATTTTAAGACAAAACCTACAGGAAAATAATGATGGAAAGGGTTGTCATTTTGTGTGTGATACCTTATTTGAAGAAATATATCTGAATTGGAATGTTGATAGAAAGGAAAGTCGCATTTTGTGTATTTTTCTTAATTGAAGACAGTTACTTACATGAGAATAATGATAAAATGATATGCCATTTTGTGAGGGTAATCTGAATTTAAGAAAGAAACCTACAGGAGAAAAAAGATAGAATGACATGCAATATAGTTTGTGATATCTTAATTGAAGATAGAATCCTACCGCAGAAAAAAGATATATTATGAATAGTACATGTATTTGTATGTTTTCTTAATTGCAAACAGATACTTACCTGAATAAATGATAAAATTGCATGCGGTATGGTGTGTATTATGTTAATTGAAGACAGAAAACTACAATGGAGTATTAACAGATTTGCATGCCATATTGTGTGTGTAACTTCAGTTGAAGACATAAAACTACAATGGAATTTTAACAGAATGGCATGCCATTTTGTGTGTGTTATCTCAATTAAAGACATAAAGCTACAATGGAATTTTAACAGAATGGCATGCCATATTGTGTGACTTACATAAATTGAGAAGTAACCTGCAGGAGAAAAATGAAGAATGGCATGTCAATGTATGTTTGTTGTCTAAATTGTAGACATAAACCTACATAGGACTATTGATAGAAGGGCATGCCGTATTGTTGGCATGATTTTTACTGACGTGTGATACTTACCTGAATAACATGCCATATTGTGTTTGTAATCTGAATTTAAGATAGAAGCCTACAGGATAGAGGTGAGATAGAATAGTATGTCATATTGTGTTTGTTATCTTATATGAAGATATATCGAATTGGGGATATTGATAGGAGGGCATGTCATATTGTTTGCGTGTTTTCTTACTTGAATCAGAAACTTAACCGAGAAAAATAGAAGCAAGGTATGCGATATTGTAGGTGTTATCTCATTTGTAGATAGATACTTAAATGGAAATTTTGATAGAAAACATGCCAAATTGTGTGTATGTGTTCTTAATTGAAAAAAGAGATACCTGAAAAAATTGAGTAAATTTCTTAAAGAAGAAAGATACTTACCTTAGAACAATGATAGAATTGAATGCCATACTGTGTTGAAGACAAAACATGAATTCAAAAATATTCAGTGATTATAAACCTTAAACATTCGATACTATGATAAGAAATAAAAATCAGACACAAGATAAGGTCAAAGACAAATGTAGTACTAAGTACGTTATACAAGATCAATTACATTTCATCCATATTTTACAACATGACGTATTTCAGTATGTTTTATTGAATACTATCTGCTTAATAGTAATTTTGATATTACGATTACTGCTTAACAGTTATTTTAATATTACGATTAATAATTAAGAAGTTTCTTTAATATATTTATTATTTAAAAGAAAAAACTGATTGTCACAAACACTTTCTGGTGAAACCCAACCAGCGTTCCCATGTTTAGTAGTTATTTTCACTATTCCCTACTTATGCCAGATTCAGCCTAAAAACCAAAGTAAGACTTAATAATCATCCTTAACTCCTTGAATTAGCTTCAAACATCTTCTGTCGTTCCTAAGTAGATTTTGTTTCAATAAACCTCAACCCTTTACTCTCATTTCCATAGAAAAATGCATCAAACCTAGAAAAATGCACTAACTGTTTCGATTCTGAAATTAAACTCTATCCACCCCATTATTGCCATAAGTAAAACCCCAAATCATATTCCAATTAACCTAATCAAATCCCACGGAACATCTCCCATTGCTCTAAACATATATGCCTTATCTAGATAAAACTAATATAAAACACTATAAGCCAGCAAGAATACCAATAATAGTGACCAAAGCGTTCCGAACCCTGGTGCTGGGGGTTATGAAGCCAACGACTCTTAAAAACCCCAACAGACCGAACCCACACCATGGGGGGTTGGGACAGGTGGGATGGGACATGCACGCAGGAACCTGAGATAGCGGTGCAAATCTCAGGCCAGACACAGATAACCTAAAGACCAAAAACAAAACAAACAAACAAAAAACCAATCAAAATATGAAATACAATAAATCAAACAATAACACAATGTACGATATAAATGAAATAAAAGTACCATTTGTTTAAAACCAAACTATATGTTAGCTGTACATGTTCATACATTGGATAATGATTAAGTCAGTTAATGCACACAGATCAATCTCTATAAACAGATATCGTATAGACCGCGAGTAGGCGAGTGGAGAATTTTTGATCAGGTTTTTAATCAGATAGCTCAGACACCAAAGGAGATTGAATTTTTCAATAGCTACGGAGCCCCTAAAGTGACATTGCTTTATTATCACAACTATTTCGAAAAAAAACGTAATGATTATTTAAAAAAAAAACAACGAAATAATATTACGTTTAAACGAAATAGTTGTGATAATAAAAAAGTATTTCAAAATGTCACTTTAGGTGCTCCGTAAATAGCCAATGTATGTGCTATGTATAGTAAACATGTACTTCAGTTTATAAACAAATGACATATCTAGAATATAGAATTAACTTAAACTTACCAACTCTTTAGTGTCACTGTCAAAATGTCTTTTACCATGTTGAATCATAACCAATGTGTTTATAATAAACGCTTTACATCTTAAGGAAGTCATTTAATGATAGATCTTTAATATCTATGCTTTAATATATACTTAACTTAATAAAACATCAACGCCTCAACTACCTTTATCTGAAAAGGAAAAAGAAACAGTTGGTCAGAAAATAATGTAATATTTATTTATTAAAGTCTAGTCTATGTACAATTACATTAAGCACACACATTATAAAAACATGATGTCTGTACAATAGTACAATATAATGTAAGTACCTAAGTTTTCAAGTAAAAAAAAAGAAAAAATATCCCTAACTTAATTTTAAAGTAGAATTTTCCTAATACAAAACTATATATATGACCACAGAACATTTCTCAGAAAAACTAATCTAATTAAACATCGTATTTTTAATGTAGTCGATATAACAATTTTTAAAATAATATTGAATATTATTAAACCACTTTGAATTTTATTTTGTATCCATGGACAAGATCAATAAATTTTGCCTTAAATAAGTATGAGCTATTATCTCCCTTTGATAATGTTCATATCAAAGGGAAATAATAACTCACGTTCATTAAAGACTTTCATTTATAATTTTGCAACAACGTATTGTAATATAAATTTATACCATATATTAACATAATTGACATAATGTTATATTTCTCCACACAAAAATGAGAACTATACTCAATAAGCGAATTGAACTGATCCAGCCAAATATCAATTACAGGAAGTAGTCCAAGGCTAGAACGTTTTTATTGTAAGATATCGGGTTCGAATCCCACAAAGGACACAAGTAAGTTTTCTTGAGCAAAAACAATCGGCGAATGATTCACTCAATTCAGATGTAAACTAGTACTCTAAAGGTCATTAACACAATGGTGAGGGGGTTGTCTTACAGGATTATTAAGTCGACTAAATGTGTATCAATATTTAAAGGCAGATTTAATCTAAAATACTACTTATACATTTAAACGTTATATTGTTTGAAAATATACTTCCTTGATCAAAGTAGTTGATCATTGTCATCAAACCAGTTTGTACACAAACAGTAAATTATATCACAGCTATACGTCTATAACGTTGATCCACTCCATAAATTCATACAATCTGAAAACAAGATGTGGTCAATATAATTTATAAATACATGAAAACTGGGACAGTAATGCAGGAAAGTTCCTCTATAAAGCAATCATTGTAGATGCAATATCATATAATTGTGGACAAATTTTAATTACCAAATACTTAGAGAAGAAAATGTCCTTTTTTATTATGACCATTTCGCTAGTCAGACCATATACTTTGATGTTTTTTATATTGTAATTTTACAGTACAATGGTGAGGGAAAATATAAAAAATATAAAAAACCCAAATGTTTAGAGATCGAGTGGTATCTGGTTTGAATACCCACCGGAGGCACTTGTTCCAATACAAGGAAATTAACATGTGATTGTTTCATTTAAGACAGTGGTAAAAATAACCTATAAATATAGCACAGTTTCAGCATTGTTCTATCATGCCAGATGAATTATTTTATAAAACAATGAGGCATACATTTACCCCGCTGATTTAAATACTTGAAATGTGTTCCATAATCCTTGTACAAAATACATAAATATTTTCATCGATCCTGAGAAAATAAGAACTGTAGTGAGTATTTAAATCAGCGGGGTTAATGTGTGCGCCACTGACAAATGAATAAAATTTAACAATATAAATAGTTGAGAAAATTGAACTGAGACATACGGTAGATCTACCCACCGAAAGTGTGAAGGCATTTTCACTTAGTAGGCCTGCTGAATAGACTTAATCTAACATTTGATAGCTGTTTATTCAGAAACTCTTCAAAGTTTTGCTTTAATTTTTATTTGTTTGGGTCGTCAGACCAAACAAATAATGGTAGCGAAATTTCAGACCCGAATGCTGTTAAGGTAGAATACCCATAATACACATATCAAGGAATAAGACTTTTGCTACTTTCTTTATAATCAGGATCACAACCTAGATTCACTGGCAAAATATTTTAAATTTTTACCGTCCAATAAATTTTTTATAACATTTTTTTGAAAATTGAGTTATAAGTAAGAATCACACTATAAATTTGAAGGGGTATATGTCTTTAAAATGTAAAATTGATTTAAATAATCAAATTATTTTCATAAATTTTGTTTGATAAAATTCACAATACTTTAATGAATGCAAATACATCAACTTTAATAACTTTACCTTGGTATTTTTACACACATACCAGGTTAATAATAGGGAGACCCAACAGAAAATGTGACGATTTTCACCAGCTATAAAAACTACAAGTCCGTATCCTTATTTTTTGACTATGAAAACAGTTTCTGCACTCCTAGTTACACATTTAATAATTTACCTTAAACCATATGGCAATGAATAAAACAAAGAACAAAAACTTTTACCACAGATAACTAAACAAAATGCCATTTTAATACATCAACCCCCTTTTTGAAAAAATGTCAAAACTCTAGTGACCATCATAATATGAAGTAAACACATCTTTACAGTATATATTTTACTTTTAAACGCCATTATTGACAATTTAAAGATAAAATAATGGTATTTTACGGTCTAATTGCAATAATCATCAACAACTTATTGATTACGAATTTGTTCGGGGACGAATCTGTTAGGGGACGAATCTTTTCGTCCATTATTTGAATTGGATTTTTAAACTTCCGGTTTAAACTTTTTACACGAATTCTACCTATTTTCTCAAATAATTGAGAGAATTAATATTCTTGTGAGGTAATACAATAAAAATAATAATAATATTTGAAAAATGAGGCATTTACACAATAAAAAAGTTCATCCGATCTTTATCGATTGATAACGACACCGACGAAAACCGCTTACGTAATTTGTCGACATGACCCGACATCGCCCGAAGTTTGACAGCAGCTATTATGGGAATTCTACCTTAATTGCAAATACCGAAAGTAGTCCGCTTTTTTGAAGCGGTTACTTCCCTTTACATGGACATTAACGCCGAAAAATTCAGGGGAGATCACTGCGTGAAGATTGTCAAATGGACTGGTCTCCTGCGAACTATAATAGGACAGGGAACCAGATTAATTGTCAAATAACAGGCGCATTAATTTTCAAACCTGATCATGGAAGACAATATAGTTCCCGATTGGTCGAAGATTTCTAATATTGTGCAATTCTGTAACATTTCCGCAAATTACTGGTAATATATTGAAATAATTTTGATTAAACGCACGTCAATTTTGAACTCTTCAATTAAAAGGTGTTCGCCTATGGGTTAGTTTATATAACAAATTCAATTTGTCACGTGATCAAACCACGCTGAAGAGTCAACAGAACAACCCACGGAGAAGAAAGAAAGAAGATTTGTAAATAAAATTTCATGCAATATTTATTATACATTATCGTTTGTTGGTATTATTTATAAACAAGAAATATATGTAAAGTTGATTTCACATAACAAACCAATTAGTGACAGTGATAATATTGATTAAAGCGCATACAGATTCAATTTTTTGTTGGGCACAGACACAGGTCCTTTGTTTACTTAAATAGGCCTATCATTATAAAGCGACGCCAAATAATTTGGATCGTGTGGATGTGATTTTCAGTTTAAGAAGCTGCCTGAATAATTTTTCCACAAAACGAACAGGTTTGTGACAGTGACAACTTTGATTAAAGCGCATATATTTTAAGTAGGTCACAGTTCCTCTGTTTATTTACGTTTTAAGCGACGCCATATTGGATATTTAATGTGGATGAGATTTTCATTTGAAGAAGTTATAAGATGCTGCGGTAATGTTGTAACTTTTTTTAAATGAAATATGACCGTAGAATTCATTTGCAACAAACACTAGTATGTGACAGTAATAAATGTGCGCGAAATCACACAGAAGTCGGAATAAGGTCACGGCTCCTTTGTTCTCGCCTAAAATTGCAAAATCATGAATTGAGGGCAACTCAATTGAGGCACCCCACTGATCGGGGACCACATTATTTTCAGTTCATTAAAATATAAATTTATAACCCTGTGGCATTGTTCTTTGAATTCATAGCATCTGTAGTATCTGTACTACATTTATATCTCATTGTTTCCACACAACCTTCACCTTTCTTATATTCCGTGACCCAAACAAATTCAGCGCCTTCTGTGCTTTGATTTGTTATCATTATAATTACAAGTGAGACTACAAAAAAAGCATATAAGCTATGTTGTGGAAAATTATTACAATTGCTTAATAGCATGGTTTTGGAGGCTTTAGGATGTCAGATGCTGAATCTTATAAATGTGTTGCAGGCATGAAAACTGTTTTTCATTATATCACCAACCATACATAAATATATTAAACTTAATGATTCAACAAAAATAATCATCAAAATTCAGAATTATGGTATTTTTGTCTCCATACTTTTGATGGGTACTGTACATATAAGAATTCATTTCACGCTGTGGTCACTACACAACAGCTTACTGCTACAATGTATGTAAATACAGGCTAATGAGGAATATTAGTCAGTTATCCTTCCTTGACAAAGTCTGAAGCCATCCAATTGGCAAGTAGGTCCTATCAGTTGGAATCCTCGGACTTTATCATGAAGTCCTGTGTAAGGATAATAAAATATTTCAACAAAACACTTCATTGCTTAATTTTCAAACAAATTAAATGATTTACAAAAAGGGTATTTAAAATTGATTGTGTCAAATTGTCATTGAAAATAAGGGTAAAATCCGAGTAATCCAACTAATTGGACCCAATTATTTTAAGAGTATGTAAAGGAGAATAACTGACTAAAGTCCCTTATTGAAGTCTTGGGTAATTTTTCGCAAGCCAAGATGTTAATAAAAACTTACGTTGCGTCCAGGGTAATCACGTTCCATCACAAATATGTACCAGTACTAACTTCAGAATGTGTGTTTGGTAAACTGTAAAAGGCAAGGCATAAGATGAATATAGAACATAATTAGAAGTAAATGTTAAAAAAGATAGAAAAGAAAAAGGGGTGGCTTACTGCCCATTAAACAACGACCGGAAGTAAGGTTCGATGAAATTTCCATGAAGACCCTAGCCCTGAGTGAATTTTAACAATTACGAAAACGACTGATCACATGTATAATGAACAGTTTACAACTGTAAGTCCGATTTTAACTAAGGCATGAAACAAAACAATAAATGCATGATTACTCGAAAACAAAATTTATCATTTTTATTTCACATATTTTTGTTGTTACAAGCGAAGCTATTTTTGTACAAGCATAAATGTACAATATATATTTAGGAAAAAGAATGTCTTTAGTTGGATTTAACGCCATGTCAAAACAAATTAAGGTCATTTTACAACGGCTAGTTCACGCAACTTTGGATTCCTCGACCCTAATACCGATAACTTATCTATATAACTCTATATCTCTATATAGTATGGCACATTCTTTGGATTCGAGAGGTCCTGGGTTCGAACGCGTCATAGACACTGGGTCAACCTTTAAAAATATCTCCGATTGGTTCGCTTTACCAATGTTAATAATTAGATGGGTGTGTATAAGTGAAATTTTAGTCGGCAGTACAATGTATTTCTTACACAATATATCAAAATTATTCGGAATTTATGGATATTTTAATGTATTTAGTTACCCTACCCACTTGATGGATGTTTTTCAATTTCAACAACTGATAGATTTTCAATATAACTTTAGGAAACTTATCCAAACTGAGTCTTAAGGTATACGGAACAAAATAAAACATGAATTACCTTGAACAATACAACAAAATCTTTTATATATTCTATTTTTCCAATACTAACACTATCATTACACTTTCCAAATTTTATGATGGCGGTTAGATGTTTTGGCGATGTTTGATTGGATATAAAATTGGTGTTGATTTGAATAAGAATAGCCAGAGGTTAAAGTTCATAGTTGAGGTACGGTACATTCGGAACACCTCGGATGATTCCGTTAGCTGACGATCAACTATCGCCTAGGCGTTCCGTAAGGGTACAGTAGAGTGATTAAACTGAGCTTATTATTCACCACCTAAACGAATCCCTTTGGTCAAATAAACATTAGAAATGTGAACTTTATTATACCTAAGTTAATCCAAGGAGCTTGATACTCCGCTTCGTAGTTTGAAATAAAAAATCCCTCCTTATCACAATTTGAAAAAGGCATACCTTCCCGTAAGTCTTATAAGAAGAAGGGAGTTTGCTCCTGTGAGTTTTCGAGCCAATCTAATCTCATGCAAACTTTGTGGAATTAAAATTGTCCATTCTACAGCGACAAAAATGTCATATGTGTCCCAATATGGGTCACTAATAGGTCATATGCTAGCACATCCAAATTGAATAACCAAACATGCAACAATGAAAAATTATAAACACTCACCGCTCCTTAGTATTCACATTTTAATTCCACGTGTCCATAGTACGAAAATTATCAACCTGTCCACACGCGTACTTGTACTTTAAACACTATTTAACATTGTCATCTTCTATAATTAAATCAACTATCAATTAGCAACACAACGGAATAAGATTGTTAAATCAATTAAAACTCTCTAGAAGCAAAGAAAACTTCTTACAACCGAAAGAGAATAGTCCAAACAGTCTAATTTTTCCCTTCACTTAATTTAAAACACGTTTAAAAACACGGCAGGGTAAAAAAGTAATCACTATCATCGAGTTCATGATTTTGAAACCGGTTTAGACTCACACCGAACTCGTGCATTTCGTGTTTAACTTTGGCGTGTTTGTTAAAAAGTTGTATGTTTACGACCGATATCTCTTCCATTTGGATCAACACAAATTATGTATTAATATGATTTAATTGTGTTTAATGCCGTGTCAACACAAGTAATGGTCATTTTACAGAGGACAGTTCACCTGACCTATATTCCCAGAAACGTTGTAGCGCCGTTAAACGTCGCAACGCCGCTATATAAACGTCGCAACTGACGTTAAACGTCGCAACACTAACGCTAAACGTCGCAACCGCCGCTAAACGTCGCAATCGCCCTGCCGTTAAACGTCGCTACGCAGACGGTAAACGTCGCAAAAAATCGAATGCCGTTAAACGTCGCAACCTTGCCGCTAAACGTCGCACTTAGTAGGAAGGTAAAGTGTCGAGCCTAATCAACACACAAATATTACATAGGACAAATATGACTTCAAAGCAGCCACTCTTAGAGTCATAGCAACCATCAACATATCCTTAGCAACCACCACGTGGTCCATAGCAACCACTCTTACACCTTATGCCAATCGCCTTAAGGCCAACAGTATCCACTATACTGTCCATACAACCGATTTGAGTTCCATAGCAACCGTAATTGCACCTTTAATATCCATTTAAATATCAAATGGAATACCTTTAGCGGCCATAAACTTTATCTCAGTGTCGTATTTTGATCATCTTCGGATCATCTTGCTATGACTCTAAGAGTGGCTGCTTTGAAGTCATATTTGTCCTATGTAATATTTGTGTGTTGATTAGGCTCGATACTATACCTTCCTACTAAGTGCGACGTTTAGCGGCAAGGTTGCGACGTTTAACGGCATTCGATTATTTTGCGACGTTTACCGTCAGCGTTGCGACGTTTAACGGCAGGGCGTTGTGACGTTTAGCGTCTGTTGCGACGTTTAGCGTTAGTGTTGCGACGTTTAACGTCAGTTGCGACGTTTAGCGGCGTTGCGACGTTTAACGGCGCTACATACTCCCATTTTGACGCCTTTGGCAAGTACATTATTTAGCAAATATACATGTATTAAGTGCATTAATATATTTATAAGTAAAGGCGTACGTCACGGTCCCTAACGGTGATATATAATGTCTTTTGGGGTGGGATCATTCTGAAAAAATACAAAAGTACTAAAAAGTAACAAAAACTATAAAATAGATTTGTCTTTTAGGATTAAACCTTCCCTTGTTATATTAACCCTGAAAATTGTGAAGTATACTTTAACTAAGTTGAAACAATAGTTGACCAGTCAAGTGAATAGTTTTCACTAATGACTGTATTAATTTTCACAATACTAATAATTAAATTCTACTTACAACAGTCAATCTATATACGATCTTTACTTATCTACATGTTTAAGTCTCAGATAAAAGGAATAAATTTAACGATAGCACAGGTTAGCATATTTACTTATTAAGATTTTGAAATATTTAATTTATTATTTAAAATAAGAATACGTACAAAGAAAATTTGTTAATTGCTGCAAATATTGCAAATTTAGCTATATATATGTGGTAGGTCTATATTTTTATTTATTTATTGGAGTTAACGCCGTGTCAACACAATTAAGGTCATTTTACGGCGTCCAGCGCACCTAACCTAGCTTTCCTGGACCATTGTCTATGACCATATCTATAATATGGAGAAGTTTCCGGCCTTGTGGAAGGGTAGGTGGTACTCACCTACCCTTCCACAAGGCCGGAAACTTCTCCATATTATCTAATTAATGTATATATTTTTACTGTTGCTGTTGCTGATATGTTTGCTTACACGCTTTTATAGAAATGAGTACGGCAGCCCTGGCTGTAGGTCTAGCAGTCACTGGAGGGGTAGCCCTGCTGATAGCCTTCATTACAGTTTTATTCTGTTTATTACACAAACAATCGCCGAACAGAAATGTTACTTCAAGATCAACAAACTCACAGACTTCGAAATCTCCGAGAAAAAGAGTTATACAAATAAAATCTACACCAAGGAGCACAGAGAAAATAAGTAAGTTAGATTAATTATAATTGTCATTGTCCCACATCAGAGACCACAATGGAAATACGGGGAGCACAATGGAACTGCGGGAACCACAATGGAAATAAGAGATTTACCTCTTTTTGTGTCATCCCCGGTATTGATGTGCATGACATATGGCATTTTACATACTGTGATATTCACCATTTGTATGTCATGTGTGTCATGGCATTGTTACCGAAATAAAGTTATTATTATTATTATCATTATTGTAATTCAAGGTGGGACCATACTTTTGTCTTCTGTGATGCCAACCAAACCTGCCTTTTTTACATGGGGAGTGTCCAGAGTCAAATCACTGAACATATGTTCGACTATAATGATTAGTTAGTATTTTAT
This sequence comes from Mactra quadrangularis, assembly GCA_025267735.1. Classification (NCBI taxonomy): domain Eukaryota; kingdom Metazoa; phylum Mollusca; class Bivalvia; order Venerida; family Mactridae; genus Mactra; species Mactra quadrangularis. The sequence goes on from CM046302.1 coordinate 27,222,624, forward strand.
GAAATTCGGACTATCGCCACACTCGTTCCACTCTGAATGTACATGGAGTTATATAATTATTTGATTTTGTTTCCTATCATATTAAATATTGCCTCCGCCATTTTGTCCTCTCTCGAACGCACTAAATTTACTAATAGTTTTTTTACTAGATTTAACGCCGTGTCAACACAATTTAGGTCATTTACGGCGTCTAGCGCACATAACCTAGCTTTCCTGGACCATTGTCTATAACCAGTACTCACCTACCCTTCCACAAGGCCGGAAACTTCTCCATATTATCTAATCAATGGAGGAAAATCGACATTAATGTCAAATTTTCATGGTAGGGTATAACCTCCCCAGGTAAGATTCGAACCCGCATCCCCTCGGGCACGAGATTCTAAATCTCGGCGCGCTACCAACTGCGCTATCGACCCGGGTTTTACTTATAGTAGTATCGCGAATGTTAATGCTAATGTTCAACACTTCAATCGATGTATTATTTGATAAGCTCACACGTGCAATGCATGCACGAAGATGCATATTTGTTTCTACGAAAAAACAACAGAAATGAAAGTTATTTCGATCATACTATCTCACATCTGAAGTCCTATGTCAGAATATTTTTTTATCATTTTGTAGAAAAGAAAGCAGAACAGTTGAAAGCTAAGAAACAACGAAATTGTTGTACAACATTTTGGTGCTGTTGCTGCACTAAACCAGATAGACGTAAGTACATTGTTTCAGTACAACTTGATTCTACATGCCATGGTGTAGCCTAGGCCTATATGTAATACACATTTTAATTTAAACATGATTTGTGCAAGTCAACATGATACATGTATATCCATTTTTTGATAAAAATAAAATGAATGTACATACATGTAGTAAGCCTTATTTATGAAATATGCGCATCTGTCACGTGATACCAGGACAAATATGTTCAATTCTGAGCTAAATTCACACAATCAATAAGTCATGCAAGACTCAAACGGGTTTAATAAAGCACCGGTGTTTGGTAATGTCATCATTATGCATTTTGTATGTAGAAGTAAAATCTTTATATGGAAATATTCGAATGAAGTCGCGGTTTTGATGCAACGGTTAGACTCACTAGACTTCGAGTCTGGCGAAGGTAAACGAGAATAATAGTAGGGTTGGGCAAATATTAACTTTTTTTACAAGATGCAAACCAAACGGGTGTTTTTTATGGCCAAATTATGTGCTGAGTCTGAATATCACAATTAAAATTTTATACGATGACGTTTTAGGTTCACTTTTTGCGAAAATTCAAAATGGCCACCAAAATGGCCGATTTTGGTTATGTGGGACAATATAATGTTGTCACTATAGCTTGTAATATATCATTTTATAGGTTTTTATGGTTGATAAACACGTTTTTTAGGTCAAAATACCAAAAATAAGTAGTGGAAGCTTTATTTATTGATAATTTATACAATATTTCGGCCAGGCAATACAAATTTTTGATTATTCTGTAAGACAATTACAAATATGCTACTTGATCAAAGAGTTTGCTCTAAAACACTGTCTATATTAAGCAAAACATCATTTTCTGGTTTGATGTTTCTTGTTTAATTTGTTTTTAGGTAATATTTCCATTTTGAGTTTACTATCTCTTTTTTATGTGTCGCATTTGGTGTAAATGCGACACAGCTGTGGCTCTTAGATATCTTACTTCACATAACAATCGTTTTTCTGTTTTTGAATCCTTAGCAAATCAAATGATTTCAGTCTGAATGGACCAATATTAGTTTGTTAAAAATGTAATACAGCAGATAGATATCTTTCTTTTGTTTTTATCACTCCATCAAGTATGTGAGCATATAACAATTATCTTAACCATGTAAGCTTTTATAGTGATTGCCTCTCTTTGCAAGATCAGTAAGTATATTATTGTAAATTTTTTTATCTCTGAAGTCTCCTGTGATGGACCATTACATGTTTCCTATCAGCTCTCAATCAACTCAACAGAAACAAGCATATCTATAAGTCCATGGACAACAACATGATAATCTTCATTATACAGGCGAATCCATCAAACTAAAACAAATCTCAACAACTTGATAGATGCTTAATGATATTTTAAATTAAATGACAACTTTAAAGATGAAAATGAACCTATTTAGAAGGAAAAAATTGTGTATAAAACTACACAACAATGTCTAAATGGACCTTATATAGCATGAATGAAGGTGAACAATGCGCAATACCTTTGTGTTATTATGGCCAGATCACTTCACCTTAACCTTACATCACAAAGGAGTATCAGCTTGCACATAAGCAATTATCTTAAGACTTATAATACATAGGTACTTGACACAGAAATCAATGGAAGTATTTGTGCATGGTCTTGTACACTCCCACATTGACTTTTGCATGGTTTAAACACTGTACTCAGCCTACCAAATCAAAAGCTGCAACGGGTTCAAGATTGTACTGATAGAGTGGTCTTGATAACTCCATTAGAGCAACCAGAACTGTGCACCTAACGTCTCCATTGACTATCAATTTAAGTGAGAGTCATGTCTGAAGTCCTTCTAATGACCCTGCATCATGTCTCTTTAGAACCTTTTCGTCCAAGTGAGATCTTAAGGTCAATTTTGACTTCGATATCAAAGTTACATATGCTAACTATGCTATTATCGCCTCCGTCATTATTAATTTCTAACATATCCATTCATGGAAAAGGAATATATTAGTCTAAAGGTTCATAACTTTTTACACAACTATGAAATCAAGACTTCATATAAATGTATAAATGTACAGATACAGCTAGTACAAGATTGTCCGAGTTATAATCTTCAAATTAATAGAATAATTTGATAATTTCAAAATTAAATTTTTATGATTATGGAAAACATTTGCAAAATCTGCAATGCATCAAAATCTATAAACAATAAAGCATTTAAAACCAGTAGATGGTTTGTTTTTTAGTTATTAATAACATTTTAATGTCATTATACAATAAAACAAAGAGCTGCATAGCTCGATGAATGCAATTTGGTTATTGCTATCAAAGCTAGTATGTGTAAACTAAATAAAGGTGATAAAAATCATTCTTAGTAGCATTAATATAATCAAAACCAGAAATAAGTATGACAATAGTAATATGCAAGCTGAAAAGCCTATGAAAAGATTTTTAGGAAATTGATTTAATGCAAAAGTCGATATTATTCTGCGAAATGGTGTGATTTTGGCTGAAATATTGTATACATTATCAATAAATATAGCTTTCCATACATATTTTGTTATTTTTAACCTTAAAAACGTGTTTATCATCCTTAAAAATCTACAAAATGATATATTACAAGCTATGGGAAAATATAAAATAGTTCTACATAACCAAAATCGGCCATTTTGGCGGCCATTTTGAATTTTCACAAAAAGTGAACCTAAAACGTCACCGGAGACAATTTAAAAGGTCATATTTGAATTCAGTGCATCATTTGGCCACAAAAAATACCCGTTTCAAAAAAAAGTTGGTGATTTGCCCAACCCTAATAATAGTATAACCAATGTACCCAGGAAAGTTAATTTGAAAAGTTGACTTTTGTTCAAAAATAGAAGTTGATTATAACGACATAAAAACCGAATAAAATAAATGAATAAAAAAGTTAAACCAGGTGTTGGCGTGTATGCAGGTAAAATACATACATGTATGGATACAGCCATTTTATTTCATCTTGTCCAAATATCTTTTGAATACATATATATACAATGAATAACGAACATGCTGTGATTAAAAGTCACCATTTTGTATATGTACATAAATTCACCCAACAGCATTACCTGACCCGCCTCTTGGTGTAGAGATAAAAGACACGGGTGAAACAGAAACAACAATTGCATGGAAGACACCAGCAACAGAAAATACAACCACTGTACTAGATGGTTATAAAATATATCAACGTTATCATGATGACTTGGAAGGCTGGAATAGAGGTAGGCCTATCATACTCTATTAAGAAGTGAGTGGAAGTGACCAAGTGTTTACGACGTTGGACGACTGGTAATCATTGGATAGCCAGCTCCGCGCTGGTTCAGATGCCATTCGAAGTCTTCCCCGTTATTTCCTTGAGCAAGAAACTTTATCATACCAGCTCAATACAGGGGGACCAGGAGGTGGAATCGAAAGTGCTCAATCATTGACATCCATTTCGTAATATTGCTCATTAAAACTGGATTGAACCACTTTATATCTTATTGTAGTGACTCAACTGAAATTGTAGTTGAACCCATAACTGTTTTATCTAGTGGTCAAAACATTAAGTAACAATAAATGCATGTTTATTTCATTTTTCATTTCAACTTTAACCGGCGTTGTACCACATATTGATTTCATGTTATTACATGTATTTCATTGCTGATTTGTTTTATTTCAGCAGTTAAACGATACAAATACTTGAAACAAGTGTGTCTCTATTTGTTTTTCCTTTTTCAGTGGCTAAACTGAAACCAACTATCACCGAGTATCATCTGACAGGATTGGATCCTAGTAAAAGATATGTAGCCGGTGTATCTAGTTATAGTAAAACAGGAGAAAGTTCCATCACAGATACACCAACCATTATACTGAAGAGGGAACCAGGTAACATATTGATAAATTGAAGTGGCTCTATGAAGCAAGACAACTAATGACAGTCTCGTACCCAGAGATTATCAAGATTTTCAATCGAGCAATTTGATATCCTCAGGGACCAAGAATGAATCAATGATTGTTTGTTTGTTTTGTTAGGTTTAACGCCGTAGTAACACATTTTATAGGTCACATAACGGTGGTCAGTCAACCTACTCACTCCTCCTAGAAAGGCAAAATCTCTGGATTTAGCTGTTAACCAACTACTAAGCGCATACTTTCGTCAGTGACTGACAGCTGTACTACATAATTAAAATCATTGGTGGGAGGGAGAATGGCCGTAGACATAATTTCATGACCAAACTCCACGAAAGTATGCCCCGCCAAGGAATCGAACCCACGACCCCTCGATCATATATTAAATGTGATTTTGTTGACATCCTATACTATAACAGCTAGCAGAATGCTCTTTTAGCAGTATTAATTAAAATAATATTATATATAGGTTCAGTATAATTCTTGAATAGCATCTTTGAATTAAGCGTCCTGGAAAACATTTGTTAATTAAATTTTGGATTTTACACGAGAGGGAATAATTGGACAAAAACTTTATTTTTCAGTACGACCAGGTGCCCCAACAGAAGTAGATGTGATTGATATAACACATAACAGTATTACATTAAGCTGGAAACCTCCCAAGAAGACAGGCTTCACTAGAATTAATAATTATCATTTAACGATAAAAGACTTCAGTAAAAATGCTAAATGGAATCATTTATGTACTGTCCAAGCTTTTGATAGATTTATGGATTATAGAGTGACAAATCTAAAACATAAAAATCAATATAGATTCAGAATTAATGCTGAAAATATTATTGGTATTGGACCATTTGCTGAGACTAACACCATAGAAACACTGAATGCAGAACCAGGTATGAACTGTAGCCTTATAGTCTAGTTTCTTCTTATGAGAAAATAATATATGTTCTAGCAAAGTTTACTAATCTATTAATATACAACAATTGAAAATTTGGTAGTGGGAATAATCAATGTGCGCCGTAGGCATGAAAAAATTCAAAAGATAGTTCATTATCAGGCATGGCATAAGTCATCCAATTTACCATCAAGGAAATGTACGGTAGCGATAAGTATAGTCTGATGGCAATGAGATTGTGATCCTCAATGCCTATTGTATTTTAATCATTGTTTACTATCTGGACAATGCTAAAATAGCATTATCCAATTGTTCCTTTTATTTCCAGATCCGCCGGACAAACCAAGAGGTCCAATATTATTTACAAACATTACCCATAATTCCGTCACACTGTCATGGCGGCCTCCAACTCATGATGGCGGACGTCCAGTTTCCGGTTATGCTATAGAGTATAAAGAAAAAGATGGTGCTCGATGGGGTAAAGCAGGCGTTTGCGAGGCTAATGTAAATAAATTTACTGTAGAAAGACTACATGAGGATATATATTATATCTTTAGAGTTATAGCCATGAACGATGTTGGAAACAGTGACCCAATGACCAGCGTTAAAGTCAAAACTAAACTATTAGAAATTCCACTATGTAAGTTTTGAATTGACCCTCTTTCTGTCTTACTGAAGCAATCGACTGAATCCAGAGTACTAGATGGCAATACAATCGCGCACTACTGTTTTGTCACGTGACTGCTTTTATTTATCAGACACAATGTCCTCTTTGAGACTCATTGGAAATAGCAATTGTATGTTTCACATGGGTGAATAATTGAAGTTAGACTCCTTGGTTTTACACTAATGTAAATATGCTTTCCAACTGAAAAACATCACAAAAGTTTACTAAGTTAATTATTAAAGCAAATTGCTGTTAGCCTATTTATTTATCTAAATTTTACGCTTTTACAATCAGTTTTATTTTGTTATTTATGGTGACAGTTAGGAGACAACCAGCTAGCTTCCAGGTCAATTTTCTTTTCATTAGCATTGTTTTACCCTTGATCAAAGATATTTGAATAATGAAAATGTTTCGGAGACACTGATAACCATATCTATGTCTCTGATACGTTTGCTACATATGGAGAAAGTTAGCCCAAATGTTTAAAATAGTTAAAATTTTGTCATGACAATTATAATGATAAATAACTTCTACAATAGTAAAATCACTTTCAAGGAAATACAATGTATCACTTTCAGTATTATTTAACATTTCCAGCAAGAAGATCATCATTTCGTATACCATCTAGAAATGGTACAAGCCAGACCTCACGTCCACAGTCTATAGGTGATGGTCTCATCTTAAGTAGAATTGGAAAACATCCGAGTGTTGAAAGTCTCAAGAATTTGGACACAGATCTAGAAGCCAATCCTTATGTTCCTAAAAGTGACTTTTTTACGTATGATGAAACAAGCAACGAAAAGAACTTGACAAGGAAGGGAGACAACCGTCGACCACACTCTTCTTCGTCTCCATTGCCTTTACCTCCTCACCAAAAAGCAAAGAAGTTGAGCAGACGGAAACGTCAACATCATGACTTTTCTCCACTTCCGGTTCATTCATCAGTACGAATGACAAATGGATATATTTATAATGCCAAACGAGGCGACTATGGGGACGATTATGGGGAACACTCTACAGTACGGAATTCCGGTCGTTCGTCAGATCGTAAAAGCGGCAAAAGTGTACAATTTGGCGACGGCACGACGGAAAATAATGACTGGGACCTTGACGCCGATGAATCACAATTTAATGCCAGATATTCTAACACTTCAAACTTGAACACACCTTCTAATGTGGCGTTCCATTTTTCACATAATTACTATTAGTTCCATGTACAATTTAAAGATAGTTCACAAATTTGATAGACCTTCTTTGTTTACCATAATGAACTTGATCGGGATTGTCCATTGAAAGTAATTTTAAGTACGGAAATAGCCGAGTACATGTAGTTACAATCGATTTATCATTCACTACTCAATCAGAACTTTTCTGCGTATTTTGTCTTTTAAAGGTGGATGTATAGTAGTAAGGTAAAAGTAGTATTGCTTTAAAACACGGTTTAGCATTAATGCCGACTAACGACAGACAGTTTAAACTGTCCGAGTATCTATTTCTGAGGAAATTCTTGTTTAACCGGCGACGATCGTCGTAAGTGTAACAGACCATACCGATATATCTGTCAATCAGAGCTTTCAGCACTTTGATTTTTATAATGGATTTTACACTGTACATGTGTATCATTACAAGTGACCGTCGCCATGTGAATGAAAGAGCAAAGGAACTCATAAAATCAACCAAAAACATTTACTACTTTATACTTTATTGACGTCTTGGTTCTTTGAACAAATATACATGTTCACTCTCTGTTTACAGACATCTCTGTTTTAAAAGAAATGTTCAGGAATTAAACGTTTTGGACATCTTCGGCTATTGTCTTTTTTCAGCACCCATCTTACACGACATCCAACTATGATAAGTACATTTAGACTCTTCCTCAGGTTCCATCAATAATGGAATCATCCTGAAAATACAATGACTTACAGAAAGTTCCGCTATAAAGAACACCATGGTAATTGCAAAATCATATGATTTTTGACCAGTTTTAAGTCCCCATAAAATGTTTGAGAAGAAAATGGTCGCTATAAAACGACCTTTTTCCTATTGGGAACACCTATGACATAACAAAAATTTTACGTCTCAAATGCTTATTTCCAGAAGACAATCGTCTCTGTATTAAGATCATACCACTAATAAGACCATCAATTTTGATGGTCTTATATGTAATAGCTTAATTTTCTTAAGGTTTTAGTTTTAACACATTGTTGCCACTCTTGCTTTGACGGTTTGACCGCGTAAAATTTAGCCGACAGAAGAAAAAATACTAGTTAACCAACTCTCTTGCAACAAGCCATGCATGTTTTTGTCTAATGAGCTTGCCACTGGACAGAACATTTCTTCGTTTCCAAAAGAAACCCAAACAAATATTTAATAATTCAATGATATTTTGTATTACAGTAGATATAAAGTCCACATTGGTTATTGCAAAACCATGCGATTTTTGGCGATGTGGAAATCCCGGAAGAAATAGGTCCATATATATTTGTATCAAGAATATTCCACAATTAAAAGCATTTATTTTTGATAGTCCTTATAGTAAAACTGTACTGCATAAAACTTAGATAAATATATCTTATACATACGTGTAGCATGTAAGTCCAGTGTTATCACAAGTACATGTAGTACAGCTGTCATAAAACCTCACTTTAGTTCCACGTAGATATCTCTCCCCTTCATGTTCACAATATTTAACAATTCTTCCATGTACTGAAATATGAATGTGAAAATTTCATAAATATATGTAGAGATATTATATAATAATGCAATACAAAATATGAAATGCACAGTATGGCAGTAGTATTTTAAGTGGAAGGACACATACTGGGGGTAGAGACATCCCATGTTGGTACCCACCAAATGGCACTACTTACATGTATTTCTTTGAGCAAGGAGGAACAGGGTAATTACTTGTTGACCCCTGTACACAGTGGCCAGAGATGTGTTATCTATGCCTCTGGAGTGGCCAAAGCCAAAATTGTGTGACCTCTTCACTACATCAGCCGACGTGGCGCTCATCGAAAACTAAAAGACCATAATAAAACTATGTATGAATATAAAGCTCATGATTGAACATTATAACTTACCTTCTTCTGTTTTCAATTCCTCGTGCATAATTGCTCCATGTGCAAATTCTGCAACGCAGATGAGGAGAACAAACAAAATGCATATCGCAGTTAAACGCATGCTTGCTTAAATTAAACACAGTATTTAAAATTCTGTTTATCTAAGAATAATTGAAAAACGTTTGTCAATTTCGCAGTGGAAAATGTAGAAATAAGGAATTTGCCTTTGGTTTCTCCAGTTTATTACATATGTTATATAATGTTTTATAACACTGGACGGATACAGAGGTGTGGTTGGTGTGCCCGAACCCTGACACAAGTTTTAAGGTTGTTAGCGTCATAATTAACAAAAACATGTTATAGATATTTTGGAGACAGTTATCGTGTAAATACATGTATATATTTAAGTCAATATATTTTGCTATTCAGCAAATGTATTATATAATTTTGTTCAAGCCACTGTTGCACCCACGACCATGTATGATACTCAATAAATTAGTTTTGGAATCAAAATAGGACAATATAGAAGGTACAGAGGTAAATGGACATGGACCTACAGGAATTTATTGTTTTTCCAGCACCTTTCTAATAGGACTTCAGATACGTTCTTGATCATTTTTCTTTGATCAGATTAAAACTCAGCTGTCGACATTATTAACACGGTTTTATTATCCGATTGACTTAACATGTGATGTATGCTGACTTAGACATAAAAAACATGCATTTATTTTATGAGTGTTTTCAAGTGCATTATGTTATTGAGTGACACTGTGACATATAATTATTTTTCTAATGACCAGATACTATTTGATCAACATTTGTAATACATGTACATGTATACATTAAGCAGTTCTTGCATAATCCGAAATATTTGAAAATATAGGAGTGTTTAAAGAAGAAATATATTCTACGTACACTTTTTATCTCCTATCAATTGATAAAAAATCAATTTTACTGACATGAGGGTTTCTTCAAAATCAAATGTCAGGTGATCTATAGCCACCTGCTGCACACCTCAGTTTGTGGGATGCCCCCTAAGAGATGATAAAATAAAATCACGATTTGATCAAATGGTTGTAATTAATAAATAAAGAAACAAGTTTACAGTGACATGGAAATCAACATAGATCTTCAAAGTTTGCTAAGCAAGTAAGAATAAGGCCATACAAAGTGAAATTTTGATACCTGAGGTAAATACATGTAATAATAACCTTAGGAACACATAAGTCAAAGTAATACTCAAGGACAAATGGTCAGTGCAGCTTTCCACAAAAAAAATTATGTAAAGGTTATCGTAACTCAAATTCATAATTAAGCAGCTCAAAGTCAGCAGGATAATAAGCATAACTATGATATAATAGAATTAAAGGTATACAATATTTTACATATTTCAAAAATATTTGAAACTGATTGGCCAAAAAATGACAGTACATGTATTTTTAAATTTATTGCATTTGACTTACGATGATTTTTATATTACTTTTTTTGTGAAAAGCACGGTACAGGTCTAAAATATAACTCAAGAAATTCTGACTGTACTCTATTTCAGTTTATTTAATCTATTGATATAAAAAAAGATTTTTTTAAGTGTATGAATAACAAAAAAATAAATAAAATAAACTTCACCAAATAACATACAAATATTTTTAATAATAATAAACAATGAATATACAATACATTGTGCATTTTTTCAATAAAGAAGAAAAACACAATTCATAGAAAATGTAACCATGGCAAAACAGAAATACAAAATATCACAATAATAAACAATGCTCGATACAAATAAAATATTATCACAGTCCTTGGCCAATTATCTAGAGCTGTCATTGATTGGGCTTGAAGTGTATCGATGATAGCGATATATCGAGAAATAAATATCAACGATACACTGATATAAATTGATACTTTCACTGCAGTACTATACAGACCACTTATGTTGTCATAAACTCATAAAAGATGTATATTTGTTATGCATGTTATACCTTCTGTGGACTAGAGCTATTTCCTCAATGGTGGTGCCGTCAATGTTTTAGACCTATCAGTTCATATTACGACAGCGCACAAGTTTCCACTTACGATAGAAGGTTGGTCTCACAAATTTGTCACTTAATAGTGGCTTATATATATTTACCTACATAGGCTTTATTATCCATATTTCAAAATGCATATCGATTATTGATTGGAAAATGAATATCAACGATACAGCGATATTGATGGAATCAATGACAGCTCTACAAATATCCAATGGCATTTACTAGCCATTGCCATTTGTATATGTATATATATCGATGACTCAGTGCAAAACTATCCGGTAGTCTACATCCTCCTTTATTTACATGTAGCTAGACTCGTTTTATACCGACTCATTGATATACAAAAACATCTAACATAATTCAATAGACTTAATTCGGAACTCTAATTTATGGGTTTTCCATCCATGCACAGGCAATACAAATAAAGTTTTACACATTATAGCTGAAAAGCATGAAATACGGATTAAATCTTTTTGTTTTTTTGTACACATAGTTTTCAATATAACAGTGAGTTTGTTTGTATCACAGGGAAAAACCCAAATATTTGAGTTCTGGAAATAGTCTATTGATTTTTTGTCAAAGAATTGATATAAAATAAATAAATTATGAAACAAATACTATACTACAATAAAAAAGCATCTTTATATAAAATATATAATAAAATATTTTAAAATAAATGCTTAACCTAATACCAGCAGGTTTATATACAGTCAGTTTGATTTGAAGAAAAATCCATCCACCATTCTTGATTGTGCAAGCTAAAGAAATAATCTAGAAAAAGGGGAGACCACTCTAATATACTACTGAAGTTACCTTCCTTGAAATCAAGTTCTTACAGGATTTTTTTTAGTAAAAAATATCATTTACAAAAGATTGCTTTCAGTTAAACTTGTTAATATAGCAATGCTATAATCTTAGAGATATTTTTATGACAAAAAAGTGGCAATTAAGTTTTAAACAATAAAGACATATGAAACAAAAAAACATCATGTAGAAACAATAATTGCACAGAAAAAAGGGTTGTCACTAATCAGAAAGGGTGACTAAATGAAACTACATAAATTATATCACATAATTCACATTGCATAGGAAGTGGACGGATTAAATGATAAAAAAAAATCAATGCTACAATATACATATTAAATAGAAAAAACTAAACATATGGGAAACTAAAAAAGCTAAAAATTTGACTTGACTTCACACTTCTGTTTTTGTCTAACATACTGGGTCACACCGAAGTGATATGAATGTTTTTTTCTCTAGCTCTTCATAACGTTCGGTTAGTTCAACCAATGGTGTCCAGATTTCTTGTCTCATAGATATCATTTGATGCACTAGGACCAGGCCATCTTCAATCTCCAACACTTTCTTGGGGCAGATATTGCCAATTTTAGATTAAAGTGAGTTCAAGCAACATGTAAATTGTCCTTTCCACAAATAATTCTTTACAGTGAGTCTAAGCAACATTAAATTGTCCTTTCCACAAATGATTCTTTACAGTGAGTCTAAGCAACATTAAATTGTCCTTTCCACAAATGATTCTAGGTCAATTTTAGTCTTTTTTCACAAGATTCAGAATCTGTTAACAAATGTCTGTTTTCACAGAAGATCTTAAGTCAACTACCTTTTAGAAGTCACTATGAAAAATCGAAGTCACTGTTTTATTTCACAGATAGTAGCTATTTTTTAAACTTAAGAACAGAACAGAACAGATACTTTATTACAGGGCTTGAGCAATACTCATCACCCAAATAAATACAATATACATACATACATTAAGAATAACCCTTAACATAAACATACATGTATATAAAAGTCTAATGGAATGTATAACAATTAAAGTTTAAACAAAACAAAATGCACAAACATACAAATATAAAGTTATGAAAAAAGTGACCATGAAAATGATACAAAATAGACAAACAATTGTATGAATAAAAAGTCTTTGGTTATTTTGCACAAAGGAAGACATTAATCTTTATCAATGCCCATAGTTTCGGGACCACAAAGGAAATAAGAGATATCATATTGATCTCAATTTTGTATCATCCCCAGCATTGATACTCATGACATATAGCATTTTACATAGTGTGATATTCACCATATGTATGTCATGTGTCATGACATTGTTACTGAAATAAAATTATCACTATGAACTTGTAATATAAATCATTATCACAATACTTAACATTGATTCAAAAGTAGTCACTGACCTTAATCTTTAGAAGCACTAGCCTCATTTATTATGTTTTATAGTATAAGAAAAAATGATCACCTAGCTCCACTACCAGTATATAAAATCATTGAATTTTCACAAGCCATGATCAATTTTCACTAGTCTTCGTTTTTTGGGCTAGCAGGATAAAGTAATGATTCAAGAGCCTAATATTAGGCCCATGTCTAAAAGTTATCAACTAGTTTAAATCATTAATCATAAAATCATTAATTTTCACAAGCCTGAATCAATTTTCATAAGTCTCGGCTTACAAGTTAGCGGGTTAAGCAATGATTTCAAAAAGTCTGAAACTAGGCCTATGTCTCAAAAGTAGCAGGTCTGACAAATATCTAATTATCAAGTTGACAGAGACAGGCTACCCCTCTATTTATCCAATGATTTTCTGGTTTGTCAGAGTTCAGTTTAATATTCATCACCCAGTTGGTAGAATGTCCAGTTGTTGACAGCACACCACGTCTAGCACTCGTTTTATATACTGAAAAAACAACAACAACAAAAAAATTAAGTTCTGCTTTAAAGACCACCTTAGTACATGTACATGTGATTGCAAATGCCTGCAATTTGTGACGATTTTTAAATTTAAATGCTTAAATTGAAAAGAAAAATGTCCCTAAGTATTAAAACGATTCCACTAATAAGACCATTAATTTTGATAGTTCTGATAGTGAAACCTTACTCTACAATTGGTTTTAACCAATGTTTGGACTACTTCAAGCCTATGTTTGCCCCATCAAAAGGTGTGAGCAAACATATCAGAAACAGCAACAGTCAAAAACACAGACTTACCACTTACACAGCCAAAAAACAAAGAGAGGGAGATACTTTTAATTTTTATACTTTTTATAAAAAGGAATCAACAAACATATAACGAAAATAAGAACCTAAGGCATTTCCGCCTTGGAACGCACAAGTGGCAAAATAAGTTAAAATAACTGGTATTGTCCATTTTTTACTGTCAAAGTTTGAATAATTTCACGGTAATTTAATACACACTATCACAATATCATGAGTGTTAGACAAAGTCACTAAGAAATTATTCATGTTTTGACAGTTGAGAAAAAACAAACTATAACTTACCAGGACAACTATAGACTTCTTTCTTTTCAAAGTCTTCAATCTTGCCTGGTTTTAACCATATTATAGGTACTGTTTCATATAATATCTTAGGGTTAGATTCCATGATTCTTTTCTGTATTTTATCCCATCTTGCTCCTTCCATAAACAAGCCTCGGATATACGCACCATTAGTCTGAAATATTGATCACGATAATTAATTTACTAAATGAAAGAAGTCCATTTCAGATTGGCTAATTAAAATTTTTTATCATGTACACATATTGCGGGCTTAACTCAAAACAGTTGTAACTCTTTAAGTTTTTTAGTGAGTTATGATCGTTTGCACAAAGCCTGTGTTATGTAGTGTATTTGGTGGATAGGGACTGCGCTGTCAACTTTTGGTTACAATGCCCTTCAACCAACTCAGCAGGGGCTAACTAATACAATGTCGACACAAATAAAGATCATTTTAAGGAAACCAGCTCATCTAACCTAAAGTTCTCGGACCTTTGCCAACCAGTTCAAACCTACCCTTCCACAATTCTGACAACTTCTCCATATACCTTATATATGGAGAAAAAATTTCATTATTGTCAAATTTTCAGGGAAGGGTTTAATCAGTCTTGAAAAGGCTCAAACCATCGAACACTTCAAGATGCCAAATTCTAAATCCAGCACCTAACTTACTGTGCCACAGACCCAAGTCTATAAAATGGATATAGAAATATCTAATCACACAAAGACTTACAGGTTTCTGTGGCATGTTAGTATCATGTGGCATGATTTCAAACTCAAACCCTAGATGATCTATAGGTATCTGGTATCTTCTAGCATAGTTCTGTAATACTCCCGTCAGGAATGATTGAGTGAAATAAAATCCTGATATCCATTTTACTATGGGACTACCTGTAAATACAAGAATATAATCGACAGTTAAGTTCTGACATTAAGAACATCTTGGTAATTGCAAAAATATATATATTACAGTACAACCTCTCTTGAGCAACACCCACTGGGAGGAACTAAAGTGTGTTGCTGTTCAGAGGTTTTTGCTCTGCAGAGGTTAAACTCAATTAAAATTAAGCCTGAGGGACATACCAAAAGCTGTTGTTGTGCAGACGATTTGTTCAGTAGAGGGCGGCTCTGCAGAGGTTATACTGTATATACAATATTAAGTTTCAGTATAAATACCACATTGGCAGAGACACAGATGTCTCTGCACCTTGATTATAGCCAAGTCACATGATTTTTGATGATTTTTAAGTTCCAATAATGCTTAATTTGAGAAGAAAAATATGTCACCATAATACATAATAGACAATTTGGCATTTAAGACTAACAATTTTTATGTTCGAACTGTACAGAACAGTGATTACTGTGCAGAATTTGTTTCCTTTGAAACATGTGCATCTTTAGTTTAAAAGGTGGTACAGTTTGTTTTTTCTCAACTGTCAAAACATGAATAATATCAGGGTGACTTCGTAAGGCAAAGTTGTTTGATGTCTAACAATCGTGATATTGCTTTAGTGTGTATTCAGTTACTGTGAAATTATTCAAACATTAAAAGTTGAGAAAAAACAGACAATACAACATACCACAAAATTGAACATTTATATGGAATGTTTTTAATGTGTTACTGAACCTTTTCTAAAACTCAAGAGACAAGAATTTATTGGGACCCTCCATGGGTTTCTCCTCATCTTGCAGCGCAATGCTGATACCTAACAATCTTTGCATAGTAAATATTTGTTCAGGGACAAATAAACTAACTTAGTTGAGCATTATTTCATCAAGTTATTTTTTATTGCAGTTTTCATAACGAGTACAGACAAATCTCAGTAGTAGTCAATATTTCCTACCTGAGAAAACCCATTCTTTAAAAAACTGTAGTCTTGCTAGTAAATCAGTGATGTAACTTCCTAGTGGTTTTAATGATGGGTAAGACTTGGCTGCCCACATTGCAGGTACCTATAATACAAACAATATTAGTAGAAATTTAACACATTATCAGTCTACGAAATTAGCGGGTGTTGGGTTGCCCGGGACAAGCAATTTTTAGTTCTTGCAATCAACAATTTCTTTTGGGCAACCAAATTCTGCAAATGAGAAATAGTGCTTGCTCTTAAAATAATATGTTCAGACAACCACTATCATATCCTAATTTTGCAGACTGTATGACAAACTATTGCAAGCAATCTCTTAGTAATTTTGATGACCTAATGTACAACTAAACACAATATGGGAATTATATTCAATCTGATAAAAACCCGACCTAAAATTATCCGCTCGCTCACTCAATCATTTTACATCTGACAAGCTCCAAGTACAAGTCATGTTTAGCTGACCTTTGCTATTATAATATTTATGACACAATCATTGTGCTCATGGACTTATAAAATTCAAACAAAGTCTTTGCTTAGACTGTGACACAATTTCCAAAGGATAGTTAAATTACAGCCAGTAAATAACAAGCAGCGTCAAATTAGCATGTGAAGTAAGAAATTACAAAATTACAGTGCTACGAAAAGTGTTATGTCTGGGTGAAAGCTATGCATTAGTTGGTTGACATTTATAATAAGGTCATCTAAGCAAGACCCCTGAGCGATGTCAGAAGATTCAATAACAGCATGCTTTATGATATCAGTTTATGGAGATTGGACTAGACCACCACACGGGTGTTTATGAAGAAATTGGGTGCTGAGAAAATAAGCGAACAAGATTTTCATCAAAGGGCCATAATTTGGCAAAAAAAAACAATGGACCATAATCAAAATGGGATATGCCCATGTCTGTCTGATATCTGGAATATGTGTGAAGTTTGAATCAAATCCACAATATAGGTGCTGAGAAATTGAATGGACAAGAAAAAGCTACAGACATACCAATCGACGGACTGGCCAAAGAGCTGACTCTTATATACCCCCCCTACCAATTGGGGGGTATAATTTAACTTTAAATACCTCAACATTAACACAAACCACTACCATTTCTTACCTTGCCAACCATCATACTATCAAACATATCTTCTAACTCAGATGACATCAATACTAAACCTTTAATAGCTTTTCTTATATCTTGTAAACTAGATCTCACAACTTGTATTAATCTGTTAAATCTGATAATCTCCTGTGCTAATACTGTATTCATTGACTCTTCATATCTCACAGGATATTTGGTCTGAAATAGCAGAACACAATGTATTCTACAGAATTCAAGTCCTAACCATATGCTGTAAAACACTTGATATAGTGAAAATAATAAAAAAGAGTGGATGCAAATGTTGCAGAATGGATACAACAGTGGACTTGAAATCACGGAAAAGCCATGCTTAACAACTATAACTTTCTTGAGCAAGACACTGTACATATCCTTCATTGTGGCAGCTACATTTTCCCATGGACCTTGAACACCAGCATGGCATATTAGCATCAGTGCCAGTGTAACAATGGGGCCCCCAGTTGGACGAAGAATTTAGGATATCAACTCATGTTATTGGTAACAATTACGATTTAAACATAGTACAGTAATATAGCATGAAAAATGTCTGCATTCAACAGTCGTCCCGAAACTCTACAGTTTATTACTGAACTGTAGGTCCTGTGAAGATCAAACTTTTACAGGACCTGACCAATTCTTCCAGGACTAGAGACATTTTACATATTTAGATAAATTGAAAACTGTGTGGATAAGATAAAAAAATTTGCTGGACGGTCAGTCCTGTAAACCTGCAGATCTGAACGAGACGAAATCTTTTATTTTTTTCAAGACTTTTCTGTTGGCCGGCCATGTTTCGCTGAGACTTGCATTCAGAATCATCTCCAGCTATCTTGAACATATCTTGCCTCTGCACCATAGTAATCCTGGTCAATAGAGTGTTGTTGATGCCCAGCAGCAAACGTTATCTATGTTAAATGCCTCAGTCACATAAAATTGTGGCTTGATACAGACGGATGTGCAGACAGCCGTAGACTGTCGTATGCTTTGTTTATATATGGTGTGCCTTTTAAGGGTTTGCGGTCACACAAATTTTAAAACCATGTGGTCAATTGTAAGAGGAACAGTACGGGCACCATATGGGCTATTTACCATATGGGCTATTTACAGCTGTGGAAAGCTCCTGTGTGACCCCTGCAAGGAATATGGGCATGTATACCTTAAACAAAATTATCATCAAGTTCATATTCTAGTAATCATAAAACCTCTCATACCTGTATTTCTTCCAGGTTGAAATCTGGAGGAATCTTAGTTAATATATCACTGGCCAGTTCTTCAATAACATCTTGTGAAGATTTCCCTCCTCCACTTAACTATAATAAAAATAAACATTTATATGATATATACACAGTTGCATGTATGTTTGTTGTTGAAAATATTGTAACTCCCAATACCAAACTGTTAAATATTAGAGTTTATAAGGTTAGTCATAAAATCGTAACAATTCTCACACAGTTACCACCTTAACCCACAAGCCCAAAGCTTCACATTACACACTTGGGCTAGTTAATAATTTCCCCACTAACCATATAGATCTAACATAAGTAATTTGTTTGTTTGTTTGTTTTTGTTGGATTTAACCTCATAGCAATACATTGTATAGGTCATATAAAGGCGGTCAGTCAACCTACTCACAGAAATGTCTGGATTTAGCTGTTAACCAACTACTAAGCGCATACTTTCGTCAGTGACTGACAACTGCCCTACATAATTAAAATCATTGGTAGGAGGGAGAATGGTCATAGAAATAATATCATGACCAAGCTCCATGAAAGTATGCCCCGCCCGGGAATCGAACTCACAACCCCTCGATCAGTAGACTTGCGTGCTACCAACTGAGCTAGCTGGGTAGCTAACATAAGTAATTGGGTTAATGATCATGACAGTTTGATTATTTTCAATGCCAATTAAAACTTGCAGGGTAGTTCAAATATGCTGAAATTTTAAGGTACATTCAGCTTAAGTAATGGACCTTTCCATGACTTTACCTATTAACATTTTCAACAAAGGTTTATGAGTAGTTTTTTGCCCCACAAACAAGGTGTTACCAAAAGAGCGCATGTCTGCGTTTGAGGGAAAGTGTTTTGATATTAAAATTATAATTATCATTAAAATTCAAACCCTGGATGGTGAATTACATAATCTTTATAAAAGCATACAAAAATTACTTCATTATTCTAGTCTATGTAAATAAAAGTGACCAATGTTATTTATGGTAAATCCAGGGTATTATGAAATTATCAAGTTACTTGCAATGACATCCATTATTTATAATTACTTATGATATTTGGGGAGCGCAGACTTGCTTTGAAAATGTCTAGATAAGCCCATGACCATTTTAACATGGACAAATTAGATGAAAGCAACATATATGTATTATAAGTCATGAAAGACCAAAAAGTAGGCATTTACATTGTAATTCTAAAATGAAAACTATCTGAACAATAAATCATTGCTTTTAAATTTGTAAATAAAAAATCATCATTTGCAAATTTAATAATTATGTTGTATGACCAATTGCATTGTTTGTGCTGTCCTCAATGAAACAGTCAAAATTAAACAAATCAAAAAAGGTTAAATAGGGCTCACACAAGCTCAAAAAGGGTAAGTTAGGGTTCACCACAAGCTGAATGGGGAGAAGGGGTTACATGCTATAATTATAAAATTCATGGTGTATGAAGCAAGTGATTGACTAATTTTGTGAGTAAAAATATTAAAGATACCAAACCAACATACTCCAAGCAAACATACATTGTAATTTATTGTGCAATTATAAAATAGAAATTAGTGGCAAAAGAATGAATACATGTCTGTTATAGGGAATGGGTCACATAGAATTGAATTCATGCAATATACAGGGAATGAATAATTATTAATATACAGTACTTCAATGATGGTAACTTAGAACTTAAATACATGTTCATAAAATATCAGTTCTATTATGTCAAATTACTTCGTTATTAAATGAGATAGCACTCGCCCATGCGCATTAGTGTACTTCCGACATGTGCGTCAGTGGAATGTTCTCAACTCCGTGGAATTTATTTTCAAGTTTTTAGCGTTTTTCGCTTATACAGGAACTATTTATTGTGTTTTTTACAATAATTGGAATTATCGTATCACCAAATACGTACTGGATTACTAATTTGTTGTTTTTTTCATACCACCAAATACAAAATAAATATGGAAAAAATTACCCCACCCACTCCGGGTGATAGTCCAAAAAAGGACTTGAAAAAAAGACAGTCTAGATCAAACTATTCAAAAGGAAAAGCAGTTTCCAATTCAAGGAAAGAAAAAGAGGGTTTACCAAAACCCGATAATGTGGACAAAAGTAATAATTTTGATTCATTTAGAAATGAAATGAAAGAATTCATGACGAGCTTGCATGGTGTGACATACATGCATCATACATTAATGCTGGAAAGATTTTGGTCTAGTCTAAATTTAAAAAATAGTTAAGAAACGTTTAAACGTACAATGTCAAGATTGCCGAGAAAAGTAAGTTTGTTGATGTCCAACTATATTTGAAACTTTTTTGTAGATATAGGAAAACCTTAGAATGACTAAAAAATATCCCATTAAATGAAAAATGTTAATACTTAAATTAGAAATTGCATGGTAGCATGGACAACAAGAGCAGTCCATGGACAGCTCGCTCGACTATTAGGGGTATTCGTGTAAACGACAGCAACAACCAATCAAAACTCATGCTGGAGTTATGCAACTTGGTATTTGACCTTCATTCCTAACCCTGTTGACATGTGAGAAGTTTCAAGTAAATCCCTTTAGTAGTTTCAAAATAAAATTGCACCAAAAAACTTAACCAAAAAAAGTTAAGTATTAGAGGGCCATAATCCAGTGAAAATTTATGCTAGAGTTATGCAACTTGGTATTTGACGTCAATTAGTAACCCCATAGACATGTGTGAGGTTTCAAGTGAACCCCTTAAGTAGTTGCAAAGATAAAATGTTGCACCTAAAGTGAATCCCTCTAGTACTTGCAAAGATATAAAAGATACAAAAATGTTGCACCTAAAAACTTAACCAAGAAGTGTTACGCCAACACCGATGCACAGCTGAGTAGGATAGCCCCACTATTCTTCAAATAGTCGAGCTAAAAAGTCAATCAAGTACATGTCAAGGGTTGCCCGCAAGACTGTAGTAAGTGCATTGCATAAAAGAGGGAGTTACTACAGTCTTGTGGGCAACCCTTGAATGTATATGATAAAATATTTTAACACAAAATAATCAGTAAAAAAAAAATGAGAGCAGCCGCACACAATATGATCAGTCTTAAAAAACTGAGCACTCAAAACAACTAAAAAGAAGGACTATTATCATTACATGTAACACCATACACCAAATAAAGACAAAAAGGGGACAAGCATTCAGATGTGCAAATATTACAACAACAAATGTGATCATATACACTGTAATAAATGTTGGATATACAAGTATATAGAGTATATATTTGATTTCATGCAAGTTACTAATTATAGTACTTGTCGAAATATCTTGCTAGTTTTACAAATTTTTGCAGCATTGTATATGCTCCAACTGTCATTCTGTTTGGGCTGAAACAAATTTTGGAATTAAATCTTCATAATAAGACAGAAAACTTGGTCCAATTTAAGGCAGAATAATTTTATTTAGAAATCAGCACCTTAATATGCTGTCAATCAGTTTTTTATTTGTTTTGGTTCAAACCTATAAAGGTACAGCTTAAATTGTATGGAAGAATTTCACAAGCCATTATGGGTTGAACATTCTATTTTCAAGGGATTTCTATGTGATTTTTGCTTATATTAAAAACGCAAATACAAACATATTTAAGTAGAAAAATAGGGCAGAGGCTAAAATGGTTATTTAATTAGCAGACTATGTTCACTAATTATATGTAGCTATGTTTGATAATTAAATTACAGGCTTAAAAGCAAATTATGGGTATGGGAAACAAAAGTATTGTAAAACATATTAAATCTACACCAAGTATATGAGTAATCATGTAAAATTCTATAAAATATGTTAAAACAAACTACAGGAAGAATAAATAACATCTAAGGGAATAAAACATGATTTCTTGGAATTAATATACACAGGAAAACAACTTTTTATGAAAAAATGACTAAGATCTATATATTGCCGGCTTAGAGCAAAATGGTCATAACTCAATTTAAAAAAAGAGTGAGTTACGACCGTTTTGCACTAACCCCACAATATACAAAATGTCTATTTAATACACTGTCTGCCATTTCATATTCAATCATTATACTTTATTATGGTTAATTAGCATGTATGTAGCATGCTAAACGTACCAACAAAAAACAATATCCTTGCTAAAAACCCTTTTATTTACAGTCACAAAAAGCCAAATATGGTATTACTTCTTTGCACCTATTTAACAATAGATCAATGAGAATCAATATTAAAGAAATAATGAACAATATTAATGTTTGGTGAAAGAAAAGAAATACAAAATGTATCATAGGTAAAAAAATGTTATTCATATGTTAAAAAACATGTAACATGTAAATTAGTTAAGATTGTAAAACATAACATAACTATACAACACAAATACATATAAGAGACAGGTGGTTGCTGGGCCTTATGTTTTCCAAGGAATAAGAAGGTTGCTGCACCTTATGTTCTCCAAGGAAACATGAGGCTCAAACAGGAACCACACAAATACAACAATGTCAAAATATAATTTCAATTAAAAAAGTGTATAGTTATGCTCATTAGTCAGTAAACTACTAAAACATAGGGCTGCAACAAATCACTTAAAAGACGATTCGAAGTGATTTCGACTATTTTATGTTTAATTTGATTTTTTTTTATTCAATTCATTTAACAGTTTAGTTTATTCAATATCTAAAGAAATACATTCATTTGAGCTTAAAACTACAATGTAATTTATATTTATAAATTAAAATTGCTACTTAAATTTTTCACATTTATTTCAGAACAAGATTTATAAAGCAAATGAATTTTCATACTTATTTATTTAGTTTAAAGGCTGTTATGGGATTGAAAATCGTGGATTACAAAATTGCAAGAAAATTAGTAGATTCAACCAGAATACACCTAAAATTAGTTCAGAACAGGTCTATTAAAGACAATAAAACAACTCACACACAAAAACAATATTGTCCAATCATTAAAAACAACATTAAATAGATACACAGACTTATTTCATATCTAGACAAAGATGACACAAAAAATAAAACCAGGAATTAAATGCAACAAGAAAAACAACAATTGGAAACAAAAAACATTAAAGTTTCAACAAATAACAAATTTACAAATATTGAATTGTTAAAATTAATGATGTTTTAAATATTTTCAGTGACAAAAAACAGTAAGTTAGTTAATACTGCAAACCAGTGAAAGTTCATGTGATCATGTTTCTATGTAAACATGAGAAATTACTGATTTCAACTACCTGGTCACTTTTCTAATTTAGCATGCAAAATATATAAAATATATGATAACTTATTTAATCACAATGAAGAAAACATATTTACTTATTTTTTCATTTATAACAAGGAATAATTCATTCACTTATTTTGTCATTTACAGAGGGCCAGCCACAGTTACGATGTTGGACTTGTAATCATTGGATAGCCAGCTCCGCGTTGGTTCAAATCCCATCCAAAACCTAACCTGTTGTTTCCTGTAGCAAGAATCTTTATCCTACTAGCTCAGTACTGGGAGACCAGGAAGCGGACTCGAAAGTGATTAATATAAATTGTAAGAAAATGTTTCACAATCGAGCTAAAATAAATTAGTATAGGATCAGTCACAGCTGGGAATTAAACCCCATGAGAGATTCTAAAGCTAGGGTACTACACAAAGTAGCAGCTCTAAAATATATTACCTTTAAAAACTAATTTCAAATTTTTGACAGGGCCAATTAAAATATCAAAATTTCTATTTTTCAAGTGAAAGTTCAAGAAAGATCAATATATCATTTGACCAAAAAACCCAAAGATTTCATACAATGAAAATCAAACAAATGTTTGGCACCAATCAAGTCAAAGAACAATTGTAACCTGATAAAAATACATGGTACAAGCTGGGATTGAACAAACAACCTTACAAGCTGTACAGGGACATAATACGATGTTGCCATCAAAGCTAGCTTGAAGGCAAGGAAACTCAAGTGCCGTTTTATTCATCTTCTACACAATGAATGAAACAAAAAACTTTTTATACAGTGAAATTACAAAATGTATTTTAGAATATTATTATAAATTATCATGAAAAAAGGTTGAATATTCCCTATTCAATAAAGTAGGTTTTCAATAACGGCAATGAAAGTGGTTGCCCGAACAGGTCATTTTAGCAGCGCGCACTGTATCTTGTATGAGAAATTTAGTTGCCCAAAAGAAGTTTTTGATGCCCAAACTTGAAATTGGTTGTCCTCGGCAGCCAAACACCCACTAATTTTGTAGACTGTAATGGTAAAAAATCAAATGAATTCTAGTGGACTAACTATAAGGTGACCCCTACAAAAAATTAAACCTTTTAAACTTTAATATATTGAATGAATAAATATTACTGAAGCATAATATGCTACACAAAAATTATTTTCATACAAGACATGCAGCAATGCCAAATCATATTATTTCGAAACATTGAGGAACGACTTCATTGGGTTTAAAACGGTTCTATTAAGGTTCCATTTCTTCGGGCAAAGTCAAGATGATTCTATTCCTTTTGGGATAAGTTAAAAAAGTTCTCTTTTTTAGGGTCACCTTATGTTTATCAAAAATAACTGATTAATATACAAAATGGCTCTGATAACTACTTCATAGAAATTTTCTACTGTAATAAAAGTAAAACAATTTTTGGTGAACATATAATAAGTCAATATAAAATACCTGTCTGGGTAGGGTTAATAAAATACCATCAAATAATTGTTGAGTCTCTTTCTGATCCTTGGTAATGTCAGCATTCTCATGGAGACCAAATACCTGAAACATAACATTACAATAGCTGTAAATAAAGACATCAAATAAATGAATAATGCAATATTTTTTAAAAAAATCGGACATCAAATAAATGAATTTTACAGTAAGCATATTGAATGTACAGTTTCTTCCAGAAATCTTCTTCAAAATTCTGTTTTAAGATAAACCCATGACACAACATTTGAAAATTAGATCCAATCTTGTTTCTTGAACCTGGTTTGAGCCTCACCTGGGTTGGTAATACCCTTACATGAAAATTAAACAATAATGACAATTTACCTCCATTTATAGTGTATATGGAGAAGTTATTGACCTAGTGGTAAGGCAACAAGAAATGTTTATAGACAAAGGCCCAGGGAAGCTTGGTTAGGAGAACTGGCAGCTGTAAAATGACAATAATTTGGGCTAACTTAGTGTTTAACGCAATAAAAAATGTTAAACTCAGCTAGTAACTTACCTCAGGATGTGGTATCAATGGAAGGCGTCTAATATATGTTACATATTCATCATACGTTCCTTTAGGTGGAGCGAAGTATGTCCCGCTATCAGAGAATCTATAATTATCATCACTGATAATTTTTTCATTATAGAATATATTGAGTAAACTAATGATCAATCGTCGGTCAAGGTCATCCGTAACACGCCCACCATAATTACATTCACCAGTTAAATAGGTCAATGCTTCCAATGGAGGCTCCTCGTAATCATTTATAAACATCTGGAATGTAATGAATAAAATAGATGGTATAATGTCTTAGGTTTAGCATACATATAATAACAATGTTCACATTAGGAACCGACTGTTGACCTGAACAGCTGGTTAGAAAGATTTAAAGGCCTGTTAAAATTGGCAAAAAATAAAGACAGAAAGAAATTCGACTGCCCGAGAAATAGAGAATATTTGTCAACTTTAGTGTAAGCTCGATTTTTATTTCATAATGCATATGTGGCATCGCCACGAGTGAAAATGTCACTTTCTGAGTTCACGAGTTGAAATAAAAATCATTTTACACCAAAGTTGACGAATATTCTGTTTCTTTCATGCTTAGTTTTGCGTTTTATTTGATGTATTTTACACAAATTATAACGTGACGTCATTTCTACTCTAAGATGACATCATTTATTCTCTAATATGACGTCATGAACAATGAAAATATAAGGTTATATTTTCACTGCGATGAAAATATAAAATTTATATTTTCATTGTTTATTTTCATTGAATAATGTGACGTTTCACCGTAAAGCATGAAAGAAAGCCTTTTATTTTTCTATTTGAGCCTATTCAACAAAATTTTATTGAGAACATTGAATAATCAAGCCAAGAATAAAAGCAATGTTTTTTTGAAAAATATTGCTTAAAATGTACAGCTAGTTTTCAAAGACCGTAAATTCTAACCATTTAAACCTTACAATAAAAACAGTATTTGATTGGTCCATGCAATACTAATCAACATCCTACTTTATTTACATGTAATTAAACTAGTTTTGCACTGATCTATCAATAGTATTGCAGGTTTAAGTCACAATTTTTAAGTTAAAAACTTCTCACTATTTTCTACACTTGAACGATACCATATTATATTTTCTTAAGTAGCTAGCAACTTCTCAAAATGTGGAGAAAAAAAAGACATTTTGTAAAATGCTGAAACAAGCCCTAAAGAAAATTTTTAATGAATAGCTGTAAATAGTCTGCAGCAATCCTTTTAGTGCTCACTTAATTTGACATTAAGCAACACAGCTGTTGGTTTTCAAAAATTTCTGTATAAAACAAGATGTTACCTCAAGTTGTCTAACAGAAATACGTAGATCCGATTCATTGAACTCATACGGTATATTCCATCCTAGAGCAGCAAAGTTCCTTCTTTCTTGTACAAGAGCATGGAAGAAACATAGACCAAACAATAACTTCTCAAATACCTATAGAAAAATTAAAATGCATAAGTAAACTTTCATAATGGACTGAATGTGCCCTAATAACTTTTAGTTTTTCAGCTAGTGTTATGAGAATATCAGTGAAGTGTAAAATAAAAATTTGTCATATAATTGACCATCCTAAGGATTCCATTTCTGACATATTTATGACTAAATTCAATCCCCTCTAGAAGTACATGGATTCTAAACTTTATAATATAAGCAAATACACTCAACTACTCTTTTTGGAACCAATAGACTATATCCGGAATTCAAATATTTTGGTTTTCCCCTCCGGTACAAACAAATTTTCACTGTCACAATGAAAACATGTGTACAAAAAACAATAGGATTTAATCCATAGTTCGTGCTATTTAGCTATAATGTGTTGAAAACTTTGTTTGTACCGGCTGTTCAAGGACGGAAAAACCCACAAATTTGAATTCTGGGTTAGGTCTATAAGGTAGGTTCCTAGAAAAACCAATACAAAATTGGCAATCCAATACATGATCTCCATACCAATATTCATGGTGACTGCTTAACTATAGAGCCCTAGCTTTTCAACTTACAAAATGTTCTCCCATTAAATAACAGAGATGGGTTCAGATGCTATCCTTTATCATCCACTTTACAATCCTGTAACTTGCAATGTTTTTGTTAAAAATTTTAAAATTCGTAAAACTTGCCATGTTTTTGTTAAAATTCTTAAAATGTGTCAAACTTGCAATGTTTTTGTTAAAATTTTTAAATTCGTCATACTTGCAATGTTTTTGTTAAAATTTTTAAAATTTGTCAAACTTGCAATGTTCTTTATCAAAATTTATAAAATTCATCAAACTTGCAATGATCTTTATTAGAATTTATAAAATTCATCAAACTTGCAATGTTCTTTATTAAAATCAATAAATTCGTCAAACTTGCAATGTTTTTTATTAAAATTGATAACTTACAGTCAAACTTGCAATAATACTCGCTGTAACATTGTTTAAATATACAAATGACCATGAGATTTGTTTTCTCAATATTTTATAAAACTTATGACAGTGATGCCAGCTTCTTAATTACAAATTTGACAGCCAACTCTTGACTTTTGAAATTGTACCCTTATGTTGTATTCATATTGAATTTGTTCACAATTCATGCAATTACTCAGAACTCAGTAAACTGTGATGAAATAAAAGATATGTTCTGTTTCAAATTTTACAAGCTAAAAATTAACTGTTAGATCGTTCACTCACCTTAGGTTTGTTACAAGAGTTAAAGAAACTAGGATCAGATATTGGATCATTGAGGTAAGATCTGAGTAGATTAGCTCTAAGACCTTTAGGAGGTTCATTGGTCATCTTAACACCGTTCTGTAATACTGACACAGGGAAATCTGGTGATGGATAACTTGTTAACCATAATCTAAATGATGGTTTTGTCTGAACTGGATCTGTGATAATCTGCAAAATATAACAAAGATGTTAAATTAAGTTTTTAAAAAGTTTAAATCATAAATTATGATTACTATAAGGCAGTGAATCTAGATATTTTCTTGAGCTCTGACCAATTTATTGCATTATAAAGATGGGAAATTATCAACTAGCCCTACTATGAGAAATACAACAATTATGATTAGCCCAAATCAATTTTTAACAAACCCTGGGCTTGGGACTGGCATGTTTATACTAAGTCTGAACAAACATCACTTCTGAGGTGGAGCAAAAAAATTGTAAGAAATATCATATTACACCAAAACTTTACACAAGACAGCCATATGATCCTGTCTGATCAAAGAGAGATAACTAAGTTGACAGGACAACAATTGCCCACTCATTGTATTAACAAACAAGTATTAGCATTTCCAAAAATGCTTGAAATCGTCGTTTAGCCGTGTATTCTCCATAGAGAATAAAGATTCAAGCAATATGCAGATCAAACAGTGCATGCCTTTACAGTAGAGGGCTTTAAATCAGCCCTTCAGAAGCTCGACTAGAGCGCCTCCATCCCCGTCGGATATAAATACCAGCAGTGGTCATCTGACGTATTTCCACAGATTCAGGTATTTGTCAGTGCTTTAAACCGTCCCAAGTCTATTTATAGACTACAGAGCATTTGATTAATTCTACACACTGTAAGGCCAGATAAAAACCATCAAATTACCATGTGCTGTCCAGTTATTTTCCATCCGCGCACGTACAAAAGCATTATTATGGTAGACTTCACAATTCACCTGTCCATTTGACATTAAGAAACTATATTTTATTGATAAGCAAACCAGATTATTCGTTTCAAGAACATGTTCTGCCCTACATTCCGCCAGCTAATTGAACGTTCATATTTACTAATAAACTCGCTTGGAAGTAGGGAAGATAAATGAACATGCTACGAATATGCATGAATGTTTTTTTGGTTTTATATTGTAACTCCTTGAAACTGATACTCGTTCATATATCGATAATGATATTTTCTTGTATTACAAACAGGTAACCGTATAATACACGCCGCGGACGATTCCATACACGCACCCCTTTTTTTGCTACTCTACGTCATCTTTTTCGTCACGTGACCTCAAATGCAACGTTCTGATTGGCTAAAGACAACCGGTGTCGACACAAAAATGCTCAAATCTTGATAATTGTTTAAATCGTCGGTACAGGACCGACGATAAATATTACTTAAGACTACAAAATCCTGTTGGATAAAGGGGAGATAACTTAGGTGCCAGGACAACAAATGCCTACTTATTGTATAACCAAGTTTACTCAAGTCATGTATTTACTTACAGTTTCACAGATACGCTCTAATTCACCAAGCCAGGAAGCAGCCAGATGACAGTTCTGTAGTACAACCCAGGTACCAGCCTCTACAGCTTCCATGATCATTTTCTCTGCAATTGGACCTTGACCTTGACCCAGAGATATTGTCTGTAGAGCTTTACTTCCCATACCTGCAAGTTAGATTGTACAAAAATGAAAAAAAAGAAAAGGATGATATTCAGGGTCTATACTATAGTCATGTGATCAAATCAACAACTAACATGGTATAAAAACACATGTTTTCACCAATAATTTATTTATTTTTCTCGAAAAATAATTCAATGACATCAAATAGCGCATAAAATAACTACTATGTGTACTTTCTATTTACCAAAGAATTCAATTAGTTCTGTGAAATTTTATAGTTAGCTCAAAATCCTCGACACAAAAATGAATTGCACAGTTAACTCAATTTGAGCAAAAAAATGCGTGCAGCAGATTTAGAGTAAACAATGGCTATAAAAAATGTGATATGGGTACTTTCATACAATGAAATGTAGCAGTTTTTATGCACTGTTTGAGTATATCACATCCTTGGCTGTTGCAAGAACTGACAAAAATTACAAGTTTTCTTAAGATCACATGACTATATACCCATTTATTTATTTTTTTATTAATGATGAGCTAAACATGGCAGGAGTCTTGTATAATCTAGCATTACATGCAATTAATATAAATAATGTACAATTATTATTCAGATATATATATATATATATATATATATATATATATATCATGCATTATTGTCCTCGTACATTTGTAAATGTTATAGAAATAAATAAAACTATCTATCAATTATAAAGTTACTTGTTCACAGATAAAGTTAAAATTGTTTTGATAATTTAAAATTACCTGTCCCTGTCTGCAACAGTGTTATTAAGATGATGGCAAGATCTTTTTATTTTAATTTTTGAGTTTAAAAAATGATATCTTCTCTTACAGTAAAAAGCATGAAAGAAACAGAATATTTGTCAAATTTGGAATTAGATCTCCGAATTGTGAGCTCACAAAAAAACATTTCACTTTCCACTTATAAAGTAATTCTTGAAATTATGTTTTCTGAGCTCCCTCTTAGTGAAATGAAATCGATCTTACTCCAAAATGGACAAATATTCTATACTTTGTAATGTTTTTTAAAATACATGCAGTTAGTTGTCTATGTATGTGGAGCTTCAAATGAAACCTTTTAAAATGAAACCTTAAATCAAGGTTAAACAATTGACAAAATAATAATAATAATATTAAATATTATAAGAACAAGCAAAAAAGTTGAAATCATATTACAATATATTTTTGTCTTTTTGTAAATATCAATAGAATAAATCAAACAAAATAAAATGATTCAATTACAAAATGCAATCAAAGTATTGAAATACTGAAAGACTTTCGTGCACATTGAAACTTAACAAATCCATACTAGTGATTACTCCTTACACATTAGATTCAAATAGTTGCCATTCCCCAAAAATCCCATTAGATTCTGTGAATATTTATAGTTAGCTCAAAATCAAGTACGAATCAAGCAGGGCAAAAAATGTGGGTTTTATACTACCCTGCATTACTTTATTACTTTATTTTCCTCTTCTTGCCGTACACAATCTTGAAGTACAGTTTTCCCCTGTACACTTTGCATACAAATTCTGTAGGTTCATTAGTGCAGTTAAATATGATAAATAATGTACAATACTGTAAAACAACTTAAATTTCAAGTAATATAATGAATGACTGCAGTATCATTACATCAAACAGCTAACACAATCAATATATTTGACTATGCCCCTTCCACACACTTATCAATATAAGTAAACACCTGTCACTGATCGAGTCAGATGATGGAACTACTCTTATTGCCTAGAAATTGGCTGCGTACTAAATCAGAGACACATGTATCACCCCGCAGGTTAAACTGGTCAGGCATTTTCTTTGATAGTTTTCGATTTGTGGTATAACTTAAGTCATTTGGCGAAAAGTCGCCGAAAGTCTAAAACTATTCTAACAACAGCATTCATTTTAATAAATCTGTGATAATTATATAAATAAAAGTTTTTAAAATCTATGGTATAAATTATATCAAAATCGCTTAATTCATCCTTAAACTAATACTAAATTCTAAAGTATATTTTTATCTATCTTTAAGGCAAGCTGAAGTAAAGCCTGACAACCTAAATTTGTTTAAAAAACTTCAACTGATCTGAAATAAATACTTGAAACCTATCTCAATCTTTATCTAAATGCTAGTTAAATATGCCCATTCTTTACTTACTTCAAATAATGTAAAACAAGACTAATAAATAATAAATAATACCAGTAGCCTGTTCAATTACACAAAACGTTACAGAATGTTCCGTAACAATACATTCAGAACTCCTCGGCCATTCACTGCAAATAATCTCATCTAATACACAAATATGTGATCGTTAAGGCAATGAGTGATGTTTCAAAATTTACGGACTAAAAACGAAACATCACTAATTGCCTAAACGATCATATATTTGTTTACTTCAACACTGGTAGTTTCAAAATAGCGTCTAAATATGTCCGAGATTAATCGCAGTGAATGGCTGAGGAGTTACGAATGTATCGTTACAGAACGTTCTGTAACGTTTTGTGTAGTTGAACAGGCTACTGGTAATAAAAATAGTACAGTCAACAATTGTCCATAATGACTTTAGTCTAACATCAATAACCTGTTTCAGAGGACTTTGTTAATATTCTATCATGTACAGGTTTCATTATATATGATAGACAGCTCCACAAAGGATCAAATCACATCCCAAAACCTACCTCATTGTTTCCTTGAGCAAGAAACTTTATCCAACTAGGTCAGTACTATAGGACCAGCTGAGCAGCATATTATCAAAAATCTTACGATAATTTAACAATACAATATAGATGGCTTGACGACAAAAATTGGTCATCAAAGACGCTTGATAATACTGGCCCCAGAAACCAGACTAGAGAGTGGTTAATCCACTTGAAAGAACATATTTCACAATCAAGCTAAAGTAATTTAAAGTAACCTAAACTAATTAAATCAACTGAGCTTGACTAAACACTAATACAACCCTCACTCTAAATTTTATTAGAGAAGGTAAATATATATTGAACAAGTATTTTTTTTTTGTTGTTGTTAGGTTTAACGCCGAAGCAACACATAATATAGGTCGAATAACAGGGGTCAGTCAACCTACTCACTCCTCCTGGAAAGGCTAAATCTCTGGATTTAGCTGTTTACCAACTACTAAGCGTTAACATTCGTCAGTGACTGACAACTGCCCTACATAATTAAAAATCATTGGTAGGAGGGAGAATGGCCGTAGAAATAATTTCATGACCAAGCTCCATGAAAGTATGCCCCACCCAGGAATAGAACCCACGACCCCTTGATCAGTAGACTTGCATGCTACCAACTGAGCTAGCCGGGCAGCTTAAACTAATTAAATTGACTAAGCTTGACTAAACACTCATACAACCCTAACTCTAAATTTTATTAGAGAGGGTAAATACCGGTATATATTGAACAAATACCAGGACAATGTTATCAAATTAAATATACTGTATAAAACAAATCTACATTTAAGTCTATCTACATATCACACCAAGCAATTAATATAACAAAATAAAACAAAAATATATAAATATCACTATATAATCTAAACAAACAATAAAATCACAAACAATATGAATTCCAACTTACTTTTGTTAACATCTTTTGACAAAATGTTAATAAAAATATATATTATTTCTAACAAATGTGGCAGTGACTACAATTTGTGAAGCAAATAGTATACATGTACACCGTATATAAATAGTTAAGTGATATGGGGCACGTTCCGCAAGGAAATCGCTAGATAGCGTTTTATCGGTCACCTGAGACCCGTAGATATATACATGAATCAAAGTAACATTTGAGTCAAGTTCCATCCCACCAAATGTCTCAAATGTAGGCCTCGTATAGGAAGTTGACCTGTATTGAAACTTGACCTAGAAATCATCCAATAAAAACTTTCAAAACAATTACCAGGATATTTGGATAAAAAAGTAGCCACTAGAGTCTTAAGAAGATTTTTCTATTTTTAGCTTCTGTGATCTAGTTTTTCATCCAAGATGACCTATGTTTGAACACATTCTAGCAATTACCTAAACAAGCATACTGACCATGTTTGATGACAATTGAGTAAAAAATGTTTCCACTAGAGTGTTCACAATCAGATGTGAACAGACAGCAGACACTGAACATTCTTAAATCTTAAATGCTCACCCTGAGCTAGCTCAGGTGAGCTAAAAAAAGATGAAATGCATCAGATATATATATGGTAGGGTGCTTATTTTTCTGTTGGTTTTTTTTCCATAAGATAAATTTGAAAGCTAAATCTTTCAAAAAATATAACTACATGAGTTGAAACCTTTGAAAGTGCATGAATACATATAGTGTAACAATGTTCAACTTGCCAAATTTATTTCTATACAAACTGAAAATTAGAATCTGATTTGATATTATTGTGAAGAAGCAAGTTGAATAATGCAAGACTATTCGTGAAATTAGAAAAAAAAATAAGAAAAAGAGTAGTTTTATGTTAGTACATATTGTGAAGTCAATATTAATTAAGAATATATGAATCAACTAGGTGGTTTATACACAACGTTTTAGAATAATGATACACAAAAAATAAATTATAATATAAAAATTAAACAGTCCAGTTTTAATGTGTCAAATAAGGCATGTTCAATTCATTGTACTGCACAGTCAGGAAAGTTTACAGTCAGCAACAGAACATCTTTAATCATTTGATTACATATTTTATTATTATGCACTTTA
Source organism: Mactra quadrangularis (assembly GCA_025267735.1). Lineage (NCBI taxonomy): Eukaryota > Metazoa > Mollusca > Bivalvia > Venerida > Mactridae > Mactra > Mactra quadrangularis. The sequence continues at coordinate 27,257,688 of CM046302.1, forward strand.
TTATTATGTATTTTATTATAATGCATTTAATTATAATATTTAGACTCTTTAACCTTCACTGAGATATCTCTGTCACCCAAAAAACATCTTATCCGGATAATTTTCTATTCCAAGTTCCGGTACTCATTTCCCCTTCCAAAAGAAATATAATGAGGAAAATCAACGCCATTGTCAAATTTTGTACATAACCCAGATAATTATTATCACTTTCAGGCAGATGATCCTTCAACAGAATCAATCATACATGAATGAAGTGGAACTACTATAGGCAATATTTTGCTCAAAGAATTTAGCAGTACTCCTTTTGAGGTTTGAACCTGGGACCTTGCAATCACTTAGTGCACATCCTACCACTGTATCATCACTGCAACACAGGTGATACAATACAGCCAAAATTATTGATTTAAAAAAGTATGAGTGATAGAATTAAGTATTTTGACACATTAAAATTCAGGACTATAATGCTATGAATATATGTATGAACTATAAGAAAGTATACAAGGGGGGGGTAATGAAAGAGAGGCATGGTATGGTGCGCAAAATGATATTTAGATACACAGTGTTTGACGATATATTCAACTACGAGTCGTGTAGAACCTATAACATACGAGCTAGCTGTTCCTCGTTAGCCTTATCTCCTCCAAAGATGGCTGAGACACGCCGACGTCTGATATCGGCAGCAGACATCTGACCTTGACCCTGAATTTTGCTCTGAGAGATCGCATTCTTTGGTGGAAGTTTTTTATTGAGGTCAAGGTTAGATTTTGAGCGTTCCACTACTTCACTATGTATGGTCGACTGACGTGACATTACACGTGAAATGATACCTAGATGATGTAATAAATTAATAAAGGTTACATATATTATGTAAATTAGGAAAGGTCAAATGCTGTAAAGGTTACATTTATTATGCAAATAGGAAAGGTCAAATATAGTAAGGAATTATGGTCAATATATAACATACCTAATTCAATTAAACAATTTTAGTAGAATAGGGATATGGACACTACATACAATTCTATCAAGATAATATTGTATCGTGATTTCAGACTTGTTTAGTTTTCACCTTAGCCCACAAGCCCAAAGCCAAGGAGCAATGAATTTTTTCAGGCAAATCAAGGATTAAGCCTGTATTAAATTTAGGGTTAGTTCTAGGCAAAATATGAAGTGAAGACTTCTTTTTTAAGAAGACATTTTTAAAAGCATTATAGGCCCATTGAAATGACTTAAGTGTAACTAGTATTTCTGATACTAAAATCAATCGGTCCATTATTATATAGACATCTTCCATGGAGAGTTATGTCAAGGTTAAAGGTCCTTTTCCAAACTAATGATTCATAAACTAATACAAATCAAAATCCACCAGCCAAATAATAAACAATGTTAAATAGTATCATTTAAAATCAAATAAGTGCATTGAAAAACTCTAATTCCAATAAAAAGTGCAAAATTTTAGAAAAAAAAATGGCCGACAGATTTTTAAATTATCTAATTTTAAAATACTAGTTATTCAGGACCTAAGGCTATAAGGGAAAATGTCAATAAGTATTAATAATATTAATAGATATTAAAGAAACATGGTTATTTTCTGATCAATTCTAAAAAAACTTATCAAACATGACCAAACAATAAAATTTCAGGTGCTACAAAAGTGTCAACGTTTCTATCTACATGTACCTGTGCAACAATTGATACATTAAGTCTGTTGTTTTTCAGTCAGAGTACAAATTTATAAAATAAAACACTTATCATATGCATTGGGTCACAGGGAAAGAAACTTTACAGCCTGAGACTCAAACAAGGATCCCTCACTTTCATGGCTAGAACTCAACCAACTGAGCACTATCTTGTGGCTTACATATACGTCTCCCAAAAAATATGAACAGGTAAGCACTGTACCATGCAGGGGCAGATCCAGGATTTTTTTATAGGAGGGGTCCAAATTCTATCTGGGGGGGGTCCAAACTTTCGAACCACTACCCCATTATACACATTTAACAGAATAATGCAACATATTTATTATAAAAACTACATAACCATTAAATCTATGTTAAGCACCGAGAAAAATTGCTTCATGCTACTTAAAAATGACTTACAGTCAAGAAATACACTAATGGACAGGTACATTTTGGAAATTCCAGGGGGGTCCAGACCCCCCCCCCCCCCCCCCCCCCCCCTGTAGATCTGCCTATGCCGTGACACTAGTTTTTGTCATTGTATTAAACTAAGATGGCAGAGAGGTCGCAAATAGGGAATAGGACACTGAGTATCAGTTGTATAAGCTGTAATGTTCTCATACATAAGGAATATTTCAATGTTAATCATGGAAAGGGAAAATAAGTTCGCAGGGGAAGAGGAAAAAGGGGAAAGGGAAGGGACTGAGTTGTATAAATTATAAGTTGCTCCTGTCAAGGGTAGATGGAAAAAATAGCAAATGAGTAGGAACATAGGTTAGTTGGTACAGTAAAAATATCACTGTTTGAATTTAACAAATATATGTTAACTGACTTTGAAACACATGATTAAACTTGTACAAAACATTACAATATTAATCAGAAACACCAAAACCAAACCAGAAATAGCCATTACAAAATTTCCATAATTTCACATCTAAGTAAAATATAAATTCTGTGATTTTAAAATTTAAAAAAAAATCTGAAAAAAAAATGACAAAAAGTAAATACCTTGCTCTTCAGCAAATCTAAATAAGCCAGCCATGGGGTCAGCCCCAGGTGATAATACAAAGATGAGTGGTGAAGAGAAAATTGAATCTTTATAACTTAAAGATAGGTCAAAGGTCGGAGGTTCTATATATTGTTGGCCCATTACTCCAAGAATATAGTTCTGTACTGCTGACACCATCTGAAATAGATGTAGCAATGGTATTAATAAAGTAGCTTATCACCCACCACCATGTGGATTTCCCAATGGACAATTCAATATTTCAACAAGTAACATCATCAACAAGAATGCACTCTAGCAGATTCCATCAACTATTCTGCAGAGAAGATGCCAACAGATACTCCTTCTTGCCATCAACAATAGTAATGTGGAATAATCTCAAGCAAGAAGATGTTGACTCTAGCTCTATTGACGTCTTCAAGGCATCATTACACAGCACACCAAAGACAAGAGAGTCTATTTTTATCCTGTTTTTATACCTGAGCTGAACTGTTTTTATTAGTGTTTTTAAACTTTTACTTTTGGGCTCCTTTTATTGACCTGTGTCAATACCTGTGCAAAAAAAAATACAAATGGGGTTATAATCCATAATAAAGTCAGGTAGAGTTGCAGTTACTTGCTAATTTTGTACATTACATGTATGTTATCATTGTATGAAGTTTCATAAAGATCTGACAGTAAATGGCAGAAATATATGCTCAATTGAAAACTTTAACGCAATTATTGACAACACCGGACACCTGCCCTTCCAACCGACCACCGGTGTTAAGCCGAACTATAAGCCTATTTTTTTGTTGAAAAATCAGACTAAAAATATAATGATCTAATCACTTACTTTATCTGGTCTTAAACATCGTAATACAATCAACTTTTGTAATTTAGTTAATTTATTTTCCCATGGTTGAGGTAATTCCTCTGACTGTGGAGAATGAGAATCATATAACTTCTTCCATTGACTTAGCTGTAATAATAAGGAAATAAAATATGTTAATATATAGTAGCAATTGTCTAGTGGTAGGATAAGGGCTTAGAGAATGAAGGGGTCTTGGGTGAAAATCATTGTGGTGAATGTGAATCATATAACTTTTTCCATGGACTCAGCTGTGTTAATATATTGTAGGGATAAGATGATACTGTCAATACACGATACAATACATATTGATACAAAAGGAGACAATATGATTACAATGTATTTACGATATGATATGATACGATACAATACAGGTGGTTATTGTAATATTACAAATATTCACATTCTTTTATTTATGATCACGGGTTGTCCAAGTGTTGAGTTGTCTCTACCTGCTGACAAAGTTGTTGTCTCTACCTGCTGACTAAGTTGTTCACACTACGGTTGAGTTATCCACGGGTAAGTTTTCCACAGGTTGGATTGTACCAGACCCGTTTTAAAAACAACCACAGAGATCATATTTCTTGAACAAATAAAGACAAATCTGTCAAATACTGAAAATAACGTGGCTTTCCCTGATTACCAATGTCAGGGTAGTATCATGATATACAGTGCAGGGCAACGATATGTATTGTAGACCGCTGTATCAATATTGTATCATATATCATCTCATCCCTAATATATAGTAACAGTTGTTAAGTGGTAGGATGAGGGCTCAGAGAATGAGGGCTCAGAGAATGAAAAACATAGCATTTGAGTCACTGCTTATTTCCTAAGATCAAGAAAGTTATCAATGATTGCAATACTTCGAATGTAAATGACTACTTAAGAGGTCTGGATTATTCTAGGGAACTAAAAGAGTAGAATTTATGAACACTTCTCATGTAGGTTGTTAGATGTAATACAAGTTAACCAATGACAAAGGAAACATTTACTAGTTTAGGTCTAATCAGGTGAACATGTGAAGCGCCAAACTAGACATTATGGTAAAGACTAAAGAACAACAGAGTCACTAGTGAGACTATTTTATCAGAAATTTCTAGGTAAGACTTTTTGATAGACAAGTATTATGAAGGCACTTATATCTGAATAAAAAAAATCTGTTGTGAGGAACTGTTTTACCACTGAAATACATAACCAATAAATAAATAAAAAATCTTGTATGTTTTTTATATACACAAATGATGCTCATCACTTACCTGTTCCTTAAATTGATCCATAAAACCTTTAAATGCTGGTAGATCACTACATCTCACTATTTCAGCCCAGGATTTATCTGATAGCCAAGCTGAGGCTGGATTAGGAAATGGATTCTCTAATGCCACACCTCCAGTCAGTAAAAATCTCCATTCAAAGTCATCAATTATACCCCTATAAAATACAAGACAAAAATTAAACAAAAGTCATTGATTATACCCCTATAAAATACAAGACAAAAAATAAACAAAAATAATTACTATATTATAATATAATGTGAAAAAATAAAGTTCTACAGTAAGACATTAATTTTTAAAATAGGTTTCCAGGTTGGACAACCAGCTGTATTTTCAACTTGCCCAAACCAAACGTTTACTAGCAGAAACAAGTTGCCCGAACCCAAATATAGGATGACAGGGGCAATAGGACTACCTTTAATGTCAAGTACCGAGTTCTTTAAATTAATGAGATCAGATTTTTATTCTACAGTTCAACTTAAAACTTAAGATCAGTTCAACTATAACAAGGTTTTGTTGGTGCAATGGTTCAGTGGTAGGAAACAGGGATCAAGAGATTCCAGTAGCCTGTTCAATTACCCTTAATGTTCCAAAACGATACATTTGGAACTCCTCGGCCATTCACTGCAAATAATCTAATCTAATAAACAAATATACGATCATTAAGGCAATGAGTGATGTTTCAAAATTTACGGACTAAAAACGAAACACCACTCATTGCCTTAACCATCGTTTATTTGTTTACTTCAACACCAGTAGTTTCAAAATAGCGTCTAAATATATCCGAGATTTTTCAAAGCAAATGGCCAAGGAGTTCCGAATGTATCGTTACAGAACGTTTTGGAACGTTTAGGGTAATTGAACAGGCTACAGGTTTTAGCTTTACCAGGGGCATTGCAAATTGTAAAGTCAGCAGAACATGTTAATATATATGGAAGTAGATTTAAAACCACACCTTTTTAACTTTAAGATGGAAGGCCCTATGCAACACAGGGCTTTGACAGGAATGAACAATAAACAAAAAAGTGATATATAATTGACTTACTCAGCTTTAGCAATTCCAATACACAATATAAAGGAGAAGAGTAGTTTATCTTTCTCAAATAAAGATCTACATACATTCTTGTATATACTATATGTAAAATGATTGTTTAAATGATCAATTCTGTCTTCTAGTATACTAGATGGTTCACTGTTTATTATAGACTGAAATAAATATATAGACGAACACACGTGTTACTATGGGAACTAATAATTTAGCATTTGATATAAATATAAGTTTATAAATAATAATAAATATAATATAAGTTTTGTGAAGTGATTGTAGTGTCAAATAAAGGTCAAAGTCATCGAACAAATAATTGATTACACATAAATCTAACATTTTTTTATCGCATCGAAGCATACAAACGTATAAAGCACATAAAGTACTTATACGTTTGTATGCTTCGATGCAATAAAAAATGTTAGATTTATGTGTAATCAATTACGCACATAAAGTACTTATATATCGAGATATTTAACTCCAATTTAAACATTAATTCAGCCTATAGTACAACATCACTTACCTCCCATAATTGTGACATCATCGTAGTGCTATTGATTAAATCGTATTATAACTTTATTGGGGGAACCATAACACGTGCATTCTTGAATGCATGTGTGTTATGACACAGAGTGAAAATTCGTATCACACCATTATTTGACAACCAAATTCCACGAAAGTTTTGATAATATTTTAAAATCATCTACATTTTTGAAAATCTAAGAACTGAAATCAGTGAATTTGACCTTGAAGTTTAATACAGTTTTTTTTAGTAAGCATATCAGTACATAGTACTTATGGCTGTAAGCATAATTATAACATACATATTTAAATATAATATCAACATAATGAAAAGCACACAGGTCAGATATTTCCATGAACAAAACATTATATAGATGTCAAGCAGCAAAACTTATAATTGTGATGAATAATAAGTCAAGTATTACGAATGTCTATAAAATTATAGATCAACCCTTGTGATATCACTCTGCCAGTTAAACTGGTCAGGTTTTTTCATCAATAATAGTTCCTCATATGCAGTTATCAACTTAAGGCTAAGTTGCATGGGACAAAAAAGTCTGGATACTACAAACATAAAGCTCAATTCTTTTAGCAAGACACTTCCATCATCATTCTTGCTTACAATATTAGTCCGAGGGCACCAATTAGTATGGAGCCCAAAAGTGACATTTTGAAATACTTTTTATATTTTCACCATTTTTTTGTTTAAACAAAATAATTGTGAAAATATAGAGGATATTCACCAATTGCGGTGTAAGATCGATTTATAATTCACCGAGTGAGCTTAGAAAACATATTTTCACGAGTGGCGTAGCCACAAGTGAAAATGTCATTTTCTGAGCTCAAAAGGTGAAATATAAATCGATCTTACACTGAAAAAGGCGAATTTTCTGTTTCTTTCATGCTTAGTTTTGTGTTTAATTTGATGTATTTTACACAAATTATAACGTGATGTCATTTCTACTCCAAGGTGACGTCATTTATCCCCTAATATGACGTCATGAACGATGAAAATATAAAATTTATATTTTCACCGTTTATTTTCACCCGAAGTTTCACCGTTAAGCATGAAAGAAAAAAAATTATTCTGTTTTGAAATAATTGTGAAAATAAAAAAAGTATTTCAAAATGTCACCTTATGGGCTCTGTAAATATGCTATCAAGGAAGACTAACAAGGCTGGAACATGATTTCCTACCATATCAAATATTCTACACAAAAGTTAAAACAATTAACTCCTACTTACAGTTAGATATAAGTTGATAAACCATGTCAATGAATATTGATACATAGGATCTATGTTAGCTAAATCTGAGATTGTAAAGAATAATATACTTCCATGTTTAGCTACCTGTAAATAGTAGAAAACAGTCAACTTAAAACATGTATGTATAGTAATGACAATAACTGTAGTAAACAATAGCTTCTCATTTTGGTAAATCCACTTTTCCATGTTAACCTCTGACAAATCCCTCTGTAACCCAGGGTATTATTCATCAATGATACACATATAAGTAGTGCACAGGTGACAGACTCAAATTTTCCTTATTATAGTCAATATAGAATATATATATACTATAATAAGGAAAATTTGAGTCTGTCACCTGTGAAGTAGTGTGGGAATCTAAGCTCAGTACATTGAAAGATCATGTGCAGGTTGTATAATGCATTCTGTTGCAACAAGGTAGCATTATGATTAATTAAGTAAAAATCTTCTACTTCAATTATTGTTTGTTATTCAAGGGTTGTGATTGGACGATTTCTTTTCAATTGGGTCAAGTATATTAAAACAGCAAAGGTCAGATACACATGACCCATGTACTACAAGCTTGTCTGAGGTAAAATATGCAAGTATGACAGCAGATAATTTTTTATTAGGTTTTAGTAAGATTGAGAGAACATGTTTTTAACCTTGTATTCAATGTTTTATGCCTCAGTCCCATAAAATCGTGGCTTGTTACGGACCCGTACGTGCAGACAGTCATAGGCCTTGAGATGCCTTGCATATTAAAGTCCCGGTACACACATGGTACAAAACAACACACTCGTACCAAGCTGTATGCATGTTTAATCCATACTCAGCCACGATTAAGTTCACACTTTGACTTTGAAGCTGATACCTGTATCCACGGCTCATCTCACGAACCCTGGTAAAAACGTAACAGTCCATACGGGTACGCAAGACTTCGTACGTGCCCTTGCGGAGCTTGATTGTATGGCGCCCAAACGGTGCCCTCACGGCTATTTTTATGTTTATGGGACTGTAGATTAAGACATCACATAAAAAGAATTGAAGAAAACATATCAAGAACAGCAACAGTAATAAATCGTGGACCTTCCATGCATCCAAACAGCAAATAGGGAGATGTTTTTTTATAATTTTAAACAATACTCAATCTACTTACAGGTTTATATCCATTTCTAACATCATCAATCTCCTTCTCAGTATGTGATGCTATCTTCTCTTTCTCTGATATTTCTAATGATAAAACTTTACTGGATGATAATACTTCTATAGCTCTCTCATCTTCTAATATGTTACCCTGGGAAATTATAACAAGAAAATATGATCACACACATGGACCTTGTTAATTGGTCTTGTACAGTAGCTTACAACGTTTTTCAAACTGTTGACAGATTTTCTGATTATTGAAACTTTTGTTTACTTTTTATTTACACAGATATATGAAATATTTGGAATGCTGGTATTGTAGATTTGGTAGAAACAATTATCAAATAAAACATTTCAGTATCAAACAAAATATGGATAAATGACGGTCATACAAATATAATTCATTTTCCTGCAAATCAGTTAATTTTGTATAACCAAATTAATATGGTACTTCCTCCAGTGTGGTATGTGGACAAATCTGTGGATGAATAATCTCATAATATGACATTCCTTAATCAGTCACCACCAAACAGAGCGGACCAAGGTACCAATCCTGTAAAAATTTAGATGGTCCCTCTAGATCTGTTGGTTACAGCAATGACAGTCCAGCAATCAATTTGATCTCATTCACAAAATTTTCAATTCAGCAAAATATGTAAATATGGATTTCATTCGTACATTTGGGGTGTGTTGCTTAAGCAAATTGCTATGTATCCCTTTATACCCTGGTACCCTTAATTTGATGTCACTCAGTTATTTTTTTGTTTGATAGGTAGTGATTTGCTTAAGCATCGCACCCTTGGTGTCAATTTAATCTGGAAACCATTAATCAGTATTTAGAATATAGATCTATTCTGTGAACCAATAGTCACTTACCTCAGATTCTGAGAGTACTTCCAGGATTTTGTCTTCAATTTCTTTCAGTTGTCTTTTATTATGTGCACTTTCTATAATTAATTTATTCTTCTTTTCTTCAAGTTCAGGTTTCTCTTTAGCAGCAACGATACCTAGTAATTGATCATCCAAACCAAGAGGGGTGATCATAAAATTTAAAAGAGTCACCTATAAGAAAATGAAAAAGATTACTGATTTATGTACATATATTTGAATTATATAGCATCTCCCCAGTAATGCCTCAGTCCCATAAAATCATGGCTTGTAGAGGACCCATACATGCATGCATACAGCCGTAGGTCGTGGGAAGCCTTGCATATTAAGGTGACTGTTCGCACATGGCACAAAACAAGACATTTATATGGAGCCTTAGCTGGAAGATATGCAAGTTTAATCCATACTTGGCCACGTTTGTGTTCACGACTTGACTTTGAAACTGATACATGTATCCATGGCTCATCTCACAGACTGGTAAAAATTTAACAGTCCGTACAGGTACGCAAGAGTTCATACGGGTCCTTGCGAAGCTTGATCGCACAGCGCCCGTACAGTGCCCTCACTGCTATTTTTATGTTTATGGGACTGTAGCTTAACTAAACATCTAAGGCAAGAGGGGCGATAATAAAGTTTAAAAGTGTCACCTTTAAAATTAAAACAAACACATTACTGATTTATGTACATAAAATTAAAATTTTTATTAAAATTAAAAATCTTATGAATGAAGTTAACTTACCAAATTATAACTCTATTCATTTTAACTAAATTTTCATCAAATTGGATAATGCCAATTCACACCATTTGTAAATAATTAATTTTCTTAAGCCATTTTATAACATTATATAATATATACATAATACATATATGGTATTGGAACACTTCTTAAATCTTTACTAAAGAATATGGGCTGTCTAAAGTAATGAAATAATTACTAAAATCTTAAGTTTAGAAAACATCGGTGAAATACATGCTTAAGTCCAAGTTAAACTACTTCCAAAATTACAAAAACTTTGATGAACAGGCACCATGCCCAATACAAGAAAGAATTGTTACCTTGACGGAGACTTCAGGAAGATAATGTGGATTGCGTAATCTTGTAGTAACATAAAATCTAAAATCTTTGCTACATTCAACAACTTGATCACCTATTCTCATATAATCTAAACCACTTTGTTTAAATGTTAACTTTAACAATATAGGTTCTAGTATAGGGTCTAACTCTTCTCCTACGTTCTCTAATAAACATGGATTTCCAAACTGAAAACAGAAAGTATAGATATGATTGCAAGCATCAGTAAAATGACCACAACCAATGCAGATTTTTTTTAGTCATCACAAATATCAAAAATTGATATTATCAATATCACAATTGAATGCTAATTTCACTTACTTTTATAAGTGGGTAATAACTGCATAAAAAAATATTAATTTTACGACATTTGTGTCAACCCAACAAAATTTGCATTGACTGTGGTGTTTGAAATCAACATATGAATTTATTTTTTGGAGTATGCTAACGATGTTGGTGTCATTCAAAAGAGCAAAGCCTTAACTATGTATACATGTATAAATTTGAGCAATAAAATAATTCAAAATGCAAAAACTTGCCCCTAATTAAACTTGGGTAAAAATCAATCATTTTAGTATTTAGTAATATACCTTATATGTATATGTATGTTTTTTATTCTGAATTGTGCTGGCTGACTATGATTGTTACATTATAATCTACTAACCTGGACACAATTTTCTAGTGATCTGGTAAAATTTTGATCAGTTTGTTTAATGACTTCTAGTTTATTAGATTTCTCCATATTTTTTACCCACTTGTTAGCTTGACCTTGAGGATCTATCATCAGAGGCCAACGATTCGCACTAGTTGCAATCAATGCATTGTCCACTGAAAAACTGAAGAAAAAAATGAAAATTTATTTAACATTTTTCACATTGATAGACTTAGATTTAGTTTATACAAAGTCATTTGAGCATATTGTGAAACAAGTTCATTTAAGTAAAGCAAGTTCTTCAACTCCTACAAAGTAATATAAGCTTATAGTGAAGCAAGAACTTCAACAACGATTTCTTTCATTCTTTTTAAATGCATGTTATACATAAGCTCATTATATATTCTTCAGAGTATGATAGTAGCCTAGATCTTACCCAAATGAGTTTGAAAACATATCAGGAACAGTCACTATCAAAAAACACAGACCTTCCACTTAGACAAAAAAGCTAAGAGGTAGAAGTTTTAGATGTTTAAACTTTTGTTATCTAAGGTCCACAAACAAATGAAAAAAAAACACAAAAATTTAAGGGTTTTCACCATGAAAAATACATTGACAAAAATTTTTGCTACATGGGGTTTTAATAGTTATGATAATTATAATTCTCTATTTATCATTACAGACAAGGCACTCCATCTATTAATAGTAAAATAAACTTAACCCTTTCAATGCTTAATTTCAACAATGGACTAGTCCAACTTCAATTTTAGACCTATTCATTGTCATTTCAGGGATTTCAGGATAAAAATTGGACAATGAGCAGCCAACAGCAAACAGACTGGTCAGCCAGCACATGTTGTGTCGGCTGACCTGGCTCTTAGCTGGTGGCAAGGGCTTTTCATATTTGGCTCTCACATTGTAAGGGATAATTAATTCTCTGATGTCAGTATCAATAAAAAATTAATTATAGTAAAGTGCACTTACTTATCAACAGGTAATCCAGCAATCTGCCAATCTCTTATTTTAACAGGATCACCTAATGTACCATGTAGGGAGAAATCTTCTGAGAGAGGTATACCTTTATCTTTACATAAATCATACCATTCTTTTAAACATTCCTATAATACAATAGTCTAAAATTACCATATATTCTATATTAAGTGCCCCCCTGGATGTTATAGAATGCATGAGTAGTTTATACTAATTTATATTAGCTAAATTATGAAACAAGCTCATATAACTTAGATTAATCACTTTACAGTACACTTCCTGGTGCCCCAGTACTGAGATAGTAGGATAAAGTTTCTTTCTCAAAGAAGGTAGGTTTTGGATTGGATTGGAACCAAAGTGGGGCTGGCTACCCAATAATTACCAGTCCAATGTTATAACCCCTTGGCCATATTAGTATTGAGTAGCAGAACATGTTAATATTACAACATGAAATAATGTATGTTTTAAGTTTATCTTTTTCCCAACATATGGAGGAATGTTTATTACCGGTGAGGTATCATCAATATTTCTGTAGATCATACATGTTGGTACATGATAGATTATGATACTTTTCAAAAGGATCAGGAGACAAGAGATTCCAGTTTACAATTATACTATTTATTGACATCTAGACAAGCAATCAACTTCTCTACATAGCCATTGCCATTCAGGACACTTATTACAAATGCTTAGTTATTACATTACTTTTATAGTCAATCTGTACCATTTCTTAAGGCAAATATATCGCAACAAATTGTAGAAGATCATAGATAAACCAGTATGTGGTTCAAAGGCAGGGATGTTACCAACAATATACATTACCTGTCTATAAGCTAATGTAAATGGTCCAAGATAAGCCACAACACTAGCAGATAATAATACATCACCAACAATATTATCATAAGTTTCACTGAGGTCCTCTACATTCTACAAAATATAACAATTATCATACATGGTAACAATTAAATTGAAATTAGATTGTTCTTTTTTCATTTTATGTAATACATTATGCAACAACTACAAATTTTGGGGCATCATTAGTATGACTTAGTGCAATCAAAATTAATCTTTTCCTTTGAAACTAGTTTTTTACAGAATATGATATGGGAATATTGTATCAGTACACCTTTTATTGTACACTTCTTGTCTTCTATTTTTCCATGGTTTGCATGGCCCAGTTTTTTAAGTCTTTGGCATATTTCATCTCTTCCTTTGGTTTTAAAATCAAATGCTTAAATTATAATGTTCAACTTGCTTTACAGACTTGTTAAGAGTCTTCTCATACCAAGACAAAAAAAGTCAAGACAAATATTATAAAACAGTATCTTTACAAGTTTATTAAAGATCAAACAAACAGTTATGGAAACCCTGAAACTCAACCATTTTATGGGTTTAAACCTAGAACCTAGGAAAAACTTGACAAAAAAATTAACAAAATTTACAAATTTACAAAAACCTACCTTAGTCCATCTCTCTTTTTCACCACCAAGACCACTTATCAATTTTTCAGCTCTTTCTATCTTTACTTTAGTTAATGCTATATTGTCTTCTAAATTCTGTTAGAGTAAAAAAATATCATTCATTTCTGAGACAATTTATTAACTAACATAGTATTTGTAAGTGAAATTCAGGCAAGATATAGCAGATTTATCCTAGTGAACTTTATATAATCATGAACTCACAAATAACCTTTACATTTGAATTTCACTTAATGTTTTGTTAAACTAAGTACAGCTATTTCATTCCAGTACAATGTTTATACATGTAGAACATTGAATTTGACAGGGTAAAGTAATTATACCTTCAATGATAGAGGAACGCAAGTCTGGAAATTGTTATAAAGTAAAGTTCCACTGTTTGGACCATCATTGATGGTCATACATGAGGGATAGTCTAAATATCCAATTATTTTCCTTCTCGAAGTAAGCATTTGGAACAAGTTAAGCATTATAGAAGTTGGTCTTTATAGAGGTACTTTCTGTACATACACTAATAACCCTCCCAACATTGAAATAATTATTTAGCCAACTCACTTGTTTTTCTTCTTGTTTTCTAGCCAGATTCTCTTCCAAAGCTTCCATTTTATCAGTAACAGCTTTAAGTTCAGCTCTCTTCTCATTTAGTTTAGCCATCTGTTCAGCTAGCTCTGCTTCAGCCTTATCTAGACTCTCCTTCTTCGGAGCAACCACCTTGGCCACCCCATCATACACATCTATTGCACGCACCCATTTACACAGGCCTTCACAAGCTGATGATGAATTTTTAATCAAAGCCGGATCAAAGTCTGCATTACTTATGTAACCTTTACGTATTTTGTTCATTATTGATTGTGGTATATTGTCCTTGTCATATTCTTTAAGGCTTTCCAAGAATTTCAAGTCACCCAACATCTACAGAAACAGAAGAAATTTATAAATGAATATATATTTTTTAATTAAACACTATAAGGCCTGCCATACTTTTGGACACCAAAGTAGTATTTATTTTGAAATGAATACAATTAGATAAGTCTCTAATCGTTGTAGATTTGACAATATATTGCATCTAAAAAATCAGTATAAACATACATGTGCACAAGAGTTGTTTAATTGATACAAAGGCTAAACTCAAATCAAGTGATATTACTTGTTGGGTATTCTCAAAATAAAACGTAGCTAGATACATAAAAAGTACATAACATTCTTCATCTGTAGATGTATTAGTACCAGCTAAATAGATTGGTTGTAAACATACAACATCAAGACTTTAAATTAAAATTAATGCCTACATTTTAGTACCTTGCCCCTCTATTTTCATACATACAAAAAAAACAAAAACAAAAGCACACACAACTGATTTTCCTACCTTTTTAGCAGTAGGCCAATAATCCTCAATACTTTTACCACTAGGATCAGTTTTCTTTTCTGGCTTTAAACCTTTCATGATACATACAGCTTCCATGACCAGTTTAACACCAGCAGGTGGGTTAGACATAGTTTTAACTAAACTAATATCATTCTGTTTTAATGTATCCAATGCAGCTATGGCTTGGTTCATTGCTGGCATGGCTATAGCTAGTTTCTCCTCACATTCAACCTAGAAAATGTTCAAACAGTGAATCAACTCAAAGGTTAAGGTCAACATGAATAGTGCAATACAAGTAAATTCTTTTCTTTTCTTATTTGCAAAGAATTTTGATATTTAAGAAGTTTTCTTCAAAAAATTGTTGCTTAAATGAGTGAATTATATAAAGCAACACCAAAAGTAAACTCAAATGCTAAATGTAACATAGAAACCATACTAAATCAGGTATTCAATTACAGATAACACTTCTGTAAAACTTCTATATTTTCTTATTATTTTTATAACATTTTTTACATCTACAATGTGTACTGCAATATTAATAAAAAAGCTGGGAGCCTTTAATCATCATTAAATGGGTATTTTATGAAAAATTGGTATGTAGCAGAAGTTTAAAAAAGTGCTTCTTTTTAGGATACATTGTAATTTCAAAATGCTTTGTAAAACAGTTCAAGATTTAGAAAATAGAATAAACTTTCAGAACTTTACTTACAAAACTTAAAACACTTGTCTTGGAAATATATACAAAGCAAAAACAAATATGACAATATTTCATACCTTGATAGCATGAGATTCCTGTGCAGATTTAGCAGCAATGGCTTCGTCAACTTCTACAACATTTTTAACTTCTTGTACTTCTATACTTTCTTTCTCTATAACAGCAATCAATTCTTCTGTCTCTTTACTGGTTTGTATTAACTGTGGTTGGAGTTCTATCAACTCTTTCTGCATCACATTGATCTAGAAAATGTACCAGATATAAACATCAATGATAAAAATAACATAACTTCTGTGTTTCAGCTGACAGCTCCAAGTGAAGCTAATCTGGTAAATTTGTAAGAGGACATTTGTACAGCTTTATCAAGTCTAAAGTTATAATTGTAAAAAGCAGCAATGATAAAATTCTATTACATTTCAACTATTAGCAACAAAAATGTCTTTCTATATCTTACATTTTTAATGTATCCTTTGTCATTGCAAAATCTTGCAATTTTTGATGATTTCTAAATCCAAAATGGTTAATTTAAAGGGTTGTTGTACTGCAAAATTAAGAGCGTATTTGATTGTGTTAAGTAAGTCATGCCACTTTTGTTTAGATTATCATTTTATCATTTAGTTATTCAAATAGTCAGACAAAATTTCTAACATTGTGTAGTTTTATACCGTCTATAGTTATCATGTAGGTAAAACAATCAAGGATCAAAGAACATACCTGTTGTTCAGAGAAGTCTAGTTTCTCCAGTCCAACTTGATATCTGTTCTTTAATGTAAGAAGTTCTAAACGTTTTTTATTTAACAGATTTTTAAATGTTTTAATTAATTCAAGATAGGATGTTGGTGTGACATAATTCCTTCTTCTCATTGTGTCATAAAACCTACAAATATAAGATAGATAATTTTACATACAAAATCTCAGAATTTATAAACAGCTTTTAAGATAATGGAAAAGAGGTGTAATTCAGCTTTTTAATTACGTTAATATTGTCTTCATGTTACTTTTAATGGTTACCGAGTTAAGTTGCTATTGAGAGTTCAATTTCTTGTTGGTTCAATAATAGTGGAGAAAAAAGATTATTTAATAATAACATTATAAGTATTATAACCATGTAATGATGTAACTACCTAAGCCACAGACCTTTTAAAATTACTGTTTTAAAAACAGTTCTGGTATCAAAACAAAACATGAAATTGAATATTAAAAATAAGTCTCAAATTACATAAACATTAAAGTAATGCCAATCAATAAGGGATAGAACGTAATGAAAATAAATAATAAAACAATCAAGTGTACTGGCTAGTTTCCTAAGGTAATCACTACTTAGCACTTTGTCTTTGGTACTCTTCTTAAACATCAGGCCTTAAGTGTAAATATGGTACCAGGGGACAAAGCCCTACATACCGATATGCTAGGCAATGGCTCCCAAAAGTAATTACTATGTAATAATAATAATAATAATAATAATAATAATAATAATAATTATAAGGTATGTAATATCAAATCAAGAGTATCAGGGGATAAAGCAGTAGCCAGCAATATGTTAAGAAAAATGGTCTTACCTTTCAGAGAGAGCTCTAACACTTTCATGGAAATGTTTACACATAACAACAGTTTGTTCTCTAACTTCATTTGTCATCTCTATATCATCTAAGAATTTATTAGCTACCAATTCTAGAGCATCTTCTGGCCACGCCTGTGGAAACAAAGTATATTATATCTCAAAACTAATTGTTAGATAATATTATCTCTATAATAGAGGGATTCAATTAAATATAAATTAAATAGACTTGTAGTATGATTTATAGTGACTTCAATATAATCATACTAAAATAAATTTGAGACATCTAATCAATACTGATTAGTGTACATGCATGCTGTGCCATTAAACCAAACAATCAAACCTCTACAGGACTAATAAACTATGTTCTTTATTAGTTGTTTCATTTTTGTTCAATAAGAAGCAAACATCCTCTCTCTAAAGCAGAATAGCAGGTTGCTGGGAACCTGGAAAGCTGTATTCTGATTTCATGGGTGCAGCTTACACTAATCATGCACAGAAGTTCATATACAATGGAAAGAATGTAGAATTCAAAATGTATACATTGCAAACTCAGCTTCTGAATATGCAAAATTGAGCCAATGGATAAGCATGTATGGCAATGCCCCAGAGTGAGCCCAGTACATTGAAATATGAAGGTACAGGTAGATGGCCAAAAGAACTTACAGTAAATAGGTCAATAGGCATACCAAAGCAGTTGCAACATTGACAAAGGACCATGTCAATGAAAATCAAAATTGCAAAATTGACAAAGGATCATGTCAATGAAAATCAAAATTGAAAAAGGACCATACAATGAAAATCAATATGCAAAATTGACAAAGGATCATGCCAATCTCAATGAAAGTGAAAGTAAAGCTAGACCTACCTTAAACCAATCTATGGTACAACAGTTGATGAGTGAAGGAAACATTCTAATTCTGTTTCTAAATGCATCACCTATAGGACTAAATGCTAAAACAACATGTAGATTTCTCCTCACACGTTCTATAAACTTATTATACATATTGAGAGGTGTTCTTTCTATTGGAGAGTTCTCATTTTGACATATCACTTGCATCTGTAATGTTGAAGTTATACATTAGTTGTTTTTGTTTGTTTTTGGTTTAACGCCGTAGCAACACATTGTATAGTAGTCAACCTACTCACTGTTCTTGGAAAGGCTAAATCTCTGGATTGAGCTGTTGACCAACTACTAGCCCCATACTTTTGTCAATGACTGACAACTTCACTACATGATTAAGAATCATAGGTAGGATGAAGAGATTGGCTGTAGAAATATTTTCATGATCCGGCTCCAGGAAAGTATGCCCCACCCAGGAATTGAACCCACGTCCCCTCCACCAGTAGACTTGCATGGAAAAGACAGAAAGTTCAGATTTTGTTTCTGTCATAAAATAAACAATAGAATTAACAATGTGATACCACTTTGATTTAAACCTTTATCATCATAATTGACATTGCATTAAGAAAGAAGCACTTTGATTTCTATACATTCAGTTTTGTTTCTAAACACTTGCAGCCATATCACTAGCTGGGCCATAAAAATGATATACAAGTTTCCTGAAATATGGGATGCAAATACTTAATTGTAAAACAATTCCCCCAAAAAGCCAAAGTATAAAGAGGACATTTAAATTAACACAAAAAATTGAAATGTGCTATGTCCATGTCAAAGCATTGCATTCACTGCCTCTAACAAAACCTTTTCAATGATGGTTAGAGCCTTCAAAATCATTCTATAAAGACTCACCTTTTCAATAATTTCCAGTCTATCTTCATTGTCATACAAGTTGGGTATATCTCCAGTATTTAATATCATATTAACATCTTCTAAAAACGTGGCATCCTGTAAAAGGGATAAACATCCAAATTTATAAAAGGCATGAAGCAAAATTTCAAGTGAACTTTGTCCCAAACATCTTAAGTTAATAACCATAAATTGGAAACATATGGTTATCCAAGTGCAGACAAGCACATGTTGAGAGACTGTATTTTAAAATTGATCAAATATAAAGTTGTATATTAAACTAAATTGTATAATTGAAATAAATGGTTGGCCATAATTTAAATAGAAAATTTAACACAAAACCAAATTATTTTGAAATAATAGTATTTTACTAGTCTATTACCCATGCAAGGAGAAGGCGGGAATGAGGGGTGATGAAAAAGGACTGGTAATCATTAGATGCCCAGCTCCCCGTATGTTCAAATCCCATCAAAAACTTACCCCCTTGTTTTCTTGAGCAAGAAACTTTATACTACTAGCTCACTACTGGGGGACCAGGAAGCAGACTCAAAAGTGATTAATCTAAGTTGTAAGAACTTGTTTTACAATTGAGCTACAATAAATTATTATAACATATCACCTAAGCAAACCAAATCCAACTATACTCACATACAAGCTTACATACTACCTATCAAACAGAACACCTGAACAAGTCGAGAACAAAGAGAATATATGAGTGTGACGTCATATATGTACGTTGTTGATCATGGGACTACTATACCATTTCACCAAAGCAAACCAAAACCAACTATACCTTAATTTGATGATCACCAAACAAGAAGACCATAGATATTCCCTCATCACCAGCTTTTCTCATCATTTTACGTAAATCATCTCTCCATTCAGGCATATTATAATTCTTTGTTATTTCAATACTAAATAACTCAAAGTCTGACATAAATGCAGCAAGTCTTGTAGCACTCTGACGACCACTACCACCAATACCTGCAAAATATTTTAAACCAAATTAATATTATGATATTCATTTGTGAAAACTTAAAACCTATATTCAAAATACTGAAATAGACAGATTTCATTTTGAGGGTAACCCACAAGACTGTAGAAACTTGCTCTTTAATGCAATGCGGGCAACCCTCAATATAAACTACATATTATTTATTGTTAATACATGTATACTGAAATCAGTATTAATATTAAAAAAAATTCTTTATTTTATTGGTTGAGTTTAACACTGTAGCATCACATTGTTCATGTATGGGTAATATAACAGTGGTCAGTCAGCCTACTGACCATTCCTTGAAAGGCTAAATCTCTGTCATTGACTGACAACTGCCTTATATGATTTAGAATCAGTTGTAGGAGGGAGAATGGACATAGAAGTTATGACAAAAGTAGGCCACCATCCCTTGAAATCGAACCTACAACCATCAATCAGTAGACTTAAGCACAAACAACTGAGGTAGCCAAGGTAACAGGTTTTAATATCCACTACAGAGTTTCCAGATATAATAAAATACAACTTACCAACCAGTAAACAATGACCATTAGGTTGTTTTAAAACTCTAGATATTCTAGAGATATGTTCTATAGCAAATCTAAACATTACAAGATCCATAGGTGCTTTACTCATTACATTATACTCTTCTAAACACTGTTCTATATGCTGTAATGTATAACAATATATGTATGTAAATGTGAAATATGAATATCCATGTTTCACTTATAAGGCTGACTCGCTATTATGACTAAATCATGTCCGTTCATAAGCTGGTCTTAATAATGAAATTTTTCTTGTAAATACAAAGAGTGAAATATGTTTCTTTCTATAAAATGAACGGAAGTGGAAGTGAAGTGGAAAAAGGAATGAATAGATGATGTTGGTAGAACATTCACCAAAATATATTGGTTTAACATCATAATCCACTTTGTATGTAATGGTACTTACATGTTTACATTATAATGAGAAAGATATGTAAGCAGTCAGATAGCTTAGTCAGAAGAGAACTCATCTTGTAAGCAGGGGGTTTCAGGTTCAAGTCCCAGTTGGGTGGCTTATTTTGGTCTATGATACTAGGATATAAAAGTGGTTGCTGGAACAGGTCATTTTAGCAGCTAGCACTATATTTTGTTAGTAGAAATTTGGTTGCTCAATGGGAATTTTTGGTTGCCCGAACTAGAAATTAGTTGTCCCTGGCAACCAGACACACACTAATTTCATAGACTGTATTTTTCTTACAATGTGACATTTATGAAGTATTACATATGGGGTTATTATTACCAAATGGGTAGTAAAAAAGCTTACTTTTTCACTGTACAAAATTATATTATTAGAGGTCTAATATAATCATAATGATCAATGATAATTATATAACAAGTGAACATACCTCTCTAAGTTCATCCAGATTCTGTATTTCATCATATAATTTTTCACCTTTAGCTTTACTAAGATAATCACCAAACATAAGACTTCTTATATTATCATCAGTAACATCATTCTTGACATCTCCAGTTATATGTGAGAATAAATTGTTCATCTTCCCTTTAAACTGCGTCTCCACACACGACTGAAATAATACAAGATAATCATATTGTATTAATGTTTTATTTGACCACCTGTGATGGTTATTGCAAAATCAAGCAATTTAAGATGATTTTTTAAATCCAAAATACTTAGGTCAGACCTTTTACATTTTTCTACTTACAAAAATACCGAACCCAATTTTTCAGAAATTGAAATTTCTTTTCTTGATTATTGATTTTATTACCCAACAAAATACTAAACCCATCCAAGAATAAGATCAACATGTCAATTATCACACAGTTTGAGAAAATGTCAGTGAATATTTCTAAGATAAATATCAATTGCACTCAGAACTTGTACAAAGTGGGTATGAAAGTCAATTGTAATTGACATCTAATATCTTTTTTTTGGCCTACCACACTCATTTTTTCAAGAAAATTCTTGTAAGACTAAAAAAATAAAAAGTGTGGTCTTAGAGAAATAAAGGTCCCTATATTAAGACCATTACGCTATTATGATATGGATTTGAATAGGGATTGCCAGAGTCAGTATACAAACCACTGTATTACTGTAAAAGCTTACCGGTAAGTTTGTGCCTGATGAAAAACTTTTAAAAATTTAACTTTCCTGAAGGTGATTTGACATAAGATGACTCAATAGTAGTTTAAATTCTGCAGAAAGCATGGCCTATGTAGAAAACCTGGGGGTTATATAATCAAACACTAAGTATGTTTACAGAAGGATTATGATGGAAATGGGTCACAAGACCTTTGAAGATATAGAGACCCTGGCCACAAAAACCAGACAAAACTAAAGTTGTATGTACCTTAACCATATTAAAGAAAGTATCTCTATCATCTTCATCAACTAATCTATCATAAAATACTCTATATACTTCATGTATCCATAATCTAGCTATCTTCTGTGAACCTTCTTGTCCTTCTGGTACTGCTTCAGATTTTAATAATAATATACCCTGAAATACATTATATAACAATACAAACTCCAAACTCCTCACAGTGCTTACGTCACGCTTTGCTACTTCACCACTGCCAACATGTAAATCACATGACGCTAGTACCATCTATTTATTGATACCCAAACTCCCCACAGTACTTAAGTCGCACTTTGTTATTTTTGCAAATTATTAATTAAAGCTATATTTTTTTTTATGTACTTTGAACATCATAATTTACTACAAGAAGACTCAATTTGTAAAAGAAATTGAATTGTAACAGAAAAGATGAAAAAAATATTCGGCTCTCTGATGGACGAATTTACTTGTGGTGGCAGTGGTTATTGATTTAATACGAGAAATAACCGCTGCGCGGAGTTTGTAAAGACTCCTACATTAATGTTATGACAAATTAATTCATTGATTGCTAGTTACAGTATGGACCAATGATGGCATGCCTGATCAAAACATGATCATAAAAAATGAGTTAGTCTCTCTATTGTACCCAGTCACTGGACAGTTGTGTGATACCCATACTAGTACAAACATGATACAGTGTATATAATTCACATCAGAGTGGTGATTCAAATTTTTACCTGGAGATAAAAAAGCAAGTCAAATATATGTATCAAGGGGGTATAAATGCTCTGATCATTCTAAGGATAACTTACAGGTATGATAGCTCAGAAAGGAAAACAAACTTAATATCATTAATTTTGTAACTCAGAAAAATGAAGGGGGGGGGCAGAAAAAAGAACGCATAATAGGGCTGATGTTTTAAGTAACTATTTCTGCAAAGAGGTGAGCAAAAATGGGCCGAATGGAGAAATAAGGGGCAGGCTTTGCACCCAGCTATTTGGCCTAAGAATTATTACTATGAAAACAAAACAAAACGATACCTGTACAACTCTAGCAAAATCTCTAAGATTGAAGACATAATGAGATCTAGATGGTGTTGGTAGAAAATTCTTTATAGCTTTCTCATAGATCTCCAATGTTGCTGTTACAATTATCTGTTGTAAAATATAATACATGTAAGTCAAATATGTATAATAATTGTCATCAAAGATATCAACAAAAACATGCATCTATTTTCTTGTTTGTCAACTGCAGATTTCCAAAGCTAATGTTTAGGACTAATGTTTAAGACCCTCTCCCTAATTAAGCTTTAATATGTCAATTACTTCAGCCTCAGAAACAAAAATTAATAGATATGCATGTAGCATAATTGTTACAATATTATTGAGGACAATCTATTGGCATCTTTGTTTTAAGCAATTTATTCTACATTTGTGTAAGAAGCCTATTGTTTAAGTGTAAAAAATCAAAATAAAAAAAATGAAAAATTCAAATTTATTTGAGAAAAAAATTGATGAACAGACACAATCCCCTGTAAAATTGTCCTATGATTCAAAAACATCTTCAAAGCAAGAATTAGGAACTTTAGTCAGTTATCTTTCCCTGATAAAATCGGAAGCAATCCAATTGGAAGGTAGGTCCTTACAGTCGGAATGCTCGGATTGAATTCATTGAATTCCTATGTAAGGGTAACAAAATATTTCATCTAATATCTTTCTTGTTAATAAAGATATTAACAGAAGTGATAAAATTTAGATAATTCTTTACCCTAAAAACATTAGCTTGAATTTCAAACAAATTTAATGGTTTACAAAAAAGTTATTAAAGATTAATTTTAGCAAAAATCCGAATAAACCAACTAATTGGACCTACCTATTTGAAGAGTATACAAAGGGAAATAACTGACTAAAGTCCCTTATTGGAACCTTTTTGGAACGATGCTAATTTAGCATTGTTCCAATGGTAACAAGGAAGTATAAGATTACTCTTTTCACGCTTCAACAATTTTCAACATAGACAAAGAGGCGTAGTTCAAGCGTGAAACTCATTAACATCTCATTTAAATGTAATACAACGCTGGCTTGTGTTGTCGTTCTTGAAACTCTTCAGGAAAAGGGAAGTTACTCTCAGGACAAATAAATTTTGCAATGGAGGCGGGACAACTCAACCCGTAGACAACTCAACCCGCGACAACTGCAATGATTACTTGTTGGAGTAAAAAGAGCCTACGATGTTTTTGACAATGCCTGTTATATGTGTAACATAATTACATCATTCGATAGTAATAAACAATATTAAATCATCGTATTATATTAAGCAGTGGTTAGAGTTACGGTACTGTACGGGGACGGATCATCAAGGGGCGAATAGTCTTGGGGACGGATCGTCTGTATACCTTGGATATGTCTAATACACTTACCGGATGTTTAATATACGGCGATATGACGTTGTCGTCTTAAAGTGTCACATTTAAAGTTTACTTGAGCGATTTTAAGTTATAGAGTTTGATTATAATTTGGAATGAATATGTATAAGTGTGTACGGAACTTTATACAAATATTTATAGGAAATAGACGATTCTTAGAGTAATTTTTATTGTGAATAAATTGCAAGTGCGAAACGTTAATTTGACTTAAAATTCGTAAACAAAAATGGGAATGTAGCTTGATGCAAAAGATCTTAGTATTTTGGGGAAAACCTTAAATGAATTGTTAGAAAGTCAATTTTTTGTGAAAAAATTCAGCTTGTCATTTCACACCAAATCTTTAAAATTTTAACGAAAATATCAACGATCTCGTTAAAAAATACCCATTGATAACCAAAAATGAGAAGTTGTCAGCTCCTTTTGGTTAAAGAAAATAGTCCAGAATAATCTTTGGTTTGGTGAGATCGCTGCTGTACATGACCCTAAAATGTGTTGATGAAAATTAATTCTTTGACTGGTTTATTTTGTTTGATAAAGTAAGATAAACCTTGCCATGAGCCAACCACTTGAGAAGTCTAGTGCTATCCTTTTGTTAAATTCTGTTAATTGATACTTAATACATTATTCTATAGATAATATACATAATAATTTATTTTTTAATCAAAAAATAAGTTCAGGACATCGTTCCTTCAGCACTCCAGTGCTTTGATTATTTGAAGCACCCTTACCACAATTTTGCTAATTTTGTAAGACACTCACTAAAATTTAGATACAATATCTTACCCTAGACCATCTTCTCTGTGATGTCTCATAGGATCTAAAATGCCAATCAACAATAGGTGAGAATATGTTCTTCATAGTTTCATCATCAAATGACAACATACTGATCACATTAAAATGTCGTATAAATCTTGGTGTTACATTGTTTCTACCTCCCCCTGGTGGCCCCATAGCACATAACATACTGATATCTACAAGGTTCAATATACTTGTATCTTTTCTGGAAAATAAAACAAACAACATATCATTTTATAATTAGTAAGTTATCTAAAACCCTTGTAACACTGGTAGGGCTGTCACCATATACCAATACATTGCAATACGCAGCTGCAGCAATACGTACCGCGGTACAATTTTAATGCACCAGTATTTTGTAATATTTTTTATTTCTTCCCTTCACGAAATAAAAGTAGCAGACTTCAGTTTTTCCATTGTTCATTCCATCTAACCTTAAGTTACAAGATTTTAACTGACTAGGGCGTGTCTCAGTCCAAAATGACCGTAAGTACTTAAAGAGGCTAGATTCTATCAGTAGCTGCATATATATAAGATTTGCAATGTTTCTGTTTAATACAGGGGAGGCACAACATATCTAAAAGCCCACAATATATCATGGTACGTATCCCGATACCATGCCAGCGTATTGCAATATATCGTGGTACGCTTGTGGCGTACCGTGACAGCCCTAAACACTGGCTTTATCTAGAACAAATGTGTCTCATATTATTTCAAACACCTCTAATGAGAAAGAATAATTTGCAAAATGTAAATTTTTACTTAAAAATATTTTTTACTATTACTTTGCAAAGTGAAAGTAGATAGAAACCCAAAGTAAAAATTTGTAGTTAATGTTTAAAACAAAAGTTTTGATCACACTATGTTAAAGATGAAGTCCTGTGATAGAAAACAAACATCTTCTTAATTATATAACTAAGCTTTAAATTGATGACAAATTCACATTTTAATCAGGCACATGCTTATTGGCCCCTACTATTAGAATATGAACACTATTTACCTATCAAACCAGTATCCTTGATCAATCCATTGTCTCAATACTTCAATAGGTGGCTGTGCTCCATATTTCTCTTTAGCTGGCATATTTAAATCATCAACAAATACAACAAGTTGTTTACCAGGGTTAGGTCCATATATTCCTTTCTTCCTCCTTGAAATAAAAAAACATTGACTCAATAGTCAAACTCATTTCAGGTCCACATGTATATAAGATTGGATTTAGCTAAATTTGTAGCCTCATTAAATACTGACTTAGTTATTATCCATCCCAGCAATCTTTGCCAAAAACATTCTGACAAGGTTTGGTGAAAATTGAATAACTTGAACACTTTGATTATCAGAGAGGACATCACATACAGACACTGTTATTTGTAGCCAACTAGCATTTCCTAAGCTAGCTGAACAACTTTCAAATCCTTTTCAAGAATATTCTTATTTGTAGTCTTTGGTTTTCAAGCATATACAAATTTAGGTTTAGCACCAATGAAAGTATAAACAGGCGATTCAAAAATATACAGTCAATTATTTATACCGATTTATACTAATCGGTCAACCTCGCTTTTACCTTGAAAAATTGATAAACCGCATTTAAAAGACAATCGACAGACAAATGTAATACAGTTAAACTCTGCAGAAAGGCCCTCTACAGAACAAATCCTCTGCACAATACCAGCTTTTGATATTTCCCTAAGGTGTAATTTTAATTGAATTTATCTTCTGCAGAGCAACAACCTCTGAAGAGCAACACTTTTTAGTCCCTCCCATTGGGTGTTGCTCAAGAGAGGTTGTACTGTAGTTTCAAACTGAAAAAAGAACGCAAACCTGTCAAGTTTGGAGAATATGATATCTTGCGTCTGATTGGCTGAAGTCTGTGCTGAGAAATTCACATTATTTATAATATATTTGTCCTTGGGTAAGGATAACAAATAATTATTGGTAATAGCACTTTTCCCTGTTCCTGTTGGCCCCACAAATAACAATGGTTTGTCATTGATTAGCAGACGTTCCAGGAAGTATTTCTGTCGCTCTGTTTCCATGGTGTTGATAATAAGTTCATTTATCTACAAGAGAAACCAAGAATTTTTTGTTAAATTCCAAAAACTGGCATTTTCGATTTTAAAGTACCTTCTAGGGTAATCCAGGCAGTCAGGTTCAACCACTAGTCATAGTTACCAAAATCACCAAACAATCTTAAAAAGTTCTGATTAAAACTATTAAATCTAGAAAGATCTAGGGCAGGTAACATCAAAGATCTTAAGCCCACAAACCACACTATGTTGTATTGATAAATTATCATAAAATCTTTGATAGAGTTAGTGCCTAAGTACATATTTTTGTTTGATAATATAGACTTCTATGTACAAAGAGTATTCAAGTTTATTTAAGAGAAGAAAAAACTACTTGAATTGTCATAATGATCAATGTAATTCAAAAATGAGTAATTCTTGTACTGAAAATTCATGAAAAAAGAGTAAAAATTGTAGACCATAGAAACAATTCAACTAAACCTACAATTAAGTTATGCTATGAAAAACGAAAATCATATTAGCACAAACAGTATAAACCCTATAAAGATCGATCTTACACGGAGAAGATGCAGGTTTGAACCTAACAAATAAGGATATAAAAGTTCCTATTAAAATTGATGAAAATAACCCATTTATAGATGGACATACTAACACCCATGAATACAGACACATAATAGTGCCTACTCAGCTTTAGATATAATTTGACCAAAAACTCTGATAAAAGAAAGCAATGAAAAAGTTCTAAAGTGGCTTTGAAGCAGATCAGGCTGATTTTGGACACCACAGCTAAAGCATGCATAACAAATAAACAATGCAAAGCTTAACAAACTTGTCTCATCTCACCCTAATACACCAAATATACAACAAAAAACATCAAATTACAAGACAAAGCTCTGGGTATGGACAAACAATAACAGATATAAACAGAACAAATCTTCGATATAAATTAATGATGTTCATTTGTCACTTGTATGTCTGTCCCTCAGTCAATTCGGGCCTCACTAAGTCTCTGTCAGTCTGTCTGTCCATCCGTTTGTCTGTCTGTCTGTTTGTCTGACTGTCCATCTGTTCGTAAGTCCTTCCACCTGCCTGTCTGTCAGAGCTGTATGTTTAATAATTTACTTAATTTGTACTGTTTACCTACAAGTGACAAATTAACATCAACAAAGTATAATACTTATAATCTTTTGCTGAAAAATTAAAAACTGAGTAAGAAAATGATTTTTAAAACAAAAATTGTAAAAACAAGTAAGGACAGACCCTGAAAATAAGAACTGTTGCATCTTTACATTCTATCTTAATGTCAAAATTTTTAATTACACACTAATATTAACCAAGTAGGGAGTATAGAGCATTCTTAAGAATTGAAGTGGGGCATGTTCTACAGATAACAATAATCATTCAAAGGGCTCATTGATATATGATTACACTTCCTGTCTTTTTATAAACAACATTTAAGGAGTTTTATGTGATATTCTTAATAAACAAGGTCTTTTTGAACAAGATCTCTCAAATTGGGTTCAAATGAGCATGTATTTTGGTTTACCTCCCCCCTTTATAATCAGTATGAATCAAATGAAGAGGAGTGTTGATGTAAACATTTTTCCTGGGATTAACCAGTACTTTATTTCCATCATCCATAAGCCACAGGCCACAGCCACATATATAGGTGTGTGTGTATACAGTATACTAAACGGGGACTATTTTATGCCGGCAACCTGTGCCATAAGCATTAGTCTGTTTTCTTACAAAATGTTTCAGTGAAAGCTGGGCTCTAACCCACAACTTTCTATCGAAGAGAGGATAAAATGATTTAAAGTCTGCAACTTTTACCACGTGACCACAGAGGAGGGATTTGTGTATTTAGAATAAAATTTATATATGACTTATAAGGCGTGTCTTAAGTGTTTTGAGTATGTATATATCACTAAATAAAATAGATTATAGCAATCTTACCAGAATTCGTAGCTCTCTGTCTCTCTATGGTTAGTAAACATGTGCAGGTGGTCAAATGATGCAAAAAATACAAATATTAGTAAAACAATCCACACATATTATTTGTAAAATTTCTTCATCTGTCAGTGACTCATACATAAACCCCACTTATTTAAATACTCAATATTTGTTTGATAATCTCTGAACATAAATAGGGGTATCTATTTTTATTCTTATAGATCTTGAGAATAGAAGCAGTGCAGCAAGTAATTAAATCAGCAGGCTTAATGTATGTGCCAATGACAGTTTAGTAAAATTTAATATTAATTAATATTCAAATTGTTAATTAATATTAATTGAATGTAAATATTAATTGATAAATTCCAGTTACCATGCAAAATCAGGTACAGTTAATTAATTTATTAATCAATGTACAGTTAATTACTTTATTAATTACTCATGAATTGAAACAGTTAATGAATTAATAAACAAATGATTAAAACAATTAACACATACAGAACAGTTCTAGGGGAAGGATAGCTGGCAAGGGTTTTAAAGAAAACTTCATGAAATACAAGATAGAAGAATTTATTTCAAGTCGAAATATCAAATGAACTGATATCATAGCTGTGATTAGCAATTGGACAGTGTTAGCCCAAAAGATAGCTGTCATAGTCTGTAAACTTGATTAAGTGGTGCTTTCTGCATATAATTTGAAATTCAGAGGTTCCGACTAATAATAATGATAATAATAAAGATTTAATTTTAATGATAAAGGAAACACAACTAAAGGAAAAGTCCCTTTGAGACTCTATATGAGACAATATTACATCAAGCAAATATCATTTTAAGAGGCTGTCAGGGACAATTGAGCTTTGCCTCATTATGTCATACATTTGTACTCTTTCCCTTGCCAAATGCATTATCCTTTCCCTAGAAAAGCCCATCACGGATTACTAATGCATGACATCAAACAATTAGCAGTGTTATTAAGAAATTGTTAGAAAAATTATAGATTCTATTCTAGAGCCACAATGAATACAAAAGTGCCAAATTTGGCAAATATGGTAAGGGTACCAAATGTTTTGCTTCAAAATGTTAAAGCTATAAGCTTAAACATAACATACAAACACAATGCAGCAACACTGGTAATGGTGCATTCAAAATGCTCATTATATGCAAGAAAATTTGAATTCGTTTCGACTGCTAGGATTTTATTCAATGAATGCATTCAAACTCTCTTGAAAACCATCAGTTAACCATAGTTAATTGGTTAAATTAATAAGTGTTAAACAAAAAACACAAACACAGACTTAATAACAATTTTTATGGAACAAAAATATGGGGGATTACTACATATAATGAAGTACATATATTTATAATACTACAAATGATCTACATAAAGTGATTAGTTTTCTAATGAAACATGAGTAACACAGGTCTTTTCCAATCATAGAATATTGATACATGTATATGAAACAAACAGTTGTATACAATTTTCTCAAGTAAAGAAGGTTCGCAACCGAAGGCTTGAGTTCATTCCCCTTTCAAGCTTGATTACAAGCCTCTGCCTAGCTGTTAGTAATGTATATTCAAAATTCCATTGCTACCAAAATTAGGATACCACTAACAATTCTGACATTCCAAAGTGATATTACACTTGTAATTTTAATCTTTATCTTATGCTATGGTACACTTGGACAAGCACTAGCTGGCTTCTCTTTAAGTCAGAGTATGTATTTTAAATGTTAGCTAAATGAGCCATAAA
Organism: Mactra quadrangularis; assembly: GCA_025267735.1. NCBI lineage: Eukaryota > Metazoa > Mollusca > Bivalvia > Venerida > Mactridae > Mactra > Mactra quadrangularis. The sequence continues at coordinate 27,289,206 of CM046302.1, forward strand.
TGTTCTCAGTCTAAAAATTCTGATAGCCAGAAAATCTGTTATTGAAAATGGAGCATTCTGATTTATAAACTAGAACCTGGTATTACTCATGCTAACTACTACATACAATCAAAGTGAGTGGGTGGGGTAAAGGATACATTCATCTGGTTAATAATACAGTAGTACAGAAAGAAAGAGAGCTATGAACATTTGGTATATTTAATGGATGTATACATAAAATCTATCAGAAAAAAATCAAAATCAAATTTCTAGTCTGATTGATTAAAAGAAGAATTATCTCTCCTGACTTATAATAGGAATAACAATTATTTCCCTTGATTTATAAAAGGAATAATTATTATCTCCCCTGACTTATAATTGGAATAATAATTATCTCCCCTGACTTATAAAAGGAATAATAAAAGATTAACCAGTAAATTTTCAGTTCAGAATTTTAACAAAATTTGGGTTCAAAATGATACAACATGAGGTCTGCACACTTATAGTCCAGTAAAAACAGTCTGGCGATGTCATTTTGCTCTGACTGACTTCAATAGTAACAAAGAAGTTGAGTAAGCATTTATACTATGGCTATGCACAGAGAAAAGATGTAATAGAATGTAGCTGTAAACCAATAACTTATAATATTTGAATTTATGCAAGCTTACTATAGTGAGAATAATCTAAATACCCCAATTCTAGCCCATGACTTAATCATACAAATATATATACAGTCAGATCTCGATACAACGACATTGTTCGTTTCCAAGAAATGTGTCGTTATAACGCATATGTCAGTGTAATGAATTCTTCCGACCATGTACATGTTGGTATTGGTTCCCATAAAATATGTCAGTATAACGAGAATGTCGTTGTAACAGATCTGACTGTATATTCAATCATTGCCTAAAACATTCTTTGTAACCCTCTTTATAAGGTTATATAGTAAAGGACAAAATTATCAACTAGCGCAACTATATAAAATGAATATATTTTCACTAGCCAGAATCAATTTCAACTATTCCCATGCTTTGGGCTTTGGGTTAAGGTGCTGACTTACATAAATATCTATTTTTCTAACTATGATTCTAGAACTATTCTAGAACAAGTTAAATAGCTTATTCTGTTTATAATATAACCATTCCAAGAGAAATATATTACTGTTACAAAAGCAGGTTTGTTTTACTCTTGCATATCATCATGCAATATATTTAATCTTGTACACAAATTTTATATTTTTATCAACAATCCCATCATTTTGACTCTATATTAATTTTAATGTCACATGAACTAAATATTAATATTGGACACATACATGGCTGTTATGATTTACTCCCCTCATAAAAACAATTTAACAGTCAAGGTATTTTTATTTCAATTTTAAAATCAAAATAACAAAGAAATCTATAATTTGATATTGAGTAAAAAACCAGGCACTTGTTTTTTGATGTGCTTATTACATAACTTGTCCTTTTTTTATTATTTAATTTTGGCACATTAAAGATTAATGATGTCTATGTGTTATTCTATGATAATAAATAACTAATTGAATGTTATTTCTTAATTTTAGCTTCATCCCTGATTTGACTTTACTTCAATCAATCAAATATGAACCAAATTTGAATATGTATTTCTATTCAATTCCCAGAGATGTTTGACAAAGGCATTATGTGGAAACATCTAATATATATGTATACATGTATTTATTTTAACACATATGTGTTGTTCCAGATCTTTTTCTTGACCAGAATCAGAGAATGAATGAAAGCGATATTTTAATCAAGGAATTTCCACACAAAATGCAACAAACATGGCAGACTGCAGACAAACACAAATAAAATGTAACAAATAAAATGTAGGCAACATTGCTTGATGAGATATTTGCTTGCAGAAAATGAGTTCAAGATGGTTAACAGAGAAATTAAAAGACACAAATTTTATCTTACTAACAAGATTGAACAATTATGAATGATGCAGACAGAGTAAATAGGTATCATGTCACTGTATTCTGCATATTGGGGTTACTGAAAGCTGTTCTACTCAGTAGCCCAAGTTTTGTTTCTGAAGTTTGTTAACAACAACCATTTCAAAGTCGGTATAGTATTAAAACATACAATGAACAACTCTTTTTGTAGTCCATTATATGATAGTTATTTATTCCCTATGGATAAAAATTGGATATAAAAGGTTGACATATATTTCTATTAACCCCTACTCTCCCCTCCCAAAAAATAAATATGCAAAAACTATCTCAGGTACCATAACCACAATGTAAAAAAATAAAAATGAAAAAAAACTCAATGCTTAAATAATTACAAAACAAAATTGTGCTCAAAATCAAACATATAGCTATGTATAAGTTTCTTGCAGAAAAAAATTTCTTTTATATAATTCATGCAAGAAATATTTCTACATAATTTCCTAACACTCAGAGCTTACCATATCTTCATGTCCTAAACTGTAGGTTTTCTCCTTTGAGGAGATAAAAATATCAACATTAGTTATTGCTAATATGCCTTAGACAAGATACAAAATTAATGATATTCAAAAAAACTCTGGAAAGAAAAATATTAGGCCTATTGACCTCCTTAAGCTGTAAAGACCCACATAAACTTCTTCATTCCATTAAACGCCTATTTTTTCAATAAAAACATAATAATAATAACTTCATGGATGTACCAAGCCTTACGGTCAGTATTCTAATATTATCTTGAAAGACGATTCTTATACCTTTTGGTCTCGTTCCTGTGTACGGACCTATATTGTGAAAGCAACTTTAGAATGTACCAAGTCATCAATGGCACTTCAGTATTTATATAATTCATAAAATAAATCATGAGATGGAAACACATTCCAATATGTACAGGAACTTTCCAATATGGTTTCGATATTGTTTACAAGTCATAACACTAAAAGACAACAAACCCGTTGGCATGTTTACCCACCTCTTAGTCTATAGGTGTTCATCCTTAGGTCATGTGTTCAAAGAAAAAATTGTTTCACTTAATTTATTTAATATGCATATTATGTATTTATTTTATTTCAGCACATTTTACTAACACACAAAGACAACAAAGATATGTTGGAAGGCCTGTAATTAGGTCAAGACTCGAGCAAAAGCATATCAATAGCTACCCAGACACAATCCTCAATGGCCAATACAATTAAATGGAAGCACATAACATAGTAACTATCATGTGCCATGTGATTTACATAAAAAACCTCACATCAGATTATTATGAAGACTTCACAACATGAAACAATTAAAGTTCAATAAATACAATGCCAATTAAGGCCAAATCTTTGTGCTACCTTAGGCCTAAGTAAGTGCACAATGGTTTGGGATAGGGCTGTCATGATACGCCAGAAGTGTGCCGCAATATATTGCAATACACTGGCATCGTATCGCGATACATACCACAATATATTGTTGGCTTTTAGATTTATTGTGCCTCCGCTGTATTTAACTTAAACATTGCAAATCTTACATGCAGCTACTGATAGAATCTAGCCTCTTTAAGTATTAAGGTCATTAAGGACTGAGAAGTGCTCCAATTGGTTAAATTCTTGTACCTTAAGGTTAGACCGAATGAAAAATGGAAAAGCTGTCTTTTTGCTACTTTATTTCACAAGGGGAGAATTTTCCAATGAAATAAAAAATATCGCCAAATACCTGTACATTAAAATTGTACCACCGTATGTTAAAATCGTACCGTGGTATGTATTGCTGCAGCTGCCTATTGCAATATACTGGTATACTGGTATATAGTGACAGCCCTAGTTTAGGACTAGGGTAACTTAATAAGTGCAACCTTTAATTGAAATCAATTATTGTTTGTCCCCTAAGTGATAAAGCAGGGAGATGAAAACTACTTGTATTTTATATATATGAAAATTTATTCAATGATAAAGATAGAATAAAAAAAACTAGAGCTACATATTCTAAGATTAAAATACAATTAAAAAAATATGCTGAAAAAATAACTTTCAGCACAGGGTTGAATATAACATATTTTGTACAATATTCAAAACTATGGAAAATGTTGTACAGATTGTTTCCCTAAATGAAAGAATGTATTATTTGCATCGTCCAACTCCAAGACACAATTGAATAAAGTCGGTCACATTCTGACTCACAGTAGAGCCAAGTTACTAGTTAACATAAAATCTTTTTACCAATGAGTGCAAAAGATGAAAAATTAACACAAATTTCAAATTCATATTTGATGATGCCACCAAAACCACTCATCACCATGGCAACCTGAACAATGACACTCATATTTCATACAAACAAGTGATTGAACTTACATGAGAGTTGGCAGGAAGTTTAATTTGATTATTATCAGAATACAGGGCCTCATCGTTCAGGTCTAGTTCCTTATGCTATACAATGTATATAATCAAACATAGTATGATCAATCTTTTTCCACTTTAGATGTTATTTTATCACCTGGATTTTCCAATATAAGCTGATATATTGTTGTATTGCTCAAACAAATTACAAAATAAATTGTTCAAGTATATTAACTGGACCAGGTTTTCCTGCAGTCTGAATTTGTCATTTTTGTTGCTGCTTGATTCTTCCAATTAATGTTTTCTAGGGACATTTTCATACAGATAAATAAGGGGAATACATTGTTGCTACGTAAAATGTTTGACCAATTTCGGGTAGTTCCAGTTAGTACCAGCTAACTGAGTTCAAGCCCTAAAGCCAATAAAAACAACCTCTCATGCATATTAGGTATATTTTAAGTGTGTATTTTTTACTGGGTTAAAAAATAAATCTGCAAACATTGGACAATCCAGGTTATGAACTAAAATCAAGAATTATAGTTTTATAATAGTATAAAAAATATAATATAATTATATAAATAACTTTTCTAATATCTATAATAAATTTATAAAAAAATAAATAAACCAAACACCAAATAAGAAAATAATACTGTACATATATAAAATCATCAAATGGCCAGGATTGAATGTTTTAAAGACCAAATTTGTATTACAAATGTCTCAAAGAATGTGATGCTAATTTTTAAAACATTTATCCTTGATTGAACTCATAAACATGAACAATGAATTATAATTAATGAAATAATAATACTGAGAGAGTTAAAATAAACTAGATTGGACAGTTTTCCAAAATATACAATTACAAATACATGTGACGGCCATTTTGAATTTGTATTGATCCCTTTGAAATTGTGGAGGACATTTTGAAAACTGATTATCATTTGGAAATTTTGAAAATAAGTTAATGAAGTGATACTTTATAACCATATAAACTATTTTATTGCTGAGTTCTTAAGTTTTGTACTCCCCAAATCGGTTACATATTATAGGCTGCTCTATTCCTGGGTACTTAAAAAAATAAATTACCATACAATACATTCAAAACCTTAATTATGATTAAAAAACAATGTACACAATTTGGCCATTTGATCAAGAGCAATTTACATAATATTTGGAATAAATGAATATTCATGATGAATGAAATTCAAATATGGATAAAATAATGTAATATAAAACTACTAAGTGTAATGTATCATACCTAGTAAGTGCATGTATAAAATTGCATGTACATTAAAATAATACATATACTACGCATGCATTAATACATACCCGAACTTCCTGTTGTCATAATGATGAAAGCACAAATAATGTAAAAAAATGTTAGTTTGTGAAATAAGTAAAATCAATGATCACTAGTCACATAGGGGTCCATGTAGGCATAGTTGTGGTAAAATTTCATTCAACTGTCAAAAGAGCATACATTAACTCTGCTGATTTTTATATGCTGTTTGTTTCAATAATCCTAATACCTAAATATGGACAACTATTTCTATTGTTCATGAGTACTGAAGTACTGTAGTGAATATTTAAATCAGCAGGGTTAATGTATGCACCACTGAAAGTTGAATAAAATTTAAATAACACAGTTGTAAATAATAACACATATTTTACATGATGATATTACTCTGCAAAATATTGATATTACTCAATTGTATGAAATACTAATGTTCATTTTAGTAAATTGTCCACATTAAAGTTTGATTCTCGAACAGTCTAAAATACCAGAATGTGACTATAGATCATTGTTGTATTAAACAAAGTTGAAACAAATACAGTAAAGCTCGGCTATTAGGACTATTTACAACTGAAGTTCTTTCAAATAGCTGAGAGAGTGGTTATACTAGGGATTAATTCTTTTCCAAATTAAGAGTTTGGGATTCAAAATAGTCAAAGCCAAATGATTTTGCAATAGTTAAAATGGTCTTTATGGTAAAACTTTACTGTAAATTAGCTTTAAGCAATGGCAACAAGTAACATGAACATAAACAATTATCAAAAGTCCACTTAGATAGAAAGCTTATAATAAGCTGAAGTTTGGTAAATTCCAAGGGAGATAAATGCAGGTATATGTTGCAACTTTTTGATAAGCTGAGCAATTATTGCAGTATGGTAACATTTTTGTCATACATTTGAATTATGTTTCTCTGCGGAAAGATCAAGAGTCAAAGAGTCAAATTTAAGCAACATATAAAGCAATTGACAAAATAAAACACATTTGATGCCAATATTTACTTTAAATGAAGGCAGTTATATGGAAGAGAAGAGTAAGTAAATTTCCAAGTTGGGTATGAAATGCTTAGTAACCCAACAATCTTTCTTAATAGATAAATAAAGGGATAATCAACTGTTTTACAATGAAAAAAATCCATTTATGACATTTCTTAAATTAAAACAATGACAAAAGCAACAATAACATAAATTGATTAAAATAAATTAATCAAACTAAATTAAATTACCGTCTGTAAGTATTAATACTGATTCACATTTTATCAATAATCCGGGGAAGTTTTCTATCTATATTGTCCTAAACCATTGAGTTGAGTAAACCAAGGAGTGGGTTAAAGTCTTAACTTAATAATAAAAACAGACACAATTCTGTATATCTAATGACAGTTATTTCAACCAGTGAAGCAAAGGATATTTAAAGTTCATGTACAATTCTGCCAACTGTAACCACTCGACATTGAGTGTCTACATAGAAAAAAACATGGGAGAAGATTAAAAAAAAGGATCATCTCAAATAGCCAGAAAATAAAACCAGAAACCTATATATCACTAACAATAAAACCAGTAGCCAAAATATTACTAAAGAATAAAAAAATATTTTTTTCACTTAAAGGGTGGACATATTAGACACCAAGGTATGTCATTAACGACATTCAGCTAGCATCTTACTATGGACGTTTATGTTATAAAAAATGTACCATTCATCTTTAAGGGATGTGTATGAAAATAGGAGGAGTTAATTAATATTCTGTATAACAAAACATGTTAAAACACTTTCCAGGATTTCTGTACTTGTCAATTCTTACCTCACGAACATCAGTCTACAGCATTTTTGAACATTTTAATTTGACGATATAATGTATGTAACTCTTTATATTGTATTTATATAATAAATGTTAATATTAATATACAAAAAGTGCAAGCCTTCATATTATACAGTTTTTCTAAGATAAAAACATAGTTGCTTCCATTAACAATCTGTGCATTAAAAAGTGTTAAATATATACCTTTTTGACTCTTGCACAAGTTAATAATTAAGTGTTGTTTAATAATTATGAAGTAAATAGGTCAATTTAGTTTCAAGAAAGGTTTTAATTACATTTTTCTTTAAAAGAATTAAAATGACTATAACAGTTGAGTAAATTGGTTGTTTTATTTATTTTACTGGTCATTAGGCAACTGCCTTTCTGTAGAATTATTCTAATTAATACATTTTCTGACATTTTTTAAAACTCATTTCAGAGAGACAAACAAATAAAATCTGCAATCACACTTATCTTAAGAATTTAAGAAAGTGACAATAAATATGGTCTGTTACTGCTTTTCAAAAATGATAGTTAATATTAGTTTCTCAAGTGAAAGGGTTATCAAAAAAGTAAAACATACACATCAAGCATTAAATCAAAAATACAATGTTATTTAAAGTGGGATTAAACTTCGTCAAACTAGACATAAAATGGTTCCACCAAAAGTTTTAATTGGCACCACCAAAAATGCTAGATGGAGCCACCAAATACTCAAGATGGCGCTACCAAATACACAAGATAGTGCCACCAAAAGTTGCCGAGTTTTGATTGGTTACCTTTGTTTTCTCATCAATATCAACGTTAGTCAACAATGAGCTCCAATGATGCCAGGAACCATACTGTCGTCGTAAATATACATGGTCATAGATCAAACCTCTTTTTGGAATCATTAAACCCCTTGGAAACTTTAAGTCCTTTGGTCTGCAATAAGAAGAACAAGTTTCTATTAGTGACTGGTACCTAACAATAAGTCATCTGATACCAAATATTTAGGGGTATTATACCAAACATTTGGTGGTGTTACACCAAACATTTGGTTGTGTTACACAAAACATTTAGTAGCATTATACCAAACATTTAATTGTTTTATACCAAACATTTAGTAGCATTATACCAAACATTTTTGTGATATTATGCCAAACATTTAGTGATATTTTACCAAACATTTAGTGCTTTTATACCAATTATTTGGTGGTGTTACACCAAACATTTAGTGGTATTATACCAAACATTTAGTGATATTATACCTACAGTAAAATACTTATTTTGTTCTGTAAGTAGTTAATGAAACTTATTTTCTAGTAATGAAATGACAATTAATAAAAATTTCACTTCAGAAACTATTTATTTCATTATACAAAAACTATTAAAAAGAAATCAATTCTTAAGAAGTCTGTGATAAATTACAGCTTGGGTCAATAAGTAACATAACTACTGATTTGACCTGATCTAATATTTCTGCTAGCAAACTTGCTAACCTATACAACGGCTGACATAGGATATCTGTTTACAGAGAAGGCATACCTACAATAATCCTGTAAATTGTATTATTGCATAAAAAATTTAGTGAATAGCAGTAATATAAAGTATTACTTACACAATGTAGTATTACAATGTATATAAAAAAATCAACTATTTCTTTCTTCAAACATTGAAAACTATCTAAGTTATGTTATGTGAAATAATTTAACAAATGCTATAAAAACCTTCTTTATGTCAAGCTACAGTGTAAAACATTAATACTAATATTCTACATTAACACAATGTATTAACTAAGCAACAACATTAAATTTCAACATAACTCCACATAACAGCAGCAACTCTCTGATTTAAACTTGATCTAAAACTTCCAGATTGTGTACTTCCTTATATTACATCTGAAAAGTTCCCAGTACAGATCACATTCACCTAACCTTAGCTATCATAATAGTCATGCCCTAACTGGCTACTGACCATCCAATCACAGCTCATGGATAACAAGCACAGTCAAAATAACTCAGAAAAGCCAAGCCAAAATTGGAATTATGAAATTCCAATGCTACTGATAGGGTTTCCTCTCAGATAAAAGCTATGCATTGATTGGTTGACACAAAGGTCATCTAAAATTGACCCTTAGTGTGATGTCAGGAGACCCTATGACAGTGGTCAATAGGATTTCTATTTATTGAGTTTGCAGCAATAATTGACAATATCTGATCTAATGTAAAATTCGTCCGATACAAGTTGGGTTTTTAAAACACCAACTTTTTCTTGACATTGAAATCAAACGATTGTATATCATTACTAAAAATACCAACATGTTTCCTCTCAAATCAACAGTGTCCTTATTATAGTACCCTTGCATATATAGTTAAACAAATTTAACAAATGAAAGTACAAAATGAAAATTTGCACATACACATATTATTAACTTACATAAATAGGCAGGGCATACAGGGGGACAATAATATTACAAGTGTTACCAAGGGGTCACAGTAAAAATAACGGGTTACAAGATAGGAAGTTTACAGTAGTATTAATACTGAAACAATGTTACTTAATCCACAAATCCTTTCCATATAAAACTCACTTAGGTATGGTGGCTGATTTAGACCATGTCGCATTTTTGTTTCTTCGCTGTGAAGAAACAAAAAATCGAAAAAAAAAAAAAAACACAACAAATCCATAGTTTGTCGTATCTTTAAAATTTGTCTTTTGGTTTCTTCGCCTTGAAGAAACGAAAACATGACATGGCGTAAATCAGCCACCATACTTAGGATATGGTAAACAGTATTTAAAATAAATTTCAAAGACAATTAGACAGCAATTTAAATAAAATCAAATAACAGCTTGTGGACTCATTATGATTAAGTTTTCTGCAGAGATCAAAAACAGTAAAGGGTTACTCAAGAAATGCAAATGTAGTAATAAAAGTATTTCATTTTTTCAGCAAATGTTTGATTATTATAATTTGAGGGTTGCCCACAAGACTGTAGTAACTCATTCTTTAATGCAATGCTCTTACTACAGTCTTGCAGGCAACCCTCAATATATCATTAATAGCAATTAAAGTTTAATAAAAATATTAATGTGAATCAAAAATTGTAAGGTGGTAAAATTAAAAAAAAAGAAACATGTTAGCTGAGATTTTAACAACTATTAATAAAATTAAAGTGAATGTTATAAACAATAAAAAAGTTATATGTTATGATAAAATGACTTTATAAGTCTACTCCAACATTAGTTAAAAACAAAACCTAATATTTTTGAACATTTATAACATCATAATTAATAAAACATGTAAAAATCTAAAGGTGAAGCCTAACCCTTCTTGAAAAAGTGTATTTAATGCAGGGGTACTGACACTGTATTTCTTCTGTATTTTTAAGGGGAGTATAGTGCGTAAAGTTTGACCCCGATCTGACCTTTCACATTTGTATCTAATAATTATCTACTTATATCCCAACGAAAATCAGTAACATGCCTATTCTACTCTTCGGCAATTAACTATTCAAAATGAGCAGATTCGATTTACAGCAATTGTATGTTTATGTGTTCAAATTTTCAATACATAATCCTCTTGGGCACGATGTAATCGAGCATTAATACTACATTCGTATTCAATGTAATGAATATTCTTGCATTAAGGTCAGGTCGGGGTAAAACTATGTGCATTACACTACCCCTAAAAGTGTATTTGTACCTAATTTTTACAGACTGTATTTTAGGGTGTTTTAAGGGTAGTAATATATGTACTTAAATGTATGATCTTGTCAGCCTTGTCATTTAAGCATACTTATACTCTTAAAATGCAGATAAAATCACAGGCATAATAAGTTTAAGCACATTTAATACACTTTTCCAAGGAGGAGATCACTTAGTTTCCTGAAATATCTAATCTGGACAGAGGTAATAAGTTAAACTTGAAAACAGACTCCATACTCAAAGCTTTTTAATGAGAATGTAAGTGTCAAAAGTAATACCACAAGAATAAACATCTATTCATGTTTATTACCAAACAGAATGTCAAGAGAAACTGATTGATGGACACTCTTCAGAAAATCAAAACCTTAAAAAAGAAATAAACACAGCTCTCCAAAAGATCATGGTTGGTCAAAAGAAGTTTACAGAAAAACTGATCATTCAAGTAATTTTACTACAATTAAAACTTATTTGTGTTTGAATAATATGTTGATAAACTAATTACTGCTGATTTCGGAAATTACTAAATTGAACTTTTTTTCTTTTTCCCCGAGTAAATGATAGTTGTACGTAAAAACTGGATTTTGTCCAAGGGTCTTTGGAGGGCATTGGTTTTTGAAAATCAGTCAGAACAGGATGGGTATGAGCAAGCATGGTTCAATTTTCAAGTTTACTTAACCTCAGCCCCTAATTTCTCTCTTTTTATCTGTTTTAGTACATGAACTTAATATATAAGCACCACTTCCAACAAAGGGGAGGGAACTCTTCCAAGAATATTACTGACAATAAGCTATTGATAAATTTTATTCAACTGTCACTGGAGCATACATTAACACCACTGATTTAAATACTCACCACAGTTTTTCTGTAATAATTTTCTTCAATAATTAAGTATCTAAATCAGGAGGGTTAGTGTATGTGCCACTGACAGTTTAATAAAATTTACCAATGAATCAGAGATTTTAATTCAAGGACAACAACCACGGTATTTTCTGGCTGAAAAGCCTCAGATACATTACCTGAATGGTTTGTCAACATCCTCATCCCTGTGTATTTAATAAAACATATTCATAGCTATTCTAGCACAAATAAATATTTTAGTTTATAGTCATTAAATCTTCAGGTTCGTTTAATGGTGTTATAAATATTTGTTCAGTTATATTTGTGCAGTGATATTTGCTGAATTTTCAATCTGTCCATGACTAATCTACCCTTGCATGGACAAAAGCAACTCAGCTACAATAGGGGCAAAACTATAAAATCTGAAGATGACAATTTCGCGAAGTATAAAACCTTACATTACTTAAACAAGAAAAAATTGAATTCATTATGCTGTGACTGTCCTATTGGTTGATAAAAGAAAGTTTTTAATAATTATGAAGTTGTGAATGGTTATATATAATATATCAACCTTGCTTATATAAAGGTAATAAAATTTGACTTTTCCTAATTGAATTATTTCCAGGCTTTTAATACTAATTGCATATTATATACAATAACCAAATCATTTAATTGACCTTAATTGATTAATGAATACATGCAATAGACTGACACTGCTAAAGTAATACCTAATAATGATCATGAATATTTGGATACATGAATGTTTCTAATATATTCTATGATCACATACCTTGGATGTTTATCTTTAGCACTTTCCATTTCACATAGGGATCGGAAGAATTCGTCAAATTTAATGCGAGAGTTTTCATCTAGTGTAGCACCCACAGACCAGACCATAGAGAACAAGAAATAAGCTATCAGCATGCTAGTTTTCTCTTCTATAATTTTCTGATCTGACAGACTTAGTTTCTCTGGTTCTTTAGGAGTATCAGTTTCCTCAAGATCATCTTCAAATATGTCCTCATCATCATCTTCCTCTTCTCCAATAGCCCTAGAAATAACAGCAACATCTTCATTGTTATCTTCATCATCATAATCATTATTTTGATCATTATCATTGTTATCATTATGATTATCATCATCATCATTATCATCAGTATCACTATTATTATTATTATCATCATTATTATCATTATGATTATCATCATCATCATTATTACAATTTTTACGATTATTACCATCATTATGATCATCATCATCATCATCATTATCAAAATTATTATTATCATTATCAACACCATCATTATGATTTCCATCATCATCATCATCATCGTCATTTTTTAAATGAAATTCCTCTTAACATTCGACTCGCAGAAAGTTTAACATCATTCAAAAACCAATACCTTAAATGGAAATTTCAATAAATGTTAAATGGTGTTTGTCCACTGGAAATATTTACTCATTTTATTTCAGGCTTCCATGACTTATTATCATTTTACTTACCTGTCTATTTGTAAATATATTATATGTTTTTACTATGTAAATAATGTAAACAACTTGTTTTTCCAGAGGTCTGCATGTAAGATTTGATTTATCCAAATATGTCATAAAATAAAGTCCTTTTTTAATTTTTTTTATCATCATCATTATCATTTAATTATCATCATCATTATCATCATCATTTTTATCATCAATAGCATAAAAAGTATCAAGAAAAGCAGTATCACTATCATAAACACCATTATAATCATCATCATTAATTAATAAATACTGTTTAAGTAGACCTTAATCTGCTCAGTCCTAGCTTCATCAAAATTTCTTACCAACCACTTTTAATGTCATGACAGTAAATTTCAAGTGCTGAATGAAACACTATTGTAACTCCATTTGAAAATAAGGAAAGTTACAATAGTGTTTCCTTCAGCCCTCAATGTGATTAAGAATCCAAAAATACATGAATTATAGAAATATTATTATTAATAGAAAACAAAATAAACTTAAAACTCCAACTCCATTAATTATTGCAAAAATTGAAATGTAGCAAAATTAATAAAAGGACAATAAATCAAACAATGAAACAAACAATAAAACTTACTTGAGATCTTCAAGCAGACATGTGTACAATTTTAACATACTCATAGTTAAATGCATAGGATGACAAGTTAAAATATGTTTACAATATTTAGTAACAAAATTCAGACATGGTGGTAATAACCATTCAAACATCATCTGAAATAAAAACATCAATAAATTTAATAAAATATATCTATATATACAACACAACCCACTGGGGGGACTTAAGTATGTTGCTGATCAGAGATTGCTGCTCTGTAGAGGTTAAATTCAAATAAAATTATCGAGATGAACTTTATGTGGACTAATCAATGCGTAGCTTTCATCTAGACGAAACACTGTTAATAACACTTTGATTTCGTAATTTCTATTTTTAGACCAAGGTTTGCAAGCTAATTTAACAGCGGTATTATTCAGTCTGCGATTGGAAGGCTCATTTCAAATTGCATGACATAGACGATGTAAACAAGTTACGTATCATAACAATTTCGTCATCAATATTATGATGAGGAAAGGTCACCTGAACATGACCCTTGTTTGAAAAAAGGCCAGATCTAAATGAGCGAGTAGGCGAGCAGAAAATTTTAGATAGGGTTTTAATCAGATTGACCTCCATATAAACATTAACAAAACAGAATGTATCATAATCACCTGAATGGTTTCTTTCTGTTCTGGAATCAATTTATCAGGTAAGTCTTTCATCATCCAGGTTTTAACTAATGGTTCCCAGCCTAACTGTAGTGGATCCATATAGATCATACCACACCTGTAAAGGAATCAGGGAACTAAGGTATTAATAAAAAGAACCAAAATGGCAATACATACAGTGCAACTTGAGAAAGACAAAGGGGTTCAGATTTTTAAATAAATCATGATCAAACTTACGGCAGGTTTTCAACATTGGACATCAAAATTTGTGCAGTCAAACCATTATGTTGGCAGAGTTGTTTTCATCTGCAATCTTTACTTAATTTGATGCACAGATTTTACAGTAAAAGGCGGAAGAGTTTCAAACATATTTATATTAAGCTAAAACAGCAAAAGTAGTAGGTTCAACACTGACATATTTTACTTGCAAAAAATGAAGGCACAATACTATATACCACATGTACATTAATACTTATTTATACTTGATAGTGAAAGTTCTAACAACTTAGATTTATCACTTTGAGTCCACTTCCTGGTCCCCCAATATTGAGCTAGTAGGATAAAGTTTCTTGCTCAAGAAAGCAACATGGTATGTTTTGAATGGTATTCGAAACCAACAAGGGGCCAGCTATTCAATAAATACCAGTCCTAAGTTGTAACTGCTCAGCCATGCCTGCTCCCACCACATTGTTCAATTGCATACCATGATAGAAAACTTTAAATCTATCAAATCAAAGATTGTTGCCTTAATGACAATATGGTCTGACGGAAACAATTATTTTAATAAAATATATAAAGAATTTACAATGCTCAGATGACTTGTTGTTTCTTATTTTCATGAGCAAATATGCATGAAACCGCCCGGCTAGCTCAGTTGGTAGCACACAAGTCTACTGATCGGGGGGTCGTGGGTGGGGGCATACTTTCGTAAAGCTTGGTCATGAAATTATTTCAACCGCCATTCTCCCTCCTACCAATAATTTTTAAATATGTAGGACAGTTGTCAGTTACTGAGAAAAGTAATTGCTCAGTAGTTGGTTTCCTGCTAAATCCAGAGATTTAGCCTTTCCAGGAGGAGTGAGTAGGTTGACTGACCGCGGTTATATGACCTATACAATGTGTTGCTACAGGGTTAAACCCAACAAAAACAAACAAACAAAAGCAAATATGAATGGGTTTAGAACCGTTTATCCATAAAAAAGGTAATTTGTTGAAGGACTTATGAAGGTCACTGTATATACATGTTGTAGTTATAAACCTACCTGCTAACAGTAGCTGGTGAAGCCTGTTCTAAATCTTGTGGTTCAAATATCATATTTTGTTTATTATTCATCTGTATAATCTCTCCACTCATTAAACATAACTGTAATATTGTAAAATATTAACATAACTTATTTAACAGCCTAAACTAAAATTAAGTTTGTTTGCTCTTTAAAGACCGACCCGAAAAATGCCGCCGACTCAAAAAATTTTATTTGAAAAATATATTGTGGTGTTTTTTTAATGGTCATGACCGTTCATCATATTACTTTCTGGTAGTTTCTTTATGTTACTAATTCTGCTTTAGGAACATGTTGAAATAATAGAAAATTAGATAAATACAATTTATAAATATACATGTACAAACAAGTTGTTTTGTCGTATCTACCTAATTGAGGAATAATTCTTGAAAAAAAAAATTCCTACCTACCGACCCAACTAAAAAATTAAGGGTTCGTAAAGGGCAAACAAAGTATTTTTTAGTTTAGGCCTAAGCTTCCAAGGTTTATACACACATAAACAGAGTAATATTCTGACTCAAAAAAATGTTCAATCAAACATGAAACAACAGTGATAATCGTGGCAACATCACTACTGGATACATATGTATGACATAGGCAGGCTGCAATCCAAACATAATACTTGCGGTCTACGGCTAACATGCTTAAAAACAAAAAAATCCTTCTTGCAAAGGTTTCTTTGAGTGTAAAAAGGCAAATAATTGAACAATGTAGATATGCACATTTGATGTCTGTGTTGTCATGGTGCATTTTCTGTCTAAATATATTTGTTGCCTAGCTTTATCACCAAGAGTACAATTAAAACATTACTTGAAGTGAAATGAAACCAAACCTTTTTATTATCATCAAGTACTGTATTCATATTTTCAATCCATACAGCATCCACAGGTCCATCAAATATGATCCATTTTCTATGATGTGTTGTGCTCGATGCATGCTCTCTGAATGTGTTAGCTAATATACCTGAAATTAAGCAGATTTTTTTAATTTAGATCTCTTGAAATGACCAGTTCACAACAATAGTCTAATCTACAAATCATTGACTTCTCATTGGGACTCAATCAGTATTTCATCACTGAATTGATGTATTGAACAAATATCATAGGCCTGTAACCAAAGCGTATTGAACAAATATCATAGGCCTGTAACCAAAGCATATCGGCATGTAGCCCTTGCACAAAAAGCAAAAAGTATGTGAAATCAAATCGAGGGTACCAGGGGGCAAAGCGATACATAGTGATATGCTTAGTCAACAGGCCCCATTTCTCAACATACAGCCAAATAGTTTGAATCCTCTCATGGCCTTTACATGTATACAGATTTTAATTAAACTCAAACATAAAGCAAAATACAAATGATTTCAATGATTACACTTTAAATTTAGAAGCAATAGAAATATAACAGGCACTGAGCCAACTTATTACACTAGGCTATAACAGAATGCTTTCGTATCTTCGTCATGGACTTTATTGTAGCTTATTTGACTAATAGTTAAACTACAGAAGCATGTATAAACCAAAACAACAAGCTAAGTAATATTCTATGTAAGTTATACCATCAGTCCATTCATGTGAGACAGGATCAAATCTACCATACAGTTGACCCATAGTTACAGCTTTAGGATTGATTATCCTATACCAGACCTGTAATGATAAAAATAAGCATTGTTACATAAATAAACATGATTCTTCTATAATAAGACAGAGAAAAACCATGTAAGATATATTCATTTCACTGCTCCAAAATATTGTAAAATAGATAACAATTTAATGAGTCACTTGGTTGACAGCCCCAGTTCAACCTAAGATATTAGTGGTCAGCAATAAATTAATGTTCTCTTGCAATACCTATTGAACAATTGCTATGGCACAAACTCCTAGCAACACAAAGTTCTGCCATGATTCATGGACAATTTCAGAAAAGACCATATTTTTATACAGGCAATGGAAATTCAAAGTGTTGGCAATTTAAAGCATAGAAAATCCTTTTTCATACCTAATCAAAACTAATTTAGTTTAACCCTTTACCTAATACAGCAGTCTACCAGATCCTTATCAGATTCTCATACAAGTCAGAGATAAAATGTACCTTATCTTCATAGAAAGTTTAAATGATGGCTACTGTTAAACATACTGAATCACCGTGAGCCCGTATTATCAAACATCTTATCATTGATTTACGCTGTAATTTGTAATAATATTGTATTGTTTAATTATCGTAAGAGTTTTAATAATATGCTGCCCAAATGGGTAGTGTATTTCAACCAAATATTCAATGTAAACTGAAAATGAAGACAGTAAGTAAAACAATATATCAAATAATTTTACAAACCCCATTTTCCTCCATCAGCCCCTGTTTATGTAGATCAGCCAGGGCTTCGGATAGAGCTTTAAATGATGATGTTTTACCAGCTAGGGGATCTCCAACTATCATTAAACCATGTCGTACCAATATCATATCATATATCTAATATATGAGAGAGAAAATGAAAATATAACAATAAATGATCAATATAGCAAATCAAAGTGCTGAAAGCACCCAATTTGATTGTTTAAATAAAGTTACCATAATAACTTTATAGGATTGCAATATTTTTCTATATTCATTTCAGGAAAAGAGAGAGAAACTAATATTAAGTACAAAATGTATATGTGAAACAAAAAATGTTTCAATGCCTTAAAACCAGGTTAAAAGTATTAAACATTGTTGTTAAAACAACAATTAACTTTTCTATTTAATCTTTGTGCATTCTAAATGATCTATTATACAAAATAAAGGAAAGAAGCATTTTAGGCATATCAAGTCCCTTTTACAATAAACATATATCAAATCAAAACCCTAAATCATTATTGTATGCTGTTAAATGAAGGTATTTTGCAGCCTAAATAAGGTAAATTATACCTTTTAAGTTTCATGTATGTTATGCAAAACATAACATCCAGACAATAACAAAAGTTATCATTCCCAAGTTCTTATAATATACAAATGTACTCACTATAAATACCTGCCTTATGCCTCAGTCCCATAAAATCGTGGCTTGTTACGGACCCGTACGTGCAGACAGTCGTAGGCCATAGGAAGCCTTGCGTTTCAAGGTGACGGTACGCACATGGTACAAAACAAAACACCTGTACAGAGCCATAGCTGGAAGATATGCATGTTTAATCCATTTAGCCACTATTTTGTTCACGATTTAACTCTGAAACTGATATGTGTTACCTGGGCTCATCTCAAGGACCCTGGTAAAAACGTAACAGCCCATACGGGTAGGCAAGAGTTCGTACGGGTCCTTGTGGAGTTTGATCGCACGGCGCCCGTACGGTGCCCTCATGGCTATTTTTATGTTTATGGGACTGTAGCTTTACTTAAAGTAAGGTGACAGACACAACAAAATATCTTCTGTCAATCTCTATTTCATATATTACAAATAAATGCTACAGCTGGAAACTCAAACCCTTGCTCCACTTTGAGCAATCATAAATATACTGCACACATATTTTAAAGACAGAACAATTACCTGTATAATTTTCTCAATAAAGTAAGGTACAGCTTGAAGATTCATTAATTCTATATGTTTAATTAAAGCAGTCTCGAGGGCATCATAGTCAGGTTTAGGTAGTTCTACACCAGGGAATAAATCTGATATTATACCTTCAAATAATGGTATATCATGGGACAAAAACTGAAATAGAATAAACGAAAACAGTTAAAGTTATAATTCCAACAAAACAATACAGTTCAAGAACATTTTTATAGACAAATCCATTAAAAATACAGATCCAATAAAAAAACAATGATTTTAATACAACTTTCACTATGCATGTTAAGTGCCCAAAAAAGTCCTTGAACAAAATCCTATTTTTAAATTAACTGATTCACATTTACCAATGAAAAAGGGAACAAAGAGGCATCTGAGCAATTCTAAAATCAACATTCATTTGTTTATCCACATAAAATTCAAATTTTAGTACAATATGTGTTTACGAATAGATTACAGAAACTCATTTATAAAATTTCATAACCTTAATTTATACATATCAAAACTTAAGCTTAAATTTCATTTCACATAAAATATACACAAATGTGAGTTATTTCTCAACATCAATTTTACACAGACAAAGTAGTACAAATGTATAAGTATAATAAATAAAAAAATGCCCTACCTTTGGCAAGTTGACATCATTAATAGACCTCAGTACAAGCACATCTTCTCTCTGTTCTGGATATTTGATTTTAAGATTTCCTGCTGCAGTAAGGACAGATTTTACAGCACGCATACCATAATCATAATGATGTTGGGAAGACAATTGTTCTGAGCATAGTTTATATGTAGCTACGATTTTAGTTGATAAACTTCTAGCGTTCACAAAACCCATGGAATACAGAGAGATTTCAGCAATCATGGCATAGTCAGGAATCATCATAGCTACTGTACGGAATAGCACCTGAAATGAAAAATCTTAATGTAGGAAATTTTTTCAAAGAATGTGTTCGCCCTGGTGTATTTTTAACAATTTCTAGACCTGTCATAGCAATGAGCTTGTCTAAAAAGTACCCTGTTTAAACATTCCAAAGAGCTTGCAACTTTCCATTTTGAATGAAAATGGCTTATACCTTGCCGTTTTTAAAATTCTAAGTACAAACAAAGCAAATATTGCCCAATATAAAGATTGGTTCAGAATTTTTTTCAGGCATTGCATCTGGCAAAGTTTCTTACACATAATTTAGACATTGATTTCAACCTGATTCTACCCAGAATAGACTTTTCATGCCTAAAACACAACAGTTTTCTGGGTGAAAACGGGATGGAATTTAGGACCATTTTATGCTAACTAACCCATCAGACAAAGGTCAAGGAATTCATTATTACCATGTACACATCACAATAGGTAAAATAGTTCATATTCAATCCCAAATTTAGTTCTCATACAAAACTTGAATTTATGAGTTTTTCCATTTTAATAAGATTTGTTTGTACCAGAAACATACACGCAGGACAAATTTATTTTACATATAACTGCTGAAAAGTATGAAACAAAGATTAAATTCTTTAGAACTGTGTACATACATTTGTATTTCAACTTTGTTCTACTAAGATACATCCGGTACAAACAAACATAGTTTTTCAGCTTGAAAACCCCATCAACTTGAGTTCTGAATCAAGTCTAATCAAGAAATCAAAAAAACAAACCAACCTTTAGATTGTCAGGAAGTTCAGCCCTACCAGCGTATCCAGGATTCATTGTTATAAATATAGTACATGTAGGATCTAGTGATATCTCTGTTCCTTCAAATACAAATGTTTCAAGTTGCTCAGCTATAGCTCTCTGTATAGTTTGTACTTGTTGAGCAATCACAGACAATACCTGAAAACAATAATTAAAAACAACAAATTTAGTACATCTCATTTGAAGATTTCTGGACATAAAAAGGTCCGCAGCTCATATTATCAAGCTTCTTACGACCAATTTAGTCGTAAATCCTTCTTTTTTGTATTGTTATAATATGGTAAGATTTTTGATAATATGCTGCCCATTTTTTTTAAAGCCTCACATTAAGCATGAGAGTATTTTAATGTCATTAGTCCTCTTCAAACATATTAAATTGTACAAAATGCAAGCCTTGTTTACTTCATAATTTTTATGCCTAAAGATTTAGCTTATTTCAAAAGCTTCACATTATAGTGAAAGTTTAAAATAAATCTTCAAATTTATGAGTTTCATGATTCTAGAAGTTTCATAAAAAAACCGTTCTCAGCTTCCAAAACAATTCTAAACTTTAAGACCAATCATGGCACAGCAATTTACACACATCAATGTAAAAATAAAATCAGGAATAAAAAATGAAGAAAAGAAAATATTGAATAAAAAGAAAACATTTTTCATAGAAAATATACCTCAAGTTCAATTCTGTTGAATTCATCAAAACATGCCCATGCTCCAGACTGAGCTAAACCTTTGAAGAATTTACCCATAGCTTTATAATCTAAACCATCAGAACAATTGAATACAACACACTGAAATAGATAGCAAATATCAAATATATGGATTGAGACAGCAGGGTAAAAAGTCACAACCTAGCACTTTTAAAGATCTGGTGTGCTTTTCACAAAAACTCTTGCGAAAAAAGCACCACTATTTTGAATAGTCTTCATAAGATGTAAGCCTTGTACTATACAATGGATTTGGTTCAAAGTAGCAAAACCAAGATTGCAGCCACTGAAAATGTTTGAGTGTTTGCTAATGTATTCAGATAGCAAAAACAATTTTGCTACCTAACACTACATTGAAACAAATTATTGCATAAGAAATCACTATGTACTGCTAAGAAGCTATAACCTTACTTGAATAATTGGATCCTGATAATAAAAAATCAGGTGGAGAATAGCACTATAGTCTATAGACACAGAGTAAAACATAAAAAAAATGTAGAAAAATAATTTATAATTTCATTTACCTGTTTAGCTACGGCTTTAGCAAGATCCTTTGATGTTTCAGTTTTTCCAGTTCCAGCAGGACCTTCAGGTGCCCCTCCAAGATTTAACAACAAAGCTCCCATCAATGTACGATAACATCTATCAGTTAGCGGTGTAATTACCAGACGACCAGTGTTTCCAAGGTACTCGTAACCATAGGCAACCGTTGTTGTGATCATACGAACCATCACGTCTGAGCCAACCTTGTAATATCTCAGCTGAGAGATCCAGGAGAAATCTAATGGACTTTTGGTTTCAACGTCTGCTAGTTTCTGTACCACATCACGAGCTGAAAGAAGAAATACATTATATCAATTATCAAATTACAACAAAGTTTAACCAGGACTGTGAAGATTATCAAAATCAATGGTCTTAATAGTAGAATGATCTAAATACAGAGACACTACCAAGAAAAATTTAAAAACAACCGAATATATGCCAAAGACAAACAAAATGTGGGCTTAGCTCAAAACAGTTGTAAACCATTCCTTTTTTTACTTGAGTTACAACCATTTTGCACTTAGCCAACCAAATGTAGAATAATGATAAGGAAGTAGACTTTTCTATTATTAACACTGAACTCTCAAATTGTTAAAAATCTGCAAACAAATAGATCATTTTCAGATAAATTGATTAGAAGAAATGACCACCATTAAATTATAGATCAAAGCACTAATAGCGCTGTCATACATTTGTTTTTGATGGAGCATATGGCTTGCACAACAAATGGAAGCAATACAAGGGATCTTTCCCTAACCTAAACCAGATTATATTATACATGTACTTCAATTGCACAAACAGCATATTGTCTGCTTGATAACACGTAATGTGGAGTACATTTATTGCAGAAGTAATTATCCCAATAATTGCACATGCAAAGCCTAATGTAATAGTCCACAGCGTATTTTAATGAAGAATTGCTACAGCCCACTGCTCAACAATAAGGGAAACCCCATGTATTAAATTATTAAAAATTCATGGGAAATAAGAAAGAAAAGGTGTTCCTGTACTAACCATGTACATCTATGACAATCAATGCACCAAGTGTAATTCTAGCCATCTTAGATAAAGATCCTCTAACCATTGTTACAATCTCTTCAATTTGTTTATTACTTTTCTGTAAATAGGGTCCTAGAAAGTTCCCTTTTATTGCCTGAAAGTTTAAGAAAGACTAAGTCAATACACTATAATCTCAGCAGAATGACCCTCTACAGAACAAATCCTCTGCACAACAACAGCCTTTGATACTTCTCATAGACATATCTTTTACTGAATTTATAATCTGAACAACATTCTTAAGTATCTTCCAGTGGGTGTTGTCAATAAAGTGTGAACTGTACCCATCTTGTGCAATTGAGTATTTTTGAGAGTAAAAGCTCTAAAGTTTGATAGTACAGTGTAAAACTAAATCTTGTTAATATAAAGCCCTAAAACAATTGGCACAAGTCACAGTCTTATTCAGAACATCATAAATTTTCTATCTGTAATCAGAGTAAACAATACGTTCTGGTGTTTTTATGTGAAAAAAAAGCATACATGTAACAGAAACTTAACATTTCAACACAATAATGCCATATAATTAACTTCAAGCTACTGCACGCGAACTGATAAAATTTTCCATACAAGCTTTACTTGACAAGTACCTACGCCACCAGGAATATAAAAGCAACATGCCACCCCAATACTCACCTGTGTTAGTTCAGCAGTCCAGTGTATCTGTGAAGCAGCTAGTACAATCTGTCCTGGCCACTGTAACACCCATTCTCCTCTAGGTATCTTAGGATATGCTTCAACAGCTTTGACACATACTTCTTTTAAACTAAGCTTCATCACTTCCTCAACCTGATATATAAGATAAAACAAATTAGCAAAACACTGAGTCAAATACATATACAGTAAAGTTCCACTTTAAGGTCCACCTCCGTGCTAAAATATCATAAACATTTGGTGATTTTTAACTTCCAAATGTTTAATTTGAGAAGAAAAAAGATTTTATATTAGGACTATTCTACTACAAGAACCATTGATTTTGATGGTCCTTACTGCAATCGCTTTACCTGGTAATGAACTAACCAGAATACATCATGAGGTAGCTCTCTTTATTCCCCAAGGTGTGTGTCCAGTCTATCAAGGCCACTAGCTCTTTTGACTGAACAGCTAATGGGTTATCATTAATTAATTTTTTTCAAATAGTTTTTTGTGTGGATATGGTTTCAAACCAAAGCAAATGTAGCAAGTTCAATGCTTCATCTCTGGCATACATGTAGTTAGAAATTTAAACTGTTCGTCCACAAGCAAGTGACTGCATTAGTTTTAACACAAGCATGATGGTAATTTAATAATCCCACAGATGACTGCATTGGTTTAAATGCAACCAATAAAGTAATGTATTAATGCAAGTTTCAAGAACTTATTGCACAATCAAAGGTAAATATAGTTGAAAAACAAAAATATAAAAAAGTAGACAATGTAATTCGAAGGCTGAACGAAACTCTATTGTAACTCCCTTTATTTTCCAATTGATTTACAATAGTGTTTTTTTATTCAGCCCTCAGTATGACAACTAAAAAAAAACCCAACCAACCTGTAAAAGCCATCTTTCTACAAGACCTTTAGCATCAGCAGGTATGATATGCGTAGAGAATGGTACAACTTCTTGTTCCGCTGACTCCATACCATTTATAACTTTATCAGTATCAAAACTAAGCTGTGATATACCTTCAAAACATTTCTTTAAATGAGGCTGTACACGTAATGGATCTTTAGTCTCTGACAAGATCTCCAATAGTTCATCATTGGATAAGAAAAAAAATCTGCAATAAAATACAGTAAAGAAATTATAGCAATATGTCTTGAAAAAATTTAATTTACATAGCTACTTAAGGCATTGTTTGTTGCTGTATATTTGTTCAAAGCCTCTTGCTCAACAATAAGTGTCATTTTTGAAAGACAGTTTACCTTACCACTGTTGCTAGATGCAACCAATAGACTCCTATACTTCACAAGCAACTGAGTAAAGCCATAGATAAGTTAATGAATTTGTGGTTTAACCAGATTGCCACATGTATACAAACCGAGGATTAATCGGAAGACTGTAGTAACTCACTCTTTAACACAATGCACTTACTACAGTCTTGCAGGCAACCCTCAAAACATATACATATATTAATTATAAGTATTACTTTCGTTTTATATCTGTGTCTTTAAATATTTATGTAAATATGGGCAATTAAGTAACTTTTAAACTATAAGCAACTGACTTCTTAAACGGCTGAGCTAGTCGGGCTGCTTGATTTATTTTTATTATTAACAAGAAATGTAATGTGGAAACCACATTAAAGTCAGATTTAAAAACTTTAGCGCAAAAATTACAAAGGGAAATAATTCATAATAAAGCCAGGTAGAGTAATGGTTACTTTCTAATTCTGTTCATCACATGGTATGTTATCATTGTATGAAGTTTCATAAAGATCTGACAATAAATGGCAAAAATATATGCTAAATTGAAAACTTTAACTCAACTGTTAACGACACCGGACGCCCACCCACCTGCTTGTGTTTCGCCAAACTATAAGCTGAATTTTTTCGTAGAAAAATCCGGCTTAAAATATCAAGTAAAACACTGAAATACAAACCTTGGGAAGAATAATCTCTTCTTTTCTAGATAATTGTTCAATCCTTGTTGAATATCATCCAACATTGACTGAAATAAGTAAATGAGACAGATAACATATAAGCTTGTGTTTTGCAATTTATTTATTCAGACATTTAACTTAAATTGAGCCCCAGTCTAACCAATTTCATGTATTATAGCTCATATATTCTGCCAGAGATTTCCTTCTTATAGTGATTTACTATTATTTGAAACTATAATTATGAAAAATTATATTTGCTATCCTTACTAACTATAAAAATTTGTGACTTTTATAGCATAAAATGTTTATACTACAACACAAAACAATGTTAAGTTTTATGGAAGTTTCAACAAATAAGGGAGTAAAGTGAGAAACCTAGGACCTTCCTCCACCAATTGAAATTAAAAAGCTTTGAGACTAATGTTGAACAGCAGGATTCAAAATATTCCCTCTCCTTGAAAAGTCATAGGTAAGAACTTTTTGAGGAAAGAAAAGGAAATATCTATTCCAGTTGTTTATGTTTTCAAAGACATTTTTTGATTTCAAAAATAACATATATGTATTGTGTTTCATGCATGGCTTACCTCTGAATGTTTTAATTTCTCTAACATATTTTCCTGTGATACAACAGCCAAAGCTTCTGTATTCTTTACAGCATTAGACATTATTGTTCTCCTGAAACATGTGACCAATCAAGTCATAACTTAAATAAATACAAGACATTTAAAAAAGTACGTTTTTTACATATGTAAAGAATCTATACCTATCTATAAATGATGCCAATAGCATACTTTTAGTGAGATAACAAATAAATTTCATCCATGAACTTATTACCATACAGCGCTTTCATAGTTATATATATGCGTATGAGTAAGAACCAATCAAAATAACTTTACTTAATATAGGATTTTGACTAAACTTCTGGCGCCACTATGTGCACCAACATGATATCATTTCATTTTTGCATGTGCAAATGAAGCTAATGCATGTCCTCAGCAAAATGCTGGCCAAAAGTAATATTAAAGAGAATTTATTTGGGTATGCATTATGTGCTCAATGTGAAACATGTACAAAGATCTTAGACTTACCAATGTTGATCTACCTCAACAAACATTTGTCCTTCAACAGGTATCTGACTTCTTATATCTTCTGAACCAAATATAGGTTCTAAATATAACCATGCTGCTTGTACCTTCAACCAGGAGTCTAATGTGTCCTTCATTCTATGCTGTAATGTTTACATGATAGAAAATTACTAATTATTTTATTTGTATACCGGTATGTTTTATGGCCATTTTTGTATAATTGTAAAAAAAGTACTAGCATGGTAGGTAACAATATTTCAATTGTACATGATTTAATACTTTAAAACCATGAATAAAACTGTTAATTAAAATTGATTTTATATTAGAACTATCTCATCCACTGATTGGTCAACACAAAGGTCACCTGAACGTGACCCCCTGTCTGATAGAAAATCCTACGACAGCTATGTATAGGATATCTAATTACCTAGAATGGTATCAAACCTCTCTTTCCTTATATAACAGGGGCCATTTACGGGCTCCTTCCCCTCCTGAAGTTTCTTTAAAATCATGCCGTTTTCTCCAAATTTTTAGTTTACCTTAAATTTTTTGTTCCCTTATCTATGAAAATGGGATAAAATTTCTGCAAATGTTTAATATAAAGAAAGGCCCTAAGCTCCTTCCCCAAATACTTAAAAAAATCTCTGTCATATACATGTAATAGTCATATTATTGACAGGAACATGTATCATGTAGATGTTGAGCTTAAAGCTATTATTATGTCCTGGAACCCCTCTTTGCGAGGACTGTATACATGATGATATTATAAATGGTGCTATATAAACTTATATAAACATAAAAAGTGATAGATTACCAGGAACAGATCCCATTCATTGATTTCATCTTCAAATGGACCAATAAATGGTGAACCTTTCATTGTCATAGTTTTAACAATATGATCATCTAACAAGACCTATAAATAGATACATAGAAATACAATACCAGGATATTATACAACCAATAAAAGGTGAACAATTATAATACAGAAATACAATATCAGACAGGCATAAACAACCACTGAACAATACTGACACCTGTAATTGAGTCTGACAAAAAACAAGAATCTCAATAAGGCTGCATATCTTTAAGCCAGTTACTATATAAGTTAAAATACAGGTGTTGCCATACAATATACTTACATAAAAGTAACAAGAAATATAATGTGGAAACCACATTAGAGCCAGATTTTCATCAAGATCTAACCATAAATGACAGAGATATCCAACATATTAAAAACTTTAACACAAAATTTACAAAGGGAAATAATCCATAATAAAGCCAGGTAGAGTTGTGGTTACTTTCTAATTCTGTTCATCACATGGTATGTTATGATTGTATGAAGTTTCATAAAGATCTGACAATAAAAGGCAGAAATACATGGTAAAGAAAAAACTTAAACGCAATTGTGAACAACACTGGATGCCCGCCCGCCTGGGTTTCGCCAAACTATAAGCTCAATTTTTTTCGTTGAAAAATCCTGCTAATAATCAAATAAAAGTGCATGCCTTGTCTTCCCCTTTTTTGATAAACAAGCTATTGTAAATATATTGTAAAATAAACAAGAGCTGTCAGAGGAGACAGCATGCTCGACTCAGTAAGTGTTTGTCACAGGAGATGTGGTTGATGATAAGGAACATACATATTTTAAAATTTGAAAATATAACCTTAACAAATTCAAAGAAAAAAAAAGAAATAAATAGAAAACTATAAGTTCAAGGGGGATAACTCTGAAAAAATGTATAAGGAGTTATGAATCTTGTCACATGAGATGTGGTTGATAATAAGGAACATATATCTAAAGTTTGAAGTCAATACCTGAAGAAATAAAACAGTTGCAGTAAAAACAAACATTTTTTAAAGAAAACTCTAATTTCAAGGGGAGATAATTCTGAAAAAAAATATATTTGGAGTTATGAACCTTGTCACATGAGATGTGGTTGATAATAAGGAACATATATTTAAAGTCAATACCTAAAGAAATAAAACAGTTGCAGTAAAAACAAATATTTATTAAAGAAAACTATAAGTTCAAGGGGGATAACTTTGAAAATAATGTATACGGAGTTATGAACCTTGTCACATGAGATGTGGTTGATAATAAGGAACATATATTTAAAGTTTGAAATCAATACCTAAAGAAATAAAACAGTTGCAGTAAAAACAAACATTTTTTAAAGAAAACTCTAAGTTCAAGGGGAGATAATTCTGAAAAAATGCATTCGGAGTTATGGACCATGTCACATGAGATGTGGTTGATAGAAAGGAACATATATTTAAAGTTTGAAGTTAATATCTTAAGAAATAACAAAGATACAGAAGAAAGTATTTTACTGCACAAAAACTTTAATCTGTGCACAAAAACGTCAATCAGTTCAAGGGGAGATAATTCTTGAAAAAATGTGTTTGGAGTTATGGACCTTGTCACATGAGATGTGGTTGATAGTAAGGAACATATATTTAAAGTTTGAAGTTAATATCTTAAGAAATAACAAAGATATAGAAGAAAGTATTTTACTGCACAAAAACTTTAATCAGAAGTGTGGACGCGGACGCCGACGCCGACGCCGGGGCGAGTAGGAGAGCTCTACATTACTTCGTAAAGTCGAGCTAATAAAAAAATAATATAAATATAATGAGAGTTCAGATAATAAGGGACTTTAGTCAGTTATTTCCCCTCGTATACTCTTCAAATAGGTAGGTCCTATTAGTTGGATTACTCGGATTTTACCCTTACTTTTCTATGTCAATTTGCCAAAATAAATCTTAAATAACTTTTTTGTAAATCATTAAATTTGTTTGAAATTCAAGCTAAGTATTTTTAGGGTAAAGAACTATCTAAATTTCGTCACTTCTGTTAATATCCCCATTAACAAGAAAGATATTAGATGAAATATTTTGTTATCCTTACATAGGAATTCAATGATAAAGTCTGAGTATTCCAACTGTAAGGACCTACTAACCAATTGGATTGCTTCAGATTTTATCAAGGAAAGATAACTGACTAAAGTCCCTAATTAAAGGAATCCTGAAGCACTAATCAAACCATGTGCTAGTGGAAATTTATTCATATTTTTACCTGAATATCATCTGGAGCAGATAAAATACTTAAACCAGTATCTTTGTATTCAACAAATACAAAGTTCATATTGTTCCAATCTTGTTTCATCTTCTTCAAAGCCTACAAAAACACAAGATATTGGTTCATGTATAAGCAAGCTAAAATAATTAATTTTTTCTTTTAAGTCCATAAACAGCCATTTACAGTGCACTCCAAAAGATCATGAACTATATATAGTTAACCTATTCACATTTACACATGAAAAAATCTGAGCAGATTCCAAAACTCAAGCCATAAAGTTTCTCAATCATGAATGCAATAAGCACAGCATTTACTGTTTGGTTTGTTAACTTCCACTCAATTAAAGAAAGCAATTTAGAAATTTTAAAACTGTACTGTCATGCCTTTATTGCTTGTGAGCAAATAGAAAATCTTAAAGCTTTTTTAAAGTAAAAATAATGACATGATCAAACTATTTTAATTATACTTACGTTTTCTAGAGCAAACTCTTTACTGGCTTGTGAACTTATAGATTGTAATTTATCTAAATATTTCTCTAGACCAAGTTGTAATACTTCATTTAATGGTGTCTCTTCTGTAGGGGCCATATTAAAACTACAAAATATAAATACAAACTATATACATTGTACATACAATCATGCGAATCAGACATTACCATGTATACACATGTGCTGCATTTTGTTTTAATAACAGTGATAGACCAACGATATATTATGATTGAAAAACAACTGTTTTGGCTTTGTTTTGCTATTATCATTTTAAACTAACCATTTTAAACACAGATAAAAATAATTTTGCTTGATACTATCATTATGACAATGACTTCTTCGAACACTGATATAAAATCATTGTAATTTTAGCCTTTCATTTAGAAAATAAATCAATCTATTCAAGAGATCAATTAGTTAGAAAGTGATCTGGTATATTACTATAAACTTAATTGAATAAACTACAGTACAAAATCGGTATATAATAAACAACTACATGTATCTTTTAACTGTGAACTGATGATAGCCAATTATTTGCTAACCAAAAATATTTCTTGCTCAGCAGTATCAATTTAATTGTTTCTGACAATTCTGTGTCCAGATAACAATAAAAAATGAACTATAAATGAGATCTTTGGCCATTCCAAGAAAATTAGTAAGACTTATTATGCAATATGTCTACTAACAAAAGTGGTGTAAGCCAATATACTGGTATCAGGAGCAGCAATGGTCAATAAACACAGACCTTCCACGCAGCCAAAAAGCAAAGAGGGAGATTTTATTAGATTTTTAAAGGTACTCATTCACAGATTTCAACTTAAATATCAACTTTACAGAAACTACCTAAATTGTATGGGAACATTTTTGTTGTGATGTAGGAAATAAGTGTTTTGATAATGACAATTTTAGTGCAAATGGACTTCCAACTACAAATGATGGTGTTTCAAGTAGTAAAAATCTACCCCATATGTAACGATAAAGACAATTTTAGTGCATTTTGTGACGTGACTTTTATGGAATATTTCCTGCAATCTATAGGTCAGTTTGTCTTGAAATAATAAGAACTTTTGTTTTGACACAATTACAGACATTCAATGGTATTTTGAAAATATAGAAAAATCTTAACTAAATCTGTGAGCTAGTACCTTTAAACTTTTAGGACAAAGAAATATCCTCTATAAATACATACCCCACTTTCTCTGACATCATATCCCAATGTCTCTGTTTTATACCAGGATTACATAAAGAGTTAATTAATGGTAGATTAATCTGGAACTTTTGTAATTTACTTTTAATTGTTGCAGCTGCTCTCATAGGACCACGATGATCTTGTTGCATAAAGTTCTTCATTAATTTATATACTGTCTTCCATAGTACTTGTACCTATAAAATATAAATATTGATAAGGAAACTCAAAGTCATAGTCTAATCTGAAGAAGGCGTGACTAGGTCATAGTCTAATCTGAAGAAGGCGTGGCTAAGTCCTAGTCTAATCTGAAGAAGGCGTGGCTAAGTCATAGTCTAATCTGAAGAAGGCGTGGCTAAGTCATAGTCTAATCTGAAGAAGGCGTGGCCAAGTGGTTACAACATTGGACTGGTAATCATTGGATAGCCAATACATAATTCAAATCACATCAATTAAGTTAAACATCTTTGAGCAAAAGACTTTAATCTACTACCTCAGTACTAGGGGGTTGGCCAGGAAGGGAACTCAATGGATCTAAGTTATAAGAACTTGTTTCACGATCAAACTGAATTAATAAACAAGAATAAACTAAAGCCACAGTAAAAATCTAGCAATCTTTGTCCATTTCTTGGTTGTGTCAGGTCATACTCATACTTTCACTGTAAAAGGAAAGCCTGTGGAAAAGTAAGAAAGTAAATTTCACTATTAGGACATAAAAAAATGAGGCTGGGATTTAAATATCATAAGAAATAACCAAACTACAAATAC
Organism: Mactra quadrangularis; assembly: GCA_025267735.1. Classification (NCBI taxonomy): domain Eukaryota; kingdom Metazoa; phylum Mollusca; class Bivalvia; order Venerida; family Mactridae; genus Mactra; species Mactra quadrangularis. The sequence goes on from CM046302.1 coordinate 27,321,808, forward strand.
ATGTAGACCAACAACAAAGTACAACCTACCTCTTCTTCCACAATTTCAGCATTAACATTGAGTAATGGTCCATTCATCCATTTATCATACTGTTGATGGAAGTTAACAGCTGTACCCCATAGTTTATCAAATGGTTCTTTCTGTACTAGGAATTCTTGTATCTGTGGATACGGTGTCAGTTGTTCTATACCTAACATCTCCTCTTCACGATTTATCAACACTTTCTGTACAGGAAGAATTCACATTAGTTTAAATTGTATAAAGTTAAAAAAATATAGATTATTTGGAATATAGGTATAGTACATGTATTGAAACAATACGTGAAAATCGTGGATGTCTGGGTTGATCAGAGATGTCATAGGCTGGCTTTTTATTGACTCACCCTTGTAGAAAAGTGCTGCACTCTGTCCTCTTTCTCTCCTCCTTGTCCTTTATTGCCTCTCCTTAAGCAGAAACTTACACAATTGTTCTAACTAATCAAATTATTATAAAAAATATTTAACTGAATTAGGTCTCAGTTAACCTGGCAACATGAGTCTACTTTCCAATACAATTTTCTCCTCATTTCATTCTCCTACTGTTGGAGATTACCATACTAGAACATAATCACATATTGATCAGGCATGCTTTCATTGGCCTATACTGCAACCAGCTATCAATGATATCATCATATTAATGATACAGGACTTTTTATTGTTACATACTATATTTAGCCAAATCTTGTGATGTAAGTGACAAGACATGAAAAGAAACCCATTTACCTCTTCATGGAAGAAATCAATTTTACTCTGAAGTTCTTTCAGTTCTGCCATGTAAGTTTCAGCCTCAGACATTCTATCTTTACCAGAGAAGTCTTTAAGTTGCTTAGCAACAGCATCCAGTTGAGCTTGAAACTTCTTCTGCCAATCTATCAATTTATTCGTGTAATAGTCATGTTCTTTCTGTAACTTCAACTCACTGAAAATAACATAGTAATTTACCAATACTCTTAACTCTTTCAAAGCTGAATTTCCACAACTAACTATAGTTTGTCTTCACTTTTTAGACTTATCCTTTGTCATTTTACAGATTTCAGGATAAAAATTGGACAGTGAGCAATCAACAGCAAGGAGCCTGGTAAGTTTTCATGGGTTGTCTCAACTGACCTGGCTCTTTGCTGGTGGTAAGGCTTTTTATACTTGGTTCTGACACTGTAAGGGTTAAACATAAAACTTGGAGCCGGTTAAGTGAGGGTATTGCTACCTAACACAACATAGCAATATCCTATGCAAAGGTTTGCTACATTAAAGTACTACAAGATACAAGAAGGTTGATTTAAGAATGTTTATACATAAAACTTGGTAAACATTAGCTAATAAGCTACCTGGCAAAGTCCTTTTTGCTAGCTGAATACATTCAAAACAACCTGAGGATTTCAGAGACAACATTCTTGGTTTTGCAACCTTGAACAAAACCCATTGCATAGTACTTAGCTAACACAAAAAGCACTTTTAAATGTCCTGCATGTTAATACTTTAGGTAGCACATTTCTAACACAACTGGCTCATGATATATAACTTTAATTTTAAATGAAAACAAAATTTCTGCCATTCCTAAATATCATAAAATTATTTGTCATTCAGATCCAACGGATATTACAAGCTTCACTGTGAGCTTTACAAGGAACATAAAACATTTACTTGAAGAATTTATAAAAGATTACAACTTACGTGCTAGTTATCATAGGTAGTATACGATCAGCCCATGAGAATGTATTATTGTTCAATAGTATATCATCTTTAGGTAAGTAAGCATATTGCATCAAAAACATCAGATTTCCTGCAGCAACTTCTTGCTTCTCCTGAAATATTGTAGTACAATGGTGACAAATATAATACAGAGTATGAATTTCAGATCAAGAAATCCTGCGCTTAGTCTCCTGCATCACAGATCCAGGTTGAGTCAATTTCATAAGCCCATTTTTTTTTCAACAACCCAGACTAGTCCATGATCAAGCATAATGTTCAAAAGACAAAATACTAAGTATGCAAATTAATATGAATGATAAATACAACATTTTTAATAACCTTCATTTGTGCTAAATAAAATACAGAAAAATTATTTTCACAAACCGAAACCAATTTCCACTTGGGACTAAGGGGTAAAGGCAGATCAAATAACAAATAACTCATCTCATTAGTTTCCAGAACTTATTCATAACATTTAAATGGATAAAAAGATAAAAAATAAAAAAAAAAGAGAAAAATATAAACAGTTTTTTGTTTCTCCTGTAATATTTTAAAAAATGGACCTAGCTGAGTTTTGCGCTGAGCCATTGAGATACTCGTACAGTCAAGTTTGACTATTTGGATAATCAAAATGTTCTGTATAGCCAAATGGACCTTTCCATGACCTTACCTATTAGCATATTTAACAAAAGTTTACAGTTACTTTTTGTCCCACAAACAAGGTGTTAACAAAAGAGCACATGCTTATATTTGTGGGTAAATGTATTGTTATTCAAATAAAAAGGTCACACTCAGAATGGTCCATTGCCTAAATATAGACAAATTCTCTTCTTAATTTAACCATTTGAGATGGTTAAAAAATCACATGATTTTGTGATAACTAAAGTGGTCTTTATAGTGGAACTTTAGTGTATGGTGATTGTTTGAGGCTATATAGTCAATTAGAATAGCCTTGCTGTTGGGTTGACCCTTTATATAGTGATGGGGTTGAGGGTCTCATCTACCACCCTGGAGAATTTATCAAAAAACCAATGACTGATAGAAATGGACAAAAAATCAACTGCTCCTACCTTTAATTGAAGTAGTTCACCAGTTCTAAGACTCTCCACATATTTCATCTGTGCTACAAGTTGATCAGTCTTCTCTGATTGTTTGGTGATATTTTTGACAATACCATCATACTGTTTACATATATTACGATTAAATTTCTCACTTGTAGCCATGATTGTATCTACCATTCTTTTTACTAGATGTCTCGCTCTATCTATCATCCACTGTAATAACAATTAAAATATGTAGAAGATATCTGTTGACTCTTGTGTAAGACAAAGTAAGCTCAAAAAACATATTTTCAAGAATGGCGTAAAATAAAAATGTCATTTTCTGAGCTGAGAATGTGAAGATATATTTTACAGAAATATAATGCGCCAACATTTGTCCTCTAAGATTATATCATTTTGGCATTATATCTTTACTACAATTAAAATATTAGATTTTATATTCACATATTTTCAACATACTATCACCTTTATCAAACTGTAACCTTTAATGTAATGCGTAAAGCATGAAAGATACTTCTTTGTTTAGATCGTATGTCATATTTTCCCTTCACAATTCAGAACTTTGCTTTCTCCAATTAGAACAACACAAACAAATGTGCTTTTGGATACATAATAAAATGCACATTCTAAGGATTCAGAGATTGAAGTCAAATTTGGACTCATATCCTTTTAATAAGGCTATTTGCAGCCTAGATTCAATGTCAGCATTTTTATATATATGAAGAATAAAGGAACAATGTGAACACAAACCTGATTGAGATAAGTACAATCTAACAGGAAGAAATACATTGGCACAAAAACAGGAAATGATGCAATAGCATTCTCCATTTTCTTTAACTTTTCAATCTCACGAGTATATTCTCTAAGAGAACGATCTCGACTCAAGAATTTATCAATTTGTTTATCTGCATCTGTTGACAATAAATGCTTGTATGGCTCATATATGGAACGATATCTGTAAAACAAACACCAATAGTTAAATATATACATTGATTTCATTTTTTACACAACATGTTTGCCTGGTAATCCGAGGGAAATAACTTAGAAAACTCTAGAAAAAATGAATGACTAAGCCTTGTGAGTAATGGATAAAACATGAAGACAGCAGACATCAAAGTCCTCAGTTTTATTAAATGAACAATAGTTTGATATACATGTATACATGTATTTAATACACCAATGTTAAAATCCCACAAAATATGCCACTTAAGCAACTCAAGGGCTATAAATCTCAAGGCCCTGGAACAATTGCATGACCTGGTTATCGAAATTAGCAGTGTTATTTTCTGACATACAAACTGATTAAAATTAAACTAAATTGCTTGTCTATCAGACATCACTGGCTAACAGAAATATAGCTGTTTGGCCAAATGACTGTCATTTAGTATAAGTTTTCTAATCATATGTCAGGCAAATAGTAAACATGTCAAGTATATTATTCTTATGTTTTGCCACTCTTTTAATATCTTACCACTTTCAGATACTTTTATACATAACAAGCAATTTTAGCTAGAAAGCAAGCAAGCACTAAACAAATGTACTATTAGGGTAACAATAACTTGATCAGTTAAATGAACCAACTTTGTGACCGACCAGTCAAGCTTAAAAAACTTTAAAAATCACTTACCTCAGCGGACCATGGCTGTTAGCATATATAACAGTTTTAATTCTATCTTTGGCATCAATCACCAGCTCCTCCTCAATCTGTACAGATCTTATAAATGTAACATCCAGATCCTCTACAGCTTCAAACAACAAATGTTCTATTCTTGGTAACTCGGCAACACTTATAATCATGTAATCAATAATTGCACAGAAAAAGTCACAAACTTCACTAAATGTTGGTTTAAACTTAGCTTCAATATTCTCCATGTCTTCAGTCTGCAAAAGTATTAAAATTAATCAGTTAATGACACCATGCCTCATTATAATTTATACAATATTGTCTAAAACACTGAATAATTGCCATAAATCATGTGGATCGAACTCAACACCCCTATGACAGTGAATAGATGTGACAAAACTAATACTGACTGAACTAGAAAGGCAACTCCTAAAAGAGTTTTAATTAAGGGGTTAAACAGACCTTTAGGCTGGAACATAGACTTAAATGGGAACATTAAAATATTTTTGTTTCGCTCCCTTTTCAACAATATAATACGAGGTGACAGTTATTGGAATTCACCAATACTAAGACTAACCCATCCTCTGTTAGCAATGACTCAACAAGGGAGTACACAAGTGGTGAATTTCAGATCAGATTTAATCAACAACAAAAAATAAAATCATACTTACAAAGAATATAGTAACAGGATGAATCTTCTGTGGTAAGGCTAAGCCTTTAAATATATTGTAATCTCCAGTATAATTGTTGCCTTCATAATATTCCTCTACAAGGTCAACTAGGTCACTGATAGAGTTTCTTACAGTATATCGTACAAGGTTACACATTAATGTTGCAGCACAATTGAAGAAATGATCCATCTTCTCTAACCGTAGTTCCTGAAAGAAAACAAGAAACCAACAAGTCAGATTTGTAGTCTGATTAAAAGGGAATAACTCTAGTTTTCCAATGGGGGTAATGCTTTGATTCCATTCCATTAACAATTGACATGACATCTATTTTCCTCCAATAATAAGTTATATGGAAATATTATACAGGCCTAGCGGAAGAGCAGATTCATACTACCTATAGAAAAAGGACCAGGAAAGCTGTTATGTATAGTGGTCACTGTAAATGATCTTAATTTGTGCTGAAACCCAGTAAGAAAAATATAAATATGGTTTTCAACTAAGTTAATAGATTTATTAATCAATTTCAAGCCATTTCGGCCACACCCGCAGTTAATATTGAATGAACCATTTCAGCCACACCCGCAGTTAATATTGAATAAACCATTTCGGCCACACCCGCAGTTAATATTGAATGAACCATTTCGGCCACACCCACAGTTAATATTGAATGAACCATTTCGGCCACACCTGCAGTTAATATTGAATGAACCATTTCAGCCGTACCCACAGTTAATATTGAATGAACCATTTCAGCCGCACCCGCAGTTAATATTGAATGAACCATTTCAGCCGCACCCGCAGTTAATATTGAATGAACCATTTCGGCCACACCAGCAGTTAATATTAAATGAATGACTAACACACACTTATACCAGATGCTTATATTATTTCATGATCTCACCTCATCATTTTGTGGCATCCATTTTTCTACTTCCTCTCTCTTCATATCAACTATAGCACAACATTCAGGTAACCATTCGTATCTCATTTTCTCTACACCAGCCATTGTAGATTTCTGTACATGTTTGAGGAAATCTTCCATAGTTACTGGCATTACCTCTCTTAGACCAGGTATATCTATTAATCTGAACAAACCATACCTAGAATATAAATGTAACATTAACATGTATTAAACAACAGAACAGAACAGAATTTTATTTGATAAACGTGTAGTAAAAATAGTTTTGATTTTATGCATATATACATATAAACTACATTGTCAATGTTTCAATTTATAATTGGGAATGGATCCCTATATAAGGTAATGAACGTATAAAAACATACAAATATACTTAAAGAAACTTCTAAAAACATGCATCTCCCAAGGGTACTGGAACTCTACCCAATCTGATTAAAACCCGATCTTAAATTCCCTGCTTGAGTTCTAGCCAGTAATACATAGGACAAGTCTGCAGTACCAGCCTGCAGTACCAGCCATGTTCAGTTGGCCTTTGCAATTACAATATTCATGACGCAACATACAACTAATTGTCAAATCACAGTCTGTTCAAGGGGACAAGAGCAGATGGTATTAGAATCACATACAGGGGACAAAAGGGACACTATGAGATAAAGTGTTATAATAATAATAATAATAATAACTTTATTTTCTGAAGGTAACATTTAGACATACAAAGTAAAACTACAACATATGCCTTAATTTCAAATGGCCTTCAACAAAAATTAAATTGCATGTATCAGAATATAAATTTAAAAAAAAAAAAGCATCAACAACATACAATTTAACTAAAAGTACAAAAATCTCTTGCACACATACATACACTAACGAAGACAAGACACTAAGACAGACACGTGAATACAAAAACAATACAAAAATATTTATAAAGACAGACACTCACAATAATATACTAAAAAATTATAAATATACCATAATTCAAATAATTTAAACTCATACTACATTTATGAATATTCATACATATACAACTTCAACTAGTATAAAGGAGCATAACTCCAAAATAAACTCACAAAAGAGTTATGCCTCTTTATAGCCGTGTAAGCCTGTATGCAGAACAGAAAATCTAGTTATTACGACAAAGAAGTTTTTTGTATGAAGATTTGAATGAATTAATGTTTGATATATTTCTTATCTCGTAAGGTATTTCATTCCACACGGTCATACTGTAGTAAGAAAAAGAATCCTTTAGATATTGTGTTTTGGGTTTTGTTTTCATAACAAGATTGTTGTGTACAATAGATCTCAAGGAGTAGTGTTCATTTTTAGCAAAATTTATTATATCTGACATATATGAAGGAGCCATATTATTTAGAGTTTTGAATACAAGTAAAGCAATGTGGTATTTACATCTGTCAATAAAAGTAAGCCATTTCAATTGCTCAAAGAGATCGGAAGCAGGTGTACGAATAGGTTTATTTAATATTAGTTTTGCTGCTCTCTTCTGTAGAACATATACTTTTTTAACATATTTTTTATTATATTTGCCCCAAACAGTACAACAGTAATCAAATATGGGCAGTAAGTATGCATTGCTAATTACTAGCAGCTAAATATCTTGCTCAAGAAAGTTAACAATGTCCCTCTGACACAATATGAAATTCTAACTCATGTATACTGAACCAATTTGTCCTAGCATTAGAAAATGTGCAAGTCAAGATGAATTTTAACTAACTCATTTGTATCAGACGGAAAATTTTTAGGTTTGTAACACAAATCGACAGTCAATCTTTAAATGATACAGAAAATTATAGCAAACATATAATTGTTATACTTACTTTGTATGAAAATGATGCAATATACTATACATGACAGGATGTGTTATATATAAATCTTCTTTCATAAATTCTCTTACTTTATTCACTCTTTCATGCCAGGGATAACCTAATCTACCTGCAGAATTGGAGGGCTGAAAACAGACAAGTTTATGAAAAAATCTATTAAAATCACAAAAAAGGAGTCAACTATTTCTGGTGAAATTCTGGATGGGGTCATACCATCAAAAACTAGTTGTTTTTTATGTCAAATAATGTACCATTATTAATGTACATATATTCATTGTTATTAGAATTTAAAAAAAAAAACTTTAAAAAAATGTTTTTTATGCAAATTTTAATGTCTGACACTCTAGAGTGGTTGAGAAATTGAATTATTTTGCAGTAATCCAAGACTTTAAGCTTAAAGCTAGGAACCATCATTACAAAGGATCTAAAGAACTAAAATATGTTTGATATGAAGATCTCAAACTTAATACATACTATATGAAGATCTCAAACTTAATACATACTCAATGAAGATCTCAAACTTAATACATACTATATGAAGATCTCAAACTTAATACATACTATATGAAGATCTCAAACTTAAGACATACTCAATGAAGATCTCAATTTTAAGACATACTCAATGAAGATCTCAATTTTAAGACATACTCAATGAAGATCTCGATATTAATACATTATTATAATACCTTAGGTGGTACAGGTACACCAAGTCTATTCTGTTCTTTATCATCTAATAAAACATAATCCATAACAGCTTTCTTAATAGCAAATCTTCTATCCTCTTCCATTTCCTGACAGAAATACATTAAAACAATAATACACAATAACTTTTACTTGTGCATTAAGAAATAGTTCTACAATTTTTTATTATTCCATAAGGTCTTTTCCAGTAATATTTCAAATAAAGTTTTCTGTGGCATGTGCGGCACTATTAGCAGAAAGCAGTCTCAATAATACATGTAAGGCCACAACAAGTTGATCATGTGTTCTATGGATTCGCTCGCACCTTAATTTTGACAGTTTTTACAAAAAAATATTTTTATTTCCTCCCTCACTCATAAATTTTTTGTCAAAGCGCTATATAAAGCAACCAAAATAAGATTTTTTAATTTCCCTTTCTTTGTTTGGTCGCCCCATATTTTTCCAGAAAAATCCGTAGAACACATCATCAACTTGTTGTGGCCTAAATGGCAAATGAAATTTTTGTCATTAGCATCTATAAATATATGATATGTTCTTAACTAGAAATCTAAATGCATAAATTAACAGCTTGTCTACTTATCAAGAACAACTATGTTGACAGAGATTATTCCACAATTCAGGGGAAAATTGATAGCCATTACAGTAAAAATACTTTTTAGCAAGAGCTGAACATAACAGCAATGCCTTATATGCTAATGTCATCATCCTTGGCCCATAAGTTAGTATACACACATAAGATTTGATGATGTAAGGTACATGGTAGGGCTGTCATTGATAGAAAATTTTGTATCTGATATATATTAATATATCAAGTCAAACAAGGAGTGTAATAGAAGCCCTAGAACTCCAGGATATCTATATAATATATAATGCTCTCATGATGTTATGCATGGTGTTAAAAGTTGTTTCAGACATCAAAACAAACTGAAACAAACTGTATTTTCTTGTTTTTGATACTTAACTGGAAACATGAAAACTCAGAAATATGTAAAAGTCCTAAAGTAATAGCTTTATGAAATGCTAGATTGTATCGATATTCCAAATTGTGAAACAATATCGATCGTCTGTCAAGAATCGATGTAACATCGATATCGCAATTTTCAATGAAGGCCCTAGTACATGGGTAGTCTAGTAATCATCTACACATGAATCAACCATGATGGAACTGTGAGACAGAGAGACAACTCAGTCAAAAACCCAATTGAAGAATTTTTAACAAAAATAAGCAAATGAAATTGAATTATAAGAACTTACCTCAAGGAAATCTTTCGAAGCTTGTGGTAAAGACAACCTTAGATTAGTTGGTACAAATCTATATATACCTTGTAAGGTTGTATCTTCTACTGTAGATATCATATATGGTTCTATAGCTTTATCTACTAAACTGTAATATCTGTAAGAGACAATAATATCATGGGCTTAGCACAAAATGGTCGTAACTCAAGTTAAAAAAGAAAAAGTTACAACCGATTTGCGCTTAGCTGTCCATATATAACAATAATGTTTAGTACACGGTGAAAAAAAACACTAATAAAAAGGGCCACACAAACAAAAAACTAAAACAAAAACCTTATGGGGTTCAAATTAAGCCTTTGAACAAAATTTTGCAAAAAAATAGTCACTGGGGATTACAAAAGTCATTGATATTAATTGAAGAGCAACCTTTATAAGGAAACTATTGTATTTATCACTAATTATTTTTATCAACTATTTCAGCCATCCAATAAGAATAGGTTCTCCCAGGCATGAAAGAGTTAATAAAGTATTTGTATTCCAAATCGCACCCAGTGTGAAAAAAACAAGGATGGCCAACATGGAATTTTAAAATCAGTTGAAAGTTGTCAACAATTTGAAGTTCATAAAAAAATTCATGGGTTAACAATTTGTGACTTTAAATTTGTGGTGATGAACATTTTCTGTTAGAGTCCATTTTACACAAATCTAATGAATTTATGAAATCATATATGTTATATAATCTATATACTTTGAAAGCCTCTACTTATATAAATGAAAAGTTGATTACATGACTTATCTTGCTTGTGCAAGCTCTAATTGCTGAAAATCATTCATAGAAGACAAAGGGTAAGTTGCCGAAGCATATTGCTATGTATCGTTTTGTGCCCTGGTACCCTTCTTACAACAAAAGGAATTTATAAGTATATGATGTCAAATTAAGGGTACCACGACACAAAGCCATACATAGCGATATGCCCACGCAACTCGCCCTAAATCTTCTGACTTGCCCATTTAAAGTCATGTTATAGTACTGTTTAAATAACTTGTCACAACTTGAATAATTACACCGTCAGTGAATGTGTTATTACCGGTATTCAACTTCGTTTTAACCATTGAGCCACCGATCCATATTAATTATAGATGAAGTAACTATATATGGGGCGATTTCGAATATCGGGGAATAACAAGTTCAAAATGAGTTAAAAATAACAGATTCAGTGACCGTGTAATCATTTATGTTGTGACAGGTAAATAAAACAGAACTATACAATAATAAAACTCAAGTCTGTTGCAGAAAAAGCACCAACCTTGCAATGTCTAACTCATCAGGGGTACTAGGTCGAGACAAACCATGCGTAGATGTATAAAATGGTGGAAACTCTACTTGCAATACTTTCTTAGTTTCTGCATCATAGTTGCTACAGTAACCATTGACCTCTATCTCAAGGTCATTGTCATCTACCTCATCAAGGTCAAGGTTGAGGTCATGGTTTCTATCTGGAGTAGAATGACCTACAAAAAATCAAACAATCAGTTTAGACAAAAGTGACTGATGTTGGAGAGCCTAGAGCCTCGGAATCTCAAAAAAATAGAAAAACAATTTTGAAAAAATAGATAAAACTGATCATTGAAGACGAATAGCCTGAAAGCACATCTATGAAAACTAACAAGAAAGGTGAAGTGTACAAAGAGAAATTATCATTTCCATTTGAAAATTTTTAAACAAGACTGGTGAAGTCAAAACAAGTAAATCTGTGAGCTAATGCTCACTAGTGATACCCCCGCAAAAATCTAAATATATGCGACAAACAGGAAGTAGATGAGCAAGGAGCATGAAATCGCTTTACACCACATGGGACTATGGGATGAAGCAATATGCAAAGTATTAGGCTGCTGCATGTTATAGTTGCTGAGAAAACTGCGACGGAAATTTTGTAACGGACGGACGGACACACGCACACATGCACGCACGGACAAGGGTAAAACAGTATACCCCCCTCTTCTTCAAAGCGGGGGTATAATTAGTCACTTAAAAGCTGCTACAACCAGATAAACATTAGGACATCAATTCATAATTTTATGTTCATTATCACAGACATAGGAGCAGACGTGGCTGAGTGGTTAGGATGTTAGATTGGTAACCATTAAATAGCCAGCTAAGCTTTGGTTCAAATCCCATACTAAACACACCCTGTTGTTTTCTTGAGCAAGAAACTATCTTACTAGCTCTGTACTTGGGGACCAGAAAGCAGACTTGAAAGTGATTAGTCTAAGGTATAATGACTTATTTCACAATCAAGGTAAACAAAATTTAGAATAAACTAAACTAGACCTACCATTCTGTGAATCCACTTCATATACAGGTGACATACGTTGATACGTTCCAGAAGCACCGACACCAGAATCCAAGCTTTCAGATAGACTGTGCAAGCTTTTACCTGATCCAGATACCTTGACTGGTTTCCCATTTTGTTCTGATAATGAAGTACCTGAAAATACAGAATTACTATAATATCAACTTCAGACTTATAAATAGATTAACTCTGGTAGTGTTAGACCTTGGCATAAGGCATCATGAATAATATTTACATTCATTGAAGGCACATGAAGCAGACCAGCTAGCTCAGTTGGTAGCATGCTAGTTTACTGATCTAGGGGTCGTGGTTTCAATTCCCAAGTGGGGCATACTTTGTGGAGCGTGGTCATGAAATTATTTCTAGGGTCATTCTCCCTATTCTTAATCATGTGGGGCAGTTGTCAGTCACTGACATTAGTAGTTGGTTAATTAGCAGCTAAATCTAGAGATTTAGCCTTTTCAGGAACAGTGAGTAGGTTGACTGACCGCCGTTATATGACCTATACAATGTGTTGCTACGGCATAAAACCCAACAAAAAAAGGTACATGTCTATAACTTTCAGATTATAATTGTTTATAGGCCATGAAAAAAAATGATCACAGTAAAATAAATTTATTTAAAAACCCAAGTTTGTAAATAAATACAAATAATTAATCATAATATCCTTATTAATGGTTTGACAACTGAAAATTACAAACTGAAAAGAAAAATAAATGAAATATTCAGTTTTGTTCCGTAATCAACAAATCCCACCAGTCTTTATGATTGTTGGAAACTTGTTTGGTTTTTATTAAAGTTACTTACCATTTGTATTGTACAAAATGGGAAATTTTGTGTTCATGTTCAACTGTAAGCCAGTGTGTATCGGTCAAAAGAATTCAATAATTAGACTAATCTTATTATGACTGTCAAATAACTATTCAAATATTTTTATAACCATATTGTATAATATACAAACATAACACAATGCTACTACTTTACTTTCAGATTACAAAAAACCTATATTATATTTAACAGTATGTAAAATGTTTTGTAAAATACAGTAAACCCTCAATGACATGAACATTGATTGTCTCATCCTAGAGGTAAACATTACAGTTAGGATAGTTAACAAAATGTTAACCATTTACTTAGAGTCTCTCAATTACATTACTTAAAGGTGAAATTTATCGTTGGACACAAAAAACGATTAAACATCAAAATATTACGTATTTCTATTGTATCTCAGCAGACACTCACGCTTAACGCATGTAAACAATGTGTATATCGAGATATTTAACTCTGATTTAAACCTGTATCAATTTAGCCGATATTACAACATCGCTTATCTACCGTGTGTGACGTCATCGTAGTCCTATCGATTAAAACCTGTTGTAACAGTCAATGGATTGTAATTTATACACGCCTGTCAATTAATCAGTCGCAAAAACATTTTGAAATTAAATTTGCATTTTTTTTATTAATAATTACATTTCCTACATGATTTTTTTTATTTTATATAAACCAGTTTAATAACTAGGCTTATATGTTGTATATTTGATTGCATTCATCGACAATTCCATGATATTAAGTAGTTTTTTTGTGATGTACTTTTTATTTGCGTGAAAAAAAGGTTCAAAAAGAAATTAAATCGAATACGTCATTACATTAAATGAGTCTGAAACTGGTTAAGAGCAAGCGCGTTTTTTTTATTTCTATATGATGACCAAGTGAAAGTGGAAAAAGATTGAAAAAACTCGGCAGAAATAACTTAGACTACGTAAAGTTATGATTTCGTCATATTTTGACAGATACTTGCCAAAAATATAATCTTCGTGCGGAAAACGCTATTTAATTTCCTTTTTGAAAAGAAAATAGTGTACCTCGTGTTTTTTTCTCAAGGAACCAAAGATGAAAAAAGGAAAATCAGGTGACAGCAATGTTGTGCAGAAAATACTACTCAAATTGTTTCGTAATGTTGGGTGCAGTTAATATTAGTTTGAAAAATAAGCATAAAAATTAATTTATCTAAAAATCGCAAAATTTAAAAATCATGGAATGAAAATTGATTAAACATTAAAATATATATATCTTTATATAGCTGGTTGTGCGATTATATTAAATGATGAGACCGGCATTCTAAACCTCGCTATTTTGCACAAAAAAATATTTAAATGCGTAATATGAACTTGATCGCCTGATTTACCTTATCTCCAATATATCGCGTAACATATGTCAGCGGATTAAAAATTTCTTTTGAATTCACAGCATGACGTCTGTTAGACAATGTTGAAATTGATTGAGGGTGCGGTACGTACTTTGTATATTAATGTCGACAGCAGAGTGATAGCCAACACGTGTCAGGATTTGAGAGTCTGTGTCCATGGAAACATACCCAATAGTATCAATAATTTGATGACACAAAAGAGTAATTGATAAATTATTTTGATGTACCCCTAACTTTAAATGTGTTAATTAAGTTTGTGAGGTTCCCCACGGGAAACAATAAAATTCGTACAAGATGACAAAAAAGTCCCGCGGTGAGCCTCTATATATTGGGGTCCTTAATGTAGATTAAGATATCATCGCCAACAAATTGCATTTGTTACACATGACCTGTCAAAAGGCTGTCGCCAATTATATACTTTTTAATTGTAGTTAATATTGGTCTGAATAATGATGTTAGAAAATAATCTTTTGAATCGGAGTTGAAATTGTTTTTCACGGAAGTCAATTCGCGCTAATAAATCTTTGTTTTTACTAGTTTGTTAGACAAATATATTAACAGTTGAATTTACCAAGGAGTTATTTGTGATTTTATTAAAACTTAAATTCTCATATGGAATTACGGAAAAGCATATAAATACAACAAAGGGAATTATTAAGAACTATTCGAAACACGATGAAGATACGATTTGAAATTATTTACTTCGTCGCCGAGTTGTCGTCGTTTTGAACAAGTTATCTTAATCTATTTGAAACCACTGTGAGTGCAGTCCCTCGAACAAAGATGAAATTCTTATAAACCATTACAGTGTAAAGTTTTTTTTAAAACATAAGTTGCATCGGAATTAATGTTTTAACATTCTGTGATAATAATTCAAAACTGGTGCTGAAGAAATCTGAAACACCATGATCAACGGTAAGTAATAAATTCTCATCTTCATAAGAATATGGGCTCCGAACTAATACTTCAAATTTACTTAAATTGATATCATGAAAGAATTACAAACTAAGTTGTAAATAGCAATTATTTAATTAGCATTTATTTCTAATTACAAGCACAAGACACAAATTTTCCTTACTATAATATATACTTATACTCTCAAAAAAGTCTCAAACACCTGTTTCACGGTCATAATCACCACATTCACAAATAATGCACAATCGTCAAAATTATTTCGCTATTCGACCTAGAAAGGATTATTCTACATAAAATACTTTTTATTTAAAGAAAATCGATCTATATCTTCTCTATATATTCTATAATTGGGAAACATAGTATCTTGCACCTGTGTTTCTAATAACCGCTTTCAGGATGTAGGACTACGATGATGACGTCATACCGATTCCGGTCACGAACGATAACTCATGCATAACTTGATGCAGGTGTGTTACGCCCAAGAGTTAAAATTCGTATTGCGCCGTTGTTTGATGACCAAATTTCACGAAATTTTGGATAATATTTTATAATTATCTATAGTTTTTGAAAATTAAAGAATTACAACCAGAAAATTTGAACTTTAAGCTTCATTTGATAAGACACCCTTGTTTCATATTAGCTTATTGGATATATAGTCATTTTTACCATTCCTTGTGTGATTTTTCTTTGAATAAAACAATGCCATAGAACATAACCATGGGATTTATTGCTAGATTGACACAGTTGTTTGTAGGACAAACTGTTGCTGTTAGCTGGTAAATGTGCAAAGTGGTGATAAGCGTTCAATGCACATTATTACCTCCCTTTCTTAAATTAATTTTTCATTTATAATAGTAGATTTTTCAACTGGCAAAGGAGAAATTTACTAATTTGCAATAAAAACCTGCACATAAAATTTGGTTTTAAATAATTTTGGGTCATACTACTTCATTTGACTACCTAAAATTGTTTTAAATCAAGACTTTAGTCATTCAAAAACTATAGAATATTGAAAAATAAAATGTTGGTGCCCCCTGGTGTCATATAAGCAAGGTCTTATCGTACAATTTCTCAGTGATCAATACAATGTAACAATATTTAAAAATACTTGAATAATTATTTGTTTACTTCATATATTAAAGAAAGGTTTTACGACACATCCTAGCAACAAGTAAGTATAGAAAAACCCATGATGTAAATTATATGTTTGATAAATTATTATGTACTATAAAGACGTAAGACTAATTTATTTATTTGAGATAAAAATCTTATTGCTAAAATGTTTGAAGAGTATTGAATGAAAGTATTGGCCTGATAATGGTGACCTGATATATCACCTGTATGAATAGCAAGTTTATAGAGGTAGAGACAGTGACCATGATGAAACAATTCAATCATCATACAAGACAAAAAGAAGTAAAAAGGGCCGAAGATAATGGTCAATTATATTAATTTTTCTAAAAAGTGAAAAGGGCCAAACATAATGGTTAATTATATTAATTTTTCTAAGAAGTAAAAAGGGCCAAACATAATGGTTAATTATATTAATTTTTCTAAGAAGTGAAAAGGGCCAAACATAATGGTTAATTATATTAATTTTTCTAAGGAGTGAAAAGGGCCAAACATAATGGTTAATTATATTAATTTTTCTAAGAAGTGAAAAGGGCCAAACATAATGGCTGATTATATTTTTTTAAGTTTATCATTTTTCACACAGGCAGCATTGTTTTCACAGAATCATTATCAAAAACTTATAAATATATTGTTGAATTTTATTCAGCTGTCTGTGACACATACATTAACCTCACTGATTTAAATACTCTATATTTGTTTGATAATCACAACCAATATAAATAGATAGCCGCATTTGTGTTACAGGATTATAAACCAATATAAAACAAGTATTTAAATCAGAGAGGTTTACATAAAATTGTAGATAGAGAAATGAAACTCATGAATAATCCACTCCTGAGAAACATCTTTGGAGGTATACCAAGTATTTATGTTTTGAAAGTTTTGCTATGGTTTCTGTGAACAATTTATATGATCAAGTAACAGTTAATACAAACAATTTTTAAAGTTAATACATACAAAGTAAATTAAAGTAATAGAAACATTCCAAAAACGTTTTTTATGTCAAAACAAAAAACATGTAATTGAAAATGATAAAATTGAGTAAAAAAAGGTTTTATTCAAATTATGTGTCGAGTATTTACTCAAACATCTTACAATAGAAGAATACAAATATTAACTAATATACAAGTTCATTTTTGTCATAACCCTTTACAACTCAAGAACTATTTCACTTTATTCAGGCGGGAATAAACCGTTCAATGTCGACAAAGTACATATTTTTTGCGCATTCTCCCTCCAAAGATTTTCCGAAGATATTTATTTGCAGTTCATACTTACAAAAACTTAATATATTCTCAATTATTTATCTAAGTACTTGAATCGTAATTCTTTTAATAAAATCCTATAAAAAGGTTTTTAAAATGAGTTATTCAAAACCCATTGATATTTTTTTATATAACTACATAACAGAGCTTTGAATTACAGGCTTAGTAATGGAAAGGTGTTTTTATTACCACATTTATAAATACAAATTTTCCTCTCAGTGCCATACAATTATGTTTCCATTCAGGCCTATACAAGTCTTAAAAAATACTCATGTTTGCACTTTTATTTTTTTTCCAATACATAAAAAATGTACTATTATAAAAAATGATAAATTATCACGCAGTGATAATTATAATTTCAGTCAGAAATTTAAGTGAGTAAATATTAACTATTCTAACATAGACATGTGCATTTTTACTCTACATTTAACATGATGTCTGACATACTTTTTAGTATTGAACACATGTGTCTGTTATAATTATTGCCGTTCCATTCCATTATGGCGATTCAAGCATTTTGTAGTTGACACCGGTTGCCTTAAGCCAATCAAAGCGAAGTACAAGATGAAAAAAAGGACGACAAATAGTCAAATTAGGGGTGGGTGAATGGACTCCTCGATGCCATGTTTTGTCAGGTTACCTGTTTGTATACCATTATCAATATATGAACAAGTACCAGTTTCAAGAAAGTTGCAATGTAAGACCAGGAAAAATGCAAATCTCAATGTAACATGTTTTTTTCTTTTTGTTGAAAAAATGTAAACTTATCTTCCCTACTTTCGGGCCAGTCTATTAATACATTTAGGTGAACGTAAGATTAGCTGCCGAAAGTGCGGCAGAACATGTTCTTGAATCTAATACTTTTGTGTGCTAATAAATTTTTTATAGTTTCTAAGTGACCAAAAGACATGGGAAAGGCTTAATTCTGCAATAAAAATAGCTATTTTACATGCACAGTTAGAAAATGTCCAGGACACCGCCTGTTCATTTGATGTATTTATATCTGCCTTGAAGGTTCTGC
Source organism: Mactra quadrangularis (assembly GCA_025267735.1). Lineage (NCBI taxonomy): Eukaryota > Metazoa > Mollusca > Bivalvia > Venerida > Mactridae > Mactra > Mactra quadrangularis. The sequence goes on from CM046302.1 coordinate 27,340,484, forward strand.
ACAATGAATCAAGTGTGCCTAAATGTTTTACATATCTTTAACAGGGCTCGCCATAAGGTGATTACGGCTAAATTCTGGGCATTCTATAAATAGACATGGAACGGTCTAAGACGCTGACACATATCGCTTGATTGGTTTTACTCAAATGAGATGTTATACATGGCAACCAGCCATTTAAAACATTTTTGGAAATGCTAATACTTGTTTATATCAGCAATGAACCTTCCCTTAGCCCTTGCAATATCACTTATAGGAAAAAAATTATTAAGTATGAATTAATACAAATTAGTATCAATCACAATGACTTGTTTTGTTCACATATCGATAGATACTTTGAAATCAATATTTTAAAAAAAACATGTCAGTGTCCGACAAAATTCAATTTACAAAAATTCAATTTGGCACAAACTTTGTACAAATAATTAACATTTGATATAGTGTTATATATAAGAATAGATAATTGAAAAATACCCTGAATAAAGATTATTGGCCATAAATCATTTTGCAAAATGTTTGAATGAATCTAAATTAGTCTCATATTTCTACCCAGTTCATGAAAAGAGTTCAGCCGACAGAGCGTAAAGTAAAAAAGTGACATTATGAAATAAGATATCTTTTTTATATATTGTTATGAAGGAATCAAGTAAACATATATTTAGTCTTTGACAAAAATAGACTTTTTAACAAATGGATTAAACACTAAGTAGTCTGGAAAGAGGTGACAACTCCACTAAAATCACTCAATATAGTAATAAATGTGAATATCATATAAGTAATGACATAATACAGTGCAAAATCTGTACTTAAACAACAGCAGAACAAAAGCCATTTGAGAATTAAAATAAATGAAAAAGACTGTGTAGTACAGCCATCAAAATTACTAATATATAAGAATGAATCCATCAGGGACCTCAGGTTTTTTAGAGAACAATGTCAATAGAACTTCACAATTATCTTTACTGGGACATCAGTCATTGTGTTAAACTGTTGTTGTGATTATTAACATGCACTAGATGGTTCCTCACAAATACAATATAGTTAACCTCATAACTGTATTACATTTCAATACGGCCTGTATCATGCTGCACCATGAGTCAATTATAAATACAAACCATTTCAATTATCATCAAGAGTTAGGCCCCCTAAATAATATATCATGAATTAATGTTAAATACAAACCATTTCAATTATCATCGAGAGTTAGGTCCCCTGAATTAGGTATCATGAATCTATGTAAAATGCAAACAACTTCAATTATCATCAAGAGTTAGGTCCCCTGAATAAGGCATCATAATAATAAAATAATAAAATGTTAAATTCAAACTATTTCAATTATCATCAAGAGTTAGGTCCCCTGAATTAGGTACCATGAATTAATATAAAATGCAAACAGAGTAGGGTCCCCTGAATTTGGTATCATGAGTCAATGTTAAATGCAAACCACTTATCATCAAGAGTTAACTCCCCTGAAATTTGGTATCTATGGTGAAAATGCAAGGTAAACAATGAGATTTTATCCTAATGCATTAAAGCTCAGATTACAAGACATTGATGACAGCTAGATAGGAGAGAAAGTCTGAATATAACAACGAAAAATCCTCTATACATTAAATTAGGTGTTATATTGAATCAATACTTGAAATGAAAAGAGATTTGTCGTCAAAATCATTTGTTTAGTTTGAATTAACTTTCGCTGCAGGGATATTTATTGACATATATCTTATACAAAGACAAGAGGAATAGTTTTCAAATCAAAGAGAAAAGGTTTTTATCTACCTCCAATTCTTAAAGCTACTTCTTCATAGATTTGGTGAAATTTTTGTATGATATTTGAAAATTTTATGTCACTCAGTGTCTGTAATAGTGGGAGGAAATTGAATTTGAAATATTTTAAGGCAAACGAACCAGTATTATGAAAATGTAAAATAAAGTCACAAGTCTTACTAAAGTCATTTACGCGGTTTCTTCCACATGGTATGTTTTTACACATAAAATCACCAACTTTTACAGATGTATATAAATCTGCACTAATCTTGTCATTATCAGAACAATGCTTTGTTAAGTGCTTCCAAAATGTTTCCATACAATTTTGGGCTTTTAAGAAAAGTTGATATTTTAATTAAAAACTGTGGACAAACAGCTTTAACCACATTTTTATCTATTTGGTTTTACATACACAATGGGCAGGTAGTCAAGTCTAGTAAAATTGAAAATCTATATTTTATATACCCTCATACTTGAAGGTAATAAATTATTGAATTCAGGGTCATCAAGGGGTTCTCGGTGATATAATCAATTTAGGTCTTATTTAAATATATTAAAAATCAAAGTACTGAAAAGACAGGGCTGATAACACATGATCAAGTAAAAGTAAAGTAATTGCATTTTGTAATCTAGGTTTTATACTGTCACATGTTGACCAGCTTTACAACATTATGATTTCCTCTGGTCATTTTGATAATTTCCATATACATGTACAGGTGTCCTATAGACCACTGTCATAAAATCTACAGACATCTCATATGAGGACATGTTTCCAAATAAACAAGAAAGTTAAGCCTACTAGCTACAGTACTTGGGGACCAGGTAGCAGATTCAAAAGTGATAAATCTTTGTTGTTAGAACTTGCTTTACATCTAGGGCTGTGGATCGTTGAGCAAGTGGCGATCCGATCCGAACCACGATTCATGAGTAGCGATTCACAAATCGAACCACGATTCACTAGTAAATGGAGAAGCATATAGGAATTCATGTAAAAACAAAAAAGTGAAGAATTACAGAAGCTTTTACTAAATGGAAACCATGTACTCCAAACATTTCTATTACCAGGCGTTTAATGGAAACTTTCAGTAATAACATTTTTGTTTAAATGTTTATCAATTGAAATTTCCATTAGTAGTGCGGCTCGTTTTTAGCGGTAATTAAGCTGAAAATGTCCCTTCATTATTTAAAAAAAAAAGATAGGGATTTGACGTTTTCTGATGTGACGAATATTCGTACTTGATTTTCTGGTCGGAATCGCGAATATCCAAGTACTCGGATACTCCCAGCAGCCCTATTTACATCTACTATAGAGCTTAAATAAATAATACAGTAAAGTTTTCTTAAGCGACTAAAGTGAGAGGAATGCAGGCCAACATGTCATTAAAATGTGACTTTCCATAAGACAAATTCACCAATTCAGTTATTTCAAGTCCTGCAACAGCTATTTTGAACAGGTGGTTGAGACAATCAAAGAATTGACCATTTAAAGATTAACTTACCATTAGTATAGACTGTAGTGGTATCAATATCACTGCCCAGACCTGATGTTGTAGATATCTGTGGTAGTGGAGGTATACCTGGAGATCGTAAATGGAACTCTGGGTCTGATTTTAATAAAGGTGCTGATTTGTTCCTACCATTTATACCATAGATCCAGTTTGTGTTCCCTTGAGTCATATACTCTGGTATACTGAAACATATAAAATAAATCAATTCATAATCTAAGCTCAGAAATTCTACCAAACATACATCACAGGGGTGTCATCTAAACAATAAAGCATATACTTATTTGATACAGAAGCAGGAGAATGGTCAAAGGAAGTAATTTCTGACAAAAACTCCCCCATTGTTGCTTTTACAAACCAACAACCCAAGAAAAGACTCTGATGCTCATCAAACTAAGTAAACCAGGGAGAGATGTTAGAGTTATCATTATGAAGAAGCATGATCAAGTGTCATTACTGAAATGACTTTTTTCAATGAAACAAATGACATTCCTAAGACAAATGGAGATATTGTCAGATAGTTATCTTAAAATTGATGTTTGAGCATTATCAAACACAATGACTGATCAAGTGGGCTGGGTGGTACATGTATATGAACTGTCTTGCTTTTGTAGAAACACAAAAACAAATGCAGAAAATGTGATTAAAAATGATTTTGTGCATGAGTCTTCCCTCAACACTAAATAAAATCTTTGAATATCCCCCTCCTCCCTTCAAAAGGAAACTTCATGATTTGCCCCTTGGATACTAGACTAAGTTTGTTTTAAACAGATTAGGTAGTGCATAGTGACATGTCAATGCTATAAAATATGTATTTAGACATAAAAATGATGTAAAATTGCCTGTGAATTAAGCAGTTTATTATTCAGGGACTTAACTAAATACGTGTATTCTGCTTAGGCAACTAAGTTTTCACAAAGTAATCCAAGTAAGGTATTTGTAAAAGCAGTTTATGGCAAACATGTTTTGAAATTTAAATGCATATGCTGATGCAATGGGAGGAGAGCAAAGTTAATTCAAGGTGAAGTATAGAAACAACATTGAATTCTACTCATTCAGTCTACGAAATTAAGATACAAAAGTGATTGTCTGGACAATATTTAGGTAGTAGATTTCTGATTGTCCAAAAGAAATAATTGGTTGCCTGAACTAAAAAGTAGTTAGCCCTGGCAACCAGACACCAGCTAGTTTTATAGTCTGTTATTGTAAACCAAGTATTAAGATATTCTGCCTTAACATTACAAAGTTATTACACTCACAAGACTAGTAAGAGTGATTAAAGGGGCATAATTCAAAAACTGCCTTATGTGGAGAAATTGTTTGTATACAAGGGACTATTTAGTCATTCTGCTATAAGGGGACAAGGGTATACTCCAGAAAAAGAGACTGCAACCACCTGCCACCATGAGTGATGCTGTTATGCCTGTCTTTGATAGGCATATTATATAGCATATATATTAGCATATTTGTCAGTTCCACAAAATATGTAAACAAACATTATAAGTTAAACTGAAGAACTACCAAATGAAAACAGGTAAGTGTTAAACCAATAAGAACATAAAAATAAAACCCTGTATGTTATCTATATCATTTTACTGGTCAGCAAACACTTAAAAATGTAATGACCTCAATTTAATGACATCTAAAATTGTGATGTTCCTACAGCAAAATAATATTAGTTTTTGGTGTAGTTAAGAAAAATGGGCTACACATTTTTTGTGTTTGATTCAAGTTTTGGTTCATCAAGTTGTTCAACTTTTATAATAATCATAGAATTTCTGTAAGCCTGGGCAAATCAAATCACTGACATGCCATTCACTGGGTAACAACTAACATCACTAAGAATATTATTTTCTGAAGCACACAATATTTTTGTTCTTGCCGATAATTTCAATAGAGTACTTGATTTATGGTAAATGGGTGAAAAATAGACAATGGAATATAAACAAGCTAAAATTTAGGCCTCTGGACTATTTTATAGCTGAGGTTATCAGAAAGCCATAAAACATAAGAGTTAAAAGAGGCTTTTACACTAATAAAGGGTTTTAAAGTCAACCATAATATATCTGTACCAAACTGAAACACTTTAAACATAATCTCCCTGGATTAAATCTCTTTATTTACAGCAGATGAGTTGGATTTTTCTTTAAGAAAGATTTTGTCAACACGTAAGCGGATCCAGGACACACATCCTATCCCCATAATCTCCCCTTGTATTTTAGAATTTTGTCTTAGACAACAATTAATTGAGTAGACATTGTTCTTCATCATCAATTTGGAGTGAACTATTTAACAAAATATCCACAATTTTAGCAACTGGCCCTTTTTTGCAGAGCTCCCTATGCAGAATTAGTTATTATGAAACATCAATCCTCATTCCTCTGATGGGCCCTTTCCTTTTTCTGCTTGTCTGCCCTTTTCTAAGGTCTAGAATAATCACGGAGATATATGAACTCTCCCTAGCTTTTATACCATTATTAGATCCTCTTGAAAATTATCACATGACTTCTCCCCTTCCCCCTCCCCTTGATTAATATCTTAGGGTCTGCCCCTGCCCACAATGATACAACATTTATAAAAGTTCAATGTTAAACAATAAAATACTATAAATCTATTACTTCAAGAGGTTCTAAATGGTTTCCAACATTTGAGTACAAAGCAAAGCAAAAAAATGATAATAAAGAAATGATCCAGCCTAAGTCCTTGCATACAATAAAAACATTATTCATTTCAGCAGAACAAATAAGATTTTTTGCAGTTTCTATCAACGAATGCATCATGTTAATTGCTCATAAAGTTAATTTATATTTTTGTGGTTTCTTATATTAAGTGTTCATATATTATAACTTAAGATTTTTGCTACTTCTCTAAACAAACTGTCACTTGCTTAAAGTAAACAAGAATCTTCTTCCAACTGTTAACGCATATTGTTAATATATTTTGTTAAAATTTTATTCAACTGTCAGTGGCACATACATTAACCTCACTGATTTAAATACTCACTACAGTCACTTTAAATCAGTGAGGTTAATGTATGCCACACAGTCAGTTAAATAAAATTTAACAATACACTTATATACTTATGACAATATATATTTAATTTTCATGAGGATACCCATGCTCTACCATAATTATCAAGTATTGGACATTAAACCAGAATGTCAGAAATTGATTAGTTTGTAAATAACAATGATATATTTGCTACTTTTAATCTTATTTAAACTAGACAAACATAATTATAACTCATATTGATTATTTTCACTATTAATGACAGAATTACAAAATCAATTAGTGGTAATAAATGGATCAGAGCTTTAGTATATAATTTAATATATTTGAAGTTTATTTTTCAAGAATATTATATGTACCTGTATTTCAATGTGTTTTGTCCTATTTGTATAGCTCATTTAGGATAACATGAAAAATTGTTTAGTTTTGTCTCAAGTTATCTTTAATAACCAATAACCTGGAAAACCTGAGATGGAGGCGAACAAAAATTTTAAAACTCCGTATCAGATATAGTATAGCAAGTTACCATGCAAGTTATTTTAATAAAATCAGACAGCTATGGACTGAGTCTATCACACTTGCTATCCAGTCATGTTTATTTTAAATATCTCAGTAGTCCAAATGTCAATCAACATTTTTAGGACACAAATCTCTACTTTCACAAAAACTGAACTTTTAATTTATTCTATTCTGAAAATGATATGCCCACAAAATATTAATTTCTCCCTATGAAATACAAATGTACTCCTATTTCTAATACTTTAAGTTTACAATAAATAATTGGCAATTGACTGTGGCAGTTCTTGTTTCAGTCAAATAAATGTTCATTTCATTAAATAAAAGTAAAATCTTTCTCCTCCTAAAATACAGGGGAAGGGGAGGGGGTTACAAACTTTCGAACCACAACCACATTGTACACTGGTTGCAGAAAAACAAAGCCCAGACCATCTGGACACCCCCTAGATCGGCCTATATAATACAAATCAAAATAAACTTCATATTTATTTCGGAAGGATAAGTATGACCTTGAATCAAACCTATAATACAGGACTCAAAGTCTTCGACCAAGTCTGTCATTTTATACTTTTACTTTGATTTTCATTTTGAAATAATTAACTAAAGTAATGTTTTTTTATGAATCATAGTGTTTTTAAAAAGATCAAGTGAATGATGGTTAACATTACGTTTATAGAAAAAAATCAAAGGGAAAACTGTTGGGTTTTTTAACTTCAATGAGTATTTGATAACAAACATACCCAGTAGTCTTGAGTAAAAAATTTATACAATAAAATCAATCCCTAATAACATGTATGAAGTAATACAAACAAAAAATCCATGAGTTCTATGTTTACGAAGACAGTTTATGAGCTGAGTAAAAACATGAATGTCGTATGGACAAATAGACAAAAACATTTTAGATTCTTTCAAGAACAATGTTTACTAGAATTATCAATGGGAAGATCTTTTAATGACATTGTATGAAATAGTAAAGAAGCCCCACAAGGAAATGTGTATTTACTTTATCAACAAATAAAAGAAGCTTTCAGATTGACTATTACAGCTTTAAAAAAAGAAAAGCAACAAACAAACAATTACATAACAGACGTTTTGATCATTTCCTTAAATGTGAATGACAAATATTATAAAGATTGCATTTTGTTTGTTTACAAAACAAACAAGTAAAGACTTTCGAAGGATACAAAATACAAAAATGTCTTTCAAACAGCTTACTTATAAAAGTTAATTTACAAGCTATTCAAATTGACAGATTTATTTAAAAAAAAAACAGCATAACAATTCACAAAAGGAAAAAAGAAATCACAAAATATCAATGCAAAGGAATCTAAAAAAGTAATGAATGGAGCATAGATTTAGACTCATTTCAACATACAATGTAGTTGTCAGCATAGGCAGATCCAGCATAGAGGGGGGGGGGGGGGAACAGGACCCCCCTAAAATTTCCCAAAATGTACCAGTCTATGAGTGTATTTTTTAACTGTAAGCCATATTTTTTAAAGTAAATGAAGCATTTCTTCTCTGTGCTTAACATAGATTTAATGGTTATGTAGTTTTTATTACTAATATGTTGCATTATTCTGCAAAATATATATAATGGGGTTGTGGTTCGAAAACTTGGACCCCACCCCTAGAAAAAGTTTGAACTCCCCCTGGATCTGCCCCTGGTCAGTCATCCTACTCACTGTCCAGAACAGGCCTAGAATCTGAAAATCCAAGCTTTGAACTTGGAGTAAATATATGCGAAAGTCTAAGAAGAAACATTCTTTTGTGAGGGAAGGGCTCAATATTAATCTTTAAATTAGGTTGTCCTGAACTGGCAATCTGCTACATATTTCACTTGCCCATCACAAATGTTTACTAAGCCATAATAAGTTGCTGAACATAAATATAGGTTGTCAGGGACAAAAGAACAAACTTTTATGTCAACTCCTGTGAGGAATGGAAGGCGTCAAAATCTAACAAATTTATGTCTTCGACTTAACAATCATATGCTTGATAAACAAGTGGAAGATAGAAGGACTTACATGTTTTTTGGTGCCCTGACTGTAAGGAATGCTCCATTAGATTGTATGGGAGGAGGTGGTGAAAATATTTGTTGTCTTGGTGTAAGATAATAACTTTCTTCACCAGTGTAATCTGAAATAAACAATACATACAATATCAACTTGTGGTAAGAACTGAGTTGATAAGAGACTGGCAGAATTTGCTTATTGGAGGAATCTTCCACTTTGTCCATGCATAGAAGCTTGATAATCCATTTGTCAAAATTTTATGTATGATTTGTACATTAAAAAATATCTCCTCTTCTCGATAGTTTTTATAAGTACAAAACAGAATGTCTCTTGGTGTAGATGTCCACACAGTGGATTTTGCCAAATATCACCATAAAAGTTTAAGTCAAGCTCGTATGGTCCTATATAGATTAAGGTCTTCAGCAAACCTGTGTTTACACTGTTAATGAACAGGTTAATGCCGCATCTGATGAAAATCAAAACGTTAAAATATATATAGTGGCTTATAAAGTTTTGGAAGCCAGAACAAAGGCCTACCAATAAAACAAAATGTCCCACACAATATACTACACCCCTCCTAAAAATGTTGCTGGTTTTTCCCGATGCGTTGTCCTTATTAATAAATTGGAGTAATTTTGACGCGAAACGTTCAAAATATACTTACATAAACATCAATTATGTCGAATTAATTGATAATTACAAAAAAACGCATTAAATAGAAACAATTAAGCCCAAAAAATAGTTCTGATTTAATTGCAGGATCCCCATTGGTTGTTACAGACGCGAAAACGTGATATAATCCCGTGCTGGTCGAGTTAAAATCCAGCATTCCGTGCCAGGACGACTTCAACCGGAAGTTGTGCAACACTGTCGTCTGCGTTGCGTCTAGATCAATTAGTGTGGGCCTTCGCTTAAAATTTAGCTCTATTTCGTGCTTAATTAGGATTTTTTACAAAATTTCAACGAATTAGGCGTATGATATTAAATGTGATTCGTTTAGCTGACAGGACTCGGCGTTCGGACAATAACAAGGCTTGAACAAGCAAGGGAGAAAGGGGCCTGAAGCCTCAAATATTTTTGTCGCAAGGTGAAATTTACTTTTGAAGGTGAATACTTACAAAAGGTTTGTCAAAAAGGGTGAAATGAAATTATGAAATGATTATTCTAGCTCAATTAAAGCGCATTGATCAATTTTAAGTGAGCAGAACGGCCAGTGCTAGAAAGGGTCCTCGAACCACAGTTTTAGGATACTCAGGTAGGCCCACCGTGTCAAAACGGTCCGTGTAAATAGACCTTAATGTTCTAATGTTTGGTTATTTTTAAAAGCATTGTTAAGTTTTTAGACTTAATTACTAGTGTTATATAAAGACATCTTCAATTTTTATATAAAGACTTCTTTAATTGTTATATAAAGACATTTTCAAGTGTTATATTATGACATCTGCTAGTGTTATATAAATACATTTTTAAGTGTTATATAAAGACATATTCTAGTGTTAAATGAAGATGTCTTTAAGTGTTATATAAAGACACATTCGAAAGTTAAATAAAGACATCTTCGAGTGTTATATAAAGACATCTTCTAGTGTTATATAAAGACATCTTCGATTGTTATATAAAGACACATTCGAAAGTTAAATAAAGACATCTTCTAACTAGTGTTATATAAAGACGTCTTCGAGTGTTATATAAAGACACCTTCGAAAGTTAAATAAAGACATCTTCTAGTGTTATATAAAGACATATTCGAGTGTTATATAAAGACACCTTCGAAAGTTAAATAAAGACATCTTCTAACTAGTGTTAAAGATGTCTTCGAGTGTTATAAAGACACATTCGAAAGTTACATAAAGACACCTTCTAGTGTTATATAAAGACATCTTCAAGTGTTATATTATGACATCTTCAAGTGTTATATAAAGACATATTCTAGTGTTAAATGAAGATGTCTTTAAGTGTTATATAAAGACATCTTCAAGTGTTATATGAAGACATTTTCTATTATTTTATAAGGACATATTCTAGTGTTATATATAATGAAGACATCTTCAAAATGTGTTTTGAATAGTTAAGATGAACAATTAAATTTCACTATGAACAGTGTGAAGAAAAAAGTGTAAATGAAAGTATTGAAGAAATCAGATGGTCTAAGGTAGAACTGCACGTTTTCTTGCATGTTTGGGTTTTCATTGTATCAAAAATTAGTAATTATTTTTAAAGTTCGAATCCTGTGAAGCCCATTCTAGGGAAGTTAAATGTATTAATTGATAAGCATAGTTTATATGATACCATATTATCTTCTTAGGAGTCTTAATTCTGCCAAAAATAAAAAATGTGTTTAGGGCAACGGTTTGAACAATGTTAGGTAAAATAAGCTCCCAATTTTTTTAAACAAAGCTAATTGTGTTTTTCACTATTATTTCTTCTTGTCATTTCGGAAGGTAAAATTTATTTAACTTAAGTTAAACGCTGGGTCCTTTGCGGGTGAAATAATCGAGAATTTTACATAAACTCTTGGGTCGGAGATACTTGCTAGGTAGGATTGGGTTACCATAAGCACTGATTTTATGCCTTAGATAGGCCTACATACATTTTAAGGAGATTTTTTTATTTTAACCATAACCTATTGTTTTCAATAGACTTATATAGTCTCATCGTCGGAAACCCACGGTACTCATTCGATGACGAATAATACCCTGGGTTATCACATACATTTTTTTTACATTTTCCCATTTCTTTGAGAAATTTTGAACTATAGATCTCCCAAACTGTTGCATGACTTTATAATTGTGTTTTGTTGAATGTCACTTAGTTTAAAGTTATTGCACGGCACAATTATTATTCATTAATAATTATGTATTTATATAGTATTCGGATATGTATGTCAATTATTGTTGTTGAAATGTCGTCAATATTGACTTAACTAATACTCTTAGTTTAATACTTAGTAATAATAATTTATAATTGACTTTTTGATCGAAATTTGAAATGACATTTTTTACTCTAATTATGTTTTGAAATGTGATAATCGAGTGAGTATTGGCCAAATTATAGACTTAGTTAGGAACGATAACCCCGTACTTACATGTATATTTCGACCAGAATCCGAATGTCTCGTTTTGCGCTAAGGAGGGGTTTGAATACATTAAGTTTAATCAATTGCAATTTTATGCATTAAAATGGCCCTGAAATGTTTAGTTCTTCGCTAATAAATTCAAATATTCGTTTGTATGCATTATTGATTTTGAGCCATTACTGAGATACCTCTTTAGTGCCTGGAAAAAAACTTGCTGATGGTTATTCTGTTAGCGTAGTTTTATTTATCATTAATGTAGTTCATATGTACTATAAGTACATGTAGATCAAAACATAACTTTCGTCTATGATTGTAATACGTATCCATGGAGTCTGTAGATATTAGTGTCCTATTGAATGTATTGACATGTCACATACTCTCAGTGGTGATTAGAGTATGGGGTTACTTAATGAAATATACGACACCAGACACCAAGTTTATACTCATAATATAATAAACCATTATTTGATTACAGAGAACACGAACACATTAAATATTAAAAGCAAATAAAGTGAGAACAAAGTTAAAACATTCATTACTTTACCGATGTATCGTATAACATACCATTAGAGCTAAAAAAGTAATTATGTGTCATAACTATGAAAAAGAAACCTGTTGTAGAACGACAAAGCGAAAGGACACGATCCTAACAAGTCGGGTATTTTGGTACGTGCCTTGCAGAAGGAAGCGTACTGGCCGAGGGGCAATCGTAAAACACCGAGTGCATCCGTATTTACCATCCATTGTAAAGACTGATAGCTGAAATGAATCGTCAAACATCTGATACTTCGGGTATTTTCGTCTTTTATGAAGCATTACAGCCGAAGTGGCCAGATTGCTAAGGTAAATTATATTTTTGAGTAAAAAATATTAAATTCATTTTCTATAAATTGTATATTCAGGTATGCCCATTTAAAATTCGTGGGGTGGCTAAAATCTATCTTCAAAAAGAAAAAAGTGTGCAGTCATTGTGCGCTGAATGCACCGACACCTGACTAGCAGATTGTTCTTTAATAATATATTTTATCCATTGCAAAAAAAAAACGAACAAAAGGCTCATTCTATTTTTGATGTGAACACTGTACTCAACACGTAGGTATATTAAGTCCCAGTGACAATTATGTAAAAATATCCTAATGAATAGGTAAAACATTACACTCAAGCGCAGTGAAAGAAAATACCTTATTTAAAATTTCATCATTGAGCATGCTCAATTATAAAATCCAATTATAGGTATTTGATTCATAAAATTGCATATAAATCATTCTTTGTCATTGGTTATACATGTAATTGATAAAATTGAATTACACTATCTATTTAGTTGTCTAAAATCATTTCAATCATCTACATTGGTACACAGCTATCAAAGTTAAAAAAACAAAAGCCAAACTTAGTTTTGCACAGAATGAAAAAACCCATCTGTGACAAAATAATCAAATATCACATCAAATGTTTCTTTTTTCAGATTTGGTGCAGGGCCTTTCTCTAGGTGTCAATTAATTTTATATACTCAAGGACGAATGCCGAAGCGCATCCAAACGTAGAATAATAGTAATAATACAAATAATATCAACTTAGTTGTATGTTACATTGCAAAGAAAAGTCGTCCAAATATTCTTCAAGGTCAAAATAGTAAGTATGTTCCGGAATAAGAAGAAAATGTTTTAATTGTGTACATTGTACATATGTTTATATTGAATATAAATATTCATATTTGTATTATGTTAATTAAAACCCACGACGTCCAGAGTGACGACCTCCAGATTTTTAACTCTATCAATGTTATATTGAATCTAATGATAATTTAAGACTAATATTTGTTGACCGTAATTTAAATTTTTTGGCCTACATTCCACTTGCTCCCCTAGACATTGATATATTTACTTTTATATTATAAGTGTTCAATATTGTACAAACTTATACATGATTTTAACTAACTTTCTTTAAAAATATTAAAAAAATACCAAGACCACACTTAGCGATGAGAGGATTTCATAATCGTATGGCCTAGACTACATTACATATAATAATCCAAGTATTTCTACTTCACAAAAAGTAAAACTTGTGTCTGAAATTCTCTTTTTTATGATAATTGTGACAACGTATTTTAAGTGATGAGTATGCATGCTGTGCAATTGTTACATTAACTGTTTTGGTCCTTATATTCAATTAATCACTGCATTAAGCAATTCTGTAACAATACATTCTTACATAAATATAGTACCTACAAACATACATTTTTATTTGGCAAAATAGTCATTACATATGCTTATGGTCATTTACAATATTCATGGCAAAGACCACACAACAATTTATCTCTATGAATTGGTACACGTAGTTGGCCATGGCATGAAATTAAAATTCTGCTCCGCAGAATATTCAGTTTTTAAAGAAGGACGAGCGTTGGAGACATAACTAGTCATATTTTACGCATAATTGAAAACGAAATCATAGGTGAATTGGTTGGGAACGTTTAAACGAGACAGGAATTTACTCGTCATGAATTTTTATTTAAAATAACCTGGTAAGTATCTTATCATAGTCGATATCGTTGAAAACTTGTTATTAAACGTGTAAGGGTTGTAAAGATAGAAATCAATTTTACAATAAATTTACAATGTTCAACTAATGGGGCTTGTAATCTGACCAAACAATCTACTTAAGAAAGTGTACTTACAATGAAGGACAATTATTCTGTTAAAAGACAGATATATCTGTTTACTAAACAGAACAGAGCAGAACAGAGCAGAACATTACTTTGTTTTCTCAAATTAATGCGAATTGATATTAAGAAAAAAGGAAAAACATACAATATAATACATGCACATACACATAAATGTATAAGGTAACGGTAGAATCAGAGGTCGCAGATATTTGTTTCAAAAGTGACGTGTGAAATTCGAACACCTATGAAATCGAACAACATTAATTTAACGACGCGTCAACGCAAATTATCGTCATATCATGGCGGCCAGCTCACCTATCTTAGCTTTTATTGGACGTTTCCTCTATAACCAGTACTAAGCTATGCTTCCACAAGGTTGAACATTCCGGTATATACTATATTGAAGGAAAAATGTCATTATTGTCGAATTTCTATGGAAGGGTATAACCAGTCCCTGCGAGGCTCGAGCCAGCATCCCCATCGGGGAACTAGATTTTAAATTTTGTGTGAATTTCGCCACGGATTCGAGTCAATTATTCCGTTTTAAGACATTAACATTTATAATCACTTTCGGAAAGGAAGGCGACTACATTTCAAAAGGTCTTCGTTAGCCAATGAAAGAGATTTCTGAAGACATGATACGCGTATTTTTCTTTCTAAAATTCTTTATGATTAACTTATATTCTTGATCACAATTGAATAAATACACGAAGTTACAAAATACGAGATCTCGGTGACCGTACTTGAGAGTTTTATGTTTTTGTAAACATAAAATAAATTATTGTTAAAATAATTGCTTTCCTCTCATAGAGAGGTATTGTCCGTGTTATTTTCACACATTTAAGACCCATCGTAAATAATTGGATATTTCCGGTTTTTTTTTCGTGAATTTCCGTAACCGTTGTTAAATATATTAAGAAACATGCCGAATATAGCCGAAGTGATCTGATTTATCTACGATGTCAATCATAAAAGAAAGTGGATATTAAATTACTTATTCATCCATTATCCTCAGGGGGTCATAAAATATTTTCAATGTCAACTTGAAACATTATTTCAAATTTTTAATGTATTGGCTATTGAACGTATGCCCTATTTTGTGATTACTCAATCACCACTTATGTATTTAACAAGATAATATTTAGATATTTTTACGATTGATTTAAATTTTCATTTTTTCTGACTAACGCAATTTCGTTGAAATATAATTCAACTATTCGACTTAATCGGTTATATCGAGCATCGAACTTTTTCGTACCATGGCATTGTTCAATTTTACTCAACTGTCCGTGGCTCATATATCGATACTGCTGATTTTGATATACGTATATAATAAATTATATTATTATCGATGGCTAGTACAGAAACAATGTAGTGAATATTTAAATCAGCGGAGTTACTAGTAATGTATGCGCTAAGTACTGACTGTTAAATGAAATTGAACAATTGGTTTATCACATACAATTTCTTAGGCTGATAAGCCATAAGACATATACATATTTACATGTTACAAAACAAACATAAAAATGACAGTGTTTTAAATTCTTCATACTTACGTGTTTTGTGTGTTTCATAAATATATGACGTTGTCAGGTTTCTTGCATTTGGACTATAGTTGTTGCCAATGGAATCACTGACATGACAATGATGTTTCTTTTCTTTGATTGGTGCAGCTTTGGTCCAAGAGCCTCGTTCTAGAATCTGTGGTCTCTCACTTAGTGCAGGCTGAAGTAAAACAATCAATTTCATTTATATAATAAACTGTGAAATTAATATGCAAGGCTAATATGGATCAAGTTTTTTCCAGATGGCCAACAACCAACTCAATTGGTTAGAAGGTGCTTTTTCTGATATACTTTTTTCAACGATTTACCAAATTATTTTTTGTTATGATATTCTAAAGATCGTTAAAAACTTTAAGCCTACATGCATCTACTTGTGGTTAAATTGCCTTGAATAACACAAAGTGCAACCCTTGAATAAGGGCCTTAAAATTTACTGTAGTTGGTAAACTCTTGTTAGTCACATTCTCGTAACCCGAGTTTTCAAGATTCTTGATCTAAATAGTATCGAGAATCTTGATAGCCTTTTGGGAACGAGAATGATTAGCCAGGACTGAGGATTATAACCAATTTGAATTATGTGATGTAAGGCCTGATTAAAATGTAAATCATTTTAATTTAACTTTTTGCAAGACTTAATTAGAAATACCCAATAACCTCCGTCAAATCAATCATTTTTATTATATTGTGAAACATATCTTTATGAAAGTTGTATACAATAATAATACAGAAACCTAGTTAATGATATATCTTAGTACAGTTTTATTCATAATTCTTACGTCGGCATGTTATAGTTGTAACTCGTACATGGTACTGATAGACCAGCTCGAAGGACAATATAACTGACTGATTGCAAATGACGATTAGTTTTGCTGAAGTCGTTGCCATTGCTACTGGTTTTAGTAATAAGTACTTCACAGCGTTCACAATTTTTTTTATTGTAAAAGGTCAGGTATTAGTCATGCCTGTAATGTTTTAATGAAATATTGAAATATGAATGCATAGTCCAAATGCTAAATCATATAAAGCTTTGTCATGAAGGCCACACTGGTTGTCATGCGATTTTTGCTTGATTTTATAAGAAAAATGTCCATTATATTAAGACCATTTCCGGTATACTAGTATCAAGTTTATTTATTTTGTTTGGTTTAACGCCGTAGCAACACAATGTATAAGTCATATAACGACATACAGTGCACCAAACCTAGCTTTCCTGGACCCTTGTCTATAACCAGTACTAACCAACCCTTCCACAAGGCCGGAAACTTCTCCATATACCTAATTAATAGAGGAAAATTGACATAATTGTCAAATTTTCACGGAAGGGTATAACCTCCCCGGGTTGGATTCGAACCTGTACCCCCCTCGGGACACTAGATTCGAAATCCCGGTGCGCTACCAATTGCGCTACCGACCCGGGTTTTGATATCAAGACAATTGATTTTGATGGTTCTGATAGTGGAACTTTTCTTGTAGTCGCCTTTATCAAACATTTCACATTTCAATGAGACATTTCAATGAGAATAAACTTTCATATTTTAGTGAAATCATGTGCTTCATGTGCTTCGAGCTGTTGATACCAAGAATTTGAGTCACAGTCACAAACACATTTGTTCTTTATCGAAGTATTGCTAGGCAACACTGGTATTGTCCTGATTTTAGCGTGTAACCAGCATTATAGTATAACCTCTGCAGAGCATCCATCTCCAAAACAAATCCTCTGCACAACAACAGCTTTTTTATATTTCCTTGAGGCGTAATTTTAATTGAATTTAACTTCTGAAGAGCAACAACCTCTGAACAGCAACATTTTAGTCCCTCACAGTGGGTGTTGTTCGTGAGAGGTTGTACTGTATACGGCACTTTTCATTCATGGAGGCATCGATGGCCGGCGAAAGTTGCCGCACTGTTAGCCAAACTTTACATTTTGCACCATTTGAAAACCATACTTTAAATCATATTTTCAATATTTTGGATGCAGCTCCTTTACAATTCATTCACAGAGGCAAGTAGAAAGTACATACACTATATTATTTTGTCAAATATGTTTACGTATTTCAGGAAAGTACCTTTAAATGTAATTGAAACCCATCTCGAAAATACTTCATATCGTTTTAAGGATATTATAAATCATACTTTAAAACTAAAAATAAAGACTTTGACCGAGTAAATGTTTAAACAGTTGAAATGAATGAGTGCAAACTTTAGAATAAACGTCGTGATTCCAACAAGTAAATGTTTGCTTCTTAAATCTGCCTTGTTATGACATAATGAATGTAGAAAATTATACAATCAGAAATCTTCAAAACTATTAAGTAAAACAAACATAAAACAAAACCCTAAGGCTTGTTTAAAAAAAGAAGTTTGAAAATCTCATTAAGTAAGTAAAGTAATGAAATTGCAGAGCTTTTAAAGTCTTGCTTGGTACCATGCTTGCTTCTGTACGCTCTACGACTTCTGCCCATTTAAATTTCTACCACAATCTGAGTCACTCGTGGTTATAATTTAAATAGCTAATTTCCGTGCCCATAGAAAAACTTCACATGTATTTGTTATTGTAAGGAATAGCATTGAACTAAAACTATCGAATACAATACATGTTCTTCGATTGAATATAAAAATATTTTCAATTCTTCTTACGAGTGTTTTGTTATGATCAATAGAAACTATTCGGGTGCCAATTCGTCTGCAGTAAAAGTCTTTTAGGTGTTTTTTTAAGTATAACAATGAGTATAACAAACAATTGATATCGACATTTTATCGTCATCTAAGGAGGTTTCTGTTTGATGGATTTAATATTTGATTTCTACGAGGGTGGGTTTATTTATGAAATGAAATTATTTCAGAAATAATTTTCTACAGCCATTCTACCTCCAACATTTGATTTTAAATCATGTTGGGCAGTAGTCAGTCACTGACGGAAGTATGCGCCTAGTAGCTGGTTAATAGCTAAATTCAGAGATTTGGCCTTTCCAGGAAAAGTGAGTAGGTGGACTGGCCGCCGTGATTAAACCCCAAAACTACATTGGGAGCTGATGTAAGGAATTAAAATTCACACATGCTGAAATGATTTTACTCTTTGAAGGCTTTCTTAATATGGGTCATATTGAAAGAAAAAGTATAATCATGTTAATTCAAAACTGTTATCATTATTAAAAGTCAATTAATCTTGGTCACGTCCTGGTATCGAGTCTATTAGTTACAGTAATTTAATATTCATAATCAATTTTAATTCTGTATGAGTTTATGAATATATTAAAGTAGATAAAAACATATCAGATGCCATGTAAAACAAGTCGAATATATATCTAATGACTAAAACTTGGCTTTGATACAAAGCAGCCATGCTTTCAGTGTCCTTTACTTGAGTTGGTAGGTCTGGCCACTATTGACATGCTCAGAGACAATGCACTAAAATTAATACATAAATGTAATACATCTTTATTTGGTATAAACGGCATTACATATATTTGGTATATACGGCATTGTTTATATCTTTGGCCTTTAACGATATTCATAAAAGACCACACCTGGCTAGTCATACTGTTAAGCTTATTTTCTTGTTTGGGAGTAATGGTAACAAAATTAAATTTATAATTTGGAAATTCATTATGTTTTTCGACGCTCCTAGATTGATTTGAAGCCATAAAGTGACTGTCTCACAATTCTTTGAGAATGTTAGAACTTCAAACATAAACATTCTTTAATTATATACTATACAAGAGTGAAATATTTGCGTTATCTTAGAAGTACACTTTCAGAAGTACATGCAGATGTGATACATGTCAAGCTTTTTAAGTATACCAAATATTTAATAAAAAGAATTAATTAAAGGTCTGCGTCTATGTTAACATTTCAAGTGCATGATGTTTTTTTTTTCAAATTTCATTTTTTTTCAAGATGACGTTATTACGACGCCTCTCTGATAAGAATGAGAACATATCGTAAAATATTTTTTATACATTAAAATTGACACATTTAAAACATGTATTGGATTGACTTGTCAGCAAACTGCACTCGACGTTACTTGCATTTAGTGGAAAAAAAACATTTTATCGGTTGCAAATCAATCAACACCCGAACGAATTAATTTCCATCTAGTTGAATACTTAAATCTAGTTTTTAATCCGCTTGAATGCTGATGTATTAGATAATATCATACAAAATGACAAACTATGACAAAAACGGTTTTTTATGATCTCAAAGAGACGACGAAGGTTACATTATGTTTTCACTGAAGCAGGAAGACTTACTGTGACTTTATTAAAACAAATTGATTTTTATACATTTTTGCATCAACGATTCAGTGCCTTGTTTAATAAAATCTTTTAATTCAGTGTGAAAATGCATATTCATTGATCATGTAATGGAACGCATCTTTTTGCTGTTTTGTACGATGTTTTTCTGTCAATACAGTAAAAGTCCGCTATAAAGATCATCAAACTGGAGGATAGCGGAATGGTAAACTCTGCTCAAATTTAGCGGAATGGTAAACTCTGCTCAAATTTAGTGGAATGGTAAACTCTGTTCAAATTTAGCGGAATTGTAAACTCTGCTCAAATTTAGCGGAATGGTAAACTCTGCTCAAATTTAGCGGAATGGTAAACTCTGCTCAAATTTAGCGAAATGGTAAACTCTGCTCAAATTTAGCGGAATGGTAAACTCTGCTATAATTTAGCGGAATGGTAAACTCTGCTCAAATTTAGCGGATTGGTAAACTCTGCTCAAATTTAGCGGAATGGTAAACTCTGCTATAATTAGCGGAATGGTAAAATCTGCTCAAATTTAGCGGAATGGTAAACTCTGCTCAAATTTAGCGGAATGGTAAACTCTGCTATAATTTAGCGGAATGGTTAACTCTGCTCAAATTTAGCAGAATGGTAAACTCTGCTCAAATTTAGCGGAATGGTAAACTCTGCTCAAATTTAGCGGAATGGTAAACTCTGCTCAAATTTAGCGGAATGGTAAACTCTGCTCAAATTTAAACTCTGCTCAAATTTAGCGGATTGGTAAACTCTGTTCAAATTAAGTATTTTTAGACTTTGGCAAGTCTTTCAAAAATCGTAGTCTTGCAACAATCAAGTTTTTTTATTGCGGAACTTTGCTGTATCTCGGTCTAACCAAAATGTCATTCCCGCCCATATTGATAAAACTGCCAAATGCTCGAGAAAAGCCTAAAAAGCCTCATACAAATTAGTTTGGTGTTCCTTTGTCAGCATTCTCAACCTTCCAGTGTGTCTGCTTTATGCTACTACAGTCCCATAAACATAAAAATAGCCGCGAGGGCACCGTACGGTAGCCGTGCGATCAAGTTCTGCAAGGACTCGTACGAACTCTTGCGTACTGTTAAGTTTTTACCACGGTCCGTGAGATGAGCCGTGGATACACGTATCAGTTTCAAAGTCATATCGTGAACAAATCGTGGCCGAGTATGAGTTAAACTTGCATATCTTCCAGCTACGACGTAGTACAGATGCGTTGTTTTGTGCCATGTGCGTACCGTCACCTTAATACGCAAGGCTTCCCATGACCTACGGCTGTCTGCACGTACGGGTCCGCACCAAGCCACGATTTTATGGGACTGAGGCATTAGTTCAGTCTCCTATATAGACCTCCATGGTTGATTCATAATCATGCAACTTTTGACAACTCTTTTAGTCCCAAATGTACAATGTATGAGAAAAGAAAGACCCACATATACTAAACCATGCCAACCGATCTTGATGGATCCTACACTATTAGTGGAACTTGACATTATTATACATTGTATAACCATTAATATTTTAAAACATGGACAATAATTAATAGCTTATCGCATTGTTTGGCCGTTCCTTATGTGGTCACAAAATGTATTGCTTATTTAATACTGCAAGTTTCTTAACAACAAAACAACAATTGGATAGGCAGCCTTGTTATAATGATAGACTTAATTTTATAAGTAAGTCATTCATGATTATAATCCGATTTCTAGACCTATTATAAAATCATTCTAATATTGTTTAGTTCATTAAACACTCCTAATTTAGAATGAAATAACAAACATGGAAATTTAGGTACCAGGCCATAGTTACTCATTAACCCTGAAAGTTCAAAAATGAGGCTTTGCTCGCATTAGTTAGTAAGTTTGTAAGTATACTTGTAAATAACATTCTTGTACCCACCCAGAGGTAATCAAGATATAGAACCTTGATAACCTATGTCATGGGTAAAAGAGTAGTAAATAGGGGCCTTTATGTGAACACAAATCAAATTTCACTAGTCCCGGACTGTAGTCTTATGAGTAAATGCAATGATTCCTTACGACGGTGCAAACCAAAATTAATTTTCACTAACTTAAAGTTCCGACCTTTGGGCTTATGAGAAATAATTCTTTACGACGGTCTATATCGTAATAATGTTTATGAAAAGATCAATTGGTTTCATGAAGTTTCTCACTCACCGACTTTTCAGCTAATGGCCTATTACCCTGGTCATCGATTTAGTGCATTATCCATACACTTAGTTTAAATATTTTAATAACCGTGTGGTATATTTATTTAAATTGTTTATGAAAATAACATGCAAACTGCCAAAGGTTAATACATTTTATATAATATTAATCCTCTTAATAAATATGGATTATTAAGTAATAGTAATAATGTATTACATGTATATATATATATGCATGTAAACAATCGTAGCCCTATATAATTTGTAATAATATCCCCCTACTAAAAGTGTTATGACTAATCAGGCTTTAGGTATTTTAGAGCAGGGATTATTATTTTTTATGTAACCCGGTACAATGGTCGAGTTTTTTGTCCGTTCAAAACAGTAGACATTAATATGGACAGGCCAAGAAATACCTGAAAGCTGACAGAACGACTTCAATTCGATATGATTTCTTTGATCATTTTCATTCACTATGTTTCACTCACTCTTTTACAAGGTGTCAAAAAATATAAATTTTCCCATTGCAGAACATCTGATTTCAATTGTAATGTACGGCTTGCGGTTTCCGTGAATCAAACTTGTTGGGTGTGACTCTCCCCAGGTAAAGGAAAGAACATACACATGGCCGGACTCTAAGTCGAGCTTTCAACCACTGCCCTACATTCCGCAAATTTGTACTTTTAAAGTTTAGAGGAAATCAGTTAAAGTATACTAATTGACTGAGATCCAAGAACTGAAAGCATTGAATCATAATAAATAAAAGAACTTTAAACAATGCCAACTATAGATTTATAGATTTATTAAAGTCTGGTATAAAATAGATCACAAAACCGTCTCTGACCTAATAATCATTTATTTCGAGACTTTTGTCTGTACTGTCTTTCTTGATTCTGTCTGTTTGTTCTCTTTGTGTTAATCGACCTTGGGTCGACGAGAGAAAGGGCAAGGACAATAGGCACTTGCGCAATCATATGCGTACAAACACAATTATGTAATCGAACTATGTTTAAAACAATGAAATTTAAGTTCTAACTTAGCGTCCGTTCACTGATAATTTAAACGTCAGTTTGATTTTTTTAAACGGTCAAAACACCATCATGGTCTTTCCTAACATATTTTAAGATTTAAAATATAGCCACAGGAGTTTGACATTCGATATTGTACTACGAAAAATAGTCCTCTTTCTTTTAATAATATTTTTCTGGTCATGTGCCATAAGTAAGACAGACATTATACATGCAAAAAAACTGTGAAATTCTTGACATTAGCCTACAATCGTAGAGATATTCAAATTGTACACTGTGTCATTGATCAATCACAGATATGCAAAGACATTTAGTAGCAGAATGCTCAAATTATGAGACTGCAATTCTTAAGTGATGTACATAGACATTTTTCAATTTAACCTTTGTCAGCTATTGAGTAATTTATCCGGTGAAAATTTCATAGAGACTCTATTTAGCATCAATATTATAAAACATTTTATAAGTGATAACAATTTACAATAGTTATACATAAGACAATTGTGCCAATTTATTTACACAGTGTTAAAACATTATAAATTATGAACGGTCTACTTACAGACAAAATTACAAATGTGACATTCTGTCGAAACATAACATCATATACAAACATAGTTTATCTTGTTCATTTCCAGTTTACATTTTGTTTATTTGTTTAAACATGTACATTGTATTTTGTATGTTTATTACATTGTATATCACCTTAATGGTGGAAATAAAGAATAGTCTATTATAGAATGGCATGCTCCTATGATTTACCTGTTCAAATATTCTTGTATGAAGCGTTCCGGTGGTTGAATATGGTATGGCCCCTTATCTTACCAAAGGCTTTAAACGTAACCTTGATGGAAACAAATCTGGTTCCCTTTCCCTGTGTTAAGTTGTGACTATGTGATTACATGCTTTTTGTCAGCCTACACATGAAACCATTCATACTCGTTTATTCATTAACAAAATAATCTTGTCTTTTATGAATTCATATCGATAACCGATAATAAAGCTTACAGTTTTTGTCAATAGGTTCATTAAATGATTTCAGAGAAAACGTATGTCTAGAAATATACGTCCCTCCAGGGACAATGTGCTTGGGACAAATGTCCGTCACAATATAACTGAAAAATAGTCAAGACTCTTCGTAAGTCACCTGGTATTTTTGCAGTGAACCTATACGGTAGGATGCGCGCATAAGGATCGAGATGTTTCTGGATGGAACCGTACTAGATGCGCTGCAAATATGCCTGAGCAAGAAATTTACTTACAGTTGTTCCACTACACCAAGGTGTAAATGGGCACTGCGAGAGATCACTGGACTGAAGGTGATTTCAACGATCAGGGGTTATTGTACAAAATTGTTAATTCCGCTGATCATGTATATGGAAGCAGACTTTAAACCGCACTTTAACAAGTTTCAAACGAGCTGTCAGAACGTTAATTCACTTTTAGAAAATCGTCTGCAAGGAATTGAGTTGAGTCAGAATAGGCCCACGCAGAGATTAGTTTGAATTTTAATTCAAATGTTTAACAAATGAAGTTAACACACGCAATAAGGCAGACAATGAGATGAATAGAGTTATCAACAATATCATTTTTTAGAGATATAACTCAGACAAACCTGAATAATGTAATCTTGTTTTTTTATTTATATATCATCAATACACACCATGCAGACGAGACAAAACTTTCAACTAATATTTATTTATATTTCATTTATTTATTGGAGTTAACGCCGTATCAACACAATTTAGGCCATTTCACGGCGTCCAGCGCACCTAACCTAGCTTTCCTGGACCATTGTCTATAACCAGTACTCACCTACCCTTCAACAAGGCCGGCAACTTCTCCATATTGGATCATCAATGGAGGAAAATCGACATTATTGTCAAATTTTCATGGAAGGGTATAACCTCCCCGGGTGGGATTCGAACCCGCACCCCCTCGGGCACGAGTATCCAAATCCCGGCGCGCTACCAACTGCGATATCGACCCGGGTTTTTTAACTAATAACTTTTGTCATATAATAAGTATGTTAACAATACTGTCATAATTATAGATAGACGGGAGCAAGAGTTCATCGTGGACAGTGCGCTCGCCCTGTCTTCTCCAATGTTTCTTTTCGTTCTAAACTTCGACGCGCAATTAAACCGAGCTACAGTTAGAACTTTTTTGACAAGTCGAGCGACTCTGAATAGTTTTCTTTATTAGATTTAATTTTCTGTATTAAAATGAACATTAATAAATGATGTTTGTCGAAACAAGGGTTCATCTTGGACAGTACGCTCGATTTCTTCGATGTTTGTCGATAAAAGATTCGTAAATGCTTTTGTCCGTAAGTTGTGACAAACAAAATATAGATGCTTACCATTTTATGTTACAGTAATTAACTCAGACCTTAGACGTTCTGTATTCAAAAATAATTCTTTATTGTCTACTTAGACAAAACTAATTTGTTAAATTTATCAAAATTTATAAACTATGCATTATAAACTATACAATTCGAGGGCCTATGCGCAACGACTATGACAAGCACTCTTAGAGAGCTTGATGCTTAATATTTGTTTTTTTTATTTTTAGGGTTATTTTTGTAAAATTACTTGGACAATGCTTTGCACGAGCGATCACAGACAAAATATATAGAAAATGTCCTGTTGTTTCCTGGTCTCAGTTTGTTGTTATAAGAAATGCCCTTATATTTTCCTATTCCTCTAGTTCTAGACATTTATAATGGTGGTCCTAATAGTGGAATTTTATAGTACTTACCTCGCGTGCTGACAATGGCGGAAGATGTTTGATCACACTTGGTCTGTAGAGTTTCTCAAACTCATTTGGCTGTGCCACTGCAAAACCTGGCCTCTGAAAATATAGCAATATTTACATTTTTAGTTAAGAATAAGTCAGAAAAAGTAAACATTAGTCAATGATAATACTTAGTAGAATGGAAGATACGGGGATACAAGGGGCGAATACTGAAAGAGAGTAAACGTTATGGTGAAGTGGTAGGATGATTGATTTTCACACAAGTTCAGAGTTTAATTCCCTACTACCACGACAGATTATATCCTTCCATTGAATATTTTAAATGTATTGTTTACATAAACGAGCTGTACGTTTAGTTCTGTTCTATTCTATTCTATATTAGTGAACGTGATTAAACACTGTAATCAAGTGCTAAGTTTTTATTAGTTATGGGACAACCATACATTAGATATAGAATTCTAATAAATGAAAGATTATTATATTACCGTAGGTGAAAATTAAATATATTTATTGACAAAGCTCAAATTTCATTAAATAAACACGTAATGTAATTAAATACACACATTTTAACAATATTTCCCACCCAAGGAAGATAATATTTCGATGGTAACCTTTTTATTACGGTCTTACTGTGAAACCTCTCTGCAACAACCAGTACCAGGACATTTCTAGTTGGTTTAAATGTCGTGTAAACATAATAATGGTCATTTAACGTCGGCCGGCTCACCTAACCTAGCTTTTAAAGTCTCTTGTTTGTACCTTTTACCCTTGCACAAGGCAGACAGTATCTCCATTTACTTATTAATGGAGAAAAACGGTCATGTGTGTTCACTATTTTATCAATAAGGGACTTTAGTCAGTTATTTCCCATTGTATACTCTTCAAAAAGGTAGGTCCAATGAGTTGGATTACTCGGATTTTACCCTTACTTATCAATATCAATTTGCCAAAACTAAACATTTATAACTTTTTTGTAAATCATTTAATTTGTTTGCAATTCAAGATAAGTATTTTTAAGGTAAAGAACTATCTAAATTTCACCACTTCTGTTAATATGTTCATTACCAAGAAAGATAAAGATGGAACATTTTGTTATCCTTACATAGGACTTCAATGATAAAATCCGAGGATTCCAACTGTAAGGATCTACTTACCAATTGGATTGTTTCAGATTTTATCAGGGAAAGATAACTGACTAAAGTCTCTAATTCTTTGACTACCTTTCGGCCACCCCTTGTCTACTTTGACCAATTCCTTCTCTAATTTTAGCAAAGTTGCCACCGCTTTGGCTAGTCTGTCTAGATTTTTCTCGTTCATTTATTTTGATACAGTCTTCTAAGCGTTTCACGTAAACGTTTCTATGTGGAATACTTGTGAGATATTCTAGACGTTTCTGCTTGTTTGTTGTATTGATAAACCAGACTAATTTGTCTTACATAGTAAAAATGTATTATATGACAAAACCCGGATATAGTTTATATTAAAACTTGTCGATATGAGATTAGAAAATATTGGAAATGAAATTGAATTTCACGTAAAATGTGATCATATTGCTATTAATGACAAACAATGGAAGTTGTAAAACGTTTTATGCATTTACCCGATCTCTCATTATGTGAAAATTGAATTAATTACGAGACTGGGCCAAATTGTGAGTAATTCGGGATAGTTTTGTTATTTTGGAAGACTAATAATGTTTGTAAATGGAGTCTAGGCAGCCGTTATAGGCTAC
Organism: Mactra quadrangularis; assembly: GCA_025267735.1. Lineage (NCBI taxonomy): Eukaryota > Metazoa > Mollusca > Bivalvia > Venerida > Mactridae > Mactra > Mactra quadrangularis. The sequence continues at coordinate 27,368,536 of CM046302.1, forward strand.
CTCTTTTCTAAAAGTTCTACGTTTTCTTGTGTCGTTTGGTTAACACTCTTTATCTCGTCTTCTTTTGCTACAACCACTTAGAGTTTAGTCCACAATTTCCTTGTATAAGTCCTAAGACAAAGTCCTGTTTTTTCCTATAAACTGATTCACATATATCCATGAAACAGAGAGTCCAGTAAGCATGGTTTGCTTCCAGGTAGGAATGTTATTTACGCCGAACACGGGGTCAATATGGTATGGCCTTTTTTAACATGTCCTGTTAGTGACAGCAGTATATTGGTTATAATAAGCAGCCACTTTATGGTCCGGAGACTATCACTCGGACCACTGCCACCACAGTCTTTAAATTCGTACAAAATATCTCCACACACGCTGTTATTTAATTATATACAACGTATTGTCAACGACCTCAACAAAGGGTCTCGTTTAAACAATCCTACACAAAGTAGTAACCATGATTTTATATAATATTAATATTATCTAAAAGTATTTATATTAATAATGTACATTTATATGGGGGGCTGTATATTGAAGTGTTATTTTATGATATTGACAAAAACTTGCCATTGAAAGTTATACTGTACATTTTATGGGCTCTGGTGCCAGTGACTTGGAAGTGTCAAAATACACCTTCGTATAGTCCAATGCTTCTGTTTAATCGCCGTCGTATTGAAGTAATGGTAAAATAATTGACAAACAAAGTTAATATTTGAATAGAAAAAATGTCAACAGAAACTTTCCCCCGCAACTTAATTTAATTTGATCACAGAAATGTTGTTTAAGTAAAAAGTTACATGTATTGACCAAACATAAATGTCACATGTATATTTATCTTAGTAGGTTCAGCCCGCCTGGCTAGTTTCTTCAGCAGCACATCTGACGGCAAATCCAGGGTCCGTGGGTGTATTTTCTGATGGTAATATATATTTCTTCTTTGACAGAGTCTGTGGTAACGTGATCTATTATAGAGACAACTAAAATGAAACAAAATTTGTTTCCACCGATTTTTCTTTCCAGACAAATGATTGCATGACATTAATTTAAATGGTGAATAAAATTACTACAACTTTTCTTTTCCCGAACTATTTCATTTGGTCCTGTGAGTTTCGATCGTAAGCTCTAATTCCCCCGCACCAAAATTTGGTTAATCAGTATTCAAAAAGATTTGCAAAAAATATTCGTGCAGGAGGTTTAGAGCAAACAAAGAACTTGACGAAAAGCAAGTGTATGTTTACATTATAAAGATCACGTGATTGTATACCCTGGTTGTGATTGGTCATTAATTATTTTCAGCTTCCTATTACAATCTTACCAAGTTTCTAAAGAAAAACAGCTGCCAGTCGTGCTTAGTTCTGGTTAATAACAATTATTTGGAGATTTAAGCTCTTTACTCGCAATGGTTAGTAAATGGGTGAACTCACCGCTGCTATATTACAGCCAAACTGTCGAACAGAGGTACATGAGACAAAGCAAAACAAAAACCACACTGAAGCCTGACAGATCTAGTATCATAATTAAAAGTCAAATAAAAACATGGATCGGAAATTGATTAAATATATTTAGTAAACACTCTTTTAGTTCTACCCAGTGTCCAGTGTCGGTCTTCTTTTCTTCTTCATATAATCGTTTATTTATTTAATTTCACAATGACCAATATTTATTTATGTAAACAATGGAATATTCTATATTGTTTGCAAGACGCGGTTGTAATGTAAATATAGTATACTTTCATACGGCTACTGTTCATACAACTCTTAGCTGATCTCAAGTTTTTCAATACTGAATTTAATTTTATATGAAAAATCAAACTTCTCGCCGACTATAAGAGACCCCCTTATATTTGAACTATAAAATTGAAATTTAGGCGTTGACTTGTTAAGAATGTTTTGAGTACTTAAATATGTCATTATATTTTAATCGTATGTTTTTGAATATGTAATTATAAGTATTCATTAAATACGCAAAGTATTAATTATAAGCATTGATAATTTATGAAATGAATTCCTTTCCATTGTGATCTTGTGGTGAATAAGGTAACAGTTTAGAATTCAGGACATCTTATTGTCAAAATAAGCTTAAAATCGTAAAATAAAATGCAGTTTAGTTTAAACATATTCAATAGACAAAATACAATTATTTTAGTGTTAAAATACATTAGATACTGTAGTGCAGTGTTCTCAAAATTGGCAAAAAATTAAAAAGGAAAGAAATTGCCTCCGAACTGCCCTAGAAAGCCTAATACTCTTCTATTTGGGCATATTCAACACAATTTTACTGAGAATACTGATAATGTTAAAGGGGTCTCTACACAAATTCCCAAAAGTTAGTTACGGACAGTCACCTATCACCTTGGTTATTTTAAAATCATTGGATTTGCTGATTATTGAGTCCAAAATGCTGAATTTTAAACGAACATGGTTCCTATATAGTTTGTCAATTCCGGTTTTAAGACCATCGATTTTGACGATCCTTAATTGGAACTTGATTGTACTAAAATGATGTGACAGTCTATCAGGACTAAGTTTTTTTTTAATATAATTTCAACCGCGAACCATTTTATTTTCAATTTAGAGTTAATACCTTTTCACATGTACAGCAAAGTTCCACTACTAATATCACACAAATCGATGGTCGTTATAGCAGGGCGGTCTTAATATAGGAATCATTTTATTCTAAAATTAAGCATTTGGGACTTTAAAATAGTAAAAAATCGCATGATTTTAAAAATAATAAATGTGGTCTTAATAGTGGAACTTTACTGTAGTTTGTTTCATTATTTTCATAATATCGCTTCGAGTATTGAACTTTTAGACAAGTGTATTATAATCCCGAACAAGTTGATTTTATATTCCTTTTGTCAATGGCCAAGTGGAAACAATTTGTACTTCCACACTGCTCGGTTATGTTGACAACGGTTCCAAGATAACGGCTCTTCGAAATATTTGACTTAATTTCATTATTTACACAAAAGTAATGATTTTGTTTTAAGAATATATAAAACAGTAAACACAATGCCTCAACGACCAAACAAACCCGTTTTTATCGCACAAGATTCGAAAGGATATCGATTTAAAACATGATACAAATATATTTATTGTTTAAGATATTTTTGTATGTAAAAATACAATACACTCGGTCTTGTATTCCTTTCTTTATATGAACCGTTCTACCATTTGATTAATAAAAAATAAAAGTTAAAAACAAAATAAGAAAAATAATAAACCGAACCTGTTTATGAGGCATCGTGAAAGTTTTATATAAATAAATCCATTAAAAAAAATATTATTTAAAATCCAAATTTTTATTGAAGTTCACATGATTTAAATTTTCACTACTTTAAAACATAGGTACACTCTAAGTAAAATCCACCGATCTACTGTCATGTCGATATCATTATCTATAATTCCCGTGGACGTACCACCATGGATCAATATCAGTCTACTTTCGTTTACATTCGGGTATAATTCGTTAATCCTTTACCCATACATACAGATCGACCATAATTGAATCATAAGAGATAAGTAGCATAGCCTTTTTTGTCACCATAAACACATTAGTAGTGAAATAATTCGTCGTCGTATTGTAACACTGATATAAATTAGTGGTGCTTTTCACAAAAATTATGACGGAAACATTAATCGTAAGTCAATTTCATATTATTAGCTGTTCGAAGTCAGATGGGTAATAAGCATAAAGTTCTATGATATGATATTCAAAAGGTATACACTAATCTACACAATTCTGTAATATTTGGAATTGATAAGCAAAAAAATGATTATTAATGTTTCTTGCTTTTGACTTACGAAGATTTTTTTCGTAAGAATTTTTGTGAAAAGCACCACAGTTTTTTAAACCCTTTAAGGAAGCCTTAAAACTGAACCTTGTTGCAGTCAAACACTACATGTACATGTATATCTTTTTCAGTAAGAGTAAACTAGTGCACTTGGTCCTTAAATTTTGAGATCTGACCAAACTCTTACAGAATGCACATCGTCGATTTTTTAGGTAATACAAAAAAAATCAAATAATTGTAGTTTAAAATGAAATGTAATGTTATTTGACGAAAATACAAAATCTATATTGTGTATCGTAGTGAAAATATCAGCTTGAAAAATGTCAACAGAATACTGATTATAATGTAATAGGAGATTCATGACTATAAGACCCTTGAAAATATGATTACTCAGTGAAATCATTTTCGTCAAAATTGTCAAAAATACTCGTCATATTCGCGACGTCATGGCAACGTCATAAATAAAATATTTTTTTAGAAAGACAAATATTTTGTATAGTGTGATATTTATTTTCAAGTTTTTTTTATAGTAACCAAACATTACCGGCAAACTTCTATGTTTATTTATAGGCGGATCCAGCGGAGGGGTCAGGGGGGTCCGGACCCACCCTGGAATTTCCAAAATGTACCAGTCCATATGTGTATTTCTTGACTGTATGTCTTTTTAAGTAGCATGAAGAAAATTTCCTCGGTGCTTAACACATATTTAATGGTTATGTTGTTTTAGTATTAATATACTGCATTATTCTGCCAAAAGAGTATAATGTGGTTGTGGTTCGAAAGTTTGGACCCGACTAGAAAAAGTTCGGACTCCCCTAGAAAAAGTCCGGAACCCCCCCCCCCCCTCTAGAAAAACGATTCTGGATCCGCCCCTGAAATTTATGTATCCTTTTTCTATAGAGGAAGCACATTCTCATATAAACAATAACTTATCACTTGAACAAAGATGAATATTTTAGTTAAGATACGCTATGAAGACCACCTTAGTTATTGCAAAACCATGCAATTGTTAACTATTTTTCAAGTCCAAAATGCAAATCATTTGTGAAGAAAAAAAATCACATTTCGCTATCAAGACCACCGATATGTTATAACTACATGTATAACAAGAACGTCTAATATTACTAAGGGAAATAACTGTGTCGGCTGTTGTATTTTAATATAGTTGATGTACCTACCTTGGATCAAACATTTTTCAATAAAAAAAACTAATATTTTAACAAACTGCATAGCTTTCATAGCGCTTCTCAATAATGCTAACTAATGTAAAAACAAAGGATCTTAATAGGATCCTACAATGAACATAACACCAATTTGATTATTGGTGCTCTTCCTGTTTACTTCAGTGACAATCAAAACAAAAAACCCAACTTTTTCTTGTACATTTTTATTCAAGTAATACATAACTACATTTTGTATTCAGAAATCAACATGTAATACATATTGTTTTGAAGGTCTGTCCACAAAATATTTGACCATGTAAGACAAGTTCAGAAAAACTTTAATAAAATCTATAACCATTTAGACCTATAGACCACAATAAATTAGCATACATATTTACATTTTTAAGGAGGCGAATGGTGGCCACCCGATGACATAAACAGGGCGTCCACTGGTTCTCTATCACCAAAATATAGGAATGGTTTAAAATTATAGGAATTTTTATAACCAAAATATAGGAAAATATAGGAATCAGAAAACAAGAAGCCTGTGTAGGTTTAGCCTCCTCCTCCACTCCCTACACCTTTTTTTTATTTTACTTAAACAAAACATTAACACACAATATCTAAATTGTAAAATATATGCAAGTTTTAAACTAAACACCATGTGAAACATAGACTTAATACTGACTGATCATACAGTGTTCACAATCATATTTTGACTGGTAAAAAATGGTTGCAACACAGTGTAAGAAGTCCTCCTAGGACATAACAGAGATCATACCATAACAATAATGAAAATTGACAAAATATATTGATTCCTAACTGTAGTTTTAGTAACAAACTTCTGGTATGCTGCACTATGAATACTAGTTTCTTATGCTTAAAAATGTACTACAATTAGCAATGGTTCTATCCTTGGACAAAAGAGAACATTTACCCAAATCAAAGTCAACTGAACACATACTTAAGTTTTAACAAATCACTGGTTATTTGGCCATTGATATCACAATAAAAAGTGGAAAAGAATAACTAAAAAAACCCCAGTGAATTAAAATGAAAAAAAAATGCTAGTATTTACATGGCACAATACAAACACATACTTTTGTGTTCACAAATGTACATTCTTAAAAATGACATGTCCTAGAGAGTGCATCTATTCCAATCTAACTCAATTAAATCATCAGCACAAATGATCAGATGCCATCTTTGTATGTAAATTGCCATGAAAGACTGTGTATACAACTTTACACGAACAAGTTAAAAATATGGCCTTATTTCTTTATGCCACTGGATGATTTCTTGCCTTTACTCTTGTGTTTCACAGAGCTAGATGATGGTTCTTGGGCAGGGTTGCCACACCTGTAAGAATGTTGTATTCTGAAAGAAATTTCTATTACATGGCCCTCTGTAGGATATTGAAAGATCTCCTGGGCACATTTAACAAATATTTTCATTCAAAATACATCTTTCTTAGCTTACCCATTATAATTTTTGTAAAAATATAGGAATTTATAGGAATTTAGGTCAATTATAGGAAAATATAGGACAAAATAGGAGAGTTGTCAAAATATAGGAATTTATAGGAAAATAAAGGAGAGTGGACACCCTGCATAAATGGTCCATTTTGGTTGGATTTTGGCTGGTTTCACTTTGGGTAATTTTCCCCTAAAAAACTGATTTTCATCAAAAGATATTAAGTAAGGTGTCATAGAAATGTGTCCCCTGTGATACTGGAGTTAGAAGGTGGTGAAGTGATCCTCCATGCAAGAAAAAAATCAACAGATAAGGAACGGTGTTGTTTAACTGTATGGATTATAACTTGAACTCTAGAAAATAATTCATTTGACAAATTTAGCCATGAAGATCATGCGTTAATTTTGTACCAACATCAAATTACATCCATGCAGTAATGATTTCTAATCGTTGATATGTGTAATTGTGTATACACGTATAGTCTAAGAAAGACAACCCTTAAAAACATGTGTGTTGTTCACTTATGTTTTGTAGTTATCTTCCTTTATAGATATACAGTAAAATCTGAGAATACTACATAGCACCAGGACAGACATTATACTGTCTGGTTTTCTCAACTGTCCAGTTTTCTCAAAGTGAGATATAATTTAGAAATATTTTCTGAATCAAAAATTTTGTGCAGTTTTCTCAACTTTCACTTATCACAGTCTAGGAGATTCTCAGCTTCTTGTGAGCATGTATTTATAAATGTTCAATCATTGTCATAGCATGTCAGCTGTATTTTGAAGATTAAAAGTTCTAAAGATTAGAACTCCAATACTGATTCATACAAGTAATTAACTCTAGTGCTGCTGTAAGCATTGATCTATTTAGATCAATGGCCATAAGTATGAATCATAAAGCCCACCACTTCAAACAAACGATTAATGGTATACCAATTTTGACTTTTTTGTAATCATAACAGTCCTAATATTTTCACATCATCCTCACAAATGTTTTCAAAATATCTGGAAGAGGTAATAATGATATCATTCCTTGAACAGATTGATTTTTAGAACACTTTAGATTCATTATATGTTTCCTTATAGCGATTCTACAAGTACTTTTCAATGTCATCGGTTCTCTTACTATACTTTTCACTGTATGAAGCAGTGTGTCATCCCAATGCAGGGATTTAGCAACATTGAATAGAGTTGTTAAATGAGAACTGGTCACTTTGTACCCAGCTTCAAGCAATATTTTTACATTGTCAAGGTCACCATCAATCCATAATGAAAATAACACAGAATTTGAATAATGTCCAGGGTAATACACTAATCCTTCTGTTTTGTCTAATGCACATCCTCCTTTAAGTAGAAGTCCAATAATTTCTTTACGATTATATAGGATAGCATGATCCAAGGGTGATAAAAGTTCTTCATTGAGTGTATCAAGGTTTGCTCCCTCTGAAATTTAATATCATTTTCTGTAATTCTGTTTTGTTTCATTAGGTTTAAAGGGTCTGTATACCCCTATTTCTTTTTATGATTCAATTGACAAAGCTTGTAATGTATTAACCTGTCTCCAGTCAACTTGCACAAACTTACAAATACTAAAGTGGAGTTTTGCGTCATAGCAACACATTGTATAGGTGTTATCCCAGTGGCCAGTTGAACTACTCATTGTGCTTGGAAAAGCTAACATCTTAACTTAGCTGTTAACCAGTTACAAGATGCATACTAGGAGAGAGAATGGCTTCAGAAATTAATTCATAAACAAAGTCCATGTATTAGTAGTCCCCTGCCATGGAATTGAACCCTTGATCCCTCAATCAGTAGATTTGTGTGCTACTAACCTAGCTAGCCAGGCTTACATACATTGAATTAATTAAAATTTAGCCTAGTCACCAAAGCATGAATTATCTCAATTCCGCCAATTTGCACAAACTTACAAATACAAAAGTTATAATAGACATACCATGTATTAGATATTTAACAACGTGTGGTTTATTGGCATGTACTGCATGAAATAAAGGAGTACATTCACCACAGTCCTTGCAGTCTAACATTGAACCAGCTGCTAACAACTTCTGCGCAATCTCTGAAAAAAAATAGATACCTCGTAAATACATACATATTTCTGATTTAACATCATTTTCGTTTTCCTTGGTCAAATCTTCTTCCTTAGTACTACACCATAATTTCAATAAATTTGGGTAAAATACCTTACATAAAATTGCTTCTCCTCAATGTATATAAAACTTAGCGGGCGTTATTTCACCATATTTAGGCAGAGGGCTGTTGAATTGTGATAGTGGCCCATTGATATGATAATGTGCGTCTGAAATTTCACGGAGCAAAAAATTTGACACCGTGTAAAAGTTTATGCAATTAGTTTCGATTTATTAAATGTTTAACAATGTTCATTTATTGCTTTTGCAAAAAATAAAGTGTTAAAAATGTGCGATATAACTATAGTTTCAACTTTCGGCTTTGGTCAACTATGTTATAGGGCTGACCGGTCAGCCACTATTAGACCAGGAGGCCCTCGGTGGTGTGTACTTTTTCTTACATACATGTAGTATAGTCAAGAGTTTTTAACTGTGGATTTTAGAGAGCGCCTGTGAGGCGTGGTAATGCTAACTACAGCTCTTTAGGTTTTTTGTTTGGGCTGCCTCTCCCTAAGCCTTTTCTGTCCCAAAAGCATCCACAAGGCAGTGAAGCTATTTACCTATGGCTGGGGGCCTGTTCAATGGCATCAGTATATGTCTATATGTCATTTAGCATGTCATGCCGCATGTCTCGAGGTAGACATCCTCCAAGTCCACTTGTCGATCCTAAGCATGCATCCTAACACAGGGCCACTCCAATTGTTAAGTTCAACAGAAAAATTGTCATTTTAAAACAATCTTCTATGGCTTAAATGAAAGTGAAACATATTAAAGCCTGATTATTATGAGAGTAAATAAGTTCATGTACCTAAATTTCCTGACGAGCATGCAGTATGTAGTGGTGTTTCCCCATAGAGGTTTGTACATGAAATGTCAATACCATTTTCTATTAACAAATCTACAAAAGTATCTTTGCCCTAGAAATAAATAAAATATAACATTTAGTAAATAAAGTTGATTATACATGTATTTGTGTAGTTTAGTATTTATAGTTGTTTTCTATGTGTTTTCTTGAAATTTGTTTAAGTTTGGAATAATGCTTACATCATACAGTAAAAGTTCATTCTCTCGAACACCACCAGCTCGAATTAATTGTCTGAGTCGAACACATTGTCTGGCACCGATCAATTTCCCGTCTATATCTATATAAAACAACCTCTTCTGAGTCGAACAGGACAGGGTCGAACTGTCGATCCAATATCACGGTCCAGTGGTTTACAAATACACTATAATACTATTGTCTCTTTCGAACAATAGATTTTCACACATCAGCGACAAAGGTCTGATCGTAGGTATTGTTTGTGACGCGTGATAACAACACGGCGTGAAAATCGCTCAACATTAAATTTGTTAATTGATTTTATTTGTCAAAATATTTTGTTGTGTGATCACATTGTCACACAAAAATGCTTAACAATAGAATTGTTTGTAGATTGCACATTGTTGATGGACACTAGTTATAAAGTGTCATGGTATGATTAAAAATCAAGAATAAAACGAGTAACTAAGACCTCGCTAAAACAAATGAATTAGCGCGTATACAGCTTGTATGTTTGTTTTAATTATGATAAAAATTGCAAACAAAATGTTAATGCAATTTCAGTATAAATCAGTGCAAATTTACGATCGGTCTCAATTCAAAATGTTAGAACAGAATATACCCACAGATTCAACGACTGAACAACTTAATGAAGGACCCGGTAACGGGGGTATAGCTAAGTCAGTCACAGGAAGACACAACAAAGCTGATCATGTTCATCTCATATACTGCTACTCACCTAAATCATAATGATGTTCATAAATGTATAACGAACAACAAATAAGTTATAAGCAAATTAATTGCAGTTTGTACTGACTATGTTCACAAGACACTTGAATGAACCGTGTGTTCGGGTTTTATATTAAACCAAGGGTGATAACGAATAAAAACAATTAAAAATCAAAGGGAAGTAATAACGTCGAACTCGGACGAATATTGGCAAGGTCGAACACCTGCCTGTCTCGAATTTTTTTCCACGTCCCTTCGAGTTCGAGCCAGCGAACTTTTACTGTAGTTCTAAAATAATTATCTCAGAAACTGACACAATAAGAACATTTATAATTGAGTATTTATATTATAGTAATTAGGGGGATAACACCATGTTAACACAAACTACAGTCATTTTACATCGGCCAGCTGACCTAACCTAGATTTCCTGGACCCTTGTCCATAATCTGCACTTACCTACCGGTACTCATTCAAAAGGTAGACAACTTCTCCATATAACTTATTATAGGAGGAAAACCTACATTTTTCAATAATCTATTGTTGATGTTTTCATGAAAGTGTACATCAAGCTCATGCTGGCTTGAAGTTGAACCCTTTTGAAACACCATAGAAGATTCTAACAGTCTAATTATTTTCAAGGGCCCTATAAAGACCATACATAGGGTCCATGGTATTTTCAATGACAGCATGATGTACAAACTACTACAGACATTTTCGCTAGGACTTAACTATGCTAAACTGGTACACTGGACATTGGTACACAAAATATACCAATTTACATTTTATTTACCAATCTGCTCTAAGACTTACCTGAGCAATGGCCAGATGAAGTGGACTTTCTGACAGAACTGTTTCTCCAGTGCAGTTTTGATCTCGAATTTTTTCAGTCATAAGAATTTTTTTCATTGATTCGTAATCTCCTGAAAAAAAGATTTTCAGTCACTAGAAAAAAGTACTTCAAAATCAAATACATAACTGATTATTTTATAATACAGTTTGTTTGCAGATTGAGTTATTCATGGGTTGAGTTGTACCGGACACATTGGTATGAGCAGGGAGTCTCTGGTATGAGTCATGGTTATCAAAATAAGAGTTATTTGGCGTGGAGCAACAAATATTTAACATTGATCTGTCAACACAAGCACAAAAAATTGTTCACAACCAGGAGAATGTCCCTCAGACTGACCCGAAATTGTCATGCGCTAACTAGGTCATATAGTCTGCTTAATTGTCATACAGTAATTAGCTGAAAAAAATCAATGAATTTAATTGTGTTCATCCATAAATTTCCTGCAAAATAATGTGCAATTAGTCCATATTGTACCTTAATTGTGGATATAAATCGGTGTTTTCTCAAAGGCATGGATGAAAGGATCACAAACTTTCACTTAGGTCGGAAACAACGCTGTAAAATGTTTCTAGACTATGAGTTCCGGTAGAGAAATGTCAGCATCAAAAGTTTATGTTAAATAAGCTAAGTGGTTAGTTTACATGATTATCATATAATCTAAATATTGCATTATTAGGGAATCATTCATCCTATTAAAGAGAATGAAGGGAGTCAGAGGCCCTGAGCCCCAATGAATTGGTCTCACCCTGATGGACGAAACGTGATTGGAGCATCTTTTCTATTATTTCTTCCTTTTTCTATAGCATTGCATACATTCATCTGTGTGGGTCTATTTTCTCTCTTTCACTATCCTTTCCAACTTTCTTCTTGCCCACCATTGAAGAAATGTCAATCTGTGACAGCTCAATGTATTAATGTAGATGTTAATGTAGATGTAGAGAAATGACCTGGCATTGTAGTTTACCCGGAACTGTCAAGTTCACTGTAATGTACTTATTAAATGACCTGTATAAACAACTATTAATTTTTGTGATAGGCAGTCATTACTTTTATTTTCTCGAGCACATGCCTTATTTGTTATGACTTTAGTTTATGTAGAGTAACTTACGAGTAATTTTCACTAGCCTAAATTTATCAATTTTTACTTGTCCCAGTTTTTTGGCTATCAATTACATAAGAGCACAGGTGTCAGACACACTTTTTTATTCTTATTAAATGTCTATACAAATAAAACGAAAACGTATGAAGAATTTACTACATAATTGAGAGATAAACCTGTCAGATTTTGGGTCCCAGGGTGGGCCCAGTGCGATTTGGTCTTGGGCCGAACGACCTGTTCCCGTTATGCATAAAACTGTTTACCTTTTTTGACCGCTTGACACATGAGTGACCAAACTGTTGTATTTTTGCGTGTCAGTTGCTCTTCTTCCCTTTGCATTCTGAATAAATGCCTCGATATTTTTAATAGAAAATACGGAGATTGGTTTGTTTACTAAATAGTTACGGACAAGTATTAGTCCGGGTATCAAGTTTTTATTCTTGCCGAAAAAAGTTTATACTGCGGTCAATTGTTGTGGAATTTGCGGTCAAGAAATAGCGATGCATACATGTTAAGTAGTGGTTCGTTTGTTCAGGGACTCTATTTAACATAGGGGCCTTGTTTTGTTTTAATGAAAAAAAAAACATTTATGATAAAATCATAGGAAATTCTTTGTAACAAGACAGGTATTTCAAAGGACTACCCATTTTTCTACCCACCGACCGTTTCATCGCTAAAATCATGACAAAAATTTCGTCAGCACAGAGTCTCTGGTTAGCAAGATGTTCTCTCTTAGACCTCCATTAAAATGTCTTGCCACTAGGTGATATAAAATTTATTTCATACGGTCAAGATATACATTAAATGAATCTTGATAACTAAACACTCCATAGTAAATGCTGATAAACGAACGAAAGTAACTGGTCCAGAATATTTTCTATGAACAAAACACAGCGGCTATGCACACGCACAAGGTTATTGTATTATAATCTTTTCCTTTTAAATGATTTATTTATTAACTTCAATACGGAAACGTCTTTTTTTAAACCAGGTATGGTAATGTTATCTGGTCCCATCTGGCCAAATACTTTTACAAAAATACTCAACAAATATTAAATACCGAATCCATACTTTAGATTAAATTGACGTTAAGGCTGACTTTTTTTCACCCAGGATTAATTTTTTTATACGCAACCCCACCAAATGACCGCTCAAAGACATAAATAGCCCATAAATAGTACGATTTTTGTGGATTTACTTAGCAGAACGCCAAAAAAAAAACTGGCCTTTATTAAATTATATCACGAGAGGGGCCAGGAATTGGACCACTGTTTGCAGACAAAAGGTGCAAAATGACGATAGAATTTTCATCGGAAAAGTTTGGATACATCGCACATTTATGCGAGGAATTACAACTGTTTTACAGCAAATTACCTCCGGGCTTTTGAAATCCTTTATTTTAGTACTTAGTATTTAAGCGTAAAATTCGACTGACAACTAAAGACCAAATTTGGAAACTGAAGTGCGTTTATGCAGCATGTGTATCGACGCACTTTGGGGTTCATGGCTTGATTTTGACCCACAATAACATTTGACCCCCATTGTGCGTTGCTGCATAAAGCCTGAACTGCAAACTTGCAGCATTTCATTGGAACTTATATACGACAGTCCATCCTTACAGGTATTAATATAATTTTAGAATTATTTGTAATTTTGTTTGCTTGAAACATTAATTTTGTTCAGCGTTGTTGTCAATTTTCATGCTGTTAAACGCTCAGTGAATTTACAACTATTATCCTCCGTCATTGAGTTACTGTCACCAGTCTTCCCCATTTCCCTGCTGAGTGAAATCTCTGTTTGTACAGCCGACTATGAGATTGTCCGCCACCTCGACAAGTAATACCGTACACCTTGGTAAAATGAAGCAAGCAATCACAGGTCACGGCAACGTCGCTGACAGAATGCATTGATATGGTACTGCTTTGTTCGTTTTTAGCGCTCTTTCTACTTCTGGAACACGGTTATATAATTTATCATATGCTTACAAGTCGAATACCGGGATTTATCGATGAAATAAAAATCGGCATTTCACTGTTTTGAAACAATGAAAATAAATTTGTTATTTTTCACTGTTTGGGTGCGCCGTTCTGATGACATATCATACTTAAACTTAACAAAAAGCCAGTTTGAAGCATGTAATAAACAGAAAATTTGTTCATTTCAGTGTAAGATCTATTTACTTCACTTGTGAAATAAAAATCGATCTTACACCGAAATAAGCGAATATCCTCCATTTATTATTATTATATTATAAATACTTAATAGTAGTTCAGTATCATGTGACACATTTGAATGAGTTTAATAACTCTTCACATCAGAGCGCTGAAACCACTGAACAAACGATTAATTTAAAGTTTACCATCAACTGCAGTAATGTCGATCAGAGCTGAGGATGAACAAGTGTAAAAGATGGGGTTTTTTTATAAGGGAGTTGATTTTCCAAATAGTAACATCAGAACTCTTAAAATCGTTCAATAAAAACTGAAACATGTAGGCTCTCAAATTTTTATTTTCAGATTTAAAATAAAATTACAAAATAAATCAAAATATATATCACAGACATGTTGTAAATAAATGAATAAATTTTATATATAAGTAAAATTAATACTATCGTTTATTAAACTGTCACCAATATACATGTGTAAAATTAATAATAAGTAAAAGTGTTAAACTAGCTAGTTTTCATAAATGCTCTTTTAATATATTAATATAGAACAGAAATAATTGTTATTGATAGCCAATCTCTGCACAGCAAAGTCGATTAATGCATTACAATAAAACTGTAAAGAAATAACATAAACAGTACTGTAGTAAGTCATAATATCGTATTGAAACAAAATCAAGGTCAATTAACAATTTGATGGTAATTAAAAAAATGTAACTTTTATATAGAGTAAAAATAACATGATGTTCTTCATATTTAGATCTACGCCCAGTTTGATAAATGGAATGAGGTAGTGGAAAAAAGATTCATTGTTTTTTCCTATAATATTCCTATAGACAACCTGCACGGTCCCGATTCACAGAAAATTAAGATCGGAGTAAGATACATTCACTTGCATGTACAGTGCTATATCCAAAAGTTTTGAGTCAAAAAGAAGTTTCAATGTTTTATTTTTAGAAGCTATTTTTTATATACATTTGTATTAAGTAAAGTTGGGGATAAAATGAAAACACAAACAAGAATGTATCACATTTATAAGACAAAGGACCCTATATGTATATAAAGGGTCCTTGATAAGCCTAAGCATCTGACTCTAATAGATCGAGACCGTGCATGCTGTCTGTGATTCAAACTCCTCACAGTGATTACGTCACGCATTATTGATTAAACAAAGGGAAGTAACCGCGACAAGAAGTTCGCCTGTGATTTTATCTATATGTTTTACAATATTTCACACCCACAACAACATTGATGAGGATAATCAGGAGCATAGACTCTTCTTTCTGTTCCATATACCCAATATCTTGTATTATGTTCCTCCCATTTATATTTGACCTCAGTTACTGGTACACCACGTAATCTTTGTCTCTGAAAATATAACATATAAAATTAACAAGTCATTTGTTACCTGTGTAACACACATTGAGACTAGCGGGGGCTTTGATTTTTTACCAAGCATATCCATAGTAAAATCTCTGCAAATTCCACACCGGGAATATCAGGGATTTTGTTAGACAAATTAAATAAGATCAATACTTATCTAGTCATCTAAGGGAAGTAATAACTGTCTCCTACGTTTGTTTGTCCATAAAATGTGCATACATGAGCTGTGATATAACAATACATATTAAACAATTTTTACTGCTAATTGGAATATGATTTTAACAATCAATGTCGGCTATGAAGAACATTTATAATTGAATTCATAACTTAAAATGCATAAACGTAAGTTAATTAGTTATATTTTTCCGCTGTAATGTTCACTAACTTATACTGAATGTATTAACGCTGGTTTTTATTACTTAGATCTTACATATTTAACCCGTATGATGATTACACTGTTTTTCCTGTATTACTATCATAATTCCAGAGTGAACAAATACCATAAAAAATGTCCTATCATTTATCAAAGTTTATCGCAGCCAAAGGGAATTAATCCATATAAAAACAATAGCATTCGTGCAAAAAATGCTTCTCTTTGACTGTATTCGAACATAAAAAAGTGAAGAAAATCTGATTAGATATTTACCTGACTCAGGATTTTTTCACTTGGCCAGGCACCACGATGAGCATTTACCAATCTAACAGAATTGTCATTAATCTCTTTCACTGGATAGGAAACAATTGGCCACACCTAGAATGAGAAACAAAAAGTACAAGACAACGTATACACTAATGGGCGACAAACATTGTCTAAACTTCCCGCAGCGGTTATATCCACTTATTAAGTGAATAAAGAAGCAACAAGCGACTTTACTGCTACATTGTATAATGAATCCATATTCAGTAGAGTTTCACACAAAGACGACTATGGTTATTGCAACAATCATGGAATATTTGATGATTTTTAAGGTCCTTATGAAGACCGTTCTGCTATCTAGACTACTAATTTGATGATCCTGATAGTGGACTTTTACTCTAATATATCATAATTGCTAAAAAACGGCTGACCACGACGTTTTATTCTTGTAAAAAACTAAAAAATGTGCAGTTTTTATGGGAGTAAGTTATTCTAGTTCTGGCTTCCAAAACTTTATAAGACGCTTTTTTAACATTTTGACTTTCATCAGATGCGGCATTAATGTTTTGGATCAGACCCGTTGTGAAACCTCACCAGAATAACACCCATTCGTTTAAGCTCGTTTTTCTTATCAAATAGTATACCCATTTAGTAATTAGTTTGTGTGCATTATTCAATCGAAGCTGTACGAGATCTCGTTTTAATCAGAATTTTCGGTTATGGGCGTTAGCGAACATAGCAGAGTTATTCCGATTGATGCCGGAAATTCCAAATAAAAATCTATTTTAAAAAATTTAATTGTCAACAAAGTCATTTGGTTCCTTGCTATTAAAGATTTTATTTCTTATCTATCTTATTAAGTTATTAATGTTATTCAAATGAGTTCAGTAAAACATGTGACCATCTTTGCCAACTAATACAGTCTATTTTTAGATTCATAATTCTGCTAAGAATGCTCGTTCTGTCGGACTGCGACTATAATGCGATAATTGCTAAAGGAATTCGCATGAGATTTTGTGCAGTATTTTTAATCGGACTGACTCGGTTTTGTTCGTTAGATAAATCAAATGCATCTTACCATTGGTTTAACATCTTCAAATACTAGTTTTCCACCTACTGTACGTACAAGCTCATCAGGCATATCGGTACCTTCTAGAATAAAGTCTTCTAAGTGGTTGGTACTGTAACATATAGAATATTAAACTATTACAACGCGGAATCACAGTATCCGGACTCATAGTCGCCGTACTTATCGGCGATCTAGCCTCGCTTTGTTCGATTAGTTCGATTTTCAGACGTCTGTTAAATTATTAAGCCTGCCATAGCAGACGATTGCTATTTATATACAAACTGAACAATTTCCATTATTACTTAGGTCTGATATTACTTTAAATATTTGTTTGGCCTGACAATTCCATTCTCGTACACATAGGTTATCGAGAAGATTGAGAATTGTGGTCCAACTGACCGGTCCAAAGACATGCATATTCCATATAGTCAAGTTTTAACTCTAAAATATAGTAATGAAGGCCATGGTGTACAAGTAATGTTAATATACTTACTAGGATACAGTTAGTTCAATATAACAACGTAACATTCTAAATCCTTTACATTCTTTACATGTTATACGTCCATCTCCACCACATGTGTGGCATCTACAAGTATAATATTATATAACTTTTGTCTATGGTTTATATTCTGAAGTTAAAAACGTAGACGTAAAATGGCCAATCTATTTGGACTGAGGTATTTACAATAGTTTACACTAACTTATTAACTGCCGCTAGGTTCGTGACGGCATCAGACTCAGAATATAAAGAAAGCCTACGATTAAAACTCTTTGGAATTTATGATTGTCAGAATATCATAGAACAATGGTACAAACTTTTGATTAGAAAAACTTTTTTTCAGTCTTTGTAAAGAACTGGAACTTTAGACCTCAATTTGCGAAAATGTAACTGAATGAAATGCAGAATTTGGATTGAAAATAAGCTAAATTGTATGTTTGCTCTTTTTGCTCCACCCAAGCGTTGTCTTGGTATCTGTAACAGTTTTGCTCATGTCGCTACTAGTAAAGGGTTAAAAAATCAAAAAATCTCGGAAGTTGTAACTATAAAATCTTTACCGAGCTTGTCCAGAACCGTGACAGTTTCCACATCTAACTCTAACATGTTGTTGAGTTTGATGATTATAATGGCTCTTCATACCATCACCACCACAACTGTTACATCTATTTCTACCGTCACCTCCACATCTCCAACACCAGTGCCAACCTCTCTGATCACAATGGTGACATGGCTAGAGTAAATTATAGTAAAATAAATAGAATGGTGACATGGCTAGAGTAAATAGTAAAATAAATAGAATGGTGACATGGCTAGAGTAAATAGTAAAATAAATAGAATAGTGACATGGTTAGAGTATATAGTAAAATAAATAGAATGGTTACATAGTTAGAGTATATAGTAAAATAAATAGAATGGTGACATGGTTAGAGTAAATAGCAAAATAAATAGAATGGTGACATGACTAGAGTAAATAGTAAAATAAATAGAATGGTGACATGGCTAGAGTAAATAGTAAAATAAATAGAATGGTGACATGACTAGTGTCAATAGTACATTAAATAGAATGGTGACATGGCTAGATTAAATAGTAAAATAAATAGAATGGTGACATGGCTAGAGTAAATAGTAAAATTAATAGAATGGTGACATGGCTAGAGTACATAGTAAAATAAATAGAATGGTGACATGGCTAGAGTAAATAGTAAAATAAATAGAATGGTGACATGGCTAGAGTAAATAGTAAAATAAATAGAATGGTGACATGGTTAGAGTAAATAGTAATATAAATAGAATGGTGACATGGCTAGAGTCAATAGTAAATTAAATAGAATGGTGACATGGCTAGAGTAAATAGTAAAATAAATAGAATGGTGACATGGTTATTGTAAATAGTAAAATAAATAGAATGGTGACATGACTAGAGTAAATCGTAAATTTACACTATTAGGACCGTCAAGATGTTTATACAGGGCAATTTATTCCTCATATATTTTTTTTCTTAACGTTCTTCATTGGGGTTTAAAATTGTCCCAATCCGTATGATATTGCAATAACTAAGGTGATATCATCTGTACAGCCGAACTTTATATTATGTTATTCCATTATCATTATAATTATTTACTGTATTTGAAATAATAAGTTACTATTACTTATGCATGTACTCGATTATAATACAAGTTATTACAACTTAAGTTAACAATTATTGATTCTGTTTCCTGCTGCCTCAGTGCTGATGTACTAACTTAGGATAAGTTTAGGGTTTTTGGGGTTTGAACCACCGTAGGTGTCTCAGACATTGTTATCACTCAGTCACAAGATAGCAGCGAATCGTGGCAACACAAGTAGCGCCATAAAAAAGGCAAATGCCACTTCAACAAAAATAGCACACGATAAAAGAGAGACAATTCAACGTAAACAAAAAATAATTGATTAACTCCCTTGACTTACTTGTACAACAGAAGTATGGGGAACTTCTTTAACTATCTTATGAGTATTAAACATCTGATTAGGTGTACAGGGTATCGCCCATGGGGGAGGAGCCGGTCCATTGTGAGGTCCATCTACTGGTCCACCACGATATGGAACATAAGCATTCTTAGTGTTTCTTCCTTCACTGAATGTTTCCAGAATGTACTGTGAAATAAAAACAACAATAAAACATATCAACTTAGTTTTATATAAAGTAAAACAGTACAGTAAAAGTCCTCCATTAGGACCATTAAAATTGATGGTCGTAATAGCTGAATAGTCTTAATAAAGCACCTGACCTGTTTCTTTTCAAATAAAGTGTTGAGACCAAAATCTAAAATCGCATGATTTTGCAAGTAACAAGGTAGAATTTGCAGCTTAATTAGAAGTGAGTTAATTGTATATAGGTGATAACGCTATTAATGAAGGGAAATTGACCTTATTGTTGAATTTTCATGGAACGGTGTATCCATCCAGGGTGTTCATTTTCTTTTAGTATGCTCTTTTAATTCGTAAAAAAATAATGAAAATACAAGCTTTAGACACTTACATGCAAAGCTGTAATACCCTCATATTTTAAAACACTCATTTCTTTGGCTGGTTTGCTTCCATAGCAACAATGTTCTGATACGTGCTGTAACATAGCTTGTCTACATGCATCCTCGTCTAACTTTGCTAGACTGAAAGAGAACATTTATATTAAATTATGTTTTTGTAACTACATTTGTTTTTAACAACAATTAATAGATATCGCTGAACATATCCAACTGCACGTCATTTTCATAAGGAATAGAACAGATATGTAACCAAATGTAAAATTATGTTGAGAAGGGTTGTCTCAGTTTTTCAAATAATATAATTTTGAAAGCCTATCTGAATATACAATGTAGTATGCTCGACAATTTTCGGAATTGTTCAAAGTATTAAAGGAATACAATTAATAGTTTGTTATAGTCACCAGTATGTTTGAAAGGTAATTTTAAGTCATGTTAGCATATTGCGATGACTTAATATATTTTTACGACTGATGATCGTCATAAGTGAAACAGACATGCAAGTTAATCTTTCAATTAGTGCTTTCAGTGCTTTGATTTATTACCGTTGTAAGAAAGCATGGACACAATTTGAATTTAAGTATGTAAGATAACTTACTCAGTAAATTGCATCGGTGGTGGATCACCCTGTGGAGGGGGTTGTGGTGGGGGAGGCATGGGT
Organism: Mactra quadrangularis; assembly: GCA_025267735.1. Taxonomy (NCBI): domain Eukaryota; kingdom Metazoa; phylum Mollusca; class Bivalvia; order Venerida; family Mactridae; genus Mactra; species Mactra quadrangularis. The sequence goes on from CM046302.1 coordinate 27,389,766, forward strand.
CCTGAAATTATAATATTTTATAATTGTTATATATTTGAATAGTGAGATAATTTAACAAGTGGCATACTTTTCCACAGCAAAAACACGGAAATACATGTACATTTATGCTGTGGTGTGGTAGGCATGAGTTCTGAAAGTATAATAGTTTATTATGATTCATTGTAATATGCTAGAATATTGATACATTTAAACATGAGGCACATTTTTCTTAATGAATTATACCGTTGTACAATACCATAATACCCCGGTAAGATATTGATGATGTCATAAATGTGTATGCATCACAAAAATAGTGATTTGAGTTTTACTGTTTCATTACTTTAAAGGACAAATCACAGAAATTTATTTATAAAAATATAACAAATCAAGAATATTTTATTCCAGATAGGGGGAGGGCAACTGTACATCTATTTAAAATGGGGTCTGGTCAGCGCAAAATGATATGAACACTACTTTTAATGTGTTAATTGAAGTATTTTGAAGTACTGATATACGGATTTTACATACATTCACTGGGACGAGCTTGATATAAGTTGAAATGTAGACATATATACTTACTGGCTTGTCCAAAACCAATGCCTTCATACCCAGCTACTGGTGGGTAGGCGGGGTCACCTTGTACTGGGGGCGGAGCATCCATTTTCACACCAGGCGGAGGTCCTGGTGCTTGATCCATACCAGGGTGCCATTCTACAAACAGACAAAAATTTAATGTTGTTAAATTTATTCCGTTAAAAAAAGGATTCTAGAAATATTTGGACAACAAAAGCATCGATTAAAAAAAATAGCTGTCAGTAAATAAATGCATATATACAGAGACTTTCCATGCCATATTTTCTTCAAAAAGTTGCAAGGATGGGAAATACATTTTAAAATGCAATCATTTTCCACTTGGCGCGCTGCAGTCTTTTATGTCAAAACGGATATGCGAGTATGCACAAAATACAGATAATGGTACACATTTGAATGTTTGCATTTAAAAGCATTACATCTTACCATAGATATTGAAAAAAAACACAGAACTATATCGAATCAAAGGGTTTTGATATGCAAAAAAGCAATATAAAATGGCACTTTACAGCATTATATCAAGTTATTTTCCAAAATTAATCTAATACATATACTTACGCTGTGGCGCCTGGTTCATACCACCTGTAATGAATGAAAAGAAAACCTTTAAATTATTTCACTTGCTACTTCATGCAGCGCATGCACAAAATTCAATACTATCTTAGTTAACCAGATCAATGACTTTGTTTATGCCTCAAATGGACAAAATTTAAAAATCTGAGACCCGCCGTACGAATGACATATACATGTTATACGAAACATTCCATGAGCATTGTACATTCAAATAAAATGGTGTCCAATGTTGTTAGTGGATTTTTTGGTTCTGTGTACATATTTCAGTTAACCTGGTAAAAGGATTAGCACAGTTTTAGTACAATTCTACGTCAAGACCTTCTTTGTACACTGCAAGGTCATGTCTATGATCAACACTTGAAAAGTCGAGCGTTCAACCTTGGACTGCTCTTATTTTAAATACTGTCTTCAACATCCTTTCGTGTGTTTTTAATTCAAGCGTTGATAACACACTGTGCAAAAACTGCGCTTTTCCTTGATGAAAAAAAACTGTATTCAACCTGCGAGAAACACATGATTAAGGTTCTGACTTCTAGAACAAAAAAAAATATTTTGGTCGATTGAACGTCAGACCCCAACGTCGTATTGATGTCGGACTCCGATGTCGGATTAATGTCGGACCCCGACGTTCGATTAACGTCACACGCCGACGTCGTATTAAGATCGGTGGATACAATGTTTCGTAAAAATCTTAAGTCTGCAAAACTTCATGAAAGTCAGTGTACATGAAGAGTCATAATTGTACTTTATAAATACGGCAATGATTTTTATTTTTATCTTGACGTCACCATAGCAACGACGTGTATTCGACACACGTATAAACTACGTGTTGAAAACGTCGCGCTAGAGAAAACGGCGTTTTAAGGTGTCAACAGGCGCAGAAATTAATTTAATGTTTAGAATATGGTTTTCTCCGAGAAATTTGCTTTCAAATGATATAAAATTTGCAGGAGATTTACGTCGTAACGTTTAGAAAATATTAAAAAGTCTTCGTAAAATTTAACGCCGTTTTACGTCTACACGCCGTCATAGTGTTGTGCATAGCTTGAAAACTAAGCCGGTGATATACCTTTTTTAATTGAAAAATATATTTTCTATGCGAATATCAATGTTTTGATGCAAAAAACTAGGGTGTCGATCGTGAACAAATTGTCGAAATTTTAAGTTGAAATTCATGTTTTTATTTCTATCTTACGCTGACGTCAGTTAAAACGTGATAATTTACGTCTTCACAGCGATATCAGGATTGTACACCATTAATATTTTTTAAATAAAAAAATATATGTCACCGCCTTAATTTTTACGATAAGCTAAAAAATATGACGGCATGTAGACATAAAACGACGTTAAATTTTACGACGATTTTTTATTGTTTTCTAAACGTTACGTCGTCGTTAAGTAGCTCTCTAGCAAACCTGATATCAATTGTAAGCAAAATTCTCCGTGCATACAATGATGTATTTTTCAAAAGAAGTTTCGAGCTTGTTAACATATCAAAACGTCATTTTAACTAGCGCGACGTTTTCTACACGTGTTTTATACGTGTAACGATTACACGTCGTTGCCATGGTGACGTCGCGATAAAAATGAAAATAATTGTCATATTTATAAAATACAAAAGTGACTCTACATGTACTCCGACTTTCGTGAAGTTTGACTGACTTGATTTTTATGAAACATTGTATCCACCTACCTTAACGTCGAAACTCTGCCCGATTTACGTCGCACCCCTATGTCCGATTAACGTCGAACCCCGACGTCCAATTAACGTCGAACCCCGACGTCGTATTTACGTTTGATCTCGACGTCTGATTAACGTCACAGTCCGACGTCGTATTAACGTCCGATCTCGACGTCCGATTTACGTCGCATCCCGACGTTGTATTAACGTCTTACCCCGACGTCCGATTTACATCGAATCCCGAAGTCCGATCAACGTCGGATCAATGTCGCACCCCGACGTCCGATCAGCGTCGGATCCCGACGTTGTAAGTCTAAATATTTTGTCTGAGACATATGTAAAAATACACTTGTGCATTTGGAACTTTACTTTTTACTCTCTTATAGTAAAATCCACAGTTATAATATTGGTTTAAGTTTGAAACAAACTTTTGAAATACACATTATTGAACTAGAAATAACCTTTTATGAATAGCAAGTAATTAATATTGTGTATTTAAGTGATTTTCTCCCCATTAAATCGTTGAATTAATGCAATACTGTTCTAACTTTTTTTTAATACGTGTACCTTTTAACATATTTTAACTAATTCAAAGGTATTCAATAAAAAAATAAAAAGAGTGTGACCACGTTTTGATATTAAGAGACTATAAGGCCTAATTAGTAGTTTGCTTTGAGTAAAAGATACAAAAAGATTGTGTATGAGATTTCTAGCCTTCTAAATAACTTAATAAAACAAAGTTAAAGCATTGTTGCATGCACCAGAAGAATTAATATTTGATCGTTTGATTAAGTATATAGCAGTGTGGCAAACTATCACAGGTTTATACATTATAATCATTAATATCAGTTATATAGTATTTGATTATTGATTCAATTTATTTACCTCATTTATTATACTTTGTAATACATAATTATATACGTTAAAATTTCATATAATAAGTATTATGTATTTTACGAAGACTACGTACACAATACTATTTGAATACGAAATGTATAATATAACACGGAAATCACTAAATTTACTCAGTTTGTAAATACATAACAGCATTTCGGCAGTTCATTAGTTATAGATTGTATTACCTTTTCTAGATTTGAAATATTGACTATCTATTCAATTTTCAGTTTTATTTCTACAGGCATTTAACCACATGTATCAGATTTTCTTTATTTATTCATTTTGTTGGGTTTAACGCCGTAGCAACACATTGTATAGGTCATATATTAACGGCGTCCAGCTTTCCTGGACCCTTGTCTATAACCAGTACTCGCCTACCCTTCCACAAGGCCGGAAACTTCTCCATACATGTATTCCTTATTGGTGGAGGAAAATTTACATTATTGTCAAATTCTCATAGAAGGGTATAACCTCCCCGGTGGGATTCGAACCCGTACCCCCTCGAGGCACGAGATTCAAAATACCGGCGCGCTACCAAATGCACCTCCGACTCAAGTTGTCAGACTTTCAATACACAGAATTCAAACAAACAATTACAACCCAGAACTTAGTTCATGTGCCGCCCGAACAAAACCAAGTACTAATACCTAGTACTAGTAAAATAGCAATTATGTTCAACAAATACAGTATTCAGTGAATATATTGAATTCATATTATACGATAAATCTTATACTTGAATAACATGGTGTTAAATCGAAAATTGTCTTATAAAAATGGTTAAGTATTTTACGAAGACTACAGAAATACTCGAGATTTGTATTATCAACGATCTTGCGACTGATTTTAGTCGTAAATCTTTCTATGGTGTATTGACGAAATATCGTAAGATATTAGATAATGTGCTGCCATATATAGAACAATACAGATATGTAATATGACCAAGAGCTAGACTAGTGTGTGTATCTTTTACTATGATTTATATCTAATGATGGGTAATTATTGTGAAGGTTCCTGTATGTATGTTTAACAAATATTATTATATCAATAGAAAACAAATATCATTTATATCCACAATTACTGGAAACAAGTCAACTAGTGAACTAGTATGTCTGTTAACATTACCAGCCGTTAAGGCTGCATGCTCTGATATTATATAGAACAATGAACATAACCATACAAAAGACCAAATTGAATGATGATGTTTGTCTTTTATTACACATACATGTAATTATAACTATTTTTTACTGGTTAAAAGTCGTGTCAACACAAATTAAGATAAACACAAAAACAACGATAAATGACGAGCTAACAATGTTTTCAATCACGACTGTGTTTTTCACAGTGAGCAACATTCATGTATCCAGAGAGGTTATTGAAGGTCTTGATTGAGAATTGTTATAACATAAGGGTACGAGAATGAGTGAACTGCAAAACATTATACATTGCATTCTCGTACCCAGAGTCTAGTAGGATTCTCGATACTAGCTAGTATTGAGAAACCATCTAGACTCTGGGTACGAGAATGTATACATTGCACATTTCAGAACAATCCTTTAATTCTAGAACGCGTTTTGAACTACATGTATATGCATTTTTCAGCAAGCCCAAATATCGAAATTTACCATAAGGCCTAAAATCCTATGTAAAGGACAGCTCGACCCTGCCTAGCAAATTTCGTCTTCCCTCAAGTTTTTATAATGTAGCCATCAGAAATAATGGCAAGAAGACTATGAGTGAAAATCATAACTGACTGTAACAAACAAACTTTGAGTCTACCCAACCTATCGTTTTTCAGACTGTTGCCCTAACCACATGATTTTTTTGTGCATAATCTTATCTTTTTTTTCTGATTTTATTTTTATGATTTAAAACAAAAAAATAAAATAAAATAGTCCACTGACCTGGTGGCATAGCCATGATTCCAATTTAAAATGAAACAAACTTCACTGATCTCAAGTAATGTCGAGTCTTAAAAAACTTATAATCTTTGAGCATTAGATTTCTTTTGTAAAAGCTTTAAGCCTCATTATAAATAGATCGATTTAGCACAATGGTTGTCTCCATAACAAATGTAAACTGTGTGAGGTATAGTTCTTTTAGAAAAATATTGATTTATTTTCAACCATGTTATAATTGTTATAAAAATATAACTATATTCAACCAGGTCATAATTATAATCTCAATATTTGACCCTGTAACTTAATATCAAGTTTATAGAAATCACCAACCAGCTTTTGTACTTCAAAAGAAGTGTTTAGGTGGATCATTTAATCAGGTCTTAATTATAAGCTCAATATTTGACCCTGTAGCTTAATATCAAGTTTATAGAAATCACCAACCAGCTTTTGTACTTCAAAAGAAGAGTTTAGGTGGATCATTTAATCATTTAAAAAAATCAGACATTTTTTATTCTATTCTTTTTAAGGGCCACGATCCCTTAAAACTGAATTTAATGACAGCTATTTTTATTTGTTCGGGACGTCAGTCCTGAACAAATATACATGTATGTACCATAAATCAGACCCTTTCCAACTTTGAAAATGTACTGAATCCAGAAGTAGTCCCTCAGTATATATGTATAGATCAATTCAAAATGATCGTCTGTTGTGACAGGCGCAATAATTCCTGAAATACATCTGTTAATCGGTCTATACTGAAGCGCATGTATAATAGCTTATGAGTTAAGCGTCTCAGTGAGCTCTTTACGTTGTTTTATGTAATAGAATGGTATCAACTATTCAGTCACGACCTGTCGTTTGTGCCAGTTTTCAGTAGAGATGTTACATCATCTTATGTAATAGAATGGTTCTATAGGAAAAGTTTAAAGATCGTAGTAAATGACTTGAATGATGTCTGAGAATAAATGTGCATGAATGATAGCTTCTAAGCGGCAGTTATTGAATTGTTTTAAGAATGACCCCTTTGACTTGCGGTGATTGTGTGAAAAAAATCAGTAGTGAGTTCGCCTGTCCGGTTTACCTGTTGTATTTATAGGTCGATTGTATAAAGTGTTTTGAAACGGAACAGTGCTGGTCTACATATCAAACTAATATCACTGAACTGTTCTTTGTGAACGAATGTTTTGTTGGAGCCGGAAATTGAATTCTACTTTTCAAACCCGAACAAATTCAGTGCCTTCAGCGCTTTGATTTCTAAATAGTTGTGTGTAGATTGTAAACAACTTTTTTAGAAATTAGTATGTAATGTTTGTAGATTGTATTTCTAATGTTTTCACCCTGTCAGATGTTTAAACTATGTAAACCTAGAGGGTACGGCGACCGACTTTTCAAATTTTTATACCAGCTAGTATTTCTGGATACTTCAACTTGTAATTGTTTACTCTTCCACAAGTCGCCGACAAATTCTCTCTAAACCAAAAAAAATACCCGGGTCTGTGAACTAGGATTTCAAAAATAAACCAACAGCATCCTTATGAAGAAAACGGCACGAACTGGCACTATCAAAGAGAATCATATTGTAATTGGTGTATTCAAGCATCTATATGTACCCAGATCAAGCCTTACCAAGCGTTAAAAATCTGTGCGCGCGTGCGTACATGTATGACACATGATATCGTTTGGAATGGATTATGTTTTCAATAAAATAAAATATTGATCGTCCTAAATGAAAGGATTGTCAGAAATCAAATTTGTTCTAATTTATATTACATGTAGTCTAATCCATTAACTTTAATCATTATATAAGGTCTGTGAAGTTATCTATTGTCTATTCTCTATTCAAAAGTCTATTCGCACAATAGACAGCTATGTATTGAGAAATCTATTCATTCAGAAGTCTATTCGCATTTACTGTATACATAAATATAGGTAAGTTCAAATATCTGTACAAAAATCTGTTCACAAAATGCCGAAAAGACAGCTGTCTATTCGGAAGTCTATTCAGAAGTCTATTCGAAAAAAGGTCAGTATTGCAATCAAACAGATTTAAAAGTCTTTTCATGGAATACGTAAAGAGACAAATGTCCATTCTAAAGTCTTTTCAGAAGTTTATTCGCAAAAAACATAGTTGTGCAATCTGAATGAGCAAGGTTTCTATTCCTAGAATGCAAGCGACAAATGTCCATTCAAAAGTCTTTCCGGATCTCTATTCGCAAAATCATATATATGCTTTAAGAATGTGTCTGTAGTCTATTATAAAGTTTCCAATAGAGAGCTGTCCATTCAAATGTCTATTCAGAAGTCTATTCCAAACAAGTCAATTATGCAATCAAACAGATTTCAAAGTCTTTTTAGAGAGACAAAGTCCATTCAAAAGTCTATTCAGAAGTCTATTCGCAAAATCATATATATGCATTAAGAATGTGTCTCAAGTCTACCATAAGTTGCGAATAGACAGATGTCCATTCAAATGTCTATTCAGAAGTCTATTCGCAAAATCATGTATATGCATTCAGAATGAGTCAGAAGTCTTTCATAGAGTTTCGAATAGAGAGCTGTGCATTCAAAAGTCTATTCAGAAGTCTATTCGCAAAATCATATATATGCATTAAGAATGTGTCTAAAGTCTACCATAAAGTTGCGAATAGACAAATGTCCATTCAAATGTCTTTTCAGAAGTCTATTCGCAAAATCATGTAAATGCATTCAGAATGAGTAGGAAGTCTTTTAATGAGTTTCGAATAGAGAGATGTCCATTCAAAAGTCTATTCAGAAGTCTATTCGCGAAATCTGGTAAATGCGTGCAGAATGAGTCAGAAGTCTTTTATGGAGTTTCGAATAGAGAGCTGTCCATTCAAATGTCTATTCAGAAGTCTATTCCAAAAGACTCAGTAATGTAATGCAATCAAACAGATTGAAAGTCTTTTCACGGAACATGAAAAGAGTCAAATGTCCATTCAAAAGTCTATTGAGAAGTCTATTCGCAAATTATATACATGCATTAAAAATGTGTCTAAAGTGTACTATAAAGTTGCGAATAGACAGATGTCCATTCAAATGTCTTTTCAGAAGTCTATTCGCAAAATCATACATATGCATTTAAAATGTGTCAAAAGTCTATTCAAAGAGTAGCAAATAGATAGCTGTCCATTTAAATGTCTATTCAGAAGTCTATTTGCGAAATCATGTATATGCATTCAGAATGAGTCAAAATTTTATAGAGTTTCGAATAGATAGCTGTCCATTCAAAAGTCTATTCAGAAGTCTATTCGCAAAATCATATACATGCATTAAGAATGTGTCTAAAGTCTACCATAAAGTTGCGAATAGACAAATGTCCATTCAAATGTCTTTTCAGAAGTCTATTCGCAAAATCATGTAAATGCATTCAAAATGAGAAGGAAGTCTTTTAATGAGTTTCGAATAGAGAGATGTCCATTCAAAAGTCTATTCAGAAGTCTATTCGCGAAATCTGGTAAATGCGTGCAGAATGAGTCAGAAGTCTTTTATGGAGTTTCAAATAGAGAGCTGTCCATTCAAATGTCTATTCAGAAGTCTATTCCAAAAGACTCAGTAATGTAATGCAATCAAACAGATTGAAAGTCTTTTCGCGGAACATGAAAAGAGTCAAATGTCCATTCAAAAGTCTATTGAGAAGTCTATTCGCAAATTATATATATGCATTAAAAATGTGTCTAAAGTGTACTATAAAGTTGCGAATAGACAGATGTCCATTCAAATGTCTTTTCAGAAGTCTATTCGCAAAATCATGTATATGCATTCAGAATGAGTCAGAAGTCTTTCATAGAGTTTCGAATAGAGAGATGTCCATTCAAAAGTCTATTCAGAAGTCTATTCGCGAAATCTGGTTAATGCGTTCAGAATGAGTGAGAAGTCTATCATACAGTAGCGAATGCACAGCTGTCCATTCAAATGTCTATTCAGAAGTCTATTCGCAAAATCATACATATGCATTTAAAACGTGTCAAAAGTCTATTCAAAGAGTAGCAAATAGATAGCTGTCCATTCAAATGTCTATTCAGAAGTCTATTTGCGAAATCATGTATATTCATTCAGACTGAATCAGAAGTCTTTCATAGAGTTTCGAATAGAGAGATGTTCATTCAAAAGTCTATTCAGATGTCTATTCGCGAAATCTGGTAAATGCGTTCAGAATGAGTCAGAAGTCTTTTATAGAGTTTCGAATAGACAGATGTCCATTCAAATGTCTATTCAGAAGTCTATTCGCCAAAAAACTCAGTAATGCAATCAAACAGATTGAAAGTCTTTTCGCGGAATATGAAAATTGGCAAATGTCCATTTAAAAGTCTATTCAGAAGTCTATTCGCAAATTATATATGCATTAAATGTGTCCTAAGTCTATTATAAAGTTAGAATAGACAGCTGCCCATTGAAATGTCTTTTCAGAAGTCTATTTGGAAACTTATGTTAATCGATTCAGAATGTGTCAGGTGTAATTGTGATAGACCTGCCAAGTTTATTGAAGTTTGCGTGCTTTGCCTGAATTAAGTAAGTTAAACATAAATGAATCTCCCGAATATTTCGGCAATTGTAGGTGAAGGTCGAATTTGCCTTTTCATATCGTCGTAATTTTGCCGATTCTGTAAACCAAATCGAGCCGGTAAATCTGGTTCAAACAAGGTCACTGTACCGTAGATTACACTAGTGCAAATTCAAATACGGTAACCAGTGCTGGTTTTATTCGAGGAAGCGCCATTGTTTGATACATGCTAATATTTCGAAGTTTGTAGGTAGAAACCTTTGGATTTCATATTAAATCTTAAACAAAGTGTTATTATCCACAAGAAAAATAAGCGCCAAAAGTAACTACTTTACATTTACATTTAAGTGATTGAGCCTGTAAAAATGATGATTTTTGTTTTATAAGAAACACAACAGCGTGACGTCAATCGTGGTGTTTTCTCACAGGTCCGTGCTTGTTGTATATATATATATATATATATATATATATATATATATATATATATATATATATATTTCCACGCAAATACAAATTCGTAGATGATCGCCGAGGTCGTTCCGAATGATATAATGTATTCATCTTGTAACCGAAATGAAAAGGGTAGACAAAAACCAATTAGAAGTATTAATCTCATGCCAATAGTTGTTTTTAAAAGTCCGTAAGACCTGATTACAAAAAAAGAAGTAATTCAGCTGCCGAGAGAAGACTTACTACCAGGAGAAAAATAGAAATCTTGCTTTAAATAGTAAAAGTAGACCTTCTTCAAAGAGCATGTCTATTCACAAACCCAGCAAATAATTCTGACACATTAAAAATGCATATGAATGATTTTGTTAAAGGACTTCTAACAATTAATTTGAATATGTTTATTTATCACTTTTCAAAAAGAAACTTCTGCTACATTCTGAATGCGAACTACTGTTTGCAAATAGGACAGCAGTCTATTCCTAACCCTATCTTTGACTTGTGACACATTCTTTATGCATATAAAAGATTTTGCAAATCGACTTCGGAATAGACATTTGAATGGACAGCTCTCTATTCGCAACTTTTTAATATACTTCAGACACATTCTGGAATATTCTAACTGCATATATATAATTTTGCGAATAGACTTCCGAAAAGACATTTGTATGGACAGCTCTCTATTCGCAACTTTATAATAGACTTCAGACTCATTCTGAATGCAAATACATGATTTTACGAAAATACTTTTGAATAGGCATTTGAATGGACATCTGTCTATTCGCAACTTTATAATAGACTTCAGTCACATTCTTAAGGCATATATATAATTTTGCGAATAGACTTCTGAATAGACATTTGAATGGACATCTGTCTATTTGCAACTTTATAATAGACTTCTGACTCATTTTGAATGCATATGTATGATTTTGCGAATAGACTTCTGAATAGACTTTTGAATGGACAGCTCTCTATTCGAAACTCTATAATAGGCTTTAGACTCATTCTGAAGGTATATACATGATTTTGCGAATAGTCTACTGAATAGACATTTGAATAGACACCTGTCTATTCGCAACTTTATCATAGACTTCAGTCACATTCTTTATGCATATATATGATTTTGCGAATAGACTTCTGAATAGACATTTGAATGGACAGCTCTCTATTCGCAACTTTATAATAGACTTCAGTCACATGCTTAATGCATATATGTAATTTTGCGAATAGACTTCTGAATAGACTTTTGAATGGACAGCTCTCTATTCGAAACTCTATAAAAGACTTCTGACTCATTCTGAATGCATTTACCAGGTTTTGCGAATAGACTTCTGAATAGACTTTTGAATGGGCAGCTTTCTATTCGAAACTCTATAAAAGACTTCTGACTCAATCTGAATGCATATACATAATTTTGCGAATAGACTTCTGAATGGACATTTGAATGGACATCTTTTTATTTGCAACTTCATGATAGACTTCAGACACATTCTCAATGCAAATATATTTTTTTTCGAATAATCTTCTGAATAGACATTTGAATGGACAGCTCTCTATTCGAAACTCTATAAAAGACTTCTGACTAATTCTGAATGCATATACATGATTTTGCGAATAGACTTCTGAATAGACTTCTGAATAAACATTTGAATGGACAGCTCTCTATTCGCAACTTTATAATACACTTCAGTCACATTCTTAATGCATATATATGATTTTGCGAATAGACTTCTGAATAGACATTTGAATGGACAGCTCTCTATTCGCAACTTTATAATAGACTTCAGTCACATGCTTAATGCATATGTATAATTTTGCGAATAGACTTCTGAATAGACTTTTGAATGGACATTTCTCTATTCGTAACTCTATAAAAGACTTCTGACTCATTCTGAACGCAATTACCAGGTTTTGCGAATAGACTTCTGAATAGACTTTTGAATGGGCAGCTTTCTATTCGAAATCTATAAAAGACTTCTGACTCAATCTGAATGCATATACATAATTTTGCGAATAGACTTCTGAATGGACATTTGAATGGACATCTTTTTATTTGCACTTTCATGATAGACTTCAGACACATTCTCAATGCAAATATATTATTTTTCGAATAGACTTCTGAATAGACATTTGAATGGACAGCTCTCTATTCGAAACTCTATAAAAGACTTCTGACTAATTCTGAATGCATATACATGATTTTGCGAATAGATTTCTAAATAGACTTCTGAATAGACATTTGAATGGACATTTGTCTATTCGCAACTTTATAATAAACTTCAGACACATTCTTAATAATTTTGCGAATAGACTTCTAAATAGACTTTTGAATGGACAGCTCTCTATTCGAACCTCTATAAACGATATCAGACTCATTCTGCAGGCATATACATGACTGCGAATAGACTTCTGAATGGACATTTGAATGGACATCTGTCTATTTGCAACTTTACAATAGACTACAGACACATTCTTAATGCATATATATGATTTTGCGAATAAACTTCTGAATAGACTTTTGAATGGACAGCTCTTTATTCGAAACTCTATAATAGACTTCTGCCTCATTCTGAACGCATTTACCGATTTTTTCGAATAGACTTTTGAATAGACTTTGAATGGACATCTTTCTATTCGCTACTTTAAAATAGACGTCAGACACATTCTAAATGCGTATTTGCATATGATGTTGCGAATAGACTTCTGAATAGACATTTGAATGGACAGCTGTGTATTTGCTACTGTTTGTTAGTTCTGACTCATTCTGAACGCATTCACCAAATTTTGCGAATAGATTTCTGAATAGACTTTTGAATGGACAGCTCTCTATTCGAACTCTATAATAGACTTCTGACCCATTGTGGACGCATTCACCAGATTTTGCGAATAGACTTCTGAATAGACATTTAAATGGACATCTGTCTATTTGCATCTTTAAAATAGACTACAGACAAATTCTTTATGCATATATATGATTTTGCTAATAGACTTCTGAATAGACTTTTGAATGGACAGCTGTCTATTTGAAAATCTATAATAGAATTCTGACTCATTCCGAATGCATTCACCAGATATTGCAAATAGTCTTTTGAATAGACATTTGAATGGATATCTATCAATTCCCAACTTAATAATAGACTTCAGACACAGTCTTAAGGCACATATATGATTTTGCGAATAGATATCCGAAAAGACATTTGAATGGACATTTGTCCCTGGATTTTTGGGAATAGACATCTTGATCATTAAGATTTCATTACTATGTTTTTGCGAATAAACTTCTGAATAGACTTTTGAAAGGACATTTGTCTCTTTGCGTATTCCACGAAAAGACTTTTAAATCTGTTTGATTGCATTACTGGTTTTTTTCGAATAGACTTCGGAATAGACTTTTGAATGGACATTTGTCTATTTATGTATTCTATGAAAAGACTTTTAAATATATTTTATTGCACTAGTGATTTTTTTCGAATAGACTTCTGAATAGATTTCCGAATAGACAGCTGTCTTTTCGGCATTTTGTGTACAGATTTTTGTACAGATATTTGAACTTTCCTATATCAATGTATACAGTAAATGCGAATAGATTTCTGCATGAATAGATTTCTCAATACATAGCTGTCCATTGAGCGAATAGACTTTTGAATAGAGAATAGACAATAGATCGCTAACTTCACAGACCTAGATTTCATTACTATGTTTTTGCGAATAAACTTCTGAATAGACTTTTGAAAGGACATTTGTCTCTTTGCGTATTCCACGAAAAGACTTTTAAATCTGTTTGATTGCATTACTGGTTTTTTTCGAATAGACTTCGGAATAGACTTTTGAATGGACATTTGTCTATTTATGTATTCTATGAAAAGACTTTTAAATATATTTTATTGCACTAGTGATTTTTTTCGAATAGACTTCTGAATAGATTTCCGAATAGACAGCTGTCTTTTCGGCATTTTGTGTACAGATTTTTGTACAGATATTTGAACTTTCCTATATCAATGTATACAGTAAATGCGAATAGATTTCTGCATGAATAGATTTCTCAATACATAGCTGTCCATTGAGCGAATAGACTTTTGAATAGAGAATAGACAATAGATCGCTAACTTCACAGACCTCATTATATATTAATATGGTCCTGTATTGGATGTAGGAACATGATATCACAGTATTCGGTTTACAAACTATGACATTACTCCGAAATATCGAAGTGACAAGTGATATTGTTTTAATATTTTTTATATGTTTTAATTTATTCAATACAGTAAAATTTAGCTATAAAGACCACCTTAGTTTTTGAAAAAGCATGTAGTTTTTGACAAAGCCTAAAGTCAAAATTGCTTAATTTAAGAAGAAAATGATACCTGTATTAAGACCATTTCGCTATCAAATCCATTTCATAGGCGGATCCAGCGGGGGGGGGGGTCAGGGGGGTCAAATTTCCAAAATGTACACGTAATGCATGTTTAAGTAGCAATAAGCATTTATTCTATTGGTTCCTATGGTAGAGCTTTACAGTACTAGCTAAACTGGACCATATAAATCGAAAATGTTTCATTTAAAAAGATAGACATCATTAGGCTGATTACTAAAATTAGGATCATGATACATGTACGTGGACGTAACAGTTTTTCAAAGTATTTTTGCTGTTCAGAAGCCATTTCGAGAAGTCGTGATTCAACTGTATATTCTTGGTGTAATTTTTATTTTCCTTGTATTTTCATGAACTTACAATGAAAATAATTGTGTGTGCAATCTGTATTTGTTGTTATTTGTTTTATATTGTCTAAAACACTTTTGCAATATCAGCATACGATGCAGATAAAATATAGCTTTCTACGACCATTTGGCTTAATGTTCAATACCTAGGCATACTAACATAAGTTTATTCAAATGACAATTGCTTAAAATGGCAATTTTAATCACTCTTAGAAACTTGAATATAAGGCATTATTTAGTTAATGGAGAAGCATAAAAACGACTGAAATCATGATCTGATACAAATTTATGAAGAATTATTTAGTTATGTATTGTATCATTACAATGTAAATTTTTGCTATAAAGACCATTTTCTTTATTGCAAAATCTTGTAATTTTTGACAACTTTTCAGTCTCAAATATTTCATTGAAGAAGAAAAAGGTCCCTATGATGAGGTCAGTCCGTAAGTAATGAAACCAATTTTGGTGGTCCTTATAATGGAACTTTACTGTATCATCGGTAATAGTTAAATTATTTGAATTATATGATGAGAACTGTAGCTTTGATAGAGCTTTTAAAATGCTCACTTGATTGTTTAATATGATATTAATAAAACAAAAGAGGTGTAGCTCCATTGGGTTAAAACATCGACTATTCAAATAAACATTCACATGGAAATCAAATCAAATATGGAAATTCAAGCAAATTTAAACAATGCCTTACATGCTTCACCAAAAAACGAACATTTGTTATTAACAACGGGTTTCTTATAAAATATTCAAAATTGTACGCAAAACTTTCACTATTTGAATAGAAATATGAATATCGTACCCAGGAATATATTCAAGCTTGTGCGTGATTCCTCGCTATGGCGAACATTTTGTTTAATCATTGTATTGTTTGCGAATAATATTTGCGTATTAACTTGTTCATTCGTTCCCGTCAATACGAAATATTACCAATTGTATGGATGAATTTGATACGTACATGTAGCTTCATATCAGTAACATTTATATTCAAATTCAAACATGGAACGTGTGAGGTCTCAAAATTAGGTTATTAGGTCAAACATGGAACGTGTGAGGTCTCAAAATTAGGTTATTATGTCAAACATGGAACGTGTGAGGTCTCAAAATAACGGTCCCTTGGTCAAACATGGGACGTGTGAGGTCTCAAAATTAGGTTATTAGGTCAAACATGGAACGTGTGAGGTCTCAAAATTAGGTTATTAGGTCAAACATGGAACGTATGAGGTCTCAAAATAACGGTCCCTTGGTCAAACATGGGACGTGTGAGGTCTCAAAACTAGGTTACAAGATCAAACATGGGACGTGTTATGTCTCAAAATTAGGTCACTAGGTCAAACATGGAACGTGTGAGGTTTTAGAATAAAGTCACTTGGTCAAATACGGGACGTGTCAGGTCTCAAAGTAGGTCAAAGTAGGTCACGTAGTCAAACATGAGACGTGCGAGTGAGGTGTCAAAATTATGTCACTAGGTCAAATAAGAGGCGTCTGAGGTATCAAAATTATGTCACTAGGTCAAACATCGAACGTGTGATGTCCCAAAATTAGGCCACTAGGTCAAATACAGAACGAGTGATACCCCAAAGTTATGTCACAAGGTCAAAAATGGAGTCTATTCATAATGCACCCGTGTAATGGTCAGTATTGAATGAAATCTGTATAGACAGTTTTTACAGATTTCAACAAGAAAAGTATATTGAAATGCCACGCCCCCATGCTATCTAGCTTACCAATAGAATTTTTTTATGCATGCGTGTTGTAGTATATACATTGTAGTATGAATGTTCTGAGTATTATAGTCATCTTAATGTTAGAGTTCTAGAATAAAGGTTATACTATTAAACATCCCTTTTGGGTCTGCAGTGGCGTAGCAAGGGCTTTTTAATGTGTACGCAAAATCCTAGGGGTCAAGGGCATTCCCCCCCCCTGAATTTGTTTTTTCTGTAGATCATTTTAGGAGCATTTTGGCAACTATTCAAAAAGGGTCTGTATAATTCATTCTGGACACAAATATAGGAAGACAACATTCATACCAATTATCATTCAATTTCAACCAGCGTTTAAAAATTATGTAGACTGGAGTCAAAGACAAACAACGAGTTTAACCCGTAAATTCAACTTTAAAAAGGCATCGCAAGTCCCATTGAAACATTACTTGACATAAGGTTAGTAAAATAACGATCGAGCAGTTTTGTTCCATACACCCATACCCTCCTCAGGCCTAAGATTTTATTACAGAACAGAACAGAACAGATCTTTTATTTTGTCACAGTTTATTGGCGTTTGTATTTTTGCGATTTTCTGGACCAATGTGTACGCAGCTGCGTACTCTGCGTACTGGTAGCTACGCGCCTGGTCTGTTATTATATACAATCCCTATTTAGGGTCGGATAAGTTCTAAGAACATTACAATCCGTACAAACATGTAAGGTACTGCAACACTAAAATAAACCGCTGACTTTTTACACAGCCAAAAACTGTCACGTGACATGCAAGTCATTGAAAATGTAGTTTTAGGCGTAAACAGATATAAACAAACAGAAAATCGTGATATGATGATTATGTATGCAATTGTTTCATCAATATTCATGACTGATTCTATGTACGATGCACAGCCAATCAGGCGTCGGTTGGAATGGAGGACTATAAATTTGTCGGCGAATTCTAATACTTTTACTAACAGTCCTGCTTCGAATACGACAACATCATAAACATTAGTGTAAAATATTCTATTTTACTTGTAATATTTAAAAATGAAGTTCGAAATTGTTGACGTGTGTTCTTACATATTGCTAATTTTAAAGTTAATCAGTTTAATTTTTGTACATGGGGTTGAGTTGAGCACTAACGGTTCGTATTATAAAATAAGTTCGATTTCAAGTCCTGTAAATGAGACAGTCGTTCTGGAAGAAATATCTACAACGTCGCTGCTATCGTGCAACGTGTTCTGCTTTAAGAAAAAACGACCGTCATTCTACTACAATCAAGACGACAGCAAGTGTTACTGTAATTTTGATTTTGATTGCAGCCTTCACGTGCAAAATGACATCCCCGCAAGTGAATATACCACAGGCAAAATTACCTACGGATTTTACACGGTGAGTGATTTCTTTACAATTTCTTTACCATCTTACCTTCTTTTGGGCCAACATTATTTGCAACTACAAACTTACCTCGTGCATTTTTACTATGGTTACATGGAATGCAGTCTTCGTGACGAACTTTCTTTTACACTGGACATTCTCTAATTCTCATTCTGGGGATTTATTTGCAAAAACGTTTCTAAATTTTCAATGTGTCGTTTCCTGAAGCATTGTTTGCTTAATCAAGAAGGAAACATAAATTTTATAAGCCTAATTAATAACAACCATAGATTTAAAAATGTTTTGTATGTAGTTGCAATCTAGTGTGGATCACCAGATATATATTTATTAGATTTATACACTTTAAATGTTCTTATATAAAGTTCTATTATTTGGTTATCTTGATAAATAGCAAAAACATACAAATAAGGACCAATATCAAATTCATAATAAATTACAATGATTACCTCCTCCTGTCAGCATTTTTGTCACCCCACTTCGAGTATCAACAAATAAAAAAATAACTCTCGCCTAATTAAAGATGATAAACATACCGAAAATATCTAAAGCAAACCGTTTTAACAAAGAATTTCTCTACTGTTCTTTCATACATTAATTTCTGACTTATTCAGTGATTTTTATTGTATAGGAAAAATGATGGCCGTAAAAATGTGTGTACCATCAAAACATTTACACTGGACGACGGCAAGTTTGGTGATTTTAGTCTACGGTCCATCATCTAGATTCGAAGACTGGCATCGTGCAATTTATCACAAAACTTTGTATCTTATTTTAACTGTTTTATTTAACATTTTAGAAATGCAATGGTAAGTAAAGCCTTGATGTATTCGTATATCTTTTACATTTTTTCTGCACATAGAAATGCCTTCTCAGTGCACGAGTTATCTAAGCTTAGCGATATACAGCTTTGAGCCGCAACGCATACTCATAACAGAATACAAAATTTGCACTATTATATTTTGAAGAAACTACAGCCACGCAACTAAAAACATTCTTATGTTTTTTCAATGACAAAATAAAGTATGACCAAGGGGTGTTAGATACCCAAAACCATATAATATAGGCAAAAAGATCTATCTATTCCGCACAAAATTATCAGTATTAAAAAAATGTTGCGTTACTTATAAGAAAATAATTTTGAATTGAAAGTCAAGGTCTATAATCACGTGGTCTACTGTTATGATACTAAAGCGTCGAGTGTAATGGCGGCGCCTACCGGATCAGAGGTAAATCTCATTTTCCTTCTTTATTTTATTTTTTTTGAATTTTTCATGTAGCCCATGTTCTAGCCAACAATTTTCTGAATCTATCGGTACCAATATATGCTGGGTCAAGACTGTATTTCACGAGAACACTCTGCAGAAAAAATCGAAGTGGACAGAATTTTCATAAAAATCCGTGATACTACAGGGGAACATTTTATAAATTGACCATTTAAAGTCCCATTTTAGATATATATAGATGTTTATCATGTAATATCAAACTAAAAGAGTTTTCTAAAACGTATACTATTATAAATAATTTGAAATTGCATTTTATTTTGTAACATATAATGTATACTTGAAAATAAACACAAATGATACTAGGGGGGAACCAAAATCTTATGATACTAAGGGGGAACAAAAATGGTATTCATAGTTTGGTACCCAAAGTCACTGACTACATTGTTTTCTATATTATAGATGAAAACAACAATGAAGACGTTCTCTTATGCAATGAGTGTGGAAAGCATTTCAACTCTAAAAGTATATACAGTCGCCATTGCAGGCGTCACATCAAAAAACAAAAACCCGTTTGCCTGTTGTGGAAGAAACTACTATGACAGAGAGCATTTTCATACTCACAGGTCCAGACAATGTCATTTCCTTTTTGATGTTAAAGTCAATGTATAGGTGTTCATAGGTGACAATGCCGTTATGTAGAATATACATAATTATATATTATAATTGCACGTGATCACAGGTATTTTTAATTGGATTTTATGCCGTTTAGGTCCCTGTCAAACATACAACCTATTTGGCAGTATGTGCAAAACGTATGAGAACACGCTTGCGATCGTTGTATATACTACGATGTCTAATTTTTCAACGTTTATGATAATTTTATCTATGTTCTACAAATTTCTGCTTGGTACAAAACAACCTGATAAAATCCACCAGATGACAAGATGTCATTTGTTGGAGAATTAATTCCATTAAATGATGCCGATATACTGTATACTTTTAAAACCTGTGATACACCAGGATGAGCCACTCGTACTTCGTAAGAATCTGTCAACTTTCTTTTAAAAAGTCATGCTTAAGCTTTTAATCACGATCTTCTATCGTTTCTAGAGGTTACATCGATTTTATATCAGTGACCTCTACCACTCAACCACGGAAACGGGGTACCAAATTGAATAAGTAGTCCTTTAATTTACGAACAAGTGTATTTACCCAGTAAGCTTATCCATATCTTGTCATCATTAAACTGAAATATTCTATATATCGGGTAGAGATAGTTAATAACATCTGTTCTATATAGTTTTGCCCATCGGTTTAAAGAAGGACCGATACCTTCTTCGCCACACATCGGCCTGATCCATTATCGGCACAACAGTTGTTTGATGCCTATTACACATCGGGCAATATCGGATAGTTATCGTTATCGGCATCCGACCTACATCATTTTGCCCATCGGTAGTTAGTCGGACCGATAACTTGGTGGCTACACATCGGTCTAATATCGGACAGATATTTTTTTCATATAATCTATCCACCATCGCTACAACGGTGTTAGACATCAGTCCGGACTTGCCGATCTATCATTTAATAATACCCTTCAAAGTCTACTGTCTACTATGAATTTTGAGCTACCGACATGGGTTTTAAACATGGTACACTGTCTCGCTATGCTACAACTTTATAAAAAGTATTTTCAAATTCAAATATTATATACGAACTCAGTCTGAGCTGACTTATAAACAATGTTAGTGCAAGCAATATCGGCTATCCAGCGATCAGTTTAAATGTATTTAGGAAAACAGTTTGGACTACTAGTAAACGGCTTTATAAAAAAATCAACAACAATGTAATATATGAGAGATATACTTTTAATCAAAATAATCTGAAAAAATCAAGTCCGTCTTTTTTTTAATTTTCTGGTGTTGCATAACGTTAGGCAAGCTCTAAATAAATGCGAGCATTTGATTGGTTTTATTTTAAAACGAGTTTTGTTTTCTCAAATCAAGTCTTTCTACCTTAAATTACATGTGTACAAACTTTCTTTTGAAAAGCAAGCTATACATGTATATTGTTATTATCATTTTGTATATTCATTTTATTTTGAGGTTGTCGGGTCGATGTCGGACAATTCTTGTTACCGATTTCGTTAAAACACAATAAGTCTAATGCTTGTTATGTGAAGTATTCAAAGCCTTTTTTCTGCAAAAGACATAATAAGTGTCATTATAAGATTTTTTTTATGTGCCATGATTTAAATCTGACAAAGATCGGACCGCTTTCGTGTATATTTGCCAATATTTTGACCATTACCGATGTATATCCAATATAAGCATGCTCACTGGGCTATTATTCATTACTACCCTTGTTACTAAATAAATTTATATATTAGAGCAATTTGCGGGCGGTTATCACGGTCCAATAGGGTATTATTCGTTACTATCGTCCCACTGAATAAAAGCGCGTGAAACATTGTGTCATGAAAGTCTTGTATGTGGTTCATTCATAAAATATTTGCAGCACAAATTGATCTTAGCTTTCTTAAGCATTCGCACCACAATAAATGCCTATATCCACATATGTACAAATGTACAAATGTATTTGGAGTTTGGCCAAATGGCGATGATCAACCCTGATCTAAATGATGTCCTCGAGCTTTTAAGTTCATTCAAATTTCATCATTAATCTATGATAATTGTATGTTTTAAATAAATATGAAAAAAAACACTACTGTTTTTATAAATAAACGACAATTACTTTTTTTATTTGTCTTGTATATTTTTATTTGTTTTCAAGGGCGTGTTGTTTTTTTATTAACCTGTCACTTAAACAAGTACAAAGCAACTGATTGTGTTATTTCCGACTTCTTTTAACGTAATATTTTCCCGATATTCAAAATCGCCCCATGTATTTTAATCACTGATCAATATAGGACAGTGGCTTTATGGTAAGCACATTTGTCTGTCAAGCTGTACATTTTGGGTTCGACTCTACATTCTATCATTTTACAATTTCCAACTCCGAATAAACATACATTTGTATTCTTAAAAGTACAATGGGGTATAAATATATACTTAATGAAACTTTTAAGTTTCCCGATTTCAATGTTGTTGGAATTTTTTAATTTATTTTTCACCATTAATGTCCGATTGTTAACGATAAGTTGTATCGGACTATGCTATCGCCTTTTTGCATGGTTTTCATGATTTTTAATTGATGCAAAATTGGTTTTGTCTTGCATGTGCCGAAAAGCGGAAATGGGCACGTGCTTCTCGTGCAAAAATCCTACGTGGTCAGTTTTTGATAATCGTTAGCGTGTTGGTAAGCACAACGAAAAATCAAGAAATTGCTCGAATGTCGCTTCAATAACGAGAAATTGCCAAAGGTCTTTCGCTAAGTAGTGCAGGATATGATTTATAATTGTCAATTGTCTGTTAAATCAGACCAATTAGAAATCTTCCCATATCAACGCACGTACAACTTAACTGGTTTTGCATCGATAAAGAAGCATAAAACCATGCGAGCAGACGAGAGTATGGTCCTTGACAGATTTCCGTTATCGATCGGGCTCAAATGTTGAAAAATAAACATTTCCAACAATTTTGAAATCGGTGTACTTAGAAGTTTCGTTAAGTATAGATCTAATGAGAACAAAACAGCAACAGATGTATTGATGATATATAATAGTCTCGAACTCACGGCTTTGTGAAGCCAAGAACAAAACCACTTCACCACATGGGGTGGCAGAAAATATATAATAAATAATACTTGTACATGTATTTGAATTTTACATTTCAAGCCATCTTTCTACTTATGGCGACAGTTATCAGTGCAATGACTGTGTAATTTTTCAAGTTGTGACAGGTCAACATATCAATACTAAGACACAAAATCGTGTGACATAAAACTATAAGAATTGATGCCCATGCATCTTTCTTAAAACAAGACTACACCCAATACGATGACAACAGACAATTAGGGAAATATCAAACAATTAACAAAAATATTCATGTAATTACTTCAGGCAAATATAAATTGTTGCGCCATATTATTATCAAAATGGATACAACCCTAAAGAAAATCAATCTGATTCAAAATCAAATTCACTTAAACAGTTTTATATCCGAATATCATAACCATAGATTCAAACTTGACGACTTCAACATTCTTCATCTTCGGATATGTTCATACACATGGAATGTAATGTGGTTCCTGCAAAAGCACACCATACATAATACATATTGCACCCTAATTGGCTATTCATAAACACGACTGTCATTATTAACTTTATATCTGTTAAATGCCGTTTTGACAATAGTGATGTTTCTATTTTCACCGACGTCAATTTTCTGTAATATAAAAGCATATTCGTAAACATTTATGTTCCCCCTTAGTATCATAAAAAGTTATGTTCCCCCTTAGTATCATATAAGTTTTGATTCTCCTTAGTATCATTTGTTTCATTTTCCTGTTTTCTTTTCTATATTACCTAAACAAATACAATTTTGTATCATGTACATAATGTAAAGCTCATGCAGTGTAACATTACATGGGTTTTTTTGTTCTTAAAATATAAAATATGACTTTATATGGTCATTTTATAAACTGTTCCTCTTTAGTATCACAGATTTTATTGAAAATTCTGTCCACTTCAAATTTTTCTGCAGAGTGTTCTCACAAACTACGGTCTTGACCAAGCATATATTGGTACCGATAGATTCAGAAAATTGTTGGCTAGAACATAGGCTACATGAAACATTCGAAAAATTTAAAATAAAGAAGAAAAATGAGATTTACCTCTGATCCGGCGGTCGCCGCCATTGCACTCGACGCTTTAGTATCATAACAGTAGACCACGTGATTATAGACCTTGAAAGTTCCTACCATGAAAACATCCATGTTTTTCATTCTTCACAAGCCGTACAGTGTTGTCTCCCCTTTTAACCACTCTTCGAGAGCAAACAAAGTAGATCCATTGACTTATTGTATAGTTTCATAGGAAAAGCATTGCCAAAGACATAAATACTCATCAGTATAAAAAGCACCCCAAACGAGGATACCAGGTACTCTCATATAATGAATATGCTGCACACTTTCTTTTTCCGGCAAATTACCACTTCCGGTGAGCATTTAGTGGTGTGTAACCTTTTACCTTGACAATGCTATTAGCTTTTTTGTTTTTATGTGTGTAAGTGCTTTTTTACTCGCAATATGGTCAAGTGAAGGAAAGGTTGAAGTTTTACCGCTAATACAATTTCTGTTTGTTCTTGAACCTGTTGAGGCTAGTGTGAGGTTGTTGTACCCTAGAATCTATTTTAACTCTCCAGTGGTAATTATTTTGCCAATGTCACTCTCAAGCTTATTGCCTCCTATAATTTCTTGTGTTTAAAATCTTAAAGCACCTTCCTCTTTGCTTTTTGGGTGTGTGGCAGGTCTGTGTTTTTATTGCTGTTGTTATATATACTATTTTTTTACAAATCGCATTTTTATAACTGAACCATTTAGATAATTCTTTCTTTTATTTATTTTTATTGGGTGTAACGCCGTGTCAACACTTTGTGGTCATTTTACGGCGTCCAGCGCACCTAACCTAGCTTTCCTGGACCCATGTCTATAACAAGGCTGGAAGCTTCTCCATATACCTTAAATTGAGGAAAATTGACATAATTGTCAAATTTTCATGGAAGGGTATAACCTCCCCAGGTGGGAATCAAACCCTCTTCGGGACTCGAGATTCCAAATCCCGGCGCGCTACCAACTGCGCTATCAATCCGGGTTTTAGACAATTCAGTGTATCACTTGTATGTTTTCTGCTTTAAAATAGCTTTAAATTGCATTATATTGTGGGTGTGTTTCTTAAGTGTGCAATGTCGACGCCCCTACAAAAGATTCAATTTTAAGATAATAGAATATTACTTGTTCTTCTTTCAACTAATCTGAAACATCCGGAATCTTTAATTGATAATAATCGATTTGACCCTTCGCAAACCGATAGTCGCTGTCGAAATCTTATTATCTTATAATCATTCGATCATCAGCTCATCATGAACAGTAATATATAAACTTTATTTGCTCAAAGTATAAGATTACAAAGTACATAAATGACAGAAATATAATATTATAATGTGAACACTATATCAAACTATGATCCACTGTGGTTGAAACCTAGCTTCGAAACGAAACAAACTACATGTACACAATCTGCGGTGGAAGATAAGTTTTAATATAGCTTTATAGGCAAATAAATTAGAGCTGTCATCGATTCCAACGATATCGCTGTATCGTCGATATTCATTTTCCGATCAAAAATCGATATGCATTTTAAATATCGATAATAAAGCCTATAATATAGGTAAATATATAAAAGTCACTATTAAGTGACAAATTTGTGAGACGAACCTTCTATCGTAAGTGGAAACAGGTGTGCAGTAATTTTTCATGGCAAATATGCATCTACTATGAATTTATGACACAATAAATGGTCTGTATAGTACTGCAGTGAAGGTATCGATGTATATCGGTGTATCGTCGATATTCATTTCTCGATATAACGCTATCGTCGATATGCTTCGAGCCCAATCAATGGCAACTCTAAAATTAACTCATATTTACTTTTATTAACCAGCCTGTATTAACCAATGTATACTTTATTAATTTTGTACATTTGAAATGCTCATTTTTTGTACATGATGATTCCTATGTTAAAGTTTATATTTTTGTCAACAGTATCATGTTTTAACAGCGCACACAAGAGAGATAAACACTTATTACAGGGAAGTTGTCTATGTAGTCTATGTAGCTAGCGTTACGTTTTTATCGTCGGTCATGACTGACGATATACACAATTATCAAGACTTGAGCACTTTTGTGTCGAAACCAGTTGCCTTAAGCCAATCAAAACGATGCATTTGAGGTCACGTGATGAAAAAAATGACGTCGAGTAGTCAAATTAGGGGTGCGTGGATGGACTCGTCGACGCTGTGTTTTGTCGGATTACCTGTTTGTATTACCAGAAAATACCATAATTCCGGTTTGCTAATCAAATAGATATAGTCTCTAAATGCAAAATGAACAGGTGAATTGTGAATTCTACCATAATAATGCTTTTGTACGTACGCGGTCGGAATATGTCTGCACATATGTTCATTCCATGGCTTTACAGTGTGTAGAATTAATCAAACGCTCTGTATTCTATAAATAGACTTGGGACGGTTTAAAACGCTGACGCATATCTGTATCTGTAGGAATACGTCAGAGGACCACTTCTGGTATAAATCTGACGGGGATGGAGGGATGGGAAGTCGAGCTTCTGAAGCCCTCTACTATATCGGCATGCACTGTTTGATCTGCAAATTGCTTGAATCTTTATACTCTATACAAGGAGAATACACGGCTAAACGACGATTTCAAGCATTTTTGGAAATACCTATACTTGTTCTTTCAAACATTCAGATTGTGACATTCGTACTCCTGGTGTCGAGCATGGCTCTGTAGATGTTGCCAGTGATGGTAGAATTGTGATTACGTGCAATGCCGGATTTATGACATCAGCTGGACCGAATGTTGACGTAGTTCCAGACTGTGATGAAAATGGAATAATCAAGAATGTTACTTGTTTTCCAGGTAAAACATCACATTATTAGACAATATCTAACAAACTAAGACTCTCACACAAATGTATGGTTGCATATTTCTGATAACCACATAATTAACTAGTTAATTAAGCGGTTAACTAGTTATGGCAACTAGTTAGCCTCTTAATATAATTAAGTTCAGCTGTTAACAAGTTACCGTAACTAGTTAACATCTTAATTTACATGTTAGTTAAGTGGTTAACTAGTTATTGTGGTTATGTGATGGCAGAAATATGCAACCATACAAATGAACTGTCGATGTACGTTTGATGTATTTTTCTTTTTTTTTCTCAACTGTAAAAACATGAATTATTTCACGGTGAATGCGTTCGTTAAAATTATCGTAATGATACATTCATGAGTTTCCAAAAGTGTGTACTATGATTGAGTAAAAATGCTTATGCCGTATGATATGTTTTAGTCAAGATATATTTGATAACAGGCCGCCAGTACAAAAAAATGCTTTCAGTCACCGTGAATCAAGTTTTGACAGCTGAGAAAAAAACGGACTATAAAATAAAAGAGATTGTGAAGGAAGTAAAGTGAATGTCATGATAAATGATACATTCCATATTCAAATGATATGGTTGTAGTTATATAAGGAATTCGTAATATCAAAATGGGTTCAACATTTCAGTTTCTTATACTGTTTTATGTTTCCAATATTCGACGAATTTCTCCACGTGTCGTAAAAAATAACCTCACATATACATGAACATGTACAAATGTATATAGAAGAAGCACAGACACGCCATTATTGGTTTAAACCCGATGTACCTATGTGGATGGCAGTCCATTTATGATCTTTTATTGTGTAAAACAAGACAAAATACTATTTTATTTAGCAACTTACAAAAAATTTGCAATTAAAAATTGTGTTTCTTTTTACAACGACATGAAACACATATTGCCAAATCTTAAATTCTTTCTTTTCGCGGAGTTTGGTCATGAAATAATTTTTACGACCTTTCTTCCTCATACCACTGATTCTAAATCATGTAGGGTAGTTGTCAGTCACTGGCGGATGTGCATATCAAATGATTAACAGCTAAACCAGAGATGTAGCCTTTCCAGGACCGCTGTTATATGACATATACAATGTGTTGCTATGGCGTTAAATCCAAAAAAATATTTCTGTTTCAGTGACCTGTAAAGATATTGCTGAATCTGGCATTCTAGCGCCTGGCTCCTACGATAGTTTTGATATTGGAAGTGGACAAATGACACGCATTTTTTGTGACTTCAATACAAGCTTGAAAATAGCTTATAGCTATCTATCAAGGGAAACACTGGAGCACGTGTCTTCATTATCCAATCACTATCAAAGTAACGACCACGTGATTATAAGACATAAGTCGGATGAAAATTTACAGTATGAATCTAAAATACAAATGATGTCTTATTGGCAGCCAGGTTTCCCTAACGTTTCTGTATTTTTAAATTCACATACGAATTTTTCATCTCCGGAGTATGAAACTGATTATTTATACATGTATCTCAGTTTTGTCCCGGGAGATCTCTCTGTTGGATATTTCTATGGTTATTCATGTGACGGGGTAGACAAACAGTATGAAAACTGTGATGGGAATCCGATGAACTATTTCGTACTGTACAAAAACCCATATGGCTCTATAACTAAAGGACCCGTCCAAGACGAGGGTATTGCTGTACAATGGAAAGACTGCAAACAGTCACTTGATACATTTCAATACATGCCTCTTCAATATTACTATGGCACCTTTATAATCCATTTTGGGGGCTGTGGAGGGCTGTCTCGATCGAGTGTAAGTGGCGTTTCCGGTATAGCATTTGGATTACCTTTCAACTACAAATAAAGTTAACGGTTTTTACTTGACCCTTACCATTCAATACTGGAAATGGGATGTCTAATATAAAAGATTTCAGCTTTGTCACTACAAGCAGATACGTTTTTCCTTCGCATTCTAGTACAATTAAAGATATCCAGATACTTCTGACATTTCAAAAATGTCATTGAAATACTTTTTCTATCATTAAAGAATTTCATAGCTTGAGAGCTACAAACAAACAAAAAACAGACAATGTATAGCCTCAATTATATTGACATTTTTAGCTGAAATTTAAATCGTATTTTGTAAAATTATTTTATCATTTATTCTGTTGTAAATAAGCGGAATATCGGTCCCAATTAGAGACTGATTAAGCTATTTCTGATGATATTGTACTTTGACAGAATATTTTTCGTGATATAGAGAGAGCACTTTAAGTCAACTATCCTTTTTAAGATGCGTTTCACATAATTATATTGTAGATAAAGAGCTCAGAGTTACTATTGGGAAAATCCCATTTCGTTTTTCAACATTTGTTTGTCCTCGGCTCTGTTCCTTTTGCATACTATTACAATTGGATGTATTCGGTCATTTTCTATTTTCAATTCATAGTCACCTGTGTTTCGAATTCTATATCATTACTAAGTTATTAACAAGGGGTTAAAAAATACAAAAAATCTAACAGTTTTACACGTGAAATTCTTTGCTTTATGTATATTTAATATTATATATTCACAAATTTATGCATATTTAATATCATATATTCAACATTTTATGTATATTGAATATTATATATTCAGAAATTTATGTATATTCAATATTACATATTCACAAATTCATGTATATTTAATATTACATATTCACAAATTTATGAATATTTAATATTACATATTCACAAATTTATGTATATTTAATATTATATATTCACAAATTTATGTATATTCAATATTACATAGTCACAAATTTATGTATATTTAATATTGCATATTCACAAATTTATGTATATTTAATATTACATATTCACAAATTTATGTATATTCAATATTATATATTCACAAATTTATGTATATTTAATATTACATATTCACAAATTTATGTATTTTTAATATTATATATTCACAAATTTATGTATTTTTAATATTATATATTCACAAATTTATGTATATTGAATATTATATATTCACAAATTTATGTATTTTTAATATTATATATTCACAAATTTAACATTTTTACGCACGATTTTTTGTTTCTTTTATGTATATTCAATATGTATTCACAACAAACTCAATGCATTAATATTGTAACCTGTAGCGTGTTCAATTACACAAAACGTTACAGAACGTTACATAACGATACATTCGGAACTCCTCGGCCATTCGCTGCGAATAACCTAATCTAATACACAAATATGAGATCGTTAAGGCAATGAGTGATGTTTCAAAATTTACGGACTAAAAACAAAACATCACTCAATGCCTAAACGATCATATATTTGTTTACTTTAACATCGGTAGTTTCAAAATAGCGTCTAAATATGTCCGAGATTATTCGCAGCGAATGGCCGAGGAGTTCCGAATGTATCGTTACGGAACGTTTTGTAACGTTCGCGGTAACTGAACGCAGGGCTGCACAGAGCTATTTGTAATCCCCGTGGTCACCTATCAAAACACTCACAGTCCGTTGCTTAACTACGTATAATAAGTAACTTGCATTCTACGTTCTGTTCCTTAAAACCCGCCTCTACAATCATTCTGCAGATGTTGTGAACATGACTGTATATACTCTAAATTTGGTTGCTCTGGTCGTCATTTTTGTCGTGTTAGGAACCATATAGGTCACGTGATTCCCCACAATGGGATCGTTATTAAAGAATTTGTCTGACATCGTAAGAAATTCTATGAACGGACCTTCAAAACATTATGTATTACTATCAAATTATAAATAAAAAGTACAAAAAATTTGTTTTATATGTTTGGATTGTCGCTGAAGATAGCAAGAGGAACACAAATAATCAATCAATCATTGGTTTTATGTTAGATCCGATTATGATAATTTGTGTTGATGTTAATTAGCACTATTGAAAATGGCTCTGAAAGCTATGAAGTTCTGAGAAAGAAAGGATCAGTAAGTTTTTGTTTTACCACTCTTATTTAAAGTGATAGAGTCATATAAGCCTAACAGCTCATGTAACACAATGTTACTGGAATTTAACTAGTTTGTTGTTTGTTTTGTTGGGTTTAACGCCGTAGCAACACATTGTACAGGTCATATAACGGCGGGCAGTCAACCTACTCACTCCTCCAGGAAAGGCAAAATCTCTGCATTTAGCTGTTAACCAACTGCGTCAGTGACTAACAACTGCCCTACATAATTAAAAATAATTGGTAGGAGGGAGAATGGCCGTAGAAATTATTTCATGACCAAACTCCACGAAAGTATGTCCCGCCCAGGAATCGAACCCACGACCCCTCGATCAGTAGACTTGCGTGCTACCAACTGCCCTACATAATTAAAAATAATTGGTAGGAGGGAGAATGGCCGTATAGATGATTTCATGACCAAGCTCCACGAAAGAATGCCCCGACCGGGAATCGAACCCAAGTCCCCTCGGTGAGTAGACTGGCGTGCTACCAACTGAGCTCGCCGGGCGGCATAACTTCACTAGTACTTGACTCTTATTCTTCACAAGCTTACTTTCTCACATGTGACATACGTTTATACATACATTGTAAGTAATTTGTCCATTTACCCTAGGCTCTCCATCAGGAAGGCATTATATGATGTTAAAGTCAGCATCTTTAACTTCTCGACCAAGAAATGGACTTGGAGTAAATAAGGGAATTATAAGTGCGCAAGAAATGTACCTACAATTGCTTCATTTCATCGAAGTAAAAAAGGATACTATGAGTACCATCTGTTGAAAGGTGATTTAGATCATTAAAGGTTATCGTTCAATATTGTAAAGTCGGATGAACACACAGGGTGTTGTCATGTTACCTCCCTTTGATTTTTCAAACATACCGTTTATATACATATATATACAAGGGTTCGAAAAATCGAAGGGAGGTAACATGACAATTCCCTGTGGATGAACATATACGTGCATAGCATAAGACTTAAAACAGAACTTTAACGTGGATTTTTTTGTTATTCATTTTTTTTCTATCTAAGTGGTTCATTAAAGGGAATTCAGCAACAACTAAGACACATGTTACAAACATCAGTATTGTTTATATGATGTGTTTGACTCACTAGTAGGAGCAGTAGTCCGGTGGTAGACGCGCGCTTAAGAATCGAAAGGTCATGGGTTCAAATCCCACGAGGGGCACTGCTACTTTCCTTGAGCAAGAAATTTACCTGCAATTGGTTCATTCTATCCAGGTGTAAATGGGTACCTGTTAGAGTCATGCGCTGTATGCTGTGGCTGCAATCTGCACCGTATGTTAACAGTTGGTGTGTGAGTCGATGATCGGGGAAGTTAATGTCAAGATTTGACTGAATAGTGATACTAAAAGAAGACTTCAAAAACCTTGCTTTTAACTTTAGATTAGCTCAGTTTGCAGTGAGCCTGACTGTGAATCTATGGGTCATTGTTATAAGACGTGGACTTGGCCGATATGCCTATCACGTTTGATCTAGAAATACAATGTTTTTGACCATTCTTTGACCATTCTCAATAAGGAAATAGGATAAAACACTGATAAAAAAGAAAGAAGAGTAAAACACACAAGATACAAAGTATTGTTCGTTATTTCTCAACTGTCAAAACATGAATAATTTCACGGTGACTTCGTACTCTTTGTCTAACGGTGACTCGTGATATAGAGATAGTGTGTAATCATTCACCGTGAAATTATTCAAACTTTGAAAGTTGAGAAAAAAATAAACTTTAAAATGAGGAAAACCGACTATTTAACAGACGACAATATGAAATGGAGTAAACATTAGAACAACCATAAGGTGATCGTAATTAGAAATCAACGAAAACCCTTTTTTCAAAGTGCTTATCGCATTAAAGTTATAAATTCAAGTAGTAAATGCTTGAAATTGGTCATACATAGTTTTCAGTATGGCAACGTTTACCGCTAAATAGTAAAATTAAGAAAAAATGGATTTCCCGAAACTGGCACTAGCTCTCTCTCGTCATTTTGCTCACACCAGAACATTCTCTATGACTAAAGTGTTCAAAGGGAGATAAATCAACTATTTTGAATATGGCAACCGATGCAGTTATCTCCCTTAGCAAGACTTTTTGTTATTAAAAGAAATGTCACTTTCATAAAATACAATGATGGTAAACAAAAAAGTGCGCTATGATAAACCTTATAGAGCGCTCGAATAAGGAAGTATGTGATAAAGCCAATGCATGCCGTAACATTTTTACTGAACATTTGTATATATTCGTACCATGGAACTTTCGAACTAAGGTCCTTTTCAGTAGTACTTGAAATACGAAATATTTCATTTAAGGCATGCAATCCTTACACTTATTAGTAACAAAATACTGTTTATTTTATTCGCGGAAATCTTTGTCGTTTTAAATGAATAAAATATTTTGTAGATTCAAATCGAACATGTATTAATGTAAACAAGTTATCAAAGGCTAATTTAGTAATTTAGTTGTTATGCTCAACGGTTTCGTTTATCGTTTATATGTAATACGAGATTACCTTTTTAACTTATACAGGATTTTCTCTGTAAAATGAGATACCCGTTTACTTTGTAGCTATATTAAGTGTCAATAAATAAGGGACCTTAGTCAGTAATTTCCCCTTGTATACTCTTCAAATAGGTAGGTCCAATTAGTTGGAATACTCGGATTTTACCCTTACTCTTCACTGTCAAATTGCCAAAATCTTAAATAACTTTTTTGTCAATTATTCAATTTTGTTTGAAATTCAAGCTCAGTAATTTTAGGGTAAAGAACTATCTAAATTTCATTACTTCTGTAAATATCTTCATTATTAGAAAGACAGATGAAATATTTTGTTATCCTTATCAGGAGTACTATATAAATAATATATTAATAATGTTATATAAAATCTGAAAACTGACTAAAGTTCCTAATTAGTCAACAAAACTTTATCATAAAATGAGGTCATCTGTTGAACTCAGACAATGACTTTATTCCTTTATGATTATAGAGTTTAGTGATTAAAATTAACCACAGATACTCTTATACCTACCTCTGTTTCTAGCAGATCAGTGGCCTGCTCAATTACCCACAAAGTTCCAAAACGTTTCGTAACGATACATCCGGAACTCATCGGCCATTCGATGCGAATAATTTAATCTAATAAACAAATATACGATCGTTAAGGCAATGAGTGATGTTTCAAAGTTTTAGGACTAAAAACGAAACATCATTCATTGCCTAAACAATCGTATATTTGCTTACTTCAACACCGGTAGTGTCAAAATAGCGTCTAAATATGTCCGAGATTAGTCGCAGCGAATG
This sequence comes from Mactra quadrangularis, assembly GCA_025267735.1. Taxonomy (NCBI): domain Eukaryota; kingdom Metazoa; phylum Mollusca; class Bivalvia; order Venerida; family Mactridae; genus Mactra; species Mactra quadrangularis. Next base: position 27,424,303 of record CM046302.1, read on the forward strand.
GCCGAGGAGTTCCGAATGTATCGTTAAGGAACGTTTTGGAGCGTTTGTGATAATTGAACAGGCTATAGTTGTCCGTCCCTGGCGAACATATGTGCTCAGTTCTAGTTTAAAAACTTGATTTTAAAGAGTTTGGCTTGTCCAGGGACAGTGGGTAGGATGAGTGACCACCACAATAAGATTGCAATATTCATTAGTCATTGACATTACAATAGCCAAACTATTATTAAACCGGTTAGTCTTATTCAACATTTGTGTTTATTTTCGCTGTTCTGTTTTTTTCCTAACTTGTGGGTAGTTTCAACTTTTTCCTGCCTTGTGGGTAGTTTTGAACTTTTTGCCTGGACGCTGAACGAAGAGTTATTTTTGTATGGCCTAATATGTGAAAATGAGTATGTACCTTTAGACTGATGAACTTGAATCAGAATTAATTGATTTAATTATTACAACGAAATGAACGAGATAAAGATCCGGTATTTGATCAATGTTTTAAGGCGTGTTTAAATCGACAGCCATGGCAACGGTTGTTTTATTTCAGTACCCCCTCCATATTTGTATAACTTCGTACCAAACTGCTTTTAGTTTAAAATGGTCAAAACACCCCGTGGCCTCTAAACGTTGAAACTAGATTGTATTTTACGATAGATAAAACTGACTGTTACGTCTAACCAAGCGTGTCTTTATTGTAGTTGGAAATAATTAAATACATATATTAAGCGGGCGATCGGGAACACATTATAGTCGAAAATGATAAATTTGTGATACTATAAAATTGTTAATACTTTAAAATCAGCTACATTTACATGCACTATATTGTCGTGATTTTATAACAAAACACGCATGTAACATGCAGTGAAAATTTTATAGTTTAAATTTTAAATAAAGATAGTTTATCATGTTAAGATATATTTCATTTGGGAAGGTGTTGATTGGGAATTTGGGAAAAGATGGTAGAGCAACGGTACTTGGAAGGTAAGATAAACAGTTTGTTTTCGTTTTATGACATTCTTTAGTTATAATAAATTGTTTATATTAACGTAGGAAAATAGTTTAATATTCCCATCGGCGTCATTAGACGTTACGACAGGTCTATGCGTTTACGATTACTTGCCGTGGTCCGTAGACGTGATGAACGTTACAGATATTGTTTAATCACATTATTAAACTCTTTTCCTAAGTTAATACAACTTGCAACGTTTACTTTTCGTTCCTCTCTCTTTAAACGTTATTTATGCTTAAGATATTAACTGAAATTTAATGAAATTTACATAGATATGTGGCATGCTAAAGAATGATACCAAACATACTTACATTGAATTAATATTTGTATGTAAAATTTGTCTTTTACTGAGTGTATAGTTTTTTTTGCGTGTCAGTATATATAAAGACCATCGGTTTTGATGGTTCCTAAAAGAAATATATGTACTTTGTGCGAAATTAGATAGGCGGCTTTTGAAGGGGACAGAGTGAGACTAAGAATAGAACAATTAACATTCTGTTGCCTAATAATACATTATAAAATAATCTCATTCATCAAATATAAAATATTTAGTTATATAGTTTGTCATATTTATGGTATATTTGACGTGTCTATATCTTTTTTGGATGATAAAAATCATTAAAACTATGTCACATTACATTTTAAAAACTATAACGTGACTATTTCTATATGGGAAGTATTAACAATAGTCTGTAAATTGATTATGGTTCAGTAAATAAGACTTTTAGTATTGACATGATTTGAACTTTGAGACGTACAAAATAACTTTCATAGAACAGAACAGAATTTTATTGGTAAACATGTACATATAGTACATACTTATGATATCATACATATAGATGTAAAGTACATTGTCAATGTTTCTATTTATAATCCGGAATGGGTCGGTATTTCATACATTAGCCATGTTACGTTTTGAATACACAATGAAGTTTCAGTATTGGGAACCATTAAAGTCGATAAAATTAAATTAGTAAAAAACTGTCATATTTTGCACACGACGTATTAGTAACAAGCACTGACTTGGTTAAGAAAGTATTCTTTTGTCAATTACAAAAATATGTGTTATTACAGAGATGAAAGAAATTCTTCTGATTGTTCTATGCGGATCAAACCGAAACCTCTTTACTCTATTTGAATTTTTAAGTATGTATATAAGTACAATGTATAACATTTATATTTTACATTTGTGTATATTGGTTGAAAATGTAAATATTTTGATCTATAATTGACAATGCGACGTATTTCATTCTATTCAATTCTATCCAATTATATTCCCAAGGAAAGATGAAATACCGTCGTTTTATATTTCATAGAATAGACACTATGCATTCTAGAATATGGATGAATTTTCATAATTCAGCCAGAACCAATGATTGGAATGATAGTTATAAAATATAATGTTTGTGTAAGCACATTCTAATCATGATAATTGAACATTATAGTCACGCATGCGTAACATGAACGAGTTTACCAAATGCGCAGCATTTTTAGTTCTAAGAACGTACATGTATGATCTACAGGTAAATGGTTTTATCAAACTAAGCTTATACAAAAAACTTATGAAATCAATCAAATTTGTGGGTACATTGAATGCTTGTGCAATCAGATTCAAAGGCAGTTTCTACGTTTTTGCTTGAGTACGAAACGCACGAAGCTGAGCGGAAACAGGAAAATGGCTTTGGTGATGCATATAAAACAGTGATGTTATCATTGTTATTAATAACTCATCACTTTTGATTATAAATGTCTTGTTCGTTTTTATTGAGAAATGTTGAATACTGATGTGTGACGAAAAAAAACAGTAAATTCAATGACTAAACTTAAGTGGGAGTGTAATGAAAGATAACTTTCTATACATAATGTTGAATTTAATTCGATGTTTTGAGGTTATTTTCAAACAAAAATGACTTCGATAGTATGGATAAATGAGATTTATTTAGTGTGTTTTTTTTCATGGCCAGTCACATGATCTAATCTCTTCCTTAAGCATTACACGCTTGATGGAGTGTAAGAAATTTGGGCAATGAGTTATGAATATCATTTGAGTATTCTATTTAGTTCACTCTACTAATGTTCATATTATTTTATACTCATAACAACTTAAAAATACAGCTATAGATTACCATTTTGATTTAAAGGTGATAACCCGTTTTTTTCGTTTCATATTTCAGTCAAAAATGTTATAAGTATTCAGTTAGCAAATATCAATGAAAATTATAAGCATTAACTGTGTTTTGTGTCCTACGATTTTTACAAAAATATCTGAATTCATTCTAAATATACCTTAAAGACCTGCTATCAGGTTTCAAAGTGTACAATTAGAAATTTCAGCAATTTGCATGGGCTTTTATGAATAAAACAGAGTCAGACCGATTCAAAATACTCCAAAATCTCATGCGGATTTCTTTGGCGAAGTCATTACAATCTTGGTCCGAGAGAGTCGTCGTTATTATGTTTCTAAAAATAGACTGTGAAGACAATGGGCCGACTTGATTTGCCCGGGCGGCTTACGAACCGTCGGCGTAAGCCGATCGCCGATCGGCTCGCCCCGGTGTGACATATGAATCTAATATATCTCATTCGGAACACCTCGACCTTTCATTAATGAATAATCTCGGAAGGATTCGTGGGGGGGTCTTCACTGGATTTGTGTGATTTTACTACCTACGCGAGGCGAAGCACGTAACGGTTATACAAAATAGTTCTTGCAGTATACACACAGATCTTTGTCTAAACATATTTCTTTGTTTTAAATTGAACTAAATATTGTTCATCGATATCATTGAACTATGTAATTTCAAATTTACGGACTAAAAGCGAAAATTCAGTCATCGCCTAAACGAACGTGTATTTGTTTACTTCAACACCGGTTTTTCCAAAATGTCGTTTAAATATGTCCGAGGTTATTCGTAGCGAATGGCCGAGGAGTTCCGAATGAATATATCTATCATCAACGGTTGGTGTTAAGAGTCACACGACTTAGCGCATACTCCTGTAAAAACGCTTTCATTTTTGTAGTTATAAAGTGTAAAATTATGATCAGCTATTTTTACAATGTCACTTGCATTGTTCAATCAGTACTTTCAGTACTTTGATTTTGAGATAAAACCAAAGGATCTCGTAGCCTAAGGTATTTTAAAACAAATAAAACACATATTGATTGAGTTATCTAACAGAAGACAATGTGTCGTAATTTATACATCTTGACAGATAAAAATAATGACGATCTGTAGACCCCTAGTTGTTCCCCTGTTTGTTCATAGGTAACATAGGAATTCTGATTTATTATTAGAAAAAAAAGATTATAACTTGTTCAATATAACGTATCTGGGGGCAGTATTAAGGGTCCGCACCCCCCAGAAGTTTTAATTGATGTCTTTGACCCACACTAATCACAATGTAAATGAGTAAAGTGAAAAATGGTAATTTGTTTCGTCTTGGTGTACAATGACCAATGCCGGTATCTAAATTGTTGGTCTATAGTCGACCCCCTTCCTCTGGCTTATTTTGAGTTTAAACCCATTGTAAAAAGTTGAATTTAAGGTTAAAATCTGGAACCGTTTTGCTTAATGACAATCGCTGTTTTTAATAAGACAAGAAAACAACGGTCCAGTCACGTTTGTTGGTATTTGAACGCATCATGTTTGAATAATAAGCCTAACAATTCATTAATCTAGTGAATAATGAAACCCTTTTTGTTCTGTTGCCATTTTAATCCCAAAAATATACATGTAATACTTCTTATCTGAAATTTTGCAGTTTGTAATAAATAGGGAACTTCAAATTGATTTTATCTTATGTTATCCCACAGGATGTATTGACATAATATTTTTTATATTTTAGATTATGCATACTTCAATATCTAGTTTATTGTAAACATACAACCAGTCAATTAAAGATAACATATTTAACATATTTGCCAAAATCAAGCAGATATTGTAATAGAATTACAATTTACTTGTATATTCTTTATTAATACTCCACTCGACCAAGGGAAGTAACTAGACTTATTCAATTATCAATAACGACAGAGTTACCTCCCAGGACCTTTTATTTCATGAATTTTAGTGCGGTGGTTTGATTTAATCAGGACACAATTGCGGAATACAAACCATCAAAATCACCTGATTGAATACAAATTGAAATCTATAAGAGTTATGAATATTTACCTATGAACTGTAATGATTTACTCTAAATCTTCTGCACAAGTCTTTGTTTACCTTATAAGTTGCTGTTGTAGATCACGTGACTATAACCCCCTGCTATCTATGTGCCTCTGAAAGCTACATATAGATAGTACACTTGATGATTTAGGCTTGTAATCCATTAATTGTATTTATTTAACGTGTTTTATGGCCAATAATGCAATAAAATATCATTAGTAAACTTGTATCAAGTGTTTTGAATGTAATTTATAATGCATGATAGTCAATAGATGAACTTTTCTCTTTTCAAATTTATCTTCAAAGTTGCCAATAACAAGTTTACGTGACGTACATTTCATAAAAAAGTTTTTTTCTGTCTAGTATTTGATGTATAGAACACCACGTTTTTGTCTCGTGTAACCAAACACAGTGAAATACGAAACTTAAGAATTTAAATTATGTACATGTATATATAAATGGTCTATCGGGTTCAAAAAATGGCATGATTTTTTGTTTACATAATTTTAGTAAAATAGGAAATATGGAACAGATGTCATAAATTATGAATCTAGCAAAAAAACCAATTCAACATCGTTGCTGAGTAGGCATGTCCATTTGTGTTGCTGTAAATCAACACCATACATAGCTTTGGATAGAGTGTCACAATAATGAATTTTGTTTGATTTATGCACGCTGTGGTGAAATATTACACTGTCAGCGCACAGATTATTTTAAAGCTTTTAAAAGCGATCTTATGGCTTTCAAAATGCATGCTGTTGAATCAACACCATACTATGACATGGAATTTCCCGTGTTAAGTAGCAGACTGTAACAAATCCTCATTAAAATCCGCCGCGGACGATTTAATTAGGCCACGCATGCACAATAAAAGGGTTAATCCCTACTGCGTTTAATGTAGTCCGCATTACGCGTCAACAAATAAACAATATTCTGTTTGTGCAATTGGAGTTCATGCATATCTATTTTGACTTATGTAAGGCAAAAGCCTCATTGTATCCCTTCAGTTTATTGCATAAGTTATTTTTTCCATCAAAACCCAAGTCTGACTGCGCTATTGGCGCTTTGATTTGATTATGGAATGTATCATTTAACATGGAAATCATAGTACTTACTATACTATATCCATGGTTCAACAAAATATCGAGACTTTATTTGTATATGAAGTTTCAGATTCTAAAGTTTTATGTACAATGCGCATGACCAAAATTCACATTCATATTTCATTGCATAAGTTATTGGTTACAAAAGACTCTTTTGAGTTGTGTTGATGTACCGTCGCCTTTGGTTTAAAAATAATTTAACTAGACACATTTTCTTTCCATGCCCATATATAGAAACAGAAGCTTCTAATATATTAAATGTCTCCAAACAAGAACAAAAAAAATGTGCATCAGTTATTTCATATTCCATAAAAAATGTCACACCACATTATAACCACATCATATTATTTATCATCGTAATTATTAAATGATAAATTCACTGCAATATAGCTGCTATTCAATACCCTGCTTTGCAGTGTAATTCTATTCAATGCATTTCTATTCATACATTCACTGCAGTACATTTTCTATTCAGTAACATTATATTATGAAAATGTTAAATATTTGTATTGAAAGAGTTTGGTACAGCCTTTTCTAAAATGACACAAGTAAACATTTATTATAACTCATTTTTTAAACACACCCGCTATTCAGACTACAGATTATGTAGCTATATCAAGCAGAGTATGTTATTTCACGCTTAACTAACTATATTTGATATTCATATTTATGAAATCTGATTTTGGTAGGGTTTTTAAAAGACGACTTATCATATTACATTAGTCTTAATTTGGAGCATATTAAGGGCCTCTTGAGCAAGTCCGGACGACGGAATGATCGAATTTTAGCTCTAACGCATTCGGAACACCACGGCGCTATTCTAGAATCATTCTCGTTCCCAGAGTCTAGTAGGATTCTCAATGCTAGTATTGATAATCCTACTAGGCTCTGGGAACGAGAATGTTCTAGAATATATATTAGCTAAGAAATCACCGAAGTATTCCGAATGGTCCAATCACTTACCAAGTAGTCTCCCCTGCATTTGCCTGAGTGATCCTTATCATTTTAGGCAGTTAAAGGAATTCATTGTCACGTTTTAATTTCTTATCATTGTGAATATGTTTCCGAAATAAAAAGACGATTAAATTCTCGTCAAGTAACACATATAAATGTTGTCGTTAACTTTCAATTTGACAAACGGACGTTTACGCAGCTTACGTTTCAGCTTCGCCTATCGCCTCTTGCAGTATAAAGGCTTCAGCGGTACACCATAGAAAACTCAATCGTTGGATACTTGAAGTTAATTCGTGTCTCCAAAATATTTAACACGCATCTTTTTTATAAATTGAGCTCAACCAAGTATTAAATATTTCACAGATTTGTAAATTAAGTAAATGAAATATAACATTATATAACTGAGTTACTGTGAACTTCAAAAGTTCATGGATAAATGAAATAAATTCATTCCGCTTGTTATTTTTCTATAATTAAAGCTTATTAATGTGTTTAAACATGTGTTTAAATCATTGATGTGTTGATTTACTAATTAATGCTGCTTCTGAAATTATCAGAGACCTCTTTGTTATTTTTGGGCAAATGTGAATCTGTCATTCTAAAAAAACGGGATTTTGTCTAAGAACTTTTGGAAGGCACTGTATGTGTAATTTATGTAGTGATCTGAAACCAAGCATGGCCATGATTAGTTTTATCTTTCTACTGGCTTATTTGGTGAAATAACTTTAAAGAAGTTAAAGTCAATTTGTTCACATTATTTTGAACTAATCGCGTACAAGGGTGATAGATATGGACAAAAATGCAATAATGTGATCTTTAAAAGGTAAATTTTGTTCATTTATTATTTTTGTTAATTTCAAACTAAATTTATATAAATGTGAATTTTAAACATGCTTGCGATATAGTTTGTCGATTAAACGTTTGTTGCGTTATATTCTTATTTCAAGCAAGATATTTTTACATAAAAAATACTTAATATTCAACCATATAATAACATGGACATGTATCATTAAAATGTAGGTATCGAATTATACAGTTAAGTTTCGCTATAATTGCAAAATTATGCAATTTTTAGTCCAAAATGTTGAATTGATGAAGAAAATGGACTCTATATAAAGACAATCCCGCTATTGAAGCCAACTTTTCCCAAGGTCCTAATAGTGAAACTTGACTGTAGTTATTAAGTTAATAAGGAAAACCTTTTGTGTATATAAACGCAGTCAAGCGGTTTAATTGATAAATTGGGAAAAAACACTATAATGTGATTTATTTGTGAGACGACACATTAATAATTTTGACAAATACTATTTTCATTTTAAGTTTAAACGTGAAGTTATTTGCTAAATTTAGATAATGATTCAAGGTTGTTAAATTTTTTATCGATTAGTTTTGGTTTAAACTATTTCTCTTTAGTATTATTAGCTTGTCAGGTTTTTATCAAATGAAACGAAAGTACAAGTACAATGTACATAGTACAGCTGTCATATTTAAAGTAACATACCCTTCTATATCATTCTTATTTAAACACGACCTACTCATATGATTGTTATCGTTATTCAATCTTAATATGGAACGTTTCATTTGTAAGTGGTATTTTTTAATATATTTTTATTTTTTATGAAGTACAGTGTAACCCCGGATACGTGAACATATGCGGGACCAGTAAGATATGTCCGGAATTACATGAAACAGGCTACCGAAATTCGTTTAAGTGTTTTTGTTTGTATTCGGTTTTAATAAATCTGATTTGGAAAAAATAGGAAATTATTAGATTTTGGATTTCTCAGGGTTGGGAATATTTAGGTTATACTGTGTACAAGTGTTAAGTTGTCATAATCAATGATTAGACATTTTATATATAGTTCGTTTCACACGGTTATTGGCTTTATGGGCCTTTAAAATACACTACATATAAGAATAGGGGACGTTCGTCAGTTATTTCCCCTTGTATACTCTTCAAATATGTAGGTCCAATTAGTTGGATTACTCGGATTTTACCTTAATTTTTCAATGTCAATTTGCCAAATTTAATCTGAAATAACTTTTTGTAAATCATTTTATTTGTTTGTAATTCAAGCTAAGTATTTGTAGGGTAAAGAACTATCTAAATTTAATCTCTTCTGGTAATATCTTTATTAACAATTCTAACATAGGCACGTGCGTTTTCACTCTTTATTTAATGTGACGTCATCTATGCTTTATTATTCAACAAAATATAGCTCGTGACGGCTGTTGAAATTTTACTCCCCACGTTAAATGCGCAAAGCCGAAAATAGCACCCGAGTTTATGAGGGTTGACTTTTACAATTTGGTTTCTATTCTATAATTAAGATTTTAATATTTTTTGTTCGGAATAAGAAACACCTATCTGTGAGAATTGTGTAAATAAATGCTATTTTCGGCCTTTGCACTGGGGTGGATTTCAACAGCATGATGTTTCTGACAGTTAAAAATAGTTCTATAAATATATCTTTTCTACGGATGTATTTTACGATGTTAGAATCGAAATAACTTACAGTTGTCTATATTTTGTTGTCTAATAAAATATAGGCACTCGTTTGATGCGCTTATTAAATCACTCGTGCTAAAGCACTCGTGATTTAATCATACGCGCATCACAACTCGTGCCTATATTTTATTAGACAACAAAATATAGACAACTGTAAGTTATTTCTTAAGTAAGATACTAGATGAAATATTTTGTTATTCTTACATCGGAATTCAATGATAAAATCCGAGGATATCAACTGTAAGGACCTACTTACCAATTGGATTGCTTCCGATTTTATCAGGGAAAGTTAACTGACTAAAGTCCCTACTTGTTAGCAGATATTCAACTGACACTCAATTAATCATAGTTCTATTTAAAATCGTAACAAGTTCGTTTATACCCGTTGCTAATATGAAATAACTAAAATAGTGTTTTTACTTTTAAGCATTTTCAACCTTTACAAAGTGAATGAGCACTGTTTTTCCTTAATTTAGATCTACGTAAACTTCCAAGTGTGCATTAAGTGTCAGGATAGCAAGTATCGACTGTATGGGCTTATATATTTGCATTGTAATACGATATGGAGTTATGAATCATTTGAATTCAATTGCCTACGTGTAATTGGGTTTCCCAGGTCCTGTATAATGGTATTAGTTCGGTATTTTCCATATACGTATTTATTATTATCTGACTAAAGGTGATACTTATATAAACAATTAATAATCATTATTATAATCAATATTTACGGATGCCTACAAGAAATGAGGAAATGTGAAAGCTGTATGAATATAGTATGAAAAATATACGATATTTGTATGGATTTGAGATAGATATTCAAATTTGAATGGAACATAGGTAATTAATTTGTATTACTTTTGTATAACGTATTTAAAAACATTTTTCTAAGTGAATGCCTACCGTCATGTGCTTTAAGGTTTGATATTATTTTAGCTATAATTATACTGTAGGCCCAACTACTGTCTGTTTACTGAACAGAGAACATGTAGATCTCTTTGCTGTATTTAGCATTAAAAAATCAAAGCGCTCAAATTACCCGCGTTTTATGTTGATCTGTTCTGATTTGTATTACATTAACATACATTATACAGTATAAGTTTCTTTTGTTAAAAATACATTGCTTTTTTAAATTTTACGAATTTTAAATTGATGTTTCAGTATGTTTGTTTTCTGATGTCTTATAAGATTGCTGCAGTAATATCAAAACTGAAAAATGTATGATCTTTAACCGATTTCTTAGTTTGATTGAATTTACATTATTTTGAATACTTATACTCACTCCAAACTTGGACCATAAATTTTCACCATCGAACCACTTATTACAATTTAAAAACACTTCTCTTGATGTTAAGTATTTAAATTTGCAGTTAACTTACATTTTAGAACACTTCCATGTTGAAATTCCAACTTGACGTCAGTAGTGCATCACACTATGACGTCATTTCCGTTTTGTTATAAGACAAATCAAAACATCCGTTCTGAAAACCCCACAGTAAGGGTATCGCTGATTGGTTGTCTATAGGGATTGAATAATTAGCTTTATAAAACAATGTACATGTATATTTACTTTATTTTTGAGGTTAGCTACACATCTTTGTATGAGGATTGTCGTTTTAATTTATCTTCCTTGATAGTATAAACAATATAGTCTTTTGAAATTCTCATCATAAAACATAAGTGGAATTTGAACTTAAAAGGAATGTGCCCATTTATAGTTACGGGACCTAGGTTATTGATATATGTATACCTGCTTGCACAGGTAAGTTAATTACTAAGTTTCAGAATAGAGTTAATTTGTTTAAATTTGTTTTTCATCATATCAGAGACATAGATATTAACATGATATCTTATTCCCTGATCATATTATTTAATTTTAAAAAATGCTAGTGACTTCATGTTGAAGGTCTGTGAGCCAGAATAAGCCAGGTTGGCACAAAACATGCATAAGACATGCACACGTTTTTATCTGCAGTTTTGGTCTAGGGCCTACGTGATACAGCAAAGTTTCGCTATAAAAACCACATTGGTTGTAGCAAAATTAAATGATTTTTTGACGATTTTTAAGTCCTAAATGCTTAATTTGAAAACAAAAAAGTGCCATTATTAAGAATATTACGCTATAAAGACCATGGGTTTGACGGTCTTAATAGTGAAACTGTACTGTTGCCACTAAGTAAATTTGTGAATCTCTTTTTATAAAAACACATTCAAGCGAACTAATAAATAGGAAGGAGTGTTATAACGTGATTAATTTCTTTGTGAGACATGAAATCATTCTAAGAATTTATCAGTATCTTAACAATCAATTGTTTAGCTATTTATATTGATGACTCATTATTCATTCATAGTGTCATGAAATAGGAAAATACTGATTTGAACCCGGATTAAACTTAATGATATAAATTGAAAACAATTACAGTAAAGTTCCGCTATTAAGATCACTTTAATTTTTTAAAAATCATGCGATTTTTTGACAATTATTAAGACCCAAATGCTTAATTTGTAAACAAAAAGGTCTCTATAATAAAACCGGTCCGCTATTAAGACCACCGATTTTGCTGGTCTTAATAGCGGAACTTTACTGTATCACTTTGATCGTCTATGAACACGCTGTTTTCTCCAAAAGTCCTTAGACAAATAAGTTTAAAAATTTAAAAAAAAGTTTTAAGAATGCATATCGAAAGTATTTTACCATATTTTAATCAAGTGTTGGAAAAATGGACTAAGTTCATGGTTATTTTAGAAATCGCTCAGATGATTATTTCCTTCATATTTTCATGGATAAATGTAAATATGTTTATCATAAAAACACAGGATTCGTTCAAGGACGGAGGGCACTGTATGTTCTGTATAGCTACATTTTGACTTAAGTGTATACATTTCACGTGTTGTAATGTAGTATTGTTAAAATTTGATATAACAAAGCTGTTATCATGAATTGATGCTATATCAAACTACATATTTACAAATATACATATGTATAATATATCGATGGTGTATCGCAAAACGGTAGTAACTAAATTGCAGAAAAGAGTGAGTTACGACCGTTTAGCGCTAAACCCGCGATATATTCTATAAAACTATGTAAATAAAGAAGAATCACGGTAGACTAGATTTGCTCTGACCTATCAATATATGAATACAATACAGTTCAACGTCCCTTAATGTTCACCTTCTTCTTTCAGCCATCTTTCAACAACAATTTACTTGATTTCTAACTCTTGTATTTTTCCTTTAGAAATGTCCCTCCCTCAAACTGTTGTCATCGTCTTAACCCACAGGAGAAGTGAAAATTTGTTTGGGATAGTGAAAGTTGGTTTGGGCTTATGAAAATTAATTTGGGTTTGAGAAAGTAACAAAATTTTCGTATAGTCGGTCTGGCTAAAGTTGTTTGTCCTTTACTACATGTATTATATATAATATGTCATAATAAATTGGGAAAGTGCTCGTTAAATTTAAGTTAATCACTAAAACAGTTGTCTCTCTCAAATGATCAATTAAACATAACCTCGCGACTGACCATTGTGAATAGGTTTTACTGTACACTTGTATGTATATCTTTGTTACAAGTATTTATCATTTTATACCATCAATACAATACTATTGTTTAGATCCTGGTTACGTATTCACATTTCAAAATAGCACACAACTGTCAGTGGCGCATGCTTTAGCCCTGCTGATTTAAATAATCGATTATCGATAGTGAGTCCATATATATTGTATTGAGTATTTAAATCAGCAGGGCCCATGGATGAACCACTGGCAGTTGAATATTTTTATCAATAACTTTGATTAATATTTTACTTTGTAACTAGACATTAAAATATAAATTAACTCGTATACAGTGCCGTTTATGCATTTTTTTCACGATTTTTACGTTTCAAAAGATACATGGCCCTATAAAAAATACCATTCCGCTATTAAGACCGTCAATTTTTATGGTCCTTTAGTGGGTGAAACTTTATTGATGAAGCATACCTTTTCATTGGGAACATCATTGCTGACTCCCTGACCTTCACGCGAGCTGCATCTACACTATTTTTTGTCTGGCGATATCAAAGGTCAATATTATGAGCGGTCTTACGACCATTCTAGTCGTAAGTCAGTTTTTACATAAGATGCATTTGAAATTTATTGGACAGATTATCAAACAAACATCCTACGTGCTGTCAGCAACTCATATCTCATTTAATTTCAAATAAATAACTTCCGAATGTTTAATCCTTTTGAGTAGATTATGCAGGTTAAGCTGGTTTTATGACTGCTAGCAAATTTTCCAATGCAAACTCATTAATATACACTCACATTGCATAACTCAATTTATGATTATTCATAATTTTTAGATAAATGCCCAGTTCATTTTGTTACAGTCAACTGAGAGCTTCATTTTTTACATTCAATCGAGTATGAATCGCTATTCAGTTATGTATACGTAGCAATTCATTCAAACTATGTTAATTTTTTAACAAAAACATCTACATCTAGCCCTCAAACATACGAGTGATGTAATTATAATATCCTATTTCTTACCAGTCATCATTCTTTACCAGTTTACTTCTAGATTTAACCTAGTTTTTCTGACTCTATTTGATTTATTTTTGTAATCATATTCACTATCGTTAAACTTAAATAGTAAAGCTACATGTACAAAACTCAGTCTGTCTAACTACTTAGATAGTTAAGTAAAATGTGACTTGATATTCATACTAACTGTTTTGAAATAAAAGGTTTTTGGAAGATCTTTGGGAGGCCGGAAACTCGAGTCAACTCTGGAACTCGGGGCTTAGAACATTTAAGCTGTGTTAGACAGTATATGTCACGTAAATGTCACACGTGTGTGACATATTCGGTAGAATTAACTCACCCACGTCGTGTGACATAAACGTTCGTGCAAATTAGCGATAAATGTCTGACCGTATATATCACACATTTCATAGAATGAACCAATCAGTCTTATATTTATTTATTTATTTTTTAAGAGCAACACAGCATTAAACGTACATTCCAACTTCATGATTTTGAAATCTTGTGACAGTTAACAGGTAAAAAGTAATGTCGACATCACAATTTCGTTTTCAAGAGTAGTTTAAGGAACACCACACCACGTAATGTTTAATCATTAACAAACGTTTAATAAAAAGTATTTGTTCTCAATAATATGATACGCCAAGTGTTCGTATCTCTGTATATTCTAAGCTTAATTAATTGGGGCGATATAGCAAAAAATAAACAATTACCATCCGAGATAGGATCGAACACAATAACTCCACCAAGCTGGGTTTTCGTCGTGGGTTAACACTTAATAATGATTATTTTTGTTGCTTCGCTTCTCTGTGTTATTCTTTTATTTATATATTCATGTGACAAATACGTTGCTGTTTTCCTTTTTCTAGACATTTTTGACAAGTGACAAATACATTTTGATGAGCGTAGAAACACTAATTCCAAACGAATATGTTACATTATATGTCCCATATTCGGTTGAAGGTTGTGAAATATTCGACCGAAAATGTCATACGCGTGACATATTCGGACCGAATATGTCACACGTGTGATATACATACGTTTTGTGACATATGCGGTCTAACAAAGCTGTATACGGTAACACGAAGCATGTTTGGTCACCATATCAGTCAACGCAAATAAAATTCAAAGCATGTTACACACATGTTTGATTTAGATTAAACTATAAACCTGCTAACTGTTTATGGTGCGTGTTTGAGCCTCGGTTGTACATATACGGCCATTGTTTTGCAATGTATAATACCGACTAGTGATTGCCTAAACCCAATAGCCCAACGCCAAGGACTAGTAAATATTAATTAGGGCTGTAGTAAAAAAACGAATTTCATAGAGTCGGGCTGTGATAATTTAGCCTTTTACTATGTGACATTATAATTCAGGCTTGTGTTTGAGAAAATGTAAGGCAAAGACTGAGACCGACTACGAAATAAAAATCGTCTACATTTTATAATGAGATACTTTGTTACGTAATTAACAACATTATAATGATCGATGAAAGAGTAATTAGATACGTCTATGTAATTAATGAATGATGACTTCATTTTTACGAACACAGATATGCAGCCTAACTAAGCATGATTTCAAACATCATAAAAAATAACATTTTATTTTTGAAATTAAATTCAAATTGAATTGTTTATTTGAATTCCTTTTCGCTAAAATGATGAAACATGTTATCGCGTTTTGTGTATCATGCTCATTCAAATATTTTGGAAGGATGAAGCGCCCTAAATTTGTCAACACTAAGGCAGCTAAGTAAACCTTCTTAGGAATATGCTTGGAATTTCAAAATTTGACTTAATTTAGAACTAAAATTTACTCTAAACGGGTAATGATCCAATTCCCTGCAAATCGAGGGCTTGACGGAAAACTGTTTGAACTACTTTTTTTTCAAAAATGACTTCTTGATAAATTTGGCTTTAGAAATGCCTAATACATGTTCCTATCAAATTTCATCAAAATGTTCCATTTATAAAGTACATAAATTTACTTAGTTCCATGTTTTCACCCAATTCCAGTGGAAAACTGGTGTAAGTAAAAAAAAGCTTGTAAATTCACAATAATTAGGACAGTGTAATAACACAAAACATGTTATTTCTTACCCACATATTAAAAAATAGTTACAGAATAACATGAGAGAAAATGTTGAACAGATTTTTTGCTTCTCCTGAAAAAAATTGAAAATATGAGTTACGACAGTTTTCTGTCAAGCCCTCGATATACTAGTAATGCTTCCTTTTTAAGCGACCAGCCTTCATTAAATCTCGAAATCATTAACATCAAGGATGAAGCGCTGTTTTAGTGATCCCAGTCCCAAATACTTGGCTAAGAACAGTTTTCAAAAGCAATCTTTCAAGAGAAAGTTCGAGTCTTTACATTCACGATAATGCATTAATTAGTGATTATATTTAGAATAAGTCAAAGAATAGGAAGTATCTATTCCCAGAGATGTCTCATTAAGCTCTAAGAGTAGCTCTAAAATAATGATTGCGCGGAGTCAGTTGGCACTCACCCTTTGAAAATGTTTTAAAGCATAATTTAATTTTAAAGTCAAGATCCCCAAATTCAAAATGAACGGAAGTGAATTGGTTGTATTGGGAAAAACTATATCCGTCTTGCTGGGAAATGAAATTTGATGTATAGAAATAAATGTGAATAGTGTTCATATGTTTTTAGATAAATATGTTTGTTTGTTGTCGAAGGTTGATCTATCCTTACTTACATACTTGATGAAATACAGCAGGAAGCATCGTGAATTCATGAACATTTCATTAAAATGTTGCTTCCTGCTGTGTCAGTTAATTATCTATTCGTACTTTACTTAAGAAATATGATTTTACCTGAAGAAAACGACAAATAAAACCAGCTATGAAATTGCATATGATTTATTTATTATAGTTCTGTTTTAAGTATGTGTATTAAATAGCATGGCGCTAGTCCTACTGTCCTTTTCCTTATGCATTCCAAAACAGTTTGAGATGTTGCTTTGAAGAACAATATCAATAGTAGGACTTAAATCTCACAGTTCTTTGTTGGTTTTTTATAATAAAATGTTAAGACATGAGTTTGGATGCATAGGAACGAAAGAACGAGTGCGTAGCTTGATTGTCACAATGAGTGTATCCAAACAAGTAAACATACATCAGTTTATTCGTGAGTGATGGCTGTATACCTCTATGTATAAAACTTGGCCATTAAATCTCTGGTTGGGCCTTTTATAACAAGGTTTTTGGAAATACATGTAATTTTATTTGAAAAACAGACTAATCTTTTGTGGTTTCTATGAGATGCTTCATAACAGTTTAAAATTGGCACAAATTATGTATTTTATCTGACAGTTTCCTCACGCTGGTTCCTACAATTTCCTGATTCTCAATGAATGCTAATATCGCACTGATTAACTAGAAATATGCTGCAGCCTAGCTTTAGTGCCAATAGTGCACTGATTAACTAGAAATATGCTGCAGCCTAGCTTTAGTGTCAATAGTGCACTGATTAACTAGAAATATGCTGCAGCCTAGCTTTAGTGCCAATAGTGCACTGATTAACTAGAAATATGCTGCAGCCTATCGTTATTGCCAATAGTGCACTGATTAACTAGAAATATGCTGCAGCCTAGCTTTAGTGCCAATAGTGCACTGATTCTTAGACTAAACAATGTTGCTGACTTTCATGCCGTCTAGTTTAAATACAGTAAAGTTCTGCTATATAGACCACATTGGTTATGGCAAAATTTAGCAATTTTTTACGATTCTTACTAGGGCTGTGGATTGTTGAGCAAGTGGCGATCCTATCCGAACCACGATTCATGTGTAGCGATTCACGAATCGACCCACGAATCACTAGTTAAAGCAGAAGCATACAGAATTTATGTAATAACAAAAATAAGTGAAGAATTACATAAGCTAAATGGAAAACCATGTACTCCAAACATTTCTATAACCAGGAGTTTTATGGGCATTTTCAGTGATAACATTTTTGTTTAAATGTATATCAAACGAATTTTGAATTAAATTAAAAAAATCATTAGTAGTGCGTTTCGTTTTCAGTGGTAATTAAGCTGAAAATGTTTTTTCATTATTTCCAAAAATTGATCGCGATCCGACGATTTCGGGCTTGACAAATATTCGTACTCGATTTTCTGGTCGGGATCGCCAATATCCGAGTACTCGGATACTCGCAGCAGCCCTAATTCTTACATTCTAAATACTTAGTCCTAGAAGTGAAGGGTCCCAATATTAAAACCATTCCGTTATTAAAACCATAGATTTTGATGTTTTTGATGTTGGAACACAAGTGTTTAAAATTAACTACTATAATCAGACTGTATTATCTTTTATTAGATTATTTATATAAGAATTGGAACATTCCATCCGTGTGCATTATCACTCAGGTTGTTATAAGTACACCATCAGAAATAACTCATCTATCATTTTATCATGTAATTGTATTTTCAACTAAAGTTGTTTGAGATGAAGTATTGTTGATAGTTATAAGCAATTTTGTGTTCACAGAAGTGGTTCACTTAATATTATTGAATCATTAGATTAAGGGATATATCTGATACTTTTCAAGTATGTATGCGTATTTCATTGTTGTAGTTTTAAATATAAATGTACCGGTATATATAGATCTATTTCACATTTTTATTCATTTTTGATACATTTAATGTTACTTCGTACTGTTAAACAAAAATGAAAGACCAAATGCTAACGGTTACTTTCCTTCATTTAAAAACCAGCGCGCAAACTCCCCGCAGGGGATACTTACCCTTATTTAAAGTAGCGGAACAAGACGTCTAAGGACGAATGTTAACTTTGTAACGACCCTTGGGCGTAGTTATCTGTGGTGTATTTTAGTAACAGCCCTTGGATGCAATTATCCGTGAAGTATTTTGTATAAAGCTATGTTTGACATCACAAAACCTTTTTTGGGAAAATATGTTGATATAAACATCAAATAGTTTTAATGCTGGAATGTGACAACATATCACTAAACTATAGAACCCTATCAGTGTTAAATTATGAGAAAAATACGATAGGTTCATTTACCTTTATGCTGAATTTAACTTGCCTTTATGATAAACAAAACAAAATCATGATTCAAAATTGTATATACTGGAAATTTGGTACATTTGTAGTTCGTTTGCTTATACATATAAAAATAAGGACAGGTTATGATAAAAATAATCTAAGTACATTTACTACAAACAAAGGCTAGAACAAAAATCATACCCCGAATAAAGTGAAATGAAATTGCACTTGCATCACATCGCTTCATTACACAACATTATCATTTTACTCTATTTGTATTCCTAAACAGAGTTTTGCCTTAAACAAGGCAAAATGTATAACAGAGAAAAAACGTGACTAAACAATGATGCATGTCAATACGTAAAATAATTGAATTGAAAAATTCTCAAGAAATAGAGATATACATGTAAAAGTATGCAGGCAATATTTGTTTAATGGTTATAGACTAAGTTCAAAAACCAAAACTGATTGATAACGCATATATGTTTGATCATTATTGCTGTATTACTAAATAAACAATGTTATTAACAAATGTCACTTATTTTTCATATGAAACCATAATTCACTGTTGAAGATGTGCTGATGATAAAACACAGTTATAAATAACGTTACTTTAAATACCTTCCACAAATTACATATCATAAATTATATAAATGACTTCACAATATGTTACACGTTGCACAGTCTTGAATGAAACAATCACCTGGCTGCATGATGAGCTACTTAAAATCGACATTTAACATTACTCTTACATATCATTTTGCATTTCTTGTTTATTTTTCAGAATGTATTGTAACAGCGCAAAGGGAGACAACTCTAAACTCAGACGTGCAAGTAACCGTAGACTGAATTATCTTCCTTTCGGATATGAAAATCGACAACGACTGTCGACACATACCATGGAGAAGAAATCATTGCAACCTGAACCAATCAGTTCGCACATTTCCGTTCCTAGGGTTCTGAACGAGGTACCAAGACGATATTACACTCCACGGACTATTTTAGAACAAGTTGTGAATACATATCCTTCCGAGACCTACCAACCACTACGTCGTCAGCTCAAGAGGAACCTTGGCGGTATAGAACTCATGTACAATAAATATGCAGCTCAGGGTACAGATATAGCCTGTTTGTCCACGACAGTAGATTCAATATATCCAATTTCACCTGACGACCTTGAAAAAGCATGGGTGTTACTGTTGCAACGCCATCCATTGCTGCGCATGCGTATAATAAATGATGTATATCGTGGCAAAGAAAACCTGCAATTTGTTGAACAGTGGCCTTTGGTTTGCGATTTCAAAGTAGCTGAAGACAATACTAATTGGTTGCAATGCATCTTACGTGAATTAGAAACGCCATTTCTTTCTCATAAAAAAGCGCTCATTCGTTTACGAATGATCAAAACAAAACAGAAATCAAGTTCGAAACATTTGACGAATAACACACATGCAACAGATAGTTCAGATACATTCCAATTTGAAACGACGTTTATCTTTATAATGCACCATTCTGTTATGGACGGTGGGTATTCCTTATGGATGTTCCAAGAATTGATGAATTTCATAGACGCTGTTGTGAATAACATTGATATAAATGTACGAGAGTTACCATTGCTACCTCCGATGGAAGAGTACTTCCGGGAAACATTGGAAGATGTTGGAGACGATTCTAATGTCACAAATTGTGATGAATGTACTTCCGGTTCAAGTATCATGTTCTGCCACGACTCGACAGACGATCAGATATTAAAACAATACAATAAAACATTTCGGACAGACATAGATACATCCCCGAACTCAATATTGCGTAACGGTTGTCAGGTATTCAAATTTACCGAACGTGATTCGCAGAAATTGACTCGTTCTATTAAATCCAAGCAATGTTCACCAAAAGGGGCTTTCACGGCGGCAAGTATTTTAGCGTTGATAGAACTTGTTTATCAAAATAATGCTAGCATAGAGTCAGCATGTAAAAATATAAACGTGCCTTTAGAGTTTATGTTTGATTTCAGACGATGCGGATCTCAAAAATACGCACAAGATGGTGTTCCTCATTATCCCGGGGTCGCCGCAATACACATTCCATTGGTTGCTCAATTACGTCTTTCTGGTGGTAAAATTACTCAACACACGTTTTGGGATCTCGCCTGCCTGTACTCTGAGCGGATTGATTCCAGTATTAATGCGCCGGCGGTTTACCGCTGGATTCAAAGCGAAGCTGATAAATACAAGAAAGACCCAAATCAGTGGGAAGAACCGGGGAAATCCCCTTACGTTTTAAGTATTTCAAATATGGGTAGACTAGATGGTGTACTTAACGAGGACATATCCAAACGTATAAAATTGGTTGGTATCCATGGGCATTCTAGCATAATGATTGATCAAATGCCGTTATTTTTTCTGACAACTTTCTCATTAAATGGACATATCTGTGGTAACGTTAGTTATTGTCTGAACTATACATCAGACGAAACTGCGTCTAAATATGTTGGTCTTATACAGAAATATTTATTAACTTATTCTAATATATGATTTTATATAAAATAAAATATACCAATGTAAAACCTGTTTCTTCTATTTGTAAAACAGTAATGTTCCACAGTAAGTGTCACATTGGTTGATACAGAATCATGCGATTTGTTGACGATGTTTAAGTTCCAAATCTTAATTTGAGAAAATAATTACCCAATATCAAGGCATTTCAGCTATTAAGATCATTGTAGATTTCGATGTATTAACCAGTTTCACAATATCATTTACAGGTAGGGAAATATATGAATATAATGTATGAACTGCCCGTCTTGTGTGACAAAAACAAAGCAAAAGGTTGATAACAAATTTTAATAACACTAGACTCTGAGAATTACACAACAACCATAACAAGCACAAAATACAAGTCAAGGGTCACCTATATTTTTGTAAAGGGGCTCTGATAGTGGAACCCTAATCTGAAAAACTTTATATTCGGGCCTATGACTGGCTAACATGATAACATAAAATAGATCTTTATGGGTACTCTTGGTTTGTTTTATTCCACTGTCAGTGGTGCATACATTAACCCCGCTTAATTACTTAATTTTCTATAGTAAGTACAGATGTATCAATGTAGTACTTAAAACAGCGGGGTCAATATAGTCGCCAATTTTATGTATTCATTTCCTCCATTACTGAAGAGTATAACAGTTATTTACAGATCATGTACATACAAGTACATACAATAGAAAATCATAGCATCGTACATATGAAAATACATAATTATATATATTTTCTATAGTACCGTAAGTACAGAAATAATGTAGTACTTAAATCAGCGGGGTCAATATATTCGCCAATTTTATGTATTTATTTCCTCCATTACTGAAGAGTATAACAGCTATTTACAGATCATATACATACAAGTACATACAATAGAAAAGCATAGCATACATATGAAAATACATAATTATATATATAGTGATACGTATGTAACCAAAAGGCATCTTATAAGTTCTACATGAATTACATTCACAATATACATGTAAATATATGTATATATGACAACATCATACTAAAAATGCGCGATGGGATAAATCATGAAATAGTAATTGTAATAGCAAATCAAAACTCCTCTATTACGTAATAAGTCATTCAAAGCAAAAACTATTTGTGAATTCAGTAAAACACCTGAACTATTCTTAGTAGCAAGTATAATTTATAAATAATTGTCTACATTGATCTATCAGTTTATAAACTTGATATAGTATAGGAACCATGTAAATCCCATATTATCTAAAACAGTACTCCAGAATCTTAACCTTTTGTTATGTAAATTAAATTTATCTATACTTATGTTTATTAATAAACCTATAGAAGTTGATATTAGTCATGAACCAATATCAAGTTTGAAGATATTTTTGTTCAGTCGGTTTCATAAGAAAAATGTACTGATTTAAAAAAGCAAAACTTAGAGTCATTGAAGAACAAATTACCTTTTCTACAATTTGGTTATTGGATTCCATATCTGATTTAATTGCATAAAGTTCACTTTTTCTCATATAAGAAATTAAGAATATGTATTATAATAAGAGAGTTAATAAAGAATAGTTCTTATAATCATAACACAAAATAGATTGAGCATTTAATAAATATGAAAATATAATGATGGTAGCACTAACACATAAACATTGTCTGTCTCAAAAGATTGAATAAATACATGTACACGTAATGAAATCAAAGGAAGACTGTTCGATTTTTAAGAAATCTTTATCTTGAGAATTCTACCATTGTGAATTATCAAGAGTTCGTATGTGGTACTCAGACAACTTGATGATTACCAGGAAGACCACCAAACACTGGTGGTTCACTCTGTATACCTTCCCTTTGATTCGCTGTAGATGTTTCCGCAGGTTTTGGGTTCGAGTTCGGCTGGTAGGCTGGTGGTTGCAAACCTGGAGTTGGAAGGGTTGTTGTAGTCATACCGTAGTATTGGACTGGATGCGTGGTCGCTGTAATAATAAAAAAAACAAAAAATGCAACATGCGTAAAACCAAACTAGTAATTTATTGTAGTTCATTGTCTTTTACTTCGCTTCATTCAGGCGCTACGCGGCAGTACTTGGCCAAAATGGTAAAATACCCAGGGACGGATCCAGGATTTTTTCATTGGGGTCATTTTTCATTGTTTCCAGAATAATGCAACATATTAATAATATAAACGACATAACCATTAGATTAATGTTAAACACAAGGCAAAGCAAACCCGAGAAAAATTGCTGCATGCTACTTAAAATGGTTAACAGTTCAAAATATACACTCATGGACGGTATATTTTGAAAATTTTAGGGGGGTTCTGACCTCCGTGACCCCCGCCTTCGATACCTCTATAGAGACCATATTGATTATTGTAAAATCGTGGGGTACTTGACAATTCTTATGCCCTAAATGATTTTAACATGGTCTCAAGGAAAGAAAACACCAGTATATATAAAACATCGAAGCAGTTTCACGTTCGAGATTCGTCATAACGGTCATAATATCGAAAATGGATTATGTATGATACCAGTTTGATTTTCAATCGTCAAATATTCCAAAAGTCAAGTTGTGATAGATTATCGAACCAGTTCGACATTCGTAAATAATTGTCTTTATTGAATATTGAATACTAAATTGGTAGTTCATTCTGTATACCTTCCCTTTGATTCACTGTAGATGTTTCCGCAGAGTTTGGGTTCAAGTTCGGCTGGTAGGCGGATGGTTGCAAACCTAGAGGGGGAAGGGTTGTTGAAGTCATACCGTAATATTGAACTGGATGCGTGGTCGCTGTAATAATAAGAAGCACAAAAATGTAACATGTGTAAAAACAAACTAGTAATTTTTAGTAGTTCATTGTCTTTTACTTCGCTTCATTCAGGCGCTACGCGGCAGTACTTGGCCAAAATAGTAAAATACCCAGGGACGGATCCAGGTTTTTTTTTCATTGGGGTCCAAACATTCGAACCACTATCACATTATGTACTGTTTCCATATTAATGCAACATATTAATAATATAAACGACATAACCATTAGATTAATGTTAAACACAAGGCAAAGCCCAGCAAGCCTGAGAAAAATTGCTGCATGCTACTAAAAATGGTTTACAGTTCAAAATATACACTCATGGATGGGTATATTTTGAACATTTCAGGGGGGTTTTGACCCCCGTGACCCCTGCCTTCGATACATCTACAGAGACTATATTGATTATTGTAAAATTGTGGGGTACTTGACAATTCTTATGCCCTAAATGATTTAACATGGTCTCAAGGAAAGATAACACCAGTGCATATAAAACATCGAAGCAGTTTCACGTTCGAGATTCGTCATAACGGTCATAATATCGAATGTCGAAAATGGATTATTTGTGATACCAGTTTGATTTTCAATTATCAAATATTCCAAAAGTCAAGTTGTGATAGATTATCGAACCAGTTCGACATACGTTAATAATTGTTTTTATTGAATAAGAAAAGTCAAATTTCGTGATAAGTCACTGAACACTTACCGTTAATATAGGCTGGTTGCATAGTATTGTGTGGCTGAATAACTCTACCAGCTTTCTTACCCTTACAATAACAGACCACTACCAGACAAACAACAAAACTCAGAAGCAATATTCCTCCTATAACTGATACTATTATAATAATCAAATGAGAAACGTCAAAGTCTTTTACACTAGTAGTAGTCGTACGAGTATAAACATTAGTAGTAATCGTATTGACACTAGAAGTAAATGTACAGCATTCCTCGTAGCCGTAACTGTAACAACATCCGCTTGAACAGTAAAAACTGCCATAATAGTAACTATAACAAAATTCTGCTTGGACGGTTCCTAAAAATGTGTAAGTTTTTGTTAAAACATAATAATTATAATTGTACGGTCTTTGCAGTATACATGTAAATGTTTCGTTGGTCATGATTGTATTTAGTTGGACAGTCTCAACAGGCCCTTTATTATTTTTGGTCAAGCCAAAATTTCATACTTTATAGCCACAGTTTTCCATATAGTTTGAAGCTGTAAGGAGTACGTCCTACCACTTCATAAAATGTACAATTTTGCTGAATGGCGAGTTAAGTATAAAATATACATGTACAATATACAGTTTTCCAACACTTTGGAATGCCGTATATACGCTAAAAATACACAAACTTTTGGAATGCCGCATATACGCTATAAAATACTGGCTAGAATGTACTTTACCGGTACGCGCCTACTGCGCATGCGTCATTTTGCAAGTGCGCGTCCGTTGCAACTAATCAATAATGTAAACAAATATCACGTCACCATTCTTCATTGAGTCGGTACTGACGGTGACTAGTGATGGCAATCGGTTGGAAAATCACCAATCGATTAATCGGAGGAATCGGTTGGGAGCAACCGACTGATTTTCCGATTATAATCGGTTGGAAGCTAAAATTAATACAGCTACATTCTGTCATTGTTTTACATTTCCAAGCAAATTTTGCATCTACTTTTATGATTTAAATGTGGGTGATCATTATTAACTTGTCTTGCTTCTTCCATGTAAAACAACAACAAAATAAACTGTTTTAATATCTTGACATTTATTTGTATCTATGTGTTGTAGCAACATGATATATAAATTATACATCTACACATATACTTTATATAGCTATATATATATATGCACATAGTGGAAAAAAGTACATAGGAAGTTAAAGAAACAGAGTAACTTTACATAATCAACATATCAATCATCATGAATTTAAGAAAATTCCACTATCTGCACATTTGGACAATTGCTACAAAACAACACAAAAATATACCCTTTCCACGAAAAGTAGTATTGAAGAAAAAAGGAACATATGCTAGATATATGAAAATAACTTTATTAAAATATTCAAACCTAAACTAAATTAACTCTTTTGATAAACAATATTATAGTATACAAAGTTATTATAATGTCACAAAAATATTACCATATATATCCCCCTGACAATGTCCTTGAAACTGGTTAGGGATTAAATTAACATAATGCACACAATAGGCAACTTGTTAAAAAATTGAAGCTCATTGTTAAAAGATACTAGAAAGCCCTCTTTCAGTCAGAGGGCTGTATAACTTAGAAATAATCTCTTGCAAACTATTATCAATGCACCCTCTCTTAATTCCTATACTTATTATTAAAAGCTAGGTTTGGGGACCAGATAAATTTAGACCTAAATTTTTAACAAAATATGACGTTTTCCAACAGTTATAAAAATTGGAGTCATTAACAAATTGAAAGTTTTGACAATTTTTAAAAATAACAAAAACTGGGTTGGGGAGCCTAGACAATTTAATTTGCTAGTTTCATTCCAAATGCCTAAACAACTTACATGTAGTAATACTGTTTTTTATTTGAATATATATAGTTGATAAATAATCTTATGCCCACTATGCCTATAAAACCAGATCATACAAAGTGTTTACTAAACTATAGACAATTCAACTTTTAAAATGACTTATATTGTAAAAAGTGACTCTTATTATTAGTAGTCATCAACTGGACTGCCACTGGAACAACAATAACAACAAAAAAAGGATTTTAATCACAACAAAGCAAACAGGTTTAAAATAAAAAAGATTCTAAAACTGAATTATTGAACAAACAATTACATAGTTATTCTCTAAGAGTAATTAAGAGAATTCAACGAAGAAACTACAAAATGAGACTGCCGATAGAAACAGCAAGTTTATTTGGGTCAAGTGCCCAAATCATTCTGTCACATCTTTATTAACTTTTTATAATCCTTAAAGTTACTCACAATTATAATTCAATTATGAAAAGTATGGCCATGCTTACAAAATATGATACTTTTCATCATTTAAAGGACCCACTCAGGTCCAAACGTTTCTCTACACATTCTATAATATTTCCATATTTTCTCTGAAAACTTTAATTTTTGTACAGCATACAATAAGTTTGCAATAACAACCTAACCATACATGTTAAAGTGTGTATTAGTTAAGAAACTATTCAAACTATAAACATCTTGTGGAGTAAATCTAAGTACATTTTAAAACATCAAAATGTAACATGGGTAGAGAAACTTTAGGATCCTAGCATAAATTAATCATTTTGTATGAATTAGATTCATAACATAAATAGTCATTGCAAATATATCTCATAAAAATATTAACTTATTACCTCCGTTTGATAAAAAATAGAGCAGTTATTAACTGTCCATAACAAAATTTTAATTTCTGACAAATAGTATAATAATAACATATCCTACAAGATACAATACTCAGAGAAATTTTCAGTCACCAATGTATATATTTTGATAAACCAGTTAAAGGTGGTCAAAGTGAAACTAGAAGTTATTATTGAGGAGAACATTGAACCAAAGGTTCATATATTTTAGAATGTATATGGAATAATCTTTCAGTTATAGCTTTACAGTAATACAATGTCAAACAAGTATCAATACACAGAGAAATTTCAGCAACCATTGTATATATTTTTGTTAGAGGTTGTATAAAGTAAGGTGTATAAAGATATATCTAATGATAATTCTACAATGCAAAAGCATAGTTTAAGTTGATAAACCAGACACAGGTTATCAAATTGAAACGGGCAATATTAAAGCACTGTTTTTTTGACAGCAAAGGAAGTAGACATTTATCTATTTCAATCACCTCTAATAAACAACATTTTCAAATAAAAGAAAATATTGCTGAAATATGTTTATATTACTAATTGCATTTAAAAGTGATAGTAGAATTTGTTGTCAATACTTGAAACAAAAGAATCATAGTTTGTTTAAGATGAAGTTTTATTATAGAAAAAATGTAGTCCAAGTACATAATTCAGCTCTAAAACTATTTTGGATCAAGTGTATTGAGTTCTACATCATTGCTTCAATGGTGGCGAGAGAATAAAAAATGTACATCTACCAATAATTGGACATATTAATTTTCAAAAAAATGAATTTATCTAATAGAGCTGGACTCAACCGGTTTCTCTTTTTGTTTACAATATTTCCTGCCAGACTGAAGACTCGCTCTGCAGGGACTGAACTGGCTGGTACAACTAAAACCGTACAAGCCAGACGGGAAAGTCTAGGAAAAAGTTTTTCATTCTCTTGCCACCATTGTAGCAATGATAGGGAACTATCAGATGGTTTTCTTTCTAGTTCAAAATATCTGTTTATTTCATATTGAACTGACATTTCTGTGGCCTCAATAGATTTCCCACTTGTAACAATATCATCAAGCCATGATACGGAATCTGCACATTGAATTCTTGTACGTTTACATTTTGGTTCAATATTCTCCTCAATAATTACATCATTTGAGATAGAGGGTGTTTCCTGATCAAAGTTATCACCAGAAACATGTTCTGCCTTTTCAAGCATTAAATTTTTACCAAAATTTAATTCTTCCTCTGATAAAAAAGATGGACATTTTGTGTCAGGGTTCAGTAGAGTTGCCAACAGTGGCAATTCTTCAACCGGTGCCCTGCTTTCAATTTCTCTCTGCATAGTAGTTTTAATCAGACAGATGAGTTCATGGTCTTCATCTGTCTTCTCCACACAGAGAAGAAGTTTCTTGACAATTGGAAGAACATGCTGCATACTTGGAGATTTCTCTGAACATAAAACAGTTGTTGCTGTCTCAAAAGGTTTTAAGACCTTGATGACACTTTTGAGAATAGATTCCTCTTCAAAAGTGTAGCTATTAGTTTTCAAAACTTGTACGGCAGTCTTTGTCAAAGATTGGTCATTTGCCATGTTAATGATACAAGGCATTAACTCAAGAAGTCTTTCCACCATGCTTAGAGTACTGTTCCATCTAGTTACACAATCCATAACTAATTTTAACTGGATACTTTTATCAGGATGAAGTAATTTCTGCTTCTCTACAAGAATATCAGTAGCAGATGAAGACTTATGAAAAAATGTTACCAGAGTTCTGCCCTTATGAAGAAGATTCTTAAGTTCTGGGGTTTCAATTGCCTTCTTTACTATCAAATTAAGTCTATGTCCATAACATCCAAATCTTTGTAAGCCTAATAGCCTAATACCTTTTAGCTCATTTGCAGCATTGTCTGTGGTAACAGCCGATGGGTTGCAAATACCCCATTCATCAATAGTAGACTTTATACTTTTGGCGATGTTATCCCCAGTATGTTGTCCTTCTATCTGAAAGAAAGGCAACAGAAAAAAGATAAGTAGATAATTATATTTGTTTACATTCCTATGTTCACATGTCTATGGCGAAACAATTCAACCGCACCTATCGAAATTAAACTTATCAAAATTTTGTTTGAAAATAATACTGCAATGCAATGGAATTCAACTATACAGTATAGAGAAAATTTAAAACACTGTTTTTTTATTCTTGAAATTATTTCTCTTCCATTGATATCCAGTAATCAAGGTTTATATTCTTAAAGAAAGGTCCTGTGTTGGATCCTGGTTCAGGTCATGAAGATTTATCAGGTTACACAAACAATTAACACACTTTATAAACAAATTGATGTGTGACCTATGAGTAGTAATATATGATCTAACATAGGTTCTGTCCATGTAATGTAACAGTCTATCAAAACAGATTTAAGCATTCTAAATAGAAGGCCCATAAAACTGCTTACCTTGACAGTACCCAAAACAGCATGTCTTAGTTCCCACTTGTCTGTGATCATGTGACAAGTTATTGTATCATAACTTTGTGTATTCAAACTTGTCCACCCATCATGGGTAAGAGCTAGAGATTGCGAAGACAATACATCCTGTTTAAGTCTCTCCTTCATCTCATAATACTTTTCATCAAGTAACTTTTTAATTTTCTGTTTTGACGGAATTTTGTACCTGTTGTAAAACAATAAAGATAAATTCAATTCCATATTTGCATACTTTTATACATTATTGTTACAGTTAACAATTGAAAAAATACTTGTATAAACTTCTGAAGAGGCTTAGATATATAGGCCTTAATCTCAAGCCTGTGCTAATGCTAATGCTTTTAAATTAGAGTCCAGGAAATCTAGGTTAGGAGAACTGGCAACTGTACAACTATCATTAATTGTGTTAAGAAAGCATAAAACCTAACAAATCAAGTAATCTAACCAGTGCTAAGCACATAAGGTGACACTCTTTGCTATAAGCCAATGACTGTCTGACTTGATACACCAGTGAGAGGACTGTGAATTTCATGTCCAAACTTCACAAAAGTATGAATGTACCACCTGGAAATTGAACTCAATGATTTGAACCCATCTGTGTAACTGTCTGAGTTAACAAAGTGGCCTTTAAGGAAAGAAGCTTGAAGACTATGAAAATACTTGATCAATGTTAAACATTCGGACAGTTTATATATATATACACATGTGAGTTAGTTTAGCAAGAATGACTACCTGCAAACCTTCAATGTAAGTGTTTTTCCAAGTGAGATACCTCAAGTGGCTTAAGAATATTTTGTCTGTTAATATAAGATTGAACACAAGGAAACACAATCATACCTTGGATCTAATTTTGACAGGAAATTCTTCATAAAACTATTTGACACCAGACTAACTGGCAAAGCTTTATTCACTAAAAGCTTGCATAAGTTATCATTCAGATCCTCTTGATTTTCTCTTGACAAAAGTTTCCCAGAAACTGATCCTTGTACCAATATTGTATCAATTTTTGGCTGAATCTGTTTTTTGTCATTTTTAATAAGATCTTGGTGTTCATTCTTTACATGAAATACTAAATTAGTTGTATTTCCTGAAATAAAAAAGCAATACTGAACATGATTTTTCACTGACAAAAAATGATCAACAGTTACATTAATGAATCAATCAGGTGAAAACTGGTAAGCACTGGATGGGGGCTACTCACCACTGTTATAAATATTGGCATCAGTTGATAACTTAAAGTATAGGTTTCTAAACTATATACAAATTTATGTGGAACTGTTACATTAGATAGACAAAACAGTAGAAACTAGACAGAGTCATCATGATAATTACAAAGGATAACATCCTGTTCAGTGTAAGATGGTTGCATATACATGTATGTTTATATTATGTGTCTGTGATATTCATCAGCTCAATTAACACAGCATCATACTAGCATGCAGGGGATTGGGTTCTATCCCTGCAGCAGGTACTAAACATATTTTCCCTTGACATTTGTCGATTTGATGCCATGAGGGCAAGACTCAGACTAGCATCTGAATCACAGAGATAAGGTAAACACTGAACAAGAGGATGGGTTAATCATAAGACCTTAATAGCAGAATTGAACCAATGTACTTCATGCTTTGAAGTCAGATGCTCTAAAAAATGAGCTCAACGGGTTGGCCTACTCTTCATTACACTGTATCAATGATTTAATCCTGAATCATTAAATACACAAGTAGTATACCACTCATATAAAGTCTTTAGTACAAAGTTTGTAGCATTTGACGTCTCTGATTGGCGATTTAAGTCATTTGACTACCCATAATCGGTATCCGAAAAAAGTATATCCGAAAAATACTTACCTTTGTTTGCATAGGTTTTTCTGCATACACCACATATAGCTTGGCTTAAATCAAGTTTGCCGTCAGCGTCTTTTTTAAATTTAAAGAATTTCCATGCCACTGATTTAGCTTTTTGGCCAGGATGGTCAAAAAGCTCGTCTTGAACAGCCGACTCAGCCATTACAGCGTGCAGACGAAAGTGAATTACCTCCCTTGGGTACAGGCTAATTTTTTCCGCGACGTCGCCGTCCACGAAAATGTCAATCGATGATCGTCGCTCAAAATTTTTCTAACCGATTTCGGCGACGTCGGCGATAATCGGAACATCACTAACGGTGACCGTAAAATGCGGGGGTTCGGGGGCAGCAGCCTCCGATAAAAGGCAGAAAATATCATGAAATTAAAATAAAATAAAGTCTCAAGCGCTTATCATATTTCTACTTCCGATGAATTACTACGTACCGGTAAAGTGCAGTACTCTAACTCTTTGAATGCCGTATATACGCTTTAAATACTTTTACTCGTTGGAATGCTATATATACGCCATAAAATACTCAAACTCTTTGGAATGCTGTATATACGCTATAAAGTACTCAAACTCTATGGAATGTCGTATATACGCTTTAAAATACTCAAACTCTTTGGAATGCTGTTTTTACGCTATATAGTACACAAACTCTTTGAAATGTCGTATATACGCTATGAAATACTCCTACTCTTTGGAATGTCGTATATACGCTATAAAATACTCAAACTCCTTGCACTGTAGTGTATACAATATAAAATGGTTTACAGAAACGTATCAATGTTCAACAGAATCCTGACGGCCTGTTACTGTTTGGACTGCAAAAATACTGGGTTCAAACTCCTTGGAATTTTAGCTAGAACATAATTTACATATTGTTTAAGAAATAATATATAAAAATGAAATGGCGAGCTACAATGATAACATTTATGTTTAAACATGTCGTAAAAAGAAAATGGTCCTTACCAGTGAGTGAAATTATTCCAAACAAGACAAACAACATACATGTACTTGGTGGCGACATTTTCATGTAAATTGTTAACAAAATTTTTAATATTGAAGAGAAAAAATCATATGCGCAAATTAGTGTATAATTTATATAACCGTCTTTAAACCTCAGAATTTGGTTAGCAATGGGTTACAGATAGACACTTAAACAATACCATTCAAACAATTAAAGGTAGATCAAAATGATAATGCATTGATTGTGCACGTACCCTTTATTTAGTATAATATATAATCACATTTGTATTGTTAAATTTTGGCAATGTGTTTTATTATGCATTTTGATCATGAATAGTTGGAAGAACAGAACAGATATTTAATTAAAGATTTGTACAACAAAGGTACATGATCTTACAAAACATTTAAATACAAATATAATACAGATCAATGATTAGACACATATGGAAAAATAATGCATACACGTGCATAAATATTTGACTTTACATTCAGAATTGTGTTGTAAAATATACTAGTACCATGTTTATGAGAGTGTCATGTTATTTATAAGACAGTGTTATTTCTAAAATGCAAAGCAGATTAAAATCAAAGTGCTGAAAGCACTGAAGTTTAGCGCTTGCTTTCAAGTTTGGATGGCATGTATAGTTAATTAAGATAGTGTTGAGAATCAATTTGAATAAATTTACTTCACCAGCATGAAATTTGTCTGCTTAACTTAATGTCCAAATGACAAAGCATAGAAATAAGGAATAATTATCTTCATTGGAAATATATTTGTGTAGATACAGCATAGCTCAAGTGCAATATCAAGTAAACTACCATTAAGAACTACCTTGGGAATCTTCTACCCAGATATACATAAACCACTATCATATCATGAAAAAGAGATCAACATAAGATTCCATAGAAAACTAAAATTTAATGGAATTGGTTTCAGTGGTGATGTTGTCTGAACACAGAAATACACTGATGAAATATTTTGATTAAGGGTTCAACATTGCAGAAATACACTGATGAAATATTTTGATTAAGGGTTCAACATTGTAAATTAAATGTAGTCAGTAAAAACAACATACTGGTGTTCGCTTTTCAATGCACTATGAAGACAATCCATGGTCATTTGCTATTATTAAGACTTCTGAAAGTTGCTTTGGAGCTAGTTATTAGAAAAGCAGATAAGTTGTTAGTAAACATTGACTTTACACGTCATAGTTTAAACAATAATAGAACTATTGTTTGCGAGTTAATCTCTATAACCTTGTTGTATTTCTACAACTATGTATGTCTATTGTATGTCCAATTTCCAAGGTATATTTTTGTAATTGATAGTCCACGTTATTCAAGATGATAAACTACATGAAGCATATGCAGTTTTCATGGTATAGTGCTTTAAGTTTGACCCTGATCCAACCTTTAACACTTGAATCTAATAATTATCAACACATACCATGCATAAATCAGTATCCTGCCTACATTCTACACTTTGGCAGCCAAAGTAAATAATAGAAGTATGTTTATGCGTTAAATTTCGACAAATAATCCTCACGGCAATGGTGTTATCCAGCATTGATACTACATTAATATTTAATGTAATGAATATTCTTGCATAAAGGTGAGGTTATGGTCAAACTGTACACACATCATATATGTAAAAAAGCATTCACCACAAGACTGAACAAACTAAATAATTGGATTCTTATGCAACATATGCATGTGTCACATTTTAATAAGTTGGGATGTTTGATTGAATGTGACTGACATGAACTTGATTAAATTGTCAGTTTGAATAGTGCATAATTCATTGTCTATAAGTTGTCATGTTTATCTTTGATATCCATAAATATGATTTCCATTTGTTCATTTAGGGTGGACACAGTATCATACTCTTATTAATTCAGGGTTAAAACAATGAATGTACATGTAAATGTATAACAAAGCTAATATATATTTGTATATCTTTTATTTACTGGTTAAAAGACAAGCATATGCCTACTAAATTATTGCTCAACAAACATGTAAATGCACAGGCACATAAATAATAATTAATATATAAATAAAACTGTATTACCGGTTAGTAACTCTCCCCATACAAATGTTACATCTATCTTAACTATCCTTGAGTTGAACCTAAATACATATCAAACTAAAAAACGCAACTTATGATAAAAAGCAACATTGCAACACATATCAAAGTGTCTAGCATTACAACCAAGGTCATGTGGCATTAAACAAAGAGTCTACTGTAAATCCATTATTGTTACTACTATCAAACCAATTAAGAACAACATAACTTTAACAGTCCGAAATTATATCGGTGATATACATTTTTGTTACAAATAGCTGTTAATAATGATGCTTCCCACATGTTGAATACATGAAAAAACTATATGCTTATTTCTTTGAATGAACATTAACAGTCTTAATCAACACTTGATGATAAACAAAAATAAAAGTAATGCACTTAGTGGCAACTCCTTCAAGTTTCTTGAATTCAACAGGAACTACTTCTATTTTTCTGAAATTCAAACAAAAATACAATTTAGAAACTTCCCTAAAATCAATAGCTTGTCTGATATTAATCCTAAATGTGTCATTATGGTTGAGTGTGTGAAAATTTTTCTGTCAGATAATGTGCTTGCTGAAATCATGTATCATGTTAACTCAATTAATTTTAAAGCATGTATGTTAAACTCCCTCTAACAGATTGATAGAACAATCATCACCTGACATTATGATTCAGAAAGATAATAACATTAGACTATATAATGGTAAGATATGAAGACACATTGAAATATATACACACCATATGTCGGTCCCACTATAAATGTTGACTGATAGAAATACACATTAGACTTAATGCCAACCAAAATTTGCCAATTTTCATGAAGACAAGACACCATGTATCAATACAAAATGTGGCTTTATTTGTGATTTCCTCATTGTACATTTTTTACCGGATCAGCTGATGTCAAATACACAGTTTTAGGCATAATAAGCTTAATTTTATTATACATTTTATGACAAATCATAGTTTTAATAATGCTAATAATCAACTTCAATGGTTTTTGTTGGGACAGACAAGTAACACACATTGTGTTATTAGTCTGGCTTTACTACACATTCCTAGCAAGCAAAAAGTCTTTAAGCATACAAATTATCACAACATATTAAGTAAGTTTCTGTTAAAGAGAGATTTAAATTAATGTGAAGGTCAACTAATGCAATAAATGACAGTTAATCTGAATATTTTTCCCAGTAATTGAGTCCCATTAAAATGTTCTTTCTGTAATTTAAATGGCAGTATCTATCAGTAATAGCATTAAACACATCTATGTTATCTTAGACATGACTAACATACCTCTACTTTAGATCAGGTGATCATTAATACTGATGTGCTATGAATTGACTATCAGATCTGTGATTTCAACATATTCCCAAGTCCTTGAATCAAACTGGGCTAACTCTCTACAAAGAGTGACTTAGGCTCAACCAGATGAGTCTTGCAACGTATAACTCTTCAGTTGCACATAGCCTCTCCTCTTACATCCACACTTCTAGTCTCTTCATCCTGTATAATAGAAAAATAAGAGCACAATGCATATTTAGAATTCAATCAATGTAATGCCATGTATTAACAGTACAAGTTTACAAAATAACACTGCTGCTCATAAACCTTAAAATATGTAGGGTTATTTTACATAAGATTATCATTGTGAAAGCAGAACAATGTGTGAAGTTAAGAAGACAAGAGCTTTAAATCCTTATGCATTGACTTCAAACAAAGAATAGTAGTAAAATATAGCAACCGCATTTTGGTTACCGATTCACATTAACCAACTGCTCAGTTATTATCCTAGGACAGATATCTCAGTTTCTTTTGGCAGTCAATTATTCTCATTGGGTGCACTGAGCCGAACATAATAATACTATCCTTTTAGCATGCTTTAACACTTAAACAAGGGTGCCATAAAAATAGAGGCAAATATCTAGCTAATGAAAGTTAACAGTGCTTTTGCAAGGTTTGAACTCTCCATCTATTGATTTGAATGTTGCTTTGTTTCTCATGTATACTTAAAATTTATGTCAAATTAGGACCTCACTTAAATTTTGAATGGCAATTAGAAAAATATAATCCATAAAATACCATTACATACCTGTGTTATCTTGGCACCCACTGACACCCACTTTTTAGTTGGAGAGGTCCAAGCTTCTTTCAAAATGACTTACTGAGCTGTGGATGGATGCATCATAAGCTCACCATCTGTATTATCAGATGGTGAAACTCTAACTGGTTGTGTTACAAAAAATTTCAAGGCCGATGTTAGCACTAAGGAACTTAATGGTCTAACTGGAAAAGAAGTACAATAAAAATAGTGTTATAACTAATAATCCATGAACAAATAATTTGTCGATACCATTGAATCAACATTTACATTAAATGATTAACAATTGCATGGAATGTTTTATTTGTCTAGTAGACATTTGCTGTACTAAACCTAGTATGAATCACACAAAAAACATGGAACTTGTGAAATGTGCAAACTAATGACTACTAAATGGAATTTTGATCTGACTTGAATTTTGTCATTCTTTAAATAAGCTGTGGGTCATCTTGCAACAATATAAATCTGATTTCCTAAAAATACATGCATTTGCATGATACCAATTTGACTTGGTCAGAATTTCTAACAACATTGTCATTTTACAAAACATGTTATGGAGATTAAAACATCTAAAATCTAGTAAGCATGTACTGTAAATACTTTGCATGTGAAAACAATTACAGTAGAGACAAAATGCATTAGTTGTTTTGTTTCTACAGTGGGTAATAGCAACTGAATAATTAGTTTCAAGTTTCAATATTACATTAGATGTAATATTACATTAAAAAATCACAATACACCAGAGTTGAAATATACACAGTTTCAAATGTAGAGATGCATGTTATCTATAACAGTTTCTCCAGACTTAATAACCAATCATCATACATTTACAGATAATGTCCATTTTATGCACTCAATTATTTACCTCCTGGATTGACATGCTAAAGAGCCTTTCAAGCAATGAGTGAACTTATGACAGACATATATTTCATGGATATACATAAAACATAAGTACCTTTTTGAATTTGAATTTGTGTTAAAATAACACAGCAACTTTATCACATAATCGCCATCAGTACAACCAGCAGTGGCAGCCTGCTTAACTACCCCATCTGTACAGTCCTGTATAGCTGCTTGGTTTTATGACATCAAATACTCATAATAAACTATTTCGCCATATGGTGTTATTCTAGATGTTGAAGCCATCTTAAAAGATAAAAATACAATACAAATGGTTAATTGAACCCAGTATAAATTTAGTTATCTTGATGTGAATATTCATTATGAGAATGAGTATACAGTTATTTATAATTAAACAATACAACTTCAGCACAGCTGTACCTTCAAAGACATCTTACTGAAGCACTAGGCTTAAACTTACTAGTCTTCAGTTTATATTGTATATTTCTGAGTTGCAAACCTATAGCTAAAATACCAGCTTGCATGGTACCTCATAAGTTTTACACATTCGTAAGATATAGGGGCTGAGAAAGCCTGGCATATTAATATTTCAAACCGGTGATCAATGATTTTTTTCATTTTCTAAGCCTTTTTAGCAAGTTTTGTTGTCTTAAACAATAAATAGATCAATCAGTAGAACAACACAAATTTAAGGTGCTGATCACTATCCCAACTTAAATCATAAATAATGTTTGTAAAATCTAGTCAGCAGGCTTATAAGATGGTATGTCTACCCACAGTTGGAGAAAATTGCATTTCATTACTTATACATTCAAGACACTGATTACCAATCAAATACAATAAATATGGGTTTGTGATCAGAGTAGTATGATTCTAAGGTTCCATAATGTACAATTTTTTCACTGTTAACATTAGAATAGAGATGGTCTATAAAGGAATGGTAATCAGTAGTCTCTGAAGTTGGTAGATGGGTAAGCTTCAGTTTTTGTTCTATTTGATTACATAATGCCTGATTGTTGGTGTAATCAAAGTTGAAATCCCCCATTAGTACAAACTTTCTATCACAAAAATCAGACAATTTTTGTAACACATCATTCATAAACATTGTAAAATTATAAGCAGTTGCCTTTCTAGGAGGACAATATAGAAATCCTACAATTATTAATTGATTGACGTCTAATAAAATAAATTCTATACTGGATGATGTACCAATAGCAATAATTTCAACATGCAAAGGTTCTTTGTAATAAACAGCTAATCCATGAGCAGCCTGATTAACACCAGAAAAGATTTTCTCAAAACCACTCAAAGTATAATCATCAGTAAAGGCATCATGAGTCCGTGTCTCTACCAAACCAATTATATTTGAGTTCAACATATGTCTTTCCTCACTGAAATTTCTGTAGTGCTTACGCAAAGAGCGACAATTATGGAAACTAATGATACAGGAATTAAGATAAAATTAAAATTACCTAATTTATGTAGACACTTTTCATAAGCGGTTATTTAATATCTAAATTTATTTATTACTATCTGTTTATTTACAAGAATGAGAAGTAAGTACTGGTTTCGGATAAAGGTCTAGGAAAGATCGGTTAGGTGAGTTGTGCCCGATAAAATTAAAATTACCTAATTTATGTTGACACTATGTAAATCTGAGTAAAAATTTAAAAAAAATACATGAATAAATGTCAAACTAAGACACAAAAATAAACCTATCAAAGAGCCTCTTCATACAATGTATGATTATTTTATGTCATTTTCACTGGGAACTTATTTAAACTTAGCTCAGTACTGTACTTATGTTTAATGAAAGATAAAAACGATTGTAAATAACATCTCCTGAGAACGCAAACTAATTTCAGGCTGGGTACAGTGAACTCGACAGTTCCGGGTCAGTAACGAAACAAACGATGCGTGTCTCTTCAAAACGAAAGTTGTGGGAATCAAACCTGCATAAATTGATAAACAAATACTTCCACTTTACCATGCTATATTAAATTTATAGTGTTTATTTGCTTGTAATTTTCGAAATTGCATGTTGCAAACTCGATAGTTACGGGTCGCACTTCTCGAACGCATGGACGAAACCTTCACATGCTTTCGCATTGGTTGGAAAAGACTCTATTTAGTGTTTCATGACTATGACTTCCGGTAGAGAAATGTCAGCATGGAAAGTTTGTGTAACGGTAGCTAAGTGGTTAGTGTACATGACTAAACTATCATATAATTAAAATATTGCATTATTAAGGCGTCATCTGTACTATTATAAAAAAGTGACCCGGAATTGTCGATGACCCGCAACTGACGAGTTCACTGTATGCATAAAAGTGGGTTGACATATGAATATTATAAAGACAATGAACAAGTACATTTAAATAATCATCATCCTTTAACAATTTAGCTTACAGAAGATCGAGTCAATTAATAATAAAATTATGCTTCTCTAGTGCACTCAGATGCAAAACGTAGAGAGTAACTTCCCTTGTCTTACTGTAAACACGAACATATGATAATGTAAACAAACGTTAAAACTTGAATCACATCCAATGTACGTGGTCCAAAACTAAAGAACTTCGCGATACACCAACTTATAGCAAAGTTATAAATAAAACAAAAAAGGACAAGCCAAAAGCTTGCAGCTAGAACCCTCTAATAAACCTCTGTACACACAAAATGTCGCCCACGCCTTAACGAACACGACTAAGCATCATTATCTGTGTATGACCTTATTTTCAGTTTGATTACTTCAGTTCGGGAACACAGACTAAGCGAGACAGGTTAGATGATGACATAAAGCATAACAAATGTAAAATACAATGCAAATCAAGATAAACAATAATACTTACAGTGTAATTCAATAACAACATGTTGTGACAGCAACAAAAATGGCTATGTACAGCCTGCAGCGTGATTTGAATGACGTCATAGAAAAATAGTTCGATATCGTTGCGCGTATACATATGGGCACTTTCCAAAGGGCTAATCGCTAGCTAGCGCTTCCTTGTAAGCGATTTTTGTAGCAAATAAGCGCTAGCTACGTGAAACGTGCCCAATATAAAACAATCACTTTGGTACAGCATATCTTTAATGATATTATGTTCCATATGATGTAGTTAGGACTATCATTTCGTAAAAGAGAGACCATTTGTACATACTATGAAGGAATACTTAGTGGTTGTGGTAAAATAGCGTTCAATAGGACTAATTTTTACTTGACTTATAGTGGCTAAACTTGGCAACGGCTGTCGAATGCTGGTAATAAGTTTAGCGCTTCGGAGCGCTAAACTTAAAAATAATTGATAAATTAAATTGAAACAACAATAACAACAGTAGGACTAATACTCACAGTTCTTGATGTTTCTTCGTATAATGAAATGTAAAGACACAAGTTTGGATGCGTAGGAATGAACTGAACGAGTGCGTAGCTTGATTGACACAATGAGTTTATCCAAATCAGTAAACATAATTATATCAGTTTATTCGGGAGTGATGGCTATATACCTCTATTTATAAAAATTGGCCATTAAAATTCTGGTTGTGGCTTTTATAACAAGTTTTTTGGAAATACATATACATGCAATTTTATTGATGAAAAACAGACCAATCTTCCGTGGTTTCTATGAAATACTACATAAATGTAACAGTTTAAAATTGGCACAAAATATGTATTTTATCTTACAGTTTCCTCACGCTGGTTCCTACAACTTTCTGATTCTCAATGAATGCTAATATCGCATTGATTAACTAGAAATATGCTGAAGCCTAGCTTTAGTGCCAATAGTGCACGGATTCTTAGACTAAACGATGTTGCTGACTTTTTGCCGTCTAGTTTAAATACAGTTAACTTCTACTATTGGACCACCTTGGTTATGGCAAAATTGAGCAATTTTTGACGTTTCTTACATTCTAAACACTTAGTCTGAGAAGTGAAAGGTCCCAATATTAACACTATTCCGTTATTAAAACCAAAGATTTTTATGATTCTGATGTTGGAACTCAAGGGTTAAAACAACTGCTGTAATCAGACTGTATTATCTTTTATTAGATTATTTATATAAGAATGGGAACATTCCATCCGTGTGAATTATCACTCAGGTTGTTATAAGTGCACCATCAGAAATAACTCATCTATCATTTTATTATGTAATTGTATTTTCAACTTAAGTTGTTTCAGAGGCAGTATTGTTGATAGTTATAAGCAATATTGTGTTCACAGAAGTGGTTCACTTAATATTATTGAATCATTAGATTAAGGGATATATCTGATACTTTTCAAGTATGTATGCGTATTTCATTGTTGTAGTTTTAAATATAAATGTACCGGTATATCTAGATCTATTTCATATTTTCTTTCATTTTTGATGCATTTAATGTTACTTCGTACTGTAAAAAAATTAAAGACCAAATGAAACGGTAACGTCCTACTTTCCTTTATTTAAAAACCAACGCAGTGGATCCTTATTTAAAGTAGCGGAACAAGGCGTCTAAGGATGAATGTTAACTTTGTAACGACCCTTGGGCGTAGTTATCTGTTGGTTATAAACATCACATGGTTTTAATGCTGGAATGTGAAAACAACATATCACAAAACTACAGAACCCTATCAGTGTTAAATTATGAGCAAAATACGACAGGTTCATTTACCTTTATGCTGAATTTAACTTGCCTTTATGATAAACAAATAAAATCAAGATTCAAAATTGTATATACTGGAAATTTGGTACATTTGTAGTTCGTTTGCTTATACATATGAAAATATGGACAGGTTATGATAAAAATAATCTAAGTACATTTACTACAAAAAAAGGCTAGAACAAAAATCATACCACGAATTAAGTGAAATGAAACTGCACTTGCATCACATCGCTTCAATACACAACATTATCATTTTACTCAATTTGTAGACAGAGTTTTGCCTTAAACAAGCCAAAATGTATAACAGAGAAAAAACGGGACTAAACAATGATGCATGTCAATACGTAAAAAAATTGAATTGAAAAATTCTCAACATAGAGATATACATGTAGAAGTCTGCTGGCAATATTTGTTTAATGGTTATAGACAAAGTTCAAAAACCAAAACTGATTGATAAGTTGATAACATATGTATGTTTGATCATTGTTGCTGTATCACTAAATAAACAATGTTATTAACAAATGTCACTCACTTTTCATATGAAACCATAATTCACTTCATTTTTGACGATGTACTGATGATAACACACAGTTATCAATAACATTATTTTAAATACCTACCACAAAATATAAATATCAAAAATTATTTAAATGACTACAAAATATGTTACACGGTGCAGTCTTGAATGAAACATTCACCTGACTGCGTGATTAACTACTTAAAATCGAAATTTAACATAACTCTTACAAAATATATCATTTTGCATTTCTTGTTTATTTTTCAGAATGTATTGTAACAGCGCGAAGGGAGACAACTCCAAACTCAAATGTGCAAGTAATCGCAGACTGAATTATCTCCCTTTCGGATATGAAAATCGACAACGACTGTCGACAAATACCATGGAGAAGAAATCATTGCAACCTGAACCAATCGGTTCTCACACTTCCATTCCTAGGGTTCTGAACGAGGTTCCAAGACGATACTACACTCCACGGACTATTTTAGAACAAGTTGTGAATACATATCCTTCCGAGACCTACCAACCACTACGTCGTCAGCTAAAGAGGAACCTTGGTGGTAAAGAACTCATGTACAATAAATATGCAGCTCAGGGTACAGACATAGCCTGTTTGTCCACGACAGTAGATTCAATATACCCGATTTCACC
The DNA here is from genome assembly GCA_025267735.1 of Mactra quadrangularis. Classification (NCBI taxonomy): domain Eukaryota; kingdom Metazoa; phylum Mollusca; class Bivalvia; order Venerida; family Mactridae; genus Mactra; species Mactra quadrangularis. The sequence continues at coordinate 27,468,379 of CM046302.1, forward strand.
TGACGTCCTTGAAAAAGCATGGGTGTTACTGTTGCAACGCCATCCATTGCTGCGCATGCTTATAATAAATGATGTATCTCGTGGCAAAGAAAACCTGCAATTTGTTGAACAGTGGCTTTTGGTTTGCGATTTCAAAGTAGCAGAAGACAATACTAATTGGTTGCAATGCATCTTACGTGAATTAGAAACGCCATTTCTAGCTCATAAAAATCGCTTATTCGTTTACGAATGCTCAAACCAAAACAGAAATCAAGTTCGAAACATTTGACAAATAACACACATACAACAAATAGTTCTGAACCATTCCAATTTGAAACGACGTTTATCTTTATAATGCATCACTCTGTAATGGACGATGGGTATTCCTTATGGATGTTCCAAGAATTGATGAATTTTATAGACGCTGTTGTGAATAACATTGATATAAATGTACGAGTGTAACCATTGCTACCTCCGATGGAAGAGTACTTCCGGGAAACATTGGAAGATGTTGGAGACGATTCTAATGTCACAAATTGGGATGAATGTACTTCCGGTTCAAGTATCATGTTCTGCCACGACTCGACTGACGATCAGATATTGAAACAATACAATAAAACATTTCGGACAGACATAGATACATCCCCGAACTCAATATTGCGTAACGGTTGTCAGGTATTCAAATTTACCGAACGTGATTCGCAGAAATTGACTCGTTCTATTAAATCCTTGACTCATTCCCACTTAGAATGTACATTTGATGTCTCCAACGTTTATCATGTTTCCAGGAATTTAACTTACAGAATTTATGTAAATGAAATGCATATTTACAAGTGATATATTTCAAAATATTGTCTCTTAATTAAGCTAGGGTGTAGAAAATCCCTATGTCTCCAATGACAAATTTTTACAGTTAGCTTCAAATTGTTAAAAATTTCCGACAGATTTCCAATTAAATATATCTTTAATGTGTCAATTATTACTAAATCCTCAAGAAAAACACATATTATAATGTAAATTCAAAAATAATTTTTCACACCTCATACAACAAACGTTGTCTCCAAACTCCGATAACGTACGGGACATTTATTTGAAGGCTTCATTAATCTCACAGCTTTGCACTCTTTACAAACTATTTTTGTGTAAGTAAAGTCCATAAAGTTATATCCTAATGATAAGATATTTATTTTAGCTGACATTTTATTGGTATCGGTAATTTATGAGCTCATTTATTAAAAAATGAATCGTAATTTTCACCACGTAACGAACGGGACAATTAGTAAAATCAAAATATCTAATAAACCTTTTCAAATAGATATATAAATTCTTCATTGAACTGATCTTCAATGATTAAATAAAAATGTTATAAAGTGTTTATATAATTCATTTACAGTGCATATTTGTGACACACAAGAAACCACTAAATACAAAATGAAAAATAACGTACGAGTCCGTAACGTACGGGACAAAATGTGACACAATAATTGATAATCGTCTGAATATTTATGATAAATTGCTTTTGTAAGGTTTTTACATTTACATTTAATCTTCACAGGCGAAAATATTATGGGAACGGCAATTATAATGAAATTGATGATGTTCTAAAGTAACTAACAAGAGTGACGGGAAAATAACTTATAATACTTATTACTTGCAATAAATGATGAATAGTAAGCATTGTTCTTAATTGAATACCATCTAGCTTTGAAATGATAAATTTAAACAATGCCTCGTTTGATCAAATTATAACTTTAGAATCATTTTAGCACACACTGCAATAATTTGATCAGGTTCATACACCATCTTACTTATTTAATAACGTACGGGACACGGTAGAATTGTCTAAACATGCATTTGCCGGAAGATTTGATGGTTGTAAATCACATGTTACCCCACTACTAAATAGCTTTTATTAGTTTATGCGTTAGTTTGCTATGTTTCTTTGTTAAACTTGTCACAAAATTGTTGAATGTTGTTCTCTTGGAAAAATGAAAATGGTTCGCGCACTTATTGTAATTGAGAGATATTATTGTAGTTTAATGGTAAAACACAAGTACATTGAATTGTAAAACAAATTACACAACAATGTAAGTTGTATTCTTGCAGTTTAACTTAGTTATTAATAGTTTAAATGACCAAACTGAAGTATATAACGTACGAGCCAATTTTGCTAACGTACGGGACAACAATTTTATGCTTTATTGGTTGCTTTGTGGTGGTTCACATGCACACAACGTTTTGTTATAACACTAAGACAATGGTATCTAACTATTTTAAACAGTTTCATTCTATATTTAACTTGTTTGCATCGTTCTGGAACAGTTGATATGAATGACACTTTTAAAACAAATAAAACTTATGAAAATAGAGTATTCAATATTTATGTTTTTCTGAAAGTATCTGGCTTACTCTTCAGTCTTAATCATTTATTCCGAAACATAATACCTTATAGAATGCAAACGTATTGAATTTCTTAACAGTTTGACCATCACTACTTTTAAATAAGTGAAATTTACAGCACATTTTCGATTTTCATAAGCACATTTATTAATGGTAGGTGTGACCTTACACCAGCCTATATCTAAAAAAGTATACTAGCCCAGCTGAAAATATTTTTATACTGCGTGCAGAACATGTCTACAATGCCTTTAATTGATTTAAAACTCATATTTGATGACATGAAAAAAATGAAAAAAAATATGCCCATATGTCCACCTTAATTGGGATTGAGTCCCAAGCGATGTTCACCAAAAGGGGCTTTCACGGCGGCAAGCATTTTAGCGTTGATAGAACTTGTTTATCAAAATAATGCTAGCATAGAGTCAGCATGTAAAAATATAAACGTGCCTTTAGAGTTTATGTTTGATTTCAGACGATGCGGATCTCAAAAATACGCACAAGATGGTGTTCCTCATTATCCCGGAGTCGCCGCAATACACATTCCATTGGTTGCTCAATTACGTCTTTCTGGTGGTAAAATTACTCAACAAACGTTTTGGGATCTCGCCTGCCTGTACGCTGAGCGGATTGATTCCAGTATTAATGCTCCGGCGGTTTACCGCTGGATTCAAAACGAAGCTGATAAGTACAAGAAAGACCCAAATCAGTGAGAAGAACCGGGGAAATCCCCTTACGTATTAAGTATTTCAAATATGGGTAGACTAGATGGTGTACTTAACGAGGACATGTCCAAACGTATAAAATTGGTTGGTATCCATGGGCATTCTAGCATAATGATTGATCAAATGCCGTTATTTTTTCTGACAACTTTCTCTTTAAATGGACATATCTGTGGTAACGTTAGTTATTGTCTGAACTATACATCAGACAAAACTGCGTCTAAATATGTTGGTCTTATACAGAAATATTTATTAACTTATTCTAATATATGATTTTATATGAAATAAAAATACCATTATGTAAGGAGATGTTTCTTCTATTTGTAAAACAGTAAAGTTCCACAGTAAGTGTCACATTGGTTGATACAGAATCATGCGATTTGTTGACGATGTTTAAGTTCCAAATGCTTAATTTCAGAAAATAATTACCCAATATCAAGACATTTCAGCTATTTAGATCATTGTAGATTTCGATGTATTAACCAGTTTCACAATATCATTTACAGGTAGGGAAATAAATGAATATAATATATGAACTGCCCGTCTTGTGTGACAAAGACAAAGCAAAAGGTTGATAACAAATTTTAATAACACTAGAATTACACAACAACCATAACAAGCACAAAATACAAGTCAAGGGTCACCTATATTTTTGTAAAGGGGCTCTGATGGTGGAACCCTAATCTGAAAAACTTTATATTCGGGCCTATGACTGGCTAACATGATAACATAAAATAGATCTTTATGGGTACTATTGGTTTATTATATATATAACTGTCAGTGGTGCATACATTAACCCCGCTTAATTACTTAATTTTCTATAGTAAGTACAGACAAAATGTAGCACTTAAATAAGCGGAGTCAATATATTCGCCACTGAGAGTTGAACTAAATGAATCTATACTTATGTTCATTAATAAACCTATAGAAGTTGGTATTAGTCATGAACCAATATCAAGTTTGAAGATATTTTGTTCAGTCGGTTTCATAAGAAAAATGTACTGATTTAAAAAGCAAAACCAAAAGTCATTGAAGAACAAATTAATTTTCTACAATTTGGTTATTGGATTCCATATCTGATTTAATTGCATCAAGTTCACTTTTTCTCATATAAGAATATGTATCATAGCAAGAGAGCCTTTGAAGTATAGAACTTATAATCATAACACAAAATAGATTGAGCATTTAATAAAAATTAAAATAAAATGATGGTAGCACTAACACATAAACATTGTCTGTCTCAAAAGATTGAATAAATACATGTACACGTAATGAAATCAAAGGGAGACTGTTCGATTTTTAAGAAATCTTTATCTTGAGAATTCTACCCTTGTGAACTATCAAGGGTTCGTATGTGGTACTCAGACAACTTGATGTTTACCAGGAAGACCGCCAAACACTGGTGGTTCACTCTGTATACCTTCCCTTTGATTCGCTGTAGATGTTTCCGCAGGTTTTGGGTTCAAGTTCGGCTGGTAGGCTGGTGGTTGCAAACCTGGAGGAGGAAGGGTTGTTGTAGTCATACCGTAGTATTGGAGTGGATGCGTGGTCGCTGTAATAATAAGAAAAACAAACAATGTAACATGCGTAAAATCAAACTAGTAATTTATAGAAGTTCATTGTCATTTACTTCGCTTCATTCAGGCGCTACGCGGCAGTACTTGGCCAAAATGGTAAAATACCCAGGGACAGATCCAGGATTTTTTCATTGGGGTCCAAACTTTCGAACCACTATCACATCATATTCTGTTTCCAGAATAATGCAACATATTAATAATATAAACGACATAACCATTAGATTAATGTTAAACACAAGGCAAAGCAAACCCGAGAAAAATTGCTGCATGCTACTTAAAATGGTTTACAGTTCAAAATATACACTCATGGACGGTATACATGTATTTTGAAAATTTCAGGGGGGTTCTGACCTCCGTGACCCCCGCCTTCGATACCTCTATAGAGACCATATTGATTATTGTAAAATCGTAGGATATTTGACAATTCTTATGCCCCAAATGATTTTAACATGGTCTCAAGGAAAGAAAACACCAGTGTATATAAAACATCGAAGCAGTTCCACGTTCGACATTCGTAATAACGGTCATAGTATCGAATATCGAAAATGGATTATGTATGATACCAGTTAGATTTTCAATCGTCAAAAATTCCAAAAGTCAAGTTGTGATAGATTATCGAACCAGTTCGACGTTCGACATTCGTAAATAATTGTCTTTATTGAATATGGAATACTAAATTGGTAGTTCACTCTGTATACCTTCCCTTTGATTCACTGTAGATGTTTCTGCAGAGTTTGGGTTCGAGTTCGGCTGGTAGGCTTGTGGTTGCAAACCTAGAGGAGGAAGGGTTGTTGTAGTCATACTGTAGTGTTGGACTGGATGCGTGGTCGCTGTAATAATAAGAAAAACAAAAATGTAACATGTGTAAAAACAAACTAGTAATTTATAGTAGTTCATTGTCTTATACATCACTTTTCACTCAGGCTCTTCGCGGCAGTACTTGGCCAAAATGGTAAAAATACCCAGGGACGGATCCAAGATTTTTTTTATTGGGGCCCAAACTTTCGAACCACTATCACATTATATACTGTTTTCATATTAATGCAACATATTAATAATATAAACGACATAACCATTAGATTAATGTTAAACATAAGGCTAAGCAAAGCAAGCCGGAGAAAAATTGCTGCCGAAGAAAGGGATTTTTGCCCTGTTCATATAAAATAGCTTTTTATTTTTTTTATTTACGTATTTATCAATATAATTTCAATATTTTATGACAAATAAACAATTTTGTTTAATTCTTTAAAACAAAATCTCTTTAATGGCTGTCAATTCAAAATGGCGGCCATTACAATACGCCAAATAATTTTATGCACTAACGCTTATTCTCGGATGAAATTCATTGCAGTTGATTGATTCAGAACATTTCATTTTTTAGAATATACCTCAAAGTATAATCAGTGCATCTGGTGATATCACTACAATGAAACCTAGGCATCTTGCACGGTTCCGGATCGAAAACGTTACATATATTCAGCATGTACATCAGTGTCAGTTTGAAGTGTGCTTACTGCTTACTACTGCATTGGCACATAATATTTTTCTTTGTTTGTGTGCTGTTGAAATCAAACAGTTTTCTGTACATTATACTAAAGAGTCCCAAATGCTATCGAATCAATCCCTTTTAATAGTATACATGTATAACTATCGTTAGTCAACTAGGAGGAGCCAATGATAACAGGGCTTAAGTTACCACAATGGTGTACAGCTCACTCAGAATTTAAATAATACTGAATGAATCATTGGGTTAGATGTAGGGTACTCTTTCCATAGACATACATATAGGAATGATGATCACTGACAACTATGAATTAAATTCCGCGGCGTTCGTATCAAATCAGAAATTAATCCGTTATCATCCATGACTATGGTTTGAATCCAAAAACTGCTTGAACAAAATATTCATAAAGTATTACATGTCTCAGTAGCTACACTTCATTTTTGTCAGTATCCAACCGATTTCCCTTTTCTGTAAATGCGTGGCCATGATTTTAAAGTATATAATACGAATTCTTATTCTACATATTTTGTCACATTTTTAGCACATTAAGTGACCAAAGCAAACATGTTTTTTTTCTGTCGAACAACTCCAGTGCCTTTAGCGCTTTGATTAGGTTTAATCCATCTTGATCAGACGATTGAGCTTGTATTGATGAATCTTTGTAATGCAATAGTGCAAAGTATCACAAAACTTCCTTCAGCAAATGATTATTATTTGCAAATTTGAATATGATAGAAAACGAGCAGCCTTACAGATGAGTCATTCGTACACCAGCAAACTATACAGGTCAGAAATATCAGATGGCCAATACTTTTCAGACACAAACGTGAGCGCCATAGAGTAGCAATCAAAACAAAGTTACGACCAAATTGGCAGCAAATTGTACGTGGTAGTGACGACAAGACCGAACTACATTGGGTTCTGATTCAACAAAATACTTACTATGTGATTTTGTAATGTTATTTTGACAAAATGAGAGAATGCACTATCAAATTTATACATTTGTTTTTACAATATAATGCATCCTTGTAATCACGAAGAATCATATTCAAGCCACTTTATACTATAAAGCAACAGGCAAAAATTGTTATAATAAAGGATGTGTGACTGATGTTGTTGAAATCAACGTGTTTGTATCACTTAAAAGGTGCAGATTTTATAAACCTTCGCTTGAGTTTGGTCTAGGGTAGTCAATTAGAAGGTTACTAATACACAAAATGACGGCTCAGAAAAATCTAATAGAATATTTAGCAGACATGATCAAGATTTCAAAACACTCTAGAAATTTGTCATAATTATGTGCGATTAGAACAGTCTTATAGACAATGTTGCGACGCTAGGCTTGACTTTTCTGTCCAAAAGCAAATATCTTATAATGCAATACAAGGGCGTCTTTCTATGAACATGTCAAAAGTTCTGTCTTCCACGCTGCGTGTATTTTGGGTCAATTGATGGTTACCAAGATCAAAATCCAGTCGACTGGCTCTGGTAAAACAGTAGCGAATTGCAAGAGCTATTGGCCAACCTTTCACCGATTGCCAAAAGTTGCCATCAGTTAACCAAATGTGGTGACAGGAGGGAATGTCATGAGCGATGCAAATGCTATCGAGTCAGTTTTAAATGAACTCGTTTATATGCTTGCAAGTGCGAATAATGAAATCATAACACAGACTAACCATCTAATGTTTGCATTCATATAATTATCACAACAATATTTGAACTATCTTTACTACCTTGACCTTAAATTGTTGACTTCTAGACATGTGTACATCACGCATTATTGTTGAAACGTTTGGTTTTATCAAGGATGATTATGAGAACCCTTGCTTCATTTTCTTAAAATGATGTAAACTTCTGATAAAATCACTTTATACATACACCTTCTCATTTGACATGGACCTTTGACCTACACAACATGTGGACAATATTAAGCATAAACATGGTAACATGTTGATGAAGACAACCCGATATATGTTTTCATATTTCATTGTCAAATAATAGTCTCAGATAAACTAATTGTTTGATTATTTGATTAGTATTTACTGGGTAGGCCTATTAACATCCTCCTTGGACCAAGGTCAAGGTCACGGCAAATGTCAATTACGCCTACAGATTTGTCAATGATTCCATCAAGTCAATTAGAATAATAGCTATTTGTAATTGCATCTCGAATCCCACATGATCATTCAAATGATTCAAAAAGTTTGAAAACAACTTTCTCATGTTTGTAACCCTTACCATGACCTTGACCTTGATCTTTGAAGTATATCACATGATGTAAATCAATGTCTTAACACGGTTAACAATTTTAGTAAGCAAAAACACTATAATGTATCATCCTATAAGACATCTAAAGCGGTAAAAAGAAGTTAAGTCGCTTTCAGATACTGACTCCCAGGCGCATGCACAGAAACGGTGGCCATCTTGAATGTCAAAGTGGAAATCGTGCATTTTGTGAATGGTTTACCATGACAAATTTGGTGCTTGCATCACTAAGTGAAAGATTGTTGCAGTTATCGACCCCACTAAGGGGGGTTCTGACCCCCATGACCCCGCCTTCGATACCTCTACGGAGACCATATTGATTATTGTAAAATCGTGGGGTATTTGACAATTCCTAAATGATTTTAACATGGTCTCAAGGAAAGAAAACTCCAGTGCATATAAAACATCGAAGCAGTTTCACGTTCGAGATTCGTCATAACGGTCATAATATCGAATGTCAAAAATGGATTATTTATGATACCAGTTTGATTTTCAATTGTCAAATATTCCAAAAGTCAAGTTGTGATAGATTATCGCACCAGTTCGACATTCGTAAATAATTCAATAAGAAAAGTCAAATTTCGTGATAAGTCAATAAAAACTTACCGTTAGTATAGGCTGGTTGCATAGTATTGTGTGGCTGAATAACTCTACCAGCTTTCTTACCCTTACAATAACAGACCGCTACCAGACAAACAACAAAACTCAGAAGCAATATTCCTCCTATTACTGATGCTATTATAATAATCCAAAATGAAACGTCAAAGTCTCTTACACTAGTACTAGTCGTACGAGTATAAACACTAGTAGTAATCGTACAACATTCCTCGTAGCCGTAACTGTTACAACATCCGCTTGAACAGGAAAAATAGCCATCATAGTAACTATAACACCATTCTGCTTGGACTGTTCCTAGAAAATGTGTGCAGTGTATAAAATATACATGTACAATATACAGCTTTCCAACTCTTTGGAATGCCGTATATACAATGAAATACACAAACTCTTTGGAATACCATATATACGCTATAAAATACGGGCTAAATGCACTTTAACGATACTGCCTACTGCGCAAGCGTCATTTTGCAAGTGCGCGTCCGTTGCTAACTAAGCAAAAATGTAAACAAATATCCAACTCTTTGTAATGCCGTATATACGTTATAAAATACTCCTACTCTTTGGAATGCCGTATATACGCTATGAAATACTTAAACTCTTTGGAATGCCATGTATACGCTATAAAATATTCCTACTCTTTGGAATGCCATATATACGCTTTAAAATACTCCTACTCTTTGGAATGCCATATATACGCTATAAAATACTCCTACTCTTTGGAATGCCATATATACGCAATGAAATACTCCTACTCTTTGGAATGCCGTATATACGCTATTAAATACTCAAACTCATTGGAATGCCGTATATACGCTTAAATACTTAAACTCTTTGGAATACTGTATACACGCTATAAAATACTCCTACTCTTTGGAATGCCGTATATACGCTATAAAATATTCCTTCTATTTGGAATGCCGTTTATACGCTACAAAATACTCAAATTCTTTGGAATGCCGTATGTACGCTATAAAAATACTCAAACTCTTTGGAATGCCGTATATACGCTTAAATACTTAAAGCCCCATTACTAAACTGAACGCTGATAATTGTCAAGTATCATGCTTTTGATTAAAACTTATGCAAACATTAAACTAATATATAAAACGCATCCTAGGCACAAAAATCTCAAGTATTTTCTCCAGAATTTATACTAATTCTATTTTGAAATTCGCGATTAAAACGAAAGTAAAGACTCAACGGAAAATCACGGAACTCGACGAACTAGGTCGGAATATCCCGTTGTGGCTAAAAATAACCCCAACATCAATTCGAAATTAAACAAATTTTCTGCTTTGATAAATACACGTTTTGTACAGTGAATTTCGTGCGAAAGCTAATTAAAATTCACGAAACTCACGTAAATAGTTTTATAAAATTATACATGAACATATACTGACGAGAAAAAGAAACGCGTCAATTAAGGCTTTAAATATACAGAAACGTTTGCTAATATGCCACGCTCAGATAGAACGGTGGAACGTGGGTAAGACAAGACAACTACAAAAGTTATGTAAACACCAACGTCATTCGCGTAATATATTTTCCTGGCAAAATCTACGTCACGTGTGGAGAAAGGGTAACCGTGTACGCCAAATAAGCCGACAAACAATGAGGAAAACTTCTTGTTTGGCGAAAACTGTACCGCGGACTAATTCCAAAATTATGCCATTGTCACCGACGTCTGTCTCTACCCTCGTATCATCGCGGCCATGGTATTGGGAGTTCAGTGATGAGTCGTGTTTTCGACTTATGTAACTCCCTCAGACTTATAAGTGTCTTCAAACGAGTTTCAGTCACAACTCGTTGTTGGCTGAGGTAATCTCGTGGACACATCACATTGACCAGCTGGCAACGTCAATACTTTTTCTATCAGAATAAAAACGACAGACCTCACGTTGCACACGTCACCAAGGACTTTTTACAGGCTATTAACAATATTAATGTTTTCTCTTGTTATTCTGATCATGAAAATAATGTACCTAGTTGAAATGAGACGTTTCTTTTTAGCACCAGTTTAGATATTTGCGAACTCAAAACTTACACCCATTGGTTTCTTGAGTAAATCACTGAAAAACGAGATGATATATCCAACACTTAACATAGTCGTGTAAGTTTTATCAAACACTTTTCAAACAATTTGATTGGCTGAGAGAGTATCTCCGTAATCTAATTTGCATGTTATAAAAGTATCCCACTTTTATAAGAAACTGATATTTTGATGAGATTGACCCCTACAAGGGAACCCGCTTGAGAGAGTTATTATAATCCCAAGGCGGTTATATTCTATAGTCTTTTAGATAGTATTACTTGTTTTTGGATTGATGATAAAGATTTTGTCTTCGTTTAGTGGCTTTAAACTCTTTGGAATGCCGTATACACGCTATAAAATACTCCTACTCTTTGGAATGCCGTATATACGCTATAAAATATTCCTTCTCTTTGGAATGCTGTGTATACGCTAGATAATACTCCTACTCTTTGGAATGCCGTATGTACGCTATAAAATACTCAAAGTCCTTGCACTGTAGTGTATTTAATATAAAATGGTTTACAGAAACTTATCGATGCTCGACAGAATCGTGACGGCCTGTTTCTGTTAGGACTGAAAAAATACTGGGTTCAAACTCTTTGGAATTTTACTAGAACATAATTTACATATTTTTAAGAAATAATATATAAAAATGAAATGGCGAGCTACAATGATAACATTTATGTTTAAACATGTCGTAAAAAGCAAATGCTCCTTACCAGAGAGTGAAATTATTCCAAACAAGACAAACGACATACATGTATTTGGTGGCGACATTTTCATGTAAATTGTTAACAAAATTTTTGATATTGAAGCGACAAAATCATATGCGCAAATTAGTGTATAATTTATATAACCGTCTTAAAACCTCAGAATTTGGTTAACAATGGGTTACAGATAGACACTTAAACAATACCATTCAAACAATTAAAGGTAGATCAAAATGATAATGCATTGATTGTGCACGTTTATTTAGTATAATATATTAACACATTTGTATTGTTATATTTTGGCAATGTGTTTTATTATGCAGTTTGATCATGAATAGTTGGGAAGAACAGAACAGATATTTTATTAAAGATTTGTAAAACAAAGGTACATGATCTTACAAAACATTTAAATACAAATATAATACAGATCAATGATTAGACACAAATGGAAAAACAATGCATACACGTGCATAAATATTTGACTTTACATACAGAATTGTGTTGTAAAATATACTAGTACCATGTTTATGAGAGTGGCATGTTATTTATAAGACAGTGTTATTTCTAAAATGCAAAGCAGATTAAAAATAGTTTGATAAATTAAATTGAAACAACAATAACAACAGTAGGACTAATACTCACAGTTCTTGATGTTTCTTCGTATAATGAAATGTAAAGACACAAGTTTGGATGCGTAGGAATGAACAGAACGAGTGCGTAGCTTGATTGACACAATGAGTTTATCCAAATTAGTAAACATAATTATATCAGTTTATTCGGGAGTGATGGCTATATACCTCTATTTATAAAAATTGGCCATTAAAATTCTGGTTGTGGCTTTTATAACAAGTTTTTTGGAAATATATATACATGTACATGTAATTTTATTGATGAAAAACAGACCAATCTTTTGTGGTTTCTATGAAATGCTTCATAACAGTTTAAAATTGGCACAAATTATGTATTTTATCTGACAGTTTCCTCACGCTGGTTCCCACAACTTCCTGATTCTCAATGAATGCTAATATTACATTGATTAACTAGAAATATGCTACAGTTTGATGTTAGTGCCAATAGAGCACTGATTCTTAGACTAAACAATGTTGCTGACTTTCATGTAGTCTAGTTTAAATACAGTTAACTTCTACTATTGGACCACCTTGGTTATGGCAAAATTGAGCAATTTTTGACGTTTCTTACATTCTAAACACTTAGTCTGAGAAGTGAAAGGTCCCAATATTAACATTATTCCGTTATTAAAACCATAGATTTTGATGATTCTGATGTTGGAACTCAAGGGTTAAAACAACTGCTGTAATCAGACTATATTATCTTTTATTAAATTATTTATATAAGAATGGAAACATTCCATCCGTGTGAATTATCACTCAGGTTGTTATAAGTACACCATCAGAAATAACTCATCTATCATTTTATTATGTAATTGTATTTTCAACTTAAGTTGTTTGAGAGGCAGTATTGTTGATATTTATAAGCAATATTGTGTTCACAGAAGTGGTTCACATAATATTATTGAATCATTAGATTAAGGGATATATCTGATACTTTTCAAGTATGTATGCGTATTTCATTGTTGTAGTTTTAAATATAAATGTACCGGTATATATAGATCTATTTCATATTTTCTTTCATTTTTGATGCATGTAATGTTACTTCGTACTGTTAAACAAAACTGAAAGACCAAATGCAAACGGTTACGTCCTACTTTCCTTTATTTTAAAACCAACGCAGTGGATCCTTACCCATATTTAAAGTACAAGACGGAACAAGACGTCTAAGGACGAATGTTAACTTTGTAACGACCTTTGGGCGTAGTTATCTGTGGTGTATTTTTGTTACCGCCCTTGGATGCAATTATCCGTGAAGTGTTCAGTATAAATATTTGCTTTTCATCACAAAACCTTTTTTGGGAACGTATATTGATATAAACATCAAATAGTTTTAATGCTGGAATGTGTGTGAAAACAACATAATATATATCACAAAACTATAAAACCCTATTAGTATTAAATTATGAGAAAAATACGTTAAGTTCATTAACCTTCATGCTGAATTTAACTTGCCTTTATGATAAACTAAAATTCATGATTCAAAATTGTATATATAGTTCGTTTTTCTCAACTGTAAAACATGAATAATTTCACGGTGACTTCGCGCTCTATCTCTAACATTCGTTATATTGAGATAGTGAGTAATCACCCACCGTGAAATTATTCAAACTTTGACCATTGAGAAAAAATGGACTATACTGGAAAGTTGTTACATTTGTAGTTCGTTGGTAGTGCATCGGGATTTGGAATCTCTTGTCCCGAAGGGGGTATGGGTTCGAATCCCAACCGGGGAGGTTATACCCTTCCATGAAATTTTGACAAGAATGTCAATTTCCCTCCATTTATTAGATAATATGGATAAGTTTCCGGTCTTGTGGAAGGGTAGGTGAGTACTGGTTATAGACAATGGTCCAGGAAAGCTAGGTAAGGTGCGCTGGACGCCGTAAAATTACCTAAATTGTGTTGACACGGCGTTAAATTCAATGAAAAAATAAAAGTTTGCTTATACATATAAACATAATTGAAAGGTTACTAAAAAATAGTACATTAACTACCACCAAAGGATAGAACAAAAATCATACCCCGAATAAAGTGAAATGAAATTGCACTTGCATCACATCGCTTCATTACACAACATAATAATTTTACTCAATTTGTAGACAGAGTTTTGCCTTAAACATGGCAAAAGTGTATAACAGAGAAAAACGTGACTAAACAATGATGCATATCAATAAGTGGAAAATTAAATTGAAAAATTATCAACGTAGAAATATAGACGTATGCAGGCAATATTTGTTTAATGGTTATAGACAAAGTTCAAAAACCAAAACTGATTGATAACACATGTATGTTTGATCATTGTTGCTGTATCACTAAATAAACAATGGTATTAACAAATGTCACTCACTTTTCATATGAAACCATAATTCACTTTATTTTTGACGATGTACTGATGATAACACACAGTTATAAATAACGTTACTTTAAATACCTTCCACAAATTATAAATATCAAAAATTATATAAATGATGTACAAAATATGTTACACGGTGCAAAGTATTGAATGAAACATTCACCTGACTGCGTGATTAAGTACTTAAAATCGAAATTTAACATAACTCTTACAAAATATATCATTTTGTATTTCTTGTTTATTTTTCAGAATGTATTGTAACAGCGCCAAGGGAGACAACTCCAAACTCAAATGTGCAAGTAATCGCGGACTGAATTATCTCCCTTTCGGACATAAAAAACGACAACGACTGTTAACACATACCATGGAGAAGAAATCAATGCAACCTGAACCAATCAGTTCTCACACTTCCGTTCCTAGGGTTCTGAACGAGGTACCAAGACGATACTACACTCCACGGACTATTTTAGAACAAGTTGTGAATACATATCCTTCCGAGACCTACCAAACACTACATCGTCAGCTCAAAAGGAACCTTGGCGGTATAGAACTCATGTACAATAAATATGCAGCTCAGGGTACGGATATAGCCTGTTTGTCCACGACAGTAGATTCAATATATCCAATTTCACCTGACGACCTTGAAAAGGCATGGGTGTTACTGTTGCAACGCCATCCATTGCTGCGCATGCGTATAATAAATAATGTATCTTGTGGCAAAGAAAACCTGCAATTTGTTGAACAGTGGCCTTTGGTTTGCGATTTCAAAGTAGCAGAAGACAATACTAATTGGTTGCAATGCATCTTACGTGAATTATAAACGCCATTTCTTGCTAATAAAAAATCGCTTATTCGTTTACGAATGCTCAAAACAAAACAGAAATCAAGTTCGAAACATTTGGCAAATAACACACATAAAACAAATAGTTCTGAACCATTCCAATTTGAAACGACGTTTATCTTTATAATGCATCACTCTGTAATGGACGGTGGGTATTCCTTATGGATGTTCCAAGAATTGATGAATTTCATAGACGCTGTTGTGAATAACATTGATATAAATGTATGAGAGTTACCATTGCTACCTCCGATGGAAGAGTACTTCCGGGAAACATTGGAAGATGTTGGAGATGATTCTAATGTCACAAATTGTGATGAATGTACTTCCGGTTCAAGTATCATGTTCTGCCACGACTCGACAGACGATCAGATATTAAAACAATACAATAAAACATTTCGGACAGACATAGATACACCCCCGAACTCAATATTGCGTAACGGTTGTCAGGTATTCAAATTTACCGAACGTGATTCGCAGAAATTGACTCGTTCTATTAAATCCAAGCAATGTTCACCAAAAGGGGCTTTCACGGCGGCAAGCATTTTAGCGTTGATAGAACTGGTTTATCAAAATAATGCTAGCATAGAGTCAGCATGTAAAAATATAAACGTGCCTTTAGAGTTTATGTTTGATTTCAGACGATGCGGATCTCAAAAATACGCGCAAGATGGTGTTCCTCATTATCCCGGGGTCGCCGCAATACACATTCCATTGGTTGCTCAATTACGTCTTTCTGGTGGTAAAATTACTCAACAAACATTTTGGGATCTCGCCTGCCTGTACGCTGAGCGGATTGATTCCAGTATTAATGCGCCGGCGGTTTACCGCTGGATTCAAAGCGAAGCTGATAAATACAAGAAAGACCCAAATCAGTGGGAAGAACCGGGGAAATCCCCTTACGTTTTAAGTATTTCAAATATGGGTAGACTAGATGGTGTACTTAACGAGGACATATCCAAACGTATAAAATTGGTTGGTATCCATGGGCATTCTAGCATAATGATTGATCAAATGCCGTTATTTTTTCTGACAACTTTCTCTTTAAATGGACATATCTGTGGTAACGTTAGTTATTGTCTGAACTATACATCAGACAAAACTGCGTCTAAATATGTTGGTCTTATACAGAAATATTTATTAACTTATTCTAATATATGATTTTATATAAAATAAAATATACCAATGTAAAACCTGTTTCTTCTATTAGTAATAGAGTAAAATTCCAAAGTAAGTGTCACATTGGTTGATACAGAATCATGCGATTTGTTGACGATGTTTAAGTTCCAAATGCTTAATTTCAGAAAATAATTACCCAATATCAAGACGTTTCAGCTATTTAGATCATTGTAGATTTCGATGTATTAACCAGTTTCACAATATCATTTACAGGTAGGGAAATAAATGAATATAATATATGAACTGCCCGTCTTGTGTGACAAAGACAAAGCAAAAGGTTGATAACAAATTTTAATAAACTAGAATTACACAACAACCATAACAAGCACAAAATACAAGTCAAGGGTCACCTATATTTTTGTAAAGGGGCTCTGATGGTGGAACCCTAATCTGAATCTAAATTTTATATTCGGGCTCATGAATGGCTAACATGATAACATAAAATAGATCTATATGGGTACTATTGGTTTATTATATATATAACTGTCAGTAGTGCATACATTAACCCCGCTTAATTACTTAATTTTCTATAGTAAGTACAGAAATAATGTAGCACTTAAATCAGCGGGGTCAATATATTCGCCACTGAGAGTTGAACTAAATGAATCTATACTTATGTTCATTAATAAATCTATAGAAGTTGGTATTAGTCATGAACCAATATCAAGTTTGAAGATATTTTGTTCAGTCGGTTTCATAAGAAAAATGTACTGATTTAAAAAGCAAAACCAAAAGTCATTGAAGAACAAATTAATTTTTCTACAATTTGGTTATTGGATTCCATATCTGATTTAATTGCATCAAGTTCACTTTTTCTCATATAAGAATATGTATCATAGCAAGAGAGCCTTATGAAGTATAGAACTTATAATCATAACACAAAATAGATTGAGCATTTAATAAATATTAAAATAAAATGATGGTACATGTAGCACTAACACATTTATAAACATTTTCTGTCTCAAAAGATTGAATAAATACACGTAATGAAATCAAAGGAAGACTGTTCGATTTTTAAGAAACCTTTATTTTGAGAATTCTACCCTTGTGAACTATCAAGGGTTCGTATGTGGTACTCAGACAACTTGATGTTTACCAGGAAGACCGCCAAACACTGGTGGTTCACTCTGTATACCTTCCCTTTGATTCGCTGTAGATGTTTCCGCAGGTTGTGGGTTCGAGTTCGGCTGGTAGGCGGGTGGTTGCAAACCTATAGGAGGAAGGGTTGTTGTAGTCATACTATAGTATTGGACTGGATACGACGTGGTCGCTGAAATGATAAGAAGCACAAAAATGTAACATGTGTAAAAACAAACTAGTAATTTAAGGTAGTTCATGGTCATCGCTAAGGTAGTTCATCGCTTTTCAACTAAGTTTCACTCATGCACTTCGCGGCAGTACTTGACCAAGACAGTTAAATACCGCTGTAGAGACCGTCTTGATTGTTACAACTTCGTGGGGGTATTTGACAGTTGTCCAAAATGTTTATAGTGAGAAGAAAATGTCCATTTATAAGGATCATTCCACCATGGTCGCTTTTATTGGTCCTAATGGTGGAACTTTACTCCCTTGAATACATGCTGTACCTTCGTCAGTGGCTTTTTTCAAAATGGTCCCAATGATAGAAATCAGCAGTGTTTATAAAATATCGAACCAGTTCCACATTCGACTTTCGTCAAAACGGTCATGGTATTAAAATTGGGTTATATATGAAACCAGTTTGACTTTCGCCAAATATTCCAGAAGTCAAACTGTGATTGATTATCGAACCAGTTCTACGCTTGACATTTGTAAATAATAACACTTTATTGAAGATGGAAAGTCAAATTTCGTGATAAGTCACTGAAAACTTACCGGTAATATAAGCTGGTTGCATAGTGTTGTTTGGCTGAATAACTCTACCAGCTTTCATACCCTTACAGCAGCAGACCACTACCAGACAAGCAACAAAACTCAGAAGCAATATTCCTCCTATAACTGATACTGCTATAACCCAAACAGGAACTTCAACGTCTGTATCACAGCATTCCTCGTAGTCCCAACTGTTACAACATCCGCTTGAACATGAAAAATGACCATCATTGTAATTATAACACCATTCTGCTTGGACGGTTCCTAGAAAATGTGTGCAGTGTTCATGAGTTTATACTTTTTATTATGCTATTTTACAGTACGCGTACATCATATATTTTTGAATGAATACAAAATAATCCTACGGAAACAATGCATGCATTTCATTCGTTTCAGAAGTGTTTTGTTAGTAATAGTACGGTATGTATATGTCTTCGTTGATCTTTGTAGTATTGAGTTGGACAGCCCCAATAGCCCTTTGTTATTTATTGTAAAGCCAAAATTCCATACACCATAGCCACGGTTTTCAAAAGTGTTTGAAGTTGTGAGAAGTACGTCCGACCACTTAATAAAATGTACCATTTTGCTGAATGGCGAGTTAAGTATAAAATATACATGTACAATATAGAGCTTTCCGACTCTTTGAAATGCTGTTTAAACGCTATAAAATTCTCAAACTTCATGTACTGTAGTGTATACAATATAAAATGATTTACAGAAACTTATCAATGCTCGACAGAATAGTGACAGCCTGCAACTGTTTGGAGTGTAAAAATACTGGGTTCAAACACTTAGGAATTTTAGCTTGAACATAATTTACATATTGTTTAAGAAATAATATTTAAAAATAAAATGGCGAGATACAATGATAACATTTATGTTTAAACATTTCGTAAAAAGCAAATGCTCCTTACCAGTTAGTGAAACTATTCCAAATAAGACAAACAATATAGTTGGTGACAGCATTTTCATATAAATTGTAAACAATATTTCTAATATTCAAGAAGTGGTATATAATATGCACAAATATAGAATCCGTTTGACAGTCTTTAAATCACAAAATTTTGTAGACAATAAGATATAGATAAGCACTTGGACAAAACAATTCAATCAATAAACGGTCGATTAAATTGATAATGCATTGATTTCGTATGTACATTTTATTTAGTATATCACATTTATATTGTTAGATTTGGCAATGTGCCTTATCATACATAGGTGGATCTAGCGGGGGTCGGACCCCCTAGAATTTCCAAAATGAACCTGTCCAGTAGTGTTTTTTATGACTGTAAGTCATACTTTAAAAGAAGCATGAAGCAATTATTTTTGGTGCTGAACATAGATTTTATAGTTAAGTAGTTTTTAATTATTAATGTTTCATTGTTCTGCAAAATGTGTATAATATGATAGTGACTCGAAAGTTTGGACCCCCACCCTAGAAAAAATTCAGCCGCCCCCCTTAGAAAAAAATCCTGGATCCGCCCCAGTTATGTATTATGAATCATGAACAGTTGACGTACGTTGGTATGTTTCAGCTATCAGATAACCACATATATAACAAGGGTATTAAGTAGTTAATAAATCACGTAACTAGTTCAACATTAAATAAACTTGTTATTCATGTAGTTATCAGGTGGCATAAACATGTCACCATAGTTTTATTAATGAAAGCCATAATAAAGCATTTGCTTTACTATCCTTAACAAATCTCCTCAGTTGTCGTCATCTGTATAAAATACTTTATATCATTTGTAAAAATATCATTTTTATCATGTAAAATAATATCAAGAAGAACGCAGAGCGTCACAAAAACACAGAAGAAAATAATAATGTTAAATATTTCTATAACAGTAAGGTCTGGAAGTTCCAAATACAGCATGTGACCTCACCTTAAAGATCCACTACAAAACTATTTCAAATTATGCCACTTGGGTTAAAAACTATTTCAAATTATGCCACTTGGGTTAAAAACTATTTCAAATTATGTCAATTGGGTTAAAAACTATTTCAAATTATGCCGCTTGAGTTAAAACCTATTTCAAATTATACCACTTTGGTTAAAAACTGCTTCAAGTTATGCCACTTGGGTTAAAAAACTGCCTCAAGTTATGCCACTTTTGGTAAAAACTGCTTCAAGTTATGTCACAAAGGTTGAAGCTTTTTCAAATAATGCCACTTGGTTTAAAAACTTTTCCAAGTGATGCCACTAAGGTTAAAACTTTTTCTTTAATCATGCCACTTGGGTTAAAATCCCCCTCAAATTATGTCAATTGGTCAAATAACTTTTTTCAAGGCATGCCATTTGGCTTATGATTGGCTCGTAGTTTTCATACAGCTGAATATTACAAGTTTAAAACTTGAGCTTGAAAAAATGAGCCATATGCCCTTAAAATCAAAATCTTAAGAAAGCACTGCATGATCTTTGGGCCTCTTGTTTTCAATATCAATGCAAAGAATGATATTAATAGTGCAATAATAATTTGATGCTAAGTATGCTGGCATAAAATAACAAACAAAACAGCTATTTAGATGCCATTCAAACTACTTTATCTACGCAAGATATCCCAGTCATATCTGAGTAGATCTTCAAGGAGTTCCAAACGTATTCCCAAGTTATACTCCGGACCATGGAATAAGTTGGCCTAATTGAAGAGCCGTTAGTCAATTAATAATGAAATAAGAGCATCTTGAAATGGCCCTTTCGGTTAAGGGAAAAAATGTCCTATCATTGACCATGTAGCAACTAGTAAAGAGCTAAGACATGTTTTAAATCATTATTTTTACAATTAAATATTGATAAACAAAAAGTATTCTAATTTTTGTAAGCCATTTCTATATCTTTCAGAGCAAAAATGATGCCATGCAGATATTGATGTAAGTAATCACTTCATATCATTGCCAAGTAACTATAATAGTGATTTGTAATTAAGCTTCATTTCCTTAGATACTAAGTGATCATACCCTAATATTAACTGATAGTGCCTTGAAGCTTTCTAGTTATTGCGTGAAAAGTGGACATAGATGAATATGGTTAAAGGTGTTTGTACTAGGTGCAAAGGTACTTCAACTCTCACATTAAAGCCATTGTATGAAAACTCAAGGCCTTACAGTTTCTGAAAATATTTTTTTCAGCATTTTCGGATATAATTTTATGAAAAACTCGTGACCTTGATGGTGGAAACAATAGTGACCCCAAAAGGCATAATATGAACTATCTTTGTAAAAGACCTTCAGGTGATGCCACATGCCAAATTTAGTAACTTTACGGTTTATGCGTTTTAATAAGATTTTTTAAAGAAACTGTTGGCATTGCACTCAGCTATGCTCAGGTGAGTTAACAGAATAACTGCATTTACAGTTCAAGTTTCATAATAACTTTTGCTGACTGGCTGGTTTCACAGCTGGAACTGTCCAGGAAAACTTGTAAGGCAAAGTGGCCATCAATAATAATGTAATACAAATGCAAAAAGGCATAAAAAGAGAACACAAAACAAGATAGAAAGTAGTTTTTATTTTAATAAATTAAGTATGTAAAGATAGTTCATACAGAGCAATTACTCTGTAAACCAGATAATAAGTTCATATTTTATTATGCCAAAACAAAAAAAGAGCAGTTCATGGACAAAGCACTCCACTATTTGGGGATCCAATTGAGATAAGTGAAATTTTAAGAAGAAAATTTCATAAGTTGAAGTGATAAAATTTTTATGCAACTTTCTAGCTAGAACTTCTAGTTCTAAGTAAAAAAGGGCAACAATCCAGTCAAACTTCATGCTAGAGTGATGCAACTTAGTATTTTCCTTTCAATAGTTAAGTAACCCTGTAGACACATTTGAAGTTATAATAAATTCCTTCAAGGTTTCAAAGAAAAAAACATGTTTCTCTTAAAATTTTAACCAAGAAGTGTTATGCCGACACTGGGACACAAGAGAGGGGGATACACAAACTATTCTTTGAATAGTTGAGCCAAAATGCAATTTAACAAGACAATTTAATTGTCAAATAAAAAAATTATAAAACTAAATATGCTTACAATTTTAGTAGAGCTAATGTACAGAAAATATATTAGTTAGCGAATTTTGGGTACTTATCCATTCTGGGCATTGTAACTGTGTATTACACATTATATCAAAGAGAATGAAAAAAGTAAAATAATATTGAAAAACAAATAAAATTTGTAAATAAAAGCTTATTGAGCAAGCTAAAGCAATCTGTCACACACTAAAATATACAAAATATTAATTAAAAGGACATTTTGAAATGTAGACAATAAGTTCGAGATACATGTACAAAGCCCTCCATATTTACCTTCACACTTTTTGTAAATGGTATTTGTTTTAAAGGTGCACATTCACAGATATAAACTTAAATGTCAACTTTTTCTAAAACTATCAAAATTGTATGGAAGTATTATTGTAAGCAGTAGTGTCCTGATAATGACATTTTAGTGCAAATTGACACATAACTACAAATGATGGTGTTTCGTGTAGTAAATATCTACCCCGTATGTCACGGTATAGACACTTTTAGTGCATTTTTGTGAATTTTATTGTATATTTTTTGCTATATATAGGTCAGTTTGACTTAAAATAGTAAGAATTATTTCTTTAGACACAATTACAGACACTGAATGGTATTTTAAATTATAGAAAAAATAAACCAAATCTGAAAACTAGTACCTTTAAATTTGTACCCATACTTGAGAATCTAAAAACATGTCTTCAGATACATGTATAACAATTAACAACTACAATTGTATGAAGTATAATAGCTCTTCTTTCAAACACTACAATCTATTACAACAATTCTAATATATAAATACATCTGAAGTAAAGTTCAATTGTATAAAACTAAAACCAGCATTTTTATGAGTGTAAAGGTTATTTTGGATGGAACTGTATACTAAACAAGAGGAGTTGATGGGACAGCATACTTAACATGTAATTTAGAGCCTAAAAATAAATAGATTTGGTATGGCCTTTTTAATTTTTCCACAGATAAATAAAAAAGATTTGATCAATCTGCATTGATGAGGAACCAAACAATAATTTTACACATAACTGTGGAAATCTCAAAAACAAAACTAATTAATGCTCATTCTTTTACACACATTGTCCCAATACATGTTTGTTTGTACTGCAATGGAAAAAGCTTTAAACATGAATAACAGATGAAATGTATCAGAAAAAGAAGGGGATCTCTACTTTAATTGAGTCAGTGAACATAGGAAACTAAGAGGCTCATTTTTAAAATAAAACCACATTCATAAATGGCACAATATAAAACCTAAAATTAATACATCAAGGACAATAATATACTTCAGTAACAAAATACAATTAAATCTAAATTATCTCAACTCAGATCTAACTAATGTCATAGGTTAGCAGAAATAATTGTTCCGTCCCAAACCAATTCTATATTAAGTATCGTTAAATATCTACTTTATTCCAAATGGACTAACAGAAATTATTGTTGGGTCCAGAACATTTTGTCATATCAATATGATTTGTCATAAAAAAATCTGCATTAACCAAAATCCTAATACGATGGTTTAACCGACATACTTAACCTGCAAAATGATAAATTAATGCAATTTTTTTTCAGACCCTACAAATTTAGATAATCAAGATTTAATAGTATATACAATAACAATAAATGTTATACAGTATAACCTCTGCAGAGTGGCCCTCTACAGAACAAGTCCTCTGCACAACAACTGTTTTTTATATTTTCCTTGGTTATAATTCATAATATAATTCATTTTTTTAAATGTATATCAAACGAATTTTGAATTAAATTGAAAAAATCATTAGTACATGTAGTGCGTTTCGTTTTCAGTGGTAATTAAGCTGAAAAATTTTAATGTTTTTTCATTATTTCCAAAAATAGATCGCGATCCGACGATTTCGGACTTGACGAATATTCGTACTCGATTTTCTGGTCGGGATCGCCAATATCCGAGTACTCGGATACTCGCAGCAGCCCTAATTCTTACATTCTAAATACTTAGTCTGAGAAGTGAAGGGCCCCAATATTAAGTCCATTCTGTTATTAAAACCATAGATTTTGATGTTTCTGATGTTAGAACACAAGTGTTTAAAAATAACTACTGTAATCAGACTGTATTATCTTTTATTAGATTATTTATATAAGAATGGGAACATTCCATCCGTGTGCATTATCACTCAGGTTGTTGTAAGTACACCATCAGAAATAACTCATCTATCATTTTATTATGTAATTGTATTTTCAACTAAAGTTGTTTGAGATGAAGTATTGTTGATAGTTATAAGCAATACTGTGTTCACAGAAGTGGTTCACTTAATATTATTAAATCATTAGATTAAGGGATATATCTGATACTTTTCAAGTATGTATGCGTATTTCATTGTTGTAGTTTTAAATATAAATGTACCGGTATATCTAGATCTATTTCATATTTTCTTTCATTTTTGATGCATTTAATGTTACTTCGTACTGTAAAAAAATTAAAGACCAAATGAAACGGTAACGTCCTACTTTCCTTTATTTAAAAACCAACGCAGTGGATCCTTAATTAAAGTAGCGGAACAAGACGTCTAAGGACGAATGTTAACTTTGTAACGACCCTTGGGCGTAGTTATCTGTGGTGTATTTTTGTTACTGCCCTTGGATGCAATTATCCGTGAAGTATTCAGTATAAATATTTGCTTGACATCACAAAACCATTTTTGGGAACGTATATTGATATAAAGATCAAATAGTTTTAATGCTGGAATGTGAAAACAACATATCACAAAACTATAGAACCCTATCAGTGTTAAATTATGAGAAATATACGATAAGTTCATTTACCTTCATGCTGAATTTAACTTGCCTTTATGATAAACAAAAAAAAAATCATGTTTCAAAATTGTATATACTGAAAAGTTGTTACATTTGTAGTTCGTTTGTTTATATCAGGTATTTTATATAACAGGTATTTGTAACGATAAGTAAATGTAATAGATTTTAATCAAATTTCACTGTCGTCGCTATTATCTCGGCCAATACGGAAAACAAGAATAACAAGTTTAAATAAAGATATTCACATGAAATTTTGTACCAGTGCCATTCAAATTGACATGAATGTTAGGAAAAATGTGTTTCTAGATGATTTTGAGAGAAATACGCGCACAGACAGTTTCACAAAATATTGCATTTTTCCGCCGATCTGCCATTTTTAGCCCCATCACCAAAAGTCATATTTTCGGTCATAATTGCAACAATATTTTGTCAAAAACTTCAGAAACATTCACAAGATGCATGGAAGACATGTACAAAAACATAAATCAAGTTTTTAAACTCTGGAATAGTTTTTACAGCCTACTCAAGCCGGTAGTCTAAGTACATTTACTACCACCAAAAGCTAGAACAGAAATGGAATTTCACTTGCAACACAACGCTTCATTACACAACATTATCATTTTACTGAAATTATATACATGTACAGCGTATTGTTTTAAACTAAGCAAACATGTATAATAGAGAAAAACGTGACTAAACAATGATGCATATTAATAAATATAAAATTGAATTGAAAAATTATCAACAAAGAGATAGGCATATAGAAGTATGCAGGCAATATTTGTTTGATGGTTATAGACAAAGTTCAAAAACCAAAACTGATTGATAACACATAAAATTTTATCATTGTTGTTGTATCACTAAATAAACAATGTTATTAAATAATGTCATTCATTTTTAATATGAAACCATAATTCACTGTTGACGATTTGTTGATGATACCATACAGTTATAAATAACGTTACTTTAAATACCTCCCACAAATTACTTATCACAAATTATATAAATGACTACAAACTATGTTACACGTTGCACAGTCTTGAATGAAACGTTCACCCGACCGCATGATGAGCTATTTAAAATCGACATTTAACATAACTCTTACAAAATATATCATTCTGCATTTCTCGTGTATTTTTCAGAATGTATTGTAACAGCGCAAAGGGAGACAACTCTAAACTCAGACGTGCAAGTAACCGTAGACTGAATTATCTCCCTTTCGGATATGAAAATCGACAACGACTGTCGACAAATACCATGGAGAAGAAATCATTGCAACCTGAACCAATCAGTTCGCACATTTCCGTTCCTAGGGTTCTGAATGAGGTTCCAAGACGACATTACACTCCACGGACTATTTTAGAACAAGTTGTGAATACATATCCTTCCGAGACCTACCAACCACTACGTCGTCAGCTCAAGAGGAACCTTGGCGGTATAGAACTCATGTACAATAAATATGCAGCTCAGGGTACAGACATAGCCTGTTTGTCCACGACAGTAGATTCAATATATCCAATTTCACCTGACGACCTTGAAAAAGCATGGGTGTTACTGTTGCAACGCCATCCATTGCTGCGCATGCGTATAATAAATGATGTATCTCGGGGCAAAGAAAACCTGCAATTTGTTGAACAGTGGCCTCTGGTTTGCGATTTCAAAGTAGCTGAAGACAATACTAATTGGTTGCAATGCATCTTACGTGAATTAGAAACGCCATTTTTTTCTCATAAAAAAGCGCTCATTCGTTTACGAATGATCAAAACAAAACAGAAATCAAGTTCGAAACATTTGACGAATAACACACATGCAACAGATAGTTCAGATACATTCCAATTTGAAACGACGTTTATCTTTATAATGCACCATTCTGTTATGGACGGTGGGTATTCCTTATGGATGTTCCAAGAATTGATGAATTTCATAGACGCTGTTGTGAATAACATTGATATAAAAGTACGAGAGTTACCATTGCTACCTCCGATGGAAGAGTACTTCCGGGAAACATTGGAAGATGTTGGAGACGATTCTAATGTCACAAATTGTGATGAATGTACTTCCGGTTCAAGTATCATGTTTTGCCACGACTCGACAGACGATCGGATATTAAAACAATACAATAAAACATTTCGAACAGACATAGATACATTCCCGAACTCAATATTGCGTAACGGTTGTCAGGTATTCAAATTTACCGAACGTGATTCGCAGAAATTGACTCGTTCTATTAAATCCAAGCAATGTTCACCAAAAGGGGCTTTCACGGCGGCAAGCATTTTAGCGTTGATAGAACTTGTTTATCAAAATAATGCTAGCATAGAGTCAGCATGTAAAAATATAAACGTGCCTTTAGAGTTTATGTTTGATTTCAGACGATGCGGATCTCAAAAATACGCACAAGATGGTGTTCCTCATTATCCCGGGGTCGCCGCAATACACATTCCATTGGTTGCTGAATTACGTCTTTCTGGTGGTAAAATTACTCAACAGACGTTTTGGGATCTCGCCTGCCTGTACGCTGAGCGGATTGATTCCAGTATTAATGCTCCGGCGGTTTACCGCTGGATTCAAAGCGAAGCTGATAAATACAAGAAAGACCCAAATCAGTGGGAAGAACCGGGGAAATCCCCTTACGTTTTAAGTATTTCAAATATGGGTAGACTAGATGGTGTACTTAACGAGGACATATCCAAACGTATAAAATTGGTTGGTATCCATGGGCATTCTAGCATAATGATTGATCAAATGCCGTTATTTTTTCTGACAACTTTCTCTTTAAATGGACATATCTGTGGTAACGTTAATTATTGTCTGAACTATACATCAGACAAAACTGCGTCTAAATATGTTGGTCTTATACAGAAATATTTATTAACTTATTCTAATATATGATTTTTTATAAAATAAAATATACCAATGTAAAACATGTTTCTTCTATTTGTAAAACAGTAAAGTTTCACAGTAAGTGTCACATTGGTTGATACAGAATCATGCGATTTGTTGACGATGTTTAAGTTCCAAATGCTTAATTTGAGAAAATAATTACCCAATATCAAGACATTTCAGCTATTAAGATCATTGTAGATTTCGATGTATTAACCAGTTTCACACTTTCATTTACAGGTAGGGAAATATATGAATATAATATATGAACTGCCCGTCTTGTGGGACAAAAACAAAGCAAAAGGTTGATAACAAATTTTAATAACACTAGAATTACACAACTACCACAACAAACACAAAACACAAGTCAAGGGTCACCTATATTTTTGTAAAGGGGCTCTGATGGTGGAACCCTAATCTGAAAAACTTTATATTCGGGCCTATGACTGGCTAACATAATAACATAAAATAGATCTTTATAGGTACTATTGGTTTGTTTTATTCAACTGTCAGTGGTGCATACATTAACCCCGCTTAATTACTTAATTTTCTATAGTACCGTAAGTACAGAAATAATGTAGTACTTAAAACAGCGGGGTCAATATATTCGCCAATTTTATGTATTTATTTCCTCCATTACTGAAGAGTATAACAGCTATTTACAGATCATATACATACAAGTACATACAATAGAAAATCATAGCATACATATGAAAATACATAATTATATATATAGTGATACGTATGTAACCAAAAGGCATCTTATAAGTTCTACATGAATTACATTCACAGTATACATGTAAATATATGTATATATGACAACATCATACTAAAAATGCGCGATGGGATAAATCATGAAATAGTAATTGTAATAGCAAATCAAAACTCCTCTATTACGTAATAAGTCATTCAAAGCAAAAACTATTTGTGAATTCAGTAAAACACCTGAACTATTCTTAGTAGCAAGTATAATTTATAAATAATTGTCTACATTGATCTATGCAGTTTAACTTGATATAGTATATGAACCATGTAAATCCCATATTATCTAGAACAGTACTCCAGAATCTTAACCTTTTGTTAAGTAAATTAAATTTATCTATACTTATGTTCATTAATAAACCTATAGAAGTTGGTATTAGTCATGAACCAATATCAAGTTTGAAGATATTTTTGTTCAGTCGGTTTCAGAAGAAAAATGTACTGATTTAAAAAAGTAAAACTTAGAGTCATTGAAGAACAAATTACCTTTTCTACAATATGGTCATTGGATTCCATGACTGGTTTATTTGCATCAAGTTCACTTTTTCTCATAATAAGAATATGTATCATAGTAAGAGAGTTCATAAAGAATAATTCTTATAATCATAACACAAAATAGATTGAGCATTAAATAAATATTAAAATAAAATGATGGTAGCACTAACACATTTATAAACATTTTCTGTCTCAAAAGATTGAATAAATACATGTACACGTAATGAAATCAAAGGAAGACTGTTCGATTTTTAAGAAATCTTTATCTTGAGAATTCTACCCTTGTGAACTATCAAGGATTCGTATGTGGTGCTCAGACAACTTGATGTTTACCAGGAAGACCGCCAAACACTGGTGGTTCACTCTGTATACCTTCCCTTTGATTCGATGTAGATGTTTCCGCAGGTCTTGGGTTCGAGTTCGGCTGGTAGGCGGGTGGTTGCAAACCTAGAGGGGGAAGGGTTGTTGTAGTCATACCGTAGTATTGGACTGGATGCGTGGTCGCTGTAATAATAAGAAATAAACAAAAAATGTAACAAGTGTAAAACAAACTAGTAATTTATAGTAGTTCATTGTCTTTTACTTCGCTTCATTCAAGCGCTACGCGGCAGTACTTGGCCAAAATGGTAAAATACCCAGGGACGGATCCAGAATTTTTCATTGGGGTCCAAACATTCGAACCACTATCACATTATATACTGTTTCCAGAATAATGCAACATATTAATAATATAAACGACATAACCATTAGATTAATGTTAAACACAAGGCCATGCAAAGCAAATCCGAGAAAAATTGATGCATGCTACTTAAAATGGTTTACAGTTCAAAATATACACTAATGGACGGTATATTTTGAACATTTCAGGGGGGTTCTGACCCCCATGACCCCCACCTTCGATACCTCTACAGAGATCATATTGATTATTGTAAAATCGTAGGGTACTTGACAATTCTTATGCCCCAAATGATTTTAACATGGTCTCAAGGAAAGAAAACACCAGTGTATATAAAAAATCGAAGCAGTTCCACGTTCGAGATTCGTCATAACGGTCGTAGTATCGATTATCGAAAATGGATTATGTATGATACCAGTTTGATTTTCAATCGTCAAAAATTCCAAAAGTGAAGTTGTGATAGATTATGGAACCAGTTCGACGTTCGACATTCGTAAATAATTGTCTTTATTGAATATTGAATACTAAATTGGTAGTTCACTCTGTATACCTTCCCTTTGATTCACTGTAGATGTTTCCGCAGAGTTTTGGTTCAAGTTCGGCTGGTAGGCGGATGGTGGCAAACCTAGAGGGGGAAGGGTTGTTGTAGTCATACTGTAGTGTTGGACTGGATGCGTGGTCGCTGTAATAATAAAAAGCACAAAAATGTAACAAGTGTAAAACAAACTAGTAATTTATAGTAGTTCATTGTCTTTGACTTCGCTTCATTCAGGCGCTACGCGACTGTACTTGGCCAAAATGGTAAAATACCCAGGGACGGATCAAGGATTTTTTCATTGGGGTCCAAACATTCGAACCACTATCACATTATATACTGTTTCCATATTAATGCAACATATGAATAATATAAACGACATAACCATTAGATTAATGTTAAACACAAGGCCAAGCAAAGCAAACCCGAGAAAAATTGATGCAAGCTACTTAAAATGGTTTACAGTTCAAAATATACACTCATGGGCGGTATATTTTGAAAAATTCAGGGGGGTTCTGACCCCCATGACCCCCGCCTTCGATACCTCTACAGAGATCATATTGATTATTGTAAAATCGTGGGGTACTTGACAATTCTTATGCCCCAAATGATTTTAACATGGTCTCAAGGAAAGAAAACACCAGTGTATATAAAAAATCGAAGCAGTTCCACGTTCGAGATTCGTCATAACGGTTATACATGTAGTATCGAATATCGAAAATGGATTATGTATGATACCAGTTTGATTTTCAATCGTCAAAAATTCCACAAGTCAAGTTGTGATAGATTATCGAACCAGTTCGACATTCGTAAATAATTGGCTTTATTGAATATGGAAAGTAAAAAATCATGATAGGTCTATGAAAACTTACCGTTAACATGGGCTGGTTGCATAGTATTGTGTGGCTGAATAACTCTGCCAGCTTTCGTACTCTTACAACAGCAGACCGCTACCAGACAAACAACAAAACTCAGAAACAATATTCCACCTATAACTGATCCTGTTATAATCCAAACAGAAACCAATTCAACGTTTGTTACACTAGAAGTACTCGTACTGACACTAGTAGTATACGTACAGCATTTCTCGTAAGAGCTGTAACTGTAACAACATCCGCTTGAACAGTAAATATAGCTACCATAGATATAACACCATTCTGCCTGGACGGTTCCTAGAAAATATGTGCAGTGATTATGAGATTTTACTTTTTATTACGCTTTATATTTTTGAATGAATACAAAATAATCGTTCGGAAACAATGCATGCATTTTCATTCGTTTCGGAAGTTTTTTTTTGTAAATACATATAATTGTACGGTCTATGCAATATAAATGTC
Source organism: Mactra quadrangularis (assembly GCA_025267735.1). Lineage (NCBI taxonomy): Eukaryota > Metazoa > Mollusca > Bivalvia > Venerida > Mactridae > Mactra > Mactra quadrangularis. The sequence continues at coordinate 27,500,549 of CM046302.1, forward strand.
TTCGTTGGTCTTGACTGTATTTAGTTGGACAGTCCCAACAGGCCCTTTATTTTTGGTCAAGCCAAAATTCCATACTCTATAGCCACAAGTTTCCAGATAGTTTGAAGCTGTAAGGAGTACGTCCTACCACTTAATAAATGGTACCATTTTGATGAAAGGTATCTTAAGTATAAAATATACATGTACAATATACAGTTTTCCAACACCTTGGAATGCCGTATATACGCTATAAAATACTCAAACTCTTTGGAATGCCGCATATACGCTATATAATACTCCAATTCTTTGGAACGCCGTATATACGCTATAAAATACTCCAATTCTTTGGAACGCCGTATATACGCAATAAAATACTCAAACTCTTTGGAATGCCACGTATATACGCTATAAAATACTCAAACTCTTTGGAACGCCGTATGTACGCTAAAAAATAGTGAAACTCTTTGGAATGCCACGTATAAACGCTATAAAATAATCAAACTCTTTGGAATGCCGTATATACGCTATAAAATACTCAAACTCTTCGGAATGCCATATGTACGCTTATACGCTATAAAATACTCAAACTATTTGGAACGCCGTATATACGCTATAAAATACTCAAACTCTTTGGAATGCCGTATATACGCTATAAAATACTCAAACTATTTGGAACGCCGTATATACGCTTAAAATACTCAAACTCTTTGAAATGCCGTATATACGCAATAAAATACCCAAACTCATTGGAATGCCGTATATACGCTATAAAATACTCAAACTCTTTTTAATGCCGTATATACGCTTTGAAATACTCAAACTGTTTGTACTGTAGTGTATACAATATAAAATGGTTTACAGAAACTTATCAATGCTCGACAGAATCGTGACGGTCTGTAACTTTTGGACTGCAAAAATACTGGGTTCAAACTCTTTGGAATTTTAGCTATAACATAATTTACATATTGTTTAAGAAATAATGTTTAAAAATAAAATGGCGAGCTACAATGATAACATTTATGTTTAAACATGTCGTAAAAAGCAAATGCTCCTTACCAGTGAGTGAAATTATTCCAAACAAGACAAACAACATACATGTGGTTGGTGGCGACATTTCCATGTAAATTGTTAACAAAATTTTAAATATTTCAAAATTAGTGTATAATTTATATAACCGTCTTTAAACCACAAAATTTGTTAAACAATGGTTATAGATATACACTTAAACAATACAATTCAAGCAATAAACGGTCGATTAAAATGATAATGCATTGACTGCGTACGTACCCTTTATTTAGTATATCACATTTATATTGTTAAATTTTGGCAATGTGTTTTATTATGTATTATGCATCATGAATAGTTGGAAGAACAGAACAGATGTTTTATTAAAGATTTGTATAACAATGGTACATGATCTTACAAAACATTTTTTAAGTACAAATATAATACAGATCAATGATTAGACATATATATAAAGGAAAAACAATGCATACACGCACATAAATATTTGACTTGACATACAGAATTATGTTGTATACTACATGTACGATGTTTATGAGAGTGGCAGGTAATTTATAAGACAGTGTTATTTCTAATATGCAAAGCAGATTTAATAAATTTTGATAAATTAAACAAAATTGATTTTATCTGAAGAAGACAATAATGAGTTACATTTAAATACAGGAGGTCTAGTATAGTAAATTATATCCAGAAATTGTCTGCGTAAATTACTATAACATGGGCAAATACAAATAAAAAGGTAAATATCTTCTATATCTCGTTTTCCACAGTACTGACAAAAACGTTCATTTCTAGCAATACTTTAGACATGAATAGTTGGCGTACGGTGGTGTATTTCGGCCACCAGTTAACCCCATGAATAACAAAGGCATTAAGTAGTTAACTAATCACGTAACTAGTTAACTATATAATTAACTTGCTAATTATGTAGTTATCTGGTGGCATAAACACGTCATTATAGTTTTGTTTATTTATGGACATGATAAAGTATTAGCTTGACTATCCTTAACAAATTCCTCCGTGGTTGTCATCTGTATTGAATACTACATATAATTTGTAAAAAATATGAAAACTATTTAAAAGAAAAAAAGCGTTACAAAAACACAGCTCAACTCATAAAAAATGTTAACAAAGTTAAAAAATTGGATAACAAATTTTAATAAAATTATACATCTACATTGTAATACAATGACCAACACGAAATACAATAGAATATTTCTAGAACAAGTCAAGTGTCACCGACATTTTTGAGAATGGGCTCTGAAGGTGACACCCAAATATGAAATGCTTCATACGGCCCTGGTCAACATTGATAATGGTGCAAGCGGCAATGGAAATTTTATAAAGTAACATGTACTTTGTTTCTTGATTCGCTCACCAAGAGGCAAAACAGCAAGTTAAAGGAACTTTAGGGTTAAGACTTGTATCATGTATGCTTTTCAGCATTTTCAGTGAAAACATATGCAATGAAATCGAAGGGAAGACTGTTCAATTTTAAGTAAATTTGTATTTTGTGAACCATGAGAAGTTTTATACAGAATATTCAGACAACTTGATGACTGCCAGGAAGACCACCATAGATTGGTGGTTCACTCTGTAATCCTTCCCTTTGATTCAATGTAGAAGTTGCCTCAGGTCGTAGATTCGAGTTGTTTGACTGATGGACTGATGGTTGCCAACCTGGAGGGCGAAGTTCTGTTGTTCTCATACCATAGTAGTGGGCTGGATACGCCGTCGCTGTAAAAATAACCACAGATATACCAAATGATAATAACTTTAGCTAGAGGCGCACATGGCTCTTACATATGATACTCGATACAAAACAGTCGTGTTGTTGGTTTTAACTTACCTGAGCACGACATTTTTCATAAAGTTATATAAATAAAAAAGGATAAAATGTTCTATAACAGTACAGTCTAGAGGTTCCATATACAGCATGAGACATCACCTTGAATGCCCCCTCAAAACTTTTTCAAGTTATGCCACTTGGTTTATAACTTTTTCAACGGTTATGCCACTTATATGTAGGTTAAAACCTTTTTTCAAATTATGCCACTTGGGGTTAAAAAATCAAGTTGTGCCACTCCAGTGGTCGTAGTTTTCATACAGCAGCTAAGACCGCTGTATTACAGCTGCATATTACAAGTTCATAAAAATCGTGTCAGATGCCGTTAAAATCAAGTTCGTAAGTGAGCGCTGCATGATCCTCGGACCCTCTTGTTTTCAATATACTTTTATTTCCTCCAATTACTGAAGAGCATAATATATAATCATATATACATATAAACGATAAGACAAAAATATCATATAAATACAAAAATATAATCAAAGCAGATCCTGTAATAGCTAGAAGGCAAAGAATTATCTATCCATTACTAGCTATTACAGGAATAGTTCAAACACAAAATAAGTAAGTTCATGACCAAACCCATCTCACTCGGGGGCGAAAGCGAAATGTGGGTGAGATGGGCTAAATGAACTGTTAACAAAGTCTTCAAGCAAGCAATATCATATACAACCAAAAAAAAAAAAAAAAAAAAAAAAAAAAAGCCCTAAATGTCACACATAGAATTAATACTCTTAATGAGCAAAAGGTTAGGCTCTAACCTACCTATCGCTAATAAGAAAATGTATGAGCACAATGTATGAACGGAAGTGAATTTACTTGTTTCAAAGTGTTTCAAAGCAATAGTAATAAATTCATCTCTAATGTGATTGTTACAAAGACAAAACCATAACTGATGTTGGACAATGTTTGTGACTAGGTCACCACAAAGAGTACATTGTTCTACATATGGACGAGAGAAAAATCTACCTAGAATTCGCATAAATTGACTACATACAATGGATAGTTTATCAAAACGACGTGATAATGTCCAGATCTTACATGGTTTACCGACTGTAAGTGCTGTATGCAGATCTACATCAGGTACTAGGCTACAGACAGATTGCAATCTTGAAATGCGTCCTGGTAACATTACTTTTTTATGTAGAAGGGTTTTCCATGAATTTTTCGATGGAAATGACCCAGAAGACAAATACAGGTCAATAAAACTGAATAAACCATACTTGTGAAGCAATCTACATACATCAGGTACAAAGCCTTGGTAATATTCAGTACCTTTACAGTATCTAATTAGTCTTTGATTAAACACATGTTTTGCTAAATACTTGTATGGCAGACGACACAGCTGACCAAAAAATTGTAATTTCCGATAGTTTATGATAGTTTCCATCGGATCCACATCTAACATAGAAAGAGAGAAGTTTGTACTTGTGTTTTGCTTGAGGCCTTGTATGTGTTTAATACAAAAACGATGTGAACGTTCAAGTTTTACAACATCCGTACTAGACAATGAATTCCACAGTTCGCAGCCATACAAGGATTTAGGAATAACTACAGAGTTGTACAAGGTTTTACAAGTTAAGGGGTTAATGTCAGTAGGATGAAAGCCACTGTTACATAAAGCCAGGAATGTACCACGCAGCTTGTTGCAGGCATTGTCAATCATTTGTTTATCAGTCAAAAATATGTCACAAATCAAACCCAAATGCTTGTATGATTTACTCTCTGAGATAGTATGTTCACCAAGATAAAACACACGTTGAGACAGATGACGAGGTGGTTCATTAAACACCATAACAGAACACTTATTAGGGTTATATTCAAAGCGCCATTTCTTTGAATACTTATCACATATATCTAACATTTTGTTTAGTCCGTTAATAGAATAAGAAACAAGAATCATATCATCAGCCACAGTAGGTGATCCAAGTAACATATCATACATACAACACCCGCATTGGCTGGCCTCTAATTCTTTGATCAGGTCATTAATAAATAGAATATATAGAAGTGGCGAAGTAATTCCACCTTGTCTAGTTCCCTGACTGATGCTAAACCACTCCGATTGCAAACCTTGAAATCGAACACAACTAGTAACATTTCTGTACAATTCTGAAAAGGCGATAAGGGTTGTGGAATCAATTCCAGACATTGTTAGTTTGTATAACAAGCCGTCGATCCATACTCTATCAAATGCCTGTCTGCCATCTAGAAAACACACATACAGTTTAGAACCTAAATGTCGTGAATAATAGATACTTTCACGAAGCATAAATGAGGTCATTAGACAACCGAGTTTTTCTTGGAATCCGCCCTGCTGTGTGCTAATGATATCCAGGATAGTAGATTTACATCTTTCTAGTAGTACCGATTCAAAGATTTTAAGAATTACCGACGTAAGGGAAATCGCACGGTAATTATTCGGGTCATCCTTTCTCTTGTTGCCACCTTTATGAAGAGTCACAATTACACCGCGTTTTAAATTATCCGGAACAAAACCCTCGCGAAGAAAGCATGAATATAGGTTTGCAAGCACTGGGCATAGTGCATTTTTGGCAAATATGATATGTTCATACTGAATTTTGTCGGCGCCACCCGCCTTGTTCCTAGAACATCTTGTTAAGACATCATGTACAGTATCAGGTGAAATATACACATTAGATTCTGGCGAACGCTCACGCAATGTGGAGGAAACAAATTCAGAAATATAACTTTCCCAATTGTTATCAAATGAAGCGCTCTGCGACGGGGTATACAAGTTCTTGAAGTACTCACCCCAGTGCTCAGTTATACTGGCACGATCCCTGACAATAACACCATTAAAGTTTAATACCGTACTCAACTGACCAAACTGTCTCTGACGTCGAGAATTCACAATTTTCCAAAAACGGTCAGCATCAACTTCAGCAGCCTCATCAAGTTCGTGATTTTTCTTTTTCAGGTATTGCGTAACTACATTGCGATGCAATCGTCTAAAAACGCTCTTTGCACGTTTATAATTGATATAAGAACTATTCCGTTTGCAACGAGATTTACCATTGCTGCACCATGTTTGTCTTAAGGCTTTCATGTATTTATGTGATTGATTGAGTTCTGCATTCCAATAGGGCTTTAAATGAGAACGAAATGAACGTTTTGGTAATGCTTGGTCTGTATTAAACATAATTTTCTGAACTAAGGTGTCATAAGCTGCAGACAGCTCTTGTCTATTTAGATTATTGTCAGTAATATACTGTATATCATAGTCACTATAGAATAAAGACTGATAGTACTCAGCATCATAAGCCGTGACCTTACGCCAACATATCATTTCATTATCACATGGGTTTTGGTTGTACGTGTCAACAGGTATTACAAGATTAGCAGTAACAGGTCTATGGGTGGAAACATTCAAACAATCGTCGTCAACAATAGTACACCCTTTCACTATATCAACAAACTCACTCGATAAACAAATAAAGTCAATAAGTGACTCGTGACTACCATTATAAGACACAAAAGTATTTTTTGCACCAGTACATATTGGTAGGCAATTTAATACAGACAAATTAGTGTCCTGTATAAACCTATAAAATAATCTGTCACGTGATCTAACACTGTACTTATCATAAGTAGCATTTATGTCGCCCATTAGCAGCACAATACCGTTGTCCGAGTACGAGTTACATAAGTCATAAAGACAATCAATATTACTGCTATAAAAATCTACATTATGATTGCTACACGGCAAATACACCTGGAAAATAAATATATACTGATTCGGGGTTAATTGTAATTGCACACCGACAATACGATCAGAGTCTATCTCAAGCTGTGTGATATAATTATACAAACGTTTGTGCAGTAATAAGGCTACCCCACCTCTACCACCACGATGAGATAAACTGTTATCACAAACAGAGAAACTCATATAGTCACTGCTTAAAGAATCTAGAAAATGCACGTTGTTTGGACATAACCAATGTTCGCTAATACCACATATGTCAATATTATGACTGTACAAACTATTGCATAAGTATGAAGCACTAGACATAATCCCACTCGCATTCCAAGCCAATATATTTAAGCCCATATTGAAAATAATTAAATATACTAATGTAGAATAAGTTCAAGGATTACTCTGGATCAGTCAACCAAATCAGTTAAACTAAGATATCGGTTTTCCCACAACATAGTTGAGACATTCTCAGTAGACCGTGCAATATTATCCCCGTCGTAAGGGTCACGACGTCTCATCCTAGGGGGTACTTCCCATGTACTATGTGACTGTGAACTCGGCGGATTAAAAGAATGTTGACGTCTACTGCGACTTAACCAGGGCTTACATGTCACATAAGGAGGCCAAAAGTCGCTGTCCCAAACACGGTCATATTTCTCATCAGCTACCAGATTCATACAAATAACCACCTTAGAAGGATTTCTTCTACATGGAAAGACACGAATATTTGTAATTTTAGGACCTTTGCATTGTACATCATTGGCCAAGGCTGCCGTATTTACTTTGTGGCTAAGACCAAGAATACACACACGTTTAATACGCCGACGAGTTTGCACAGTAAACCCATCAGCATACTCGTCACGATCATGATGATTGTTGTCTCTATATGTTAAACGTACAGGTATCTGGGTACCTTTAGGCTGTGAATCAACTGAAGATTTGGGTTCTAAGCAAGATGGCATATTGGATTGACGTTCACTATCAGAAGGAACTACACCAATACTAGGACAACAAATATTAATAGGTGTCGCTTCTGTAGAGATATCATCAGATTTCCTAGAATTCACATTGTTATTATAGGATACTGTATCACCGCTGGAATCAACTTGTTCTAAATCAACTTTACAATCACCAGAACACCCTTGTGCATCAAGTGTAGCTTCCAAGACTCGTACTCGGTCTTCTAAATGAATTATATTCCCCATTGCAGAGGAGCTTATAGAACGCATCGTAGTTACTGTACTATTCAAAATTTCTGCTATACTTTTTGTACAGTTCAATACACTATGTTTTAAGTCAAAAATAGCTGACTTAAATTGAACTAGCTGGTCATTTATGATTTTATCTTTTGCTTGTATAGTTTGTCTCAACAGCAACATGTTAGCCTCAAGAGTCGAAACCGAATCTTTTAGTGCATAAAGCTCTAAATTGCAGTCGCAGTTAGCCGTTCTCGGGTTCATTGTCGTTTTAGAACGAGCACGTTGAGTTGATGGAACCACGCGACTAGACTTACGCCCAGAACTAATCATGGGTTTTAAGATAGAATAATCCTCGCCTTCTGTGACAGATACTATGTTGTAGATATCTTGCGCAAGGCGCCAAGATAACGGTTCTCCAGACCGAGTGAACATTCTACGTTTGAGGCAAGAGTCTTCACCGAATGGAAAATCTCCATAAGTCAACTTAAAGTTTTCGAAGTAAAAATCTCGCACTTTTTCAAGTTCACTGTCATTAGAGTCAAATTGCTTAACTATCTGCGAGATACATTTATCCTTGGGTACTGTACGATATAAATGTACAATAGCTCTATAATCTTTGAGGACATCTTCATCCTCTACCTCTGTGAACGGAAACACATCGTCGTCCAAAGACTGTGTCGCTTCATTTAATACAACTGAGTTCTGCACTGATCGTTGACCACAAGTCAGTAGATCCAAGGAATCATCATGTGAGTTATTGAATCCTATGACACCATCTTCACCATCTAGACCTCTTAGAACAGATTCTGAATCACTATAATCATCCATCGTACACTGTTGTTAAGGGCCGCTGACGTTTATTAACGCCGCACGAGCACCCTATGTATATACTGTTGTCAAGGACCGCTGACGTTTGTTAACGCCGCACGAGCACCCTACGTATATACTGTTGTCAAGGGCCGCTGACGTATATTAATGCCGCACGAGCACCCTTCGTATAATCTATTGTTGAGGGCCGCTGACATACAATATCGCCGCACGAGCACCCTTTGTAAATACTGTTGATAAGGCCCACTAACATATAATTTATCTCAGAGTCCAGGCCCTCTCAAATGAGAAATAGTAATAACAAGACAAATCACTTTTTTGCCTGTTACTAAGATCTTGCGCGTCACTCAACCATAACACAAGCAGACAATATAATCACAACGTCCGATGAAGAATAAGTCAAAGGTAGTCAGTCATGCGTGACGAAAATTTGGCCATACATTACTTACTATTGGATTTTTTTTAATAGTTTACTTATATCAATGTAAAACCAGTAAAGTGTTACTATAAATAGTAACACAACACAATACAATAGGTGAGAAAATAGGTAAAGTTTATAAAGTCAAATTTTCACCATTTCACAAAAAAGTACTAAGTGTTCTTACTGTAGATATATTAAATATCCCAAAAATCCAAATAAAAATCACAAAGATCACTTAGAACACTAGAAAATCCAAAAAAATTAACACCGATAAATTTTGGTCAAACTGACCGCCATAATTGACAAGACTCAGGCAGGGATTCTATATATCTATATACAATAGAATATTTCTAGAACAAGTCAAGTGTCACCGACATTTTTGAGAATGGGCTCTGAAGGTGACACCCAAATATGAAATGCTTCATACGGCCCTGGTCAACATTGATAATGGTGCAAGCGGCAATGGAAATTTTATAAAGTAACATGTACTTTGTTTCTTGATTCGCTCACCAAGAGGCAAAACAGCAAGTTAAAGGAACTTTAGGGTTAAGACTTGTATCATGTATGCTTTTCAGCATTTTCAGTGAAAACATATGCAATGAAATCGAAGGGAAGACTGTTCAATTTTAAGTAAATTTGTATTTTGTGAACCATGAGAAGTTTTATACAGAATATTCAGACAACTTGATGACTGCCAGGAAGACCACCATAGATTGGTGGTTCACTCTGTAATCCTTCCCTTTGATTCAATGTAGAAGTTGCCTCAGGTCGTAGATTCGAGTTGTTTGACTGATGGACTGATGGTTGCCAACCTGGAGGGCGAAGTTCTGTTGTTCTCATACCATAGTAGTGGGCTGGATACGCCGTCGCTGTAAAAATAACCACAGATATACCAAATGATAATAACTTTAGCTAGAGGCGCACATGGCTCTTACATATGATACTCGATACAAAACAGTCGTGTTGTTGGTTTTAACTTACCTGAGCACGACATTTTTCATAAAGTTATATAAATAAAAAAGGATAAAATGTTCTATAACAGTACAGTCTAGAGGTTCCATATACAGCATGAGACATCACCTTGAATGCCCCCTCAAAACTTTTTCAAGTTATGCCACTTGGTTTATAACTTTTTCAACGGTTATGCCACTTATATGTAGGTTAAAACCTTTTTTCAAATTATGCCACTTGGGGTTAAAAAATCAAGTTGTGCCACTTCAGTGGTCGTAGTTTTCATACAGCAGCTAAGACCGCTGTATTACAGCTGCATATTACAAGTTCATAAAAATCGTGTCAGATGCCGTTAAAATCAAGTTCGTAAGTGAGCGCTGCATGATCCTCGGACCCTCTTGTTTTCAATATCAACGCAAAGAATGATAGAAATAGAGCGATGATAATTTTATGATGAGTATGCTAGCATAAAATAATTAACAAAGCACAACTATTTAGATGCGATTCAAATTCATCTAAGAACTACTTTATCCCCTTACGATATCAGAGTCATTTCTGTGTATATTTCTGAGTAATAAATGTATTCTCCACTTATACTCAGATTTCGATCAGGTCAGAATTTCTAAGTAGTAACAATTGCCTAATTGAATAAAACTTACCAGTGATAAAGACTGGTTGCGTATTGTTGCTTGAATGAATAATCCTGTTCCTTTTTCCACATTTAAAATAGTAGATATATACATAAATAGCAACAGCACTTAGAAACAGTATAGCCCCTATAACTGAGAGTATTATTGTCCAAACTGGAACTGCACGAGAACATTCCTGGTGGTACGGAGCGTGACAACATCCAACTGAACCTGCAAAATGGTCAGAAAAGTAATCATAACTAATTCTGCTAGGGCAATTTCTGCAACAATGTGTTACGTACAATATCTATTCTAAACTAGAACTCCGCCTATCAGATGTGTCGCCTGACAAAAGCTTGAATAAAGACCTTATAAGACTTCATTCTCGTTACCCAGAGGTTATACAGATTACCAATCAAACATTAGATTGAGTCATTATAACCTCTGGATATGAGAATGATAGACTTATGTTCCGGACAAGAAATGCAACAAAGGGCAATAAGTCAAAAAGTCAAATTCACTATAAGCTTTATCCATTTGTAAAGATTAAGATCAGTATCTTGAATTAATAAAATTGGACTAATGCTCAGGACAAAAAGTGCAACTAATTAATGCCTCAGTCCCATAAAATCGTGGCTTGTTGCAGACTCTTACATGCAGACAGTTGTAGGCCGTGGGAAGCTTTGCGTATTAAGGTGACGGTACACACATTGCACTAAACAACACACCCGTACGGAGCCGTAGCTCGAACATATGCAAGTTTATTAAATCCATACTCGGCCACGATTTTGTTCGCGATTTGACTTTGCAATTGATATTACGTGTATCCATGGCTCATCTCACGGATCCTCGTAAAAACGTAACAGTCCGTACAGGTACACAATAGTACGCACGGGTCCTTGCGCAGCTTGATCGCACGGCGCCCGTACGGTGCCCTCACAGCTATTTTTATGTTTCTGGGACAGTAGCATTACTCCAAAATTAATAAGCCGAGAAAATTGGTTCTTTTCCACTGCATTGTAATTTATACATGCATCTAATTCCCTGATGCACTGCAAAAATATTTTAACTAGTAATGCAGAATAAACAATAAAAAAATATTAGATTTATTAGGTCAGAGCATTAAAAACTTAATTTGTTGTACAAATATATTAGTTAAACATATTCATGTGTATGCATCTTAAGATTGCATCATGCAATCTTGAATCCTTTTAAAATTACGACTTACAAAGCTAAAATTTGTGATTTGAAAGTTTTAATGTGGATTCGTACATTGGAAATGATAAATTTAGGAAAATGAGCTTTACCTGTTAGTGAAATAATTCCAAGCAAGACTAACAATATATTTAATGACGCCATTTCCGTATAAATTGTTAACAATGTTTAGAATCTAATCACAAAGTCACTATAAAGTTGTACATTGCCAAGTGTCCCAGTCCAAAGTTGATGTCCAAAAGACCAACTATAATTGACTTTATCAACATTGCCCAGTCAACAGGTTTTCCTTTTACAAGCTCAGTTGGTAATAGGATAAAATATTGAAGGAAAACAAGTGTTTGTTTACATTTTGAGGGTCACGTGACTATTTACCCAGATTATACCAATCATCATTACAATAGAAAGTTGTAGGAAGTAACAAACTTATCAAACAACACTAAAGACCAACGTGATAATACATTAAATAATCCGCACTTGTTTAGACTGGACAAATCATATAATACAAATGTAGATTAAAATCTAAAATGATCAATAATAAAATTGGACCAGATTTTCTGCTGATTTTATGTGGATTAACATGATGCGCAATACAATATTTGTATTTCGTGAATAAACTATAAACTCCCGAGCAGGGTTACTTCCCCTTGACACTGTGCATTGTATCTTTATTCTTCATATCATAAGGAGGGATATTTTCGCCCCAAGTACTGTAGTGTAAGTGGACCTTAGTTTTATTTTTAGTTCTTGTACGATCTGCTTTATGTACGAATTAAATTGTATTTTTTTCTTTGAGTTTTTTATTGGTAAAGATATGTTGTATTAGCAAGATATTAAAACCCTAGGCCTACTCATCGGTGACATTTTCCTCGGTCCAAAACTTGTGCTGAATACAACTACCATTAAACTGATCTAAAGAAACTGCATTGAAGAATAACAAAGTTTGAAGACCGATTATAATAAAGTCTAATATTTCAATTACAAATTGGTTATCTTTTGCCAAGCTTGTAAAATTAGTACAATTTGTCATCTGAAAAGAAATTGTAAGTGTGGTTTTAAGTCTGCTTCCACATACATGTTCAGCCAACTTGACAATAACTCATGATCCTTCAGGCAGGTGAATTCTTACAGTACCCATTTACATTCAGGAACAGAATGTTTTTAGCTCCATATCCTAGGATTTTGACTATTTCCTCTATCCTAAAACAACATATGGATATTAAGACATATATGTATTTCAAATCATTCTTTTAACAGTGAAGTATTGTTTTCACAAAAATATCTTTTAATCTGCGCTTCTAAACGTTTTGACTCTGTTTTCTATGGAGTTAAATCGATTTTTATTCGACTTTGACGAGTTGAATATCCGCTACCCTGGGTGGATCAACTTTGGAAGGGTAGTCTCCCTTTTGCTGGGATCTGCATTTCCATTTTCGGGGTCACGCCACTGATTTTTCTTGGTGTAACACCCTTTATTTTCTTTTGTTGTCACACCTCTAAATGGTTTATGGTGTCCGACAACATTTTTGGCGTCACAGGGCCGGATCCAGAAGGGTCGTGAGTGGGGGGGCACAGGGGGTGGGTTCGGGAGGGGTACCCCCTCCCGACGGTATAGAAATTTTTGAGTTTTTCACATGCCAAAGGTGTAAATCTGAGCACTTTAAAATGCTCTTTTAAACAAATTGAATGAAGCTAAAACTAGGTTAATTATAATTTTATTTGTGGAAAAGTGATGCATGGCGTAACATTTCAGATACATGTGATTGATAAGCTTTTTATAAATATTCATAAATAAAGAAAACGCATTCATGTCAGTTAGATCACAGGGCCTGATACAGAGGAGTCGTTATTGGGGAGTAGGTTGGGGTGGGTACGGGAGGGGCATCCCCTCCCGAAGATGTGGAAAAATTTTGAATTTTTGCATGTCAAAGGTGTAAATCTGAGCACTTTTGAACACTTTAAAGGATAAAATGAAGCTAAAATTTGGTAAATTATCATTACATTTTAAGCACTTTTGGGCACCACCTAGGAAATATTGAGCGCTATAATTGAGGTATCCTTCATGCATGTGCCCATTTTGTTCGTTTAGATTTAATTTGTTGGCTTATTAAATCCTATTCTCGTACCCCGAAGTTTTCAAGGAACGAGAATGGATAAAATCCTGATTTACAAAAAAATCAGCAATTTCATCATGTAAATGCCGAGAATTTATAAAAAATACACTTGGTAACTTGTTTAAAATCACCGAATGCAATGAGAAAATTCTCCGATTTAACATCCAAAAAAGCCGGTTTATGATACGTTTTTTTTAATAAGAGGCTTAGTTTATTGTGTTGAAATTCAGCGTTGTAGTGAGTTTTTCGGACGTTTCAGTGGATTTACAAGAATGGTTGTTGGGACGATCCAAAACGTGAAAATCCTTCGAAGAATCACATTTTTCGATTCCTTTGGAAAAAATCATTAGGAATACAAGTATTTTAAACACGTAAAATGATATAAAATAAAAGCAACGATTTAAAAATTAACGAAACTCAAGCCTATTAATGTATGATTGAATGAAAAAAATGTTTAACCACTGATTAATTTTTGTCTTCTTTTTCGTTAGAAAACTTGTTGTAGGATATGTCACTCTTGAAAAGTTACTTGAAAGTTTAATTCATTTACCTACATTTTCTAAAAACAACAACATCATAAAACGCTCGTTTTTTTCCGATTTTAACTAACTTTTAATTAACTCATTTTAATGACAAACATTCATTCGACTATACTCGGCTTTTCTCAGTCTATTACTTGATATGAAAAACGCCGATGTCCTCCATAAATACTTAATATATGTTTAGGCTCGGTCACTTTTTAAAAGTTATTCGGAATTTTAATACCATAAAAATCATCAGACGATCGTGCATGTTTTCGAAATAAACTAAGTTCGAGTGTCATAGTAGTGACGTATAAAATGCACTTGACTAGCTGTCCTCGTCTTTTCTCTGTCTAACCTGCTATGAAAACGCCGATGATATCCACTAGTAAATAAGATTAGAGAGTGCACAATAACCAAATTTAGGCCTCGTAAGCTAGTTACCATGGTAATTTCACTGGTGACGGTCTTAAATATACTGTTGAGGTATGTGTAATATACAATAAATGTATAGACAATAAACAATTGGTATCTATGTGTCTGTATAGAGGGACCATACACTTGCACGATCAATGATTTGAACGCTTGATAAGGCCCGATCTGGGTACCCTGAGATGCTTGAATGTATCAATTTAGATCATTATCTTTGTTAATAGCTCGGATGGATGATTGCATATTAAAATTATTCTAAAAGTCGAGTTGATATTGCTTTGATGGTGCCGATTTTGTGCACTTTTCTTTGTATGAGAGTCAATATCTGTGGGGCCAGGTGGGGGGGGGGCACGTGCCCCCTGTGCCCCCCGGTAAATCCGGGCCTGCGTCACATCCCTAGATTTTTTTTGGTGTCACAAGTCACAACGCTAATTTTTTTGGGGGCGTCACACTACCACAGCAATAATGATGTGTTACAGATATTGATGTGTACAATCACTCCATACCATTATCAAATGACTGAAAAAATTTTGTAATTAAAGATTTGTTACCCTGGTTACTAAATGTTCATACTGTGATTTAATAGCAACTTGAAATGAAGATTTTCTGGTTGCTGAATGATTTTTGTGTGAAAAGTTGACATTGATGAAAATGGTTATGGGTGTTTGTACTAGGTACAAATGACCCACAGACTAAAGCTAGTGTATGAAAACTCAAGACATTACAGTTTTAGAAAATATTTTTCCTTATTTTCTCATTATAACTCTATATAAAACTTGTGACCCCTAGGATGGGTTCAATAGTGACCCCAAAAAGCATAATATGAACAATCTTTATACAGGACCTTTAGGTGATGCTACATGCCAAATTTAGTAACTGTATGCTTTATGTGTTTTCAACAAGAAGATTCTTTTAAGAAACTGTTGGCAAAGCACTCACATGTGCTCAGGTGAGTTAACAGAATAACTGCATTTACAGTTCAAGTTTCATGATAACTTTTGCTGACTGGCTAGTTTCACAGCTGGAACAGTCCAGGAAAACTTGTAAGGCAAGTTGGCCATCAATAATGCAATAAATATGCGAAAGACATACAATCCAAGAAACAACAACACAAGATAGAAAGTAGTTTTTATTTAATGCATTAAGCATGTAAAGATAGTTCATACAGAGCAATTACTCTGTAAACCAGATAATAAGTTCATATTTTATTATGCCAAAACAATAAAGTAATGTTTACATCATGTTAAACTAGAGCTCAAAAGCTGCTCCGTGTAAAGGAGCATGAAAACTCCCAAGGATTTGCTGTCAATATATTTTGATGCAAGGTAATGGTAACTGTAATCTATAGGGGTTCTTTACTGACCATGGTCTAACTTCACACTAAATGTAATTACCCTTAGCTTTATAGTTCTCATTGAACATACATAGAGCTAGTGACCTGTAGTTATAGCTAGGGTGATTCCCAGTTGTATTACTTAGCCTGGTTGTAAAAGAACCTAGGAGCTTTCATTTTGACCAGTTTGTTTTAGATCAGTAAAAACCATTTGACTTGCACAGCAAGCATCCTCAGGCCCAGGAAACCATGAATTTGCCAACCACAAAAAATGTTCATGTAATAAAATATGTCTTAAATAGGTTTATAATAAGAGCAGTTCATGGACAAAGCACTCCACTATTTGGGGTGTCTGTGTATACAAAATCATTCATAAGCAATCCAATTGAGATATGTGAAATTTTAAGAAAAAAATTTCATCAGTTGAAGTGATCAAATTTTTATGCAACTTTCTAGCTAGAACTTCTAGTTCTAAGTAAAAAAGGGCAACAATCCAGTCAAACTTCATGCTAGAGTGATGCAACTTAGTATTTTCCTTTCAATAGTAAGGTAACCCTGTAGACACATTTGAAGTTATAATAAATTCCTTCAAAGTTTCAAAGAAAAAAATGTTTCTCTTAAAATTTTAACCAAGAAGTGTTATGGGACACAAGAGAGGGGGATACACAAACTATTCTTTGAATAGTTGAGCTAAAATGCAATTTAACAAGACAATTTAATTGTCAAATAAAAAAAAATATAAAAACTAAATATGCTTACAATTTTAGTAGAGCTAATGTACAGAAAATATATCAATTAGTGAATTTTGGATACTTGTCCATTCTGGGCAATGTAACTGTGTATTACACATTATATTAAAGAGAATAAAAAAAAGTAAAATAATAAAGAAAAACACATAAAATTTGTAAATAAAAGCTTATTGAGCAATCTAAAGCAATCTGTCACACAATAAAATATACAAAACATCAATTAAAAGGGCATTTGGAAATGTAGACAATAAGTTGGTAGATTCATGTACAAAGCCATCCATAATTACCTTTTAACTATTTTTATATGGTATTTCTTTAATTTTTTACCCATATTCAGTGTGGAAAATCACATGACATATATGGGCTAACATGGCAAAAATGACGACCAGATCAACAAGTTTAGATGAAAAAGACAAGGTAAATGGCATTTATGCATAACCGGTTTTTATCAGACCTAGCGCAGTCTGAGCAGCACAAAATTATTTCTAGTGGTAGTTCTCCCAACCCCACAACGGTTCTAAATTTCTAGATTACCTCAAGGTTCTGGACGAGTCCAGAGATTTTTAGAAGAACCTCAAGGTAATCTATTGCAACTATTCTAATGTATAAATACATCTGACGTAAAGTTCAATAGTATAAAACTAAAACCAGCATTTTTATGGGTGTAAAGGTAATTTTGGATGGGAATGTATACCAAACAAGAGGTGTTGAGGGGACAGCATACTTAACATGTAATTAAGAGCCTAAAAATAAATTGATTTGGTATGGCCTTTTTAATTTTTCAACAGATAAATAAAAAGATTTGATTAATCTGCATTGATGAGGAACCAAACAATGATTTTACACATAACTGAGGAAATCTCAAAAACAAAACTAATTAATGCTCATTATTTTACACACATTGTCACAATACATGTTGGTTTGTACTGCAAAGAAAAAACCATTAAATATGAATAACAGATGATTTTTATTTTTTTTTTTTATTGGGTTTAACGCCGTGTCAACAAAATCAAGGTCATTTTACGACATCCAGCGCACCTAACCTAGCTTTCCTGGACCTTTATCTATAACCAGTACTCACCTACCCTTCCACAAGGCCAGATGAATGTATTGTGAAAAAGAAGGGGATCTCTTCCTTAATGGAGTCAATGAACATAGGAAACTAAGAGGTTCATTTTTTAAATAAAAACACATACACAAATGGCACAATATAAAATCTAAAATTAATACATTAAGGACAATAATATACTTCAGTAACAAAATACAGTTAAATCTCAATTATCTCAACTCAGATCTAACTAATGTCATAGGTTAGCAAAAAATATTGTTCCGTCCCAAACCAATTCTATAGTAAGTATAATAAAAGGTCTACTTTATTCCAAATGGACTGACAGAAATTATTGTTGGGACCAAAACATTTTGTCATATCAATATAATATTTCATAAAAAAGTCTGTCTTAACTTAAAATCCTAATATCATGGTTTTACTGATAAACTTAACCTGCAAAATGATAAATTATTGCAATTATTTTTTCAGACCCTACAAATTTAGATAATCAAGATTTAATCGTATATACAATAACAATAAATGTTATACAGTATAACCTCTGCAGAGCGGCCCTCTACAGAAAAAGTCTTCTGCACAACAACTGTTTTTTGATATTTTCCTTAGTTATAATTCTAATTGAATTAACCTCTGCAGAGTAACAATAACTATCTCTGAACAGCAACACACTCCCTACCAGTGAGTGTTGTTCTAGAGAGGTTATACTGTAATGATATAAACCTAGCTTTCCAGCACTATGATATGACCACATTTTATAATGAACACATTTGATGATAGTATTATCTGAATTGATTGACCGGACTCTGCATCTCAATACATTTTGTTGGCTGGGTTTTATGCCAAAGAAACATATTGACTTTGTATAGGCCATATAATGACTGTCAGTCAACCCTTCCCACTATTTCTAGCAAGGCTAAGTCTCTGGAGAAAGCTGTTGCCTAGTTTCTAGGGACACATGACCGTTAAGGACTGACAACTGACCTATATGATTTAAAATCAGTGGTAAGAGGGAGATTGCCTGTAGAAATTATTTCATGACCTAACTTCATGAAAGCAAGAACCCACTAGGAATTGAACCCATGACCCCTATATCAGGATATCAATTTGGTTGTTTGGACTAAAAAACTGTCAGTCCATGGCCCCTTTAAAAAACCCTCTTTGCTCTTTGACTGTTTGGAAGGTCTGCAGTTTTTTAACGTTTGCTGATATGTTAGTAACACCTTTTTTATAACATCCATTAACACAAAGCTGTATTTACACAAAACATAGATTTAACAAATAGAATTAAGATAGAACAGAGCCTGGTCAATCAGTTCATAAAATAAATAACATATCAAGATAGATAACTCTTCCTAAATAAATCAAAAATAGTCAATATCAGAGTTATACAACCTTTTAATAAACAATTTATAAACATTGCACATGACAAGTTCACCATACAACATCAAAAAGCAAAATTCATTTAATATATAACATAAGTTTTTAATATTTTATAAATATTTCTCATTAGTTTGTTCCCTTCACGCAATAACAGTCCGTTATTGTTTTGATTTGTCATTTAAGCATAATCTCTGGAATTCCATATGTAAAACAATAAAGCTTGAAATATTGCTAATTTTATTCATCTATTAATGGCCCATACTTTAACCCCACTGATTTAAATACTCACGACAGAACTTTGTATACATGATCAATAAAAACAGATATCCATAATTATATGTCAGAATTTTCGAACAGATGTTGAGCATTTATAAGAAAATTTCATATTTGTTTCAAATGTAAGAAACAAAGCTCTCCAAAAAGCTCTTGGACAAATTATATTTTGAGAGAAATTGACAGAAATTTTACTATAACTAGAGTTTATTCATGTAAAAATAGTTTGAATCATATGTTTATAAACTAATTAATGATGATATATGTATTGGAATTAGCTCTGGAGACTCTTAGTTTCTTATCATTGAAAAATGTGAAAATGTTTGATCCTAAAAACAAGATTGAGTTGAAGGACATTTTGAGGGCACTGTAGCTAGCAGCAACTGGCCAGAGTGACATTATAATATAAATAACAAGTGAACTTGTACTATGACTTCTGTCCGGATAATTCATTTAAACTCTTCAAATAGGCTTCATGTATAGTTGTTATAAAATTACTATCATTCTGAAATGTAAAAAAAATATTCCAGGTACTAATGTACTTTATTAAAGAAACATAAGGCATGACACTCAATAGTTTACAACTTTAACATATTACATGTAATAGAAGAAAGATACAATATATACATTGGTAATCAAACATAAAAGAAAACATACATGTAATTAAATGCCTAAATGTTTGAAATATGACTGATGAATAAGCCATGGGTCACAACTCATATTCATGCTATTTAGGGCTTCATGCTATTTAGGGCAGGCATAGCCAATTGGTAACAATGTTGGACTGGTAATTATTGGATAACCAGCCTGGCTTTTGTTCAAATCACATCCAAACACATGGAACATTTCTGTGCATATTTTTATTTTGGAGATGACAAGGTATTGTGCGACTATAAAAATTCTCATATACATGTACATATATTGAACCAAGTCCAAAATAAGCAATATAATAATAGCACTTAAATTTAAAAGCACTCAGTCATTCATTGACTGTAAAGCTTTTCAAATATTACAACAGAGAATAGGGCAAACTTAAAAAAGTGTAATTATTATATTATAAAAGTATTATTTTTTGTTGGTTTCCAGTAATTCAAGGGACATAACTCATGAGTTACTTTACCTTTAATAGATATATAAGAGATTGTTGTAATTGTTGTTTAGTTAAAGCAGCTACAGGTAACACTGTACTATCTTTGTCTAGTTGGCTTTTATCTTCTATAGAACTAATACTTGATTTATCTGTAACAACAAAACAATAACATTTAATACTTTTTTTAAAATGATATTTGCTCATTTCTTTCAATTTCATTATTATATTATATTGTCTTTTTTATTGTTAATACAGCAGAGACTTTCAGGAAAGACTGGGCTTTCCCAACTGTGTTGCCTCATCAAATTATTATTATTATTATTATAATATAGTAAATGCATTAAATATCCTGCCTTTTGGTATCATGATGAAAACAGTCTTCACAACAAATTTTAATCAGTGCTGGACATTTGGTCCTTCAAAATGGATTTTCTAAAGAATGAAACTTTACTAGACCAAAAAGATCTATCAATTTGGAGAAAAATGTTGTCTGTTCAATGACAAAGCATAAATATACTAAAACTAGATAGACAACAAAACAAAAAGTATGACTTTTTTTATTCAATTAGAAAACTGGTGGTCCTATAAATTTGGTGGATTGTCTGACCATTCACATTCTCAAAGACACTGTACCAACATCAATTTCAGTGGACTTGGTCAACAGTCCACCAGCCAAACTCAAAGTCGATGAAAAATAATAGAGTACAAACCCGACATAGAAGATAATACTGGAGGTGTTTTTCTAGCTGATGATGTCAAAAATGCCATAGGTGATAATAACTCTGTAGATAATGAGGCAGCCGCACAGGCTAAGATAGCATTACTGGGCTAGAAATATAAACAGAACAAAATCAGATTGTAAGGGAGGTAATGCTGACCATTTTAACATCATTCCAAAATCAATAACTTAAAGGGTAATTTCACTAAATGTAAAATGGTATTTGTTGGCTGGAAATATTTACTCTTCACATTATTTTGATGAATATTTTTCAGGCTTGTATGACTTTGTATCTCTTTACTTATCTTTCAATTTGTAAATTTCTTGTACGTATTTCTCTATGTAAATATTGTAAATAACTTGTACATGTTTTACCAGAGGTCCACCTGGAAGATTGGATTTATCCAAATGTGTAGCCTCATTAAATAATGTCTTTATTATCATTATTTCAAAAAATGGACAGAATTTCCAGTTTTTACATGACTCATTTCAATTTGGTTAGAGTGGCTTCCCTTGAATAAGTTTATATAAGAGTTACCTTGTCCAGTAAAACAGAAGTGACTGAAGTGTTGGCAGCAGACGACATTGACATTGTTGATGTTGATTGTAATAAATCTGCTGGCGTGAGTAACGGTGAGGATATCATACTTTCTGATTTTAAAGAGTCTATCTTAGATAACATTGCTTGGTTTCCATAGCAACTAGGGTCTGGAGGTGATAGTTTTAGAGTATTTGACTGACTAGGTACTGAACTTCCACCATAGACTGTTAAAACATTACCAGAAACAATCTGAGGTGGGTCTGTTGTCCCAGTTAATGACTTTTCAGGCTTTACAGCAGACGGCCCCTTTTTTAAACCACTTTTAGGTCTACCAGTGTCCCCAGATATTTGAGTACTAGGATCAAGAGGAGATTTTCGTGCCAATTTTACTTGTGATTGAGGTGAGGGACCCCTATATGCAGGATGATTAGGAGGGGGCTGTGAAACATCAGGGATTCCAGGGGTCAGTCTGGTTGTAGATAGATGTTTGACATCATCAATGGGTACCGTGTCCCCAACCCCTTTTATATGTTGACGTTCTATATCTTCCACCATGGAGCCTGTTGACATTATATGTTTAAGTAAGGGAGGTAAATCTTCACTTTCTGTCGTCTGTTTTGTATCTAAATGTGTCGTCTGCTCAGATGGTATAGATACTGATGTTGATCTTTTTGTTGTTTGATCTCTACCAGCAGAAAAATAACTGTAATAAAATATCAGGATGAAAGGGTATGTAAATATATCACTTCATTGTCTGATGAACGAAATATTATAGCTTAGTTTAGTGTGTTAAGAATTAATCATGTAGAATAAATTGTGACAATAATTATAAGAAATACCTTAAATTCTCTGATTTAATAACTCATATTATTGTAAGCATAAGAAACTTAAAAAACGGAAATGACCATGTAAATGAACAAAATTAATTCCGCTACTGAAATAAGATGAACTCTCAGTTGGCCAACCTTTATAAGAATATGATGACCAAGTATTCATATTAATTCGAAAACTCAACCTTCCTATACAATCTGCCTCTTTTTTCTGCCGCCCTGCTTTTTTCTGAATTCTAGAAAAATCACTTCTATCAGCCCTCCAACTCCTTAGACACAAATAGAGACAAGTATAATAAAATACATTACTACCTCTCTTAAACAAAACCCACAGGGAATGGACTTTAATGTGTTGCTGTTCAGAGGTTGTTGCTCTTCAGAGGTTAAATTGAATAAAAATTTAGCCAATGGAAAATATCAAAAGCTGTTGTTGAGCAGAGGATTTGTTCTGTAGAGGGCAGCTCTGCAGATGTTATACTGTAATATTATTATTCTGATCATAATAACATTAAAATGTATTACCTATCAGAGTGTGTAGGTTTAGGTGTTACAGGTTTCTGTGATCCACCACCACTGCTGGCCTGTTGTAAACTAGCTGTTCTAAATAATTGATCTAAACTTATATTTCCAGTACCAGGTGTTACACTAGAGGGTGCTTCATCTGAAAATAGTGTAATATATAAGAAATATCAGTATCCATCAGACATCGCCTTAAAACACTAGCCCATAACCACGAACTAGAGAAATTTATTTGAGCTAGTGAAAATACTTGAGGTTTTATATAATAAGGCTTGATGATTATTTTACCCATTTGGGCTAGTGAAAATAAGGCTGGTAGATTTTTTATCTTTACCATAAAACATATTAAACTGAGCAAGTTTTAGTGAAAACTTACAGCCATAACTGGGATTGAGTAACTGATTTTGAGTATAAAAAATACCATATCTTTATTGCTAAGATTTTAACTGATTTCATTTCATTTGAAATAAAACACAGAGCTTATTATTTTTTATTTACTCTATATACCATACATACATGTACAAACCTACCTACATGTAATTATTGCCAGTCTCAGAGTTACCTAAATGTATCAAAGGGAGCTTACTCAATATAGGATAAAATAGATTTTAATACACAAAAATGTGCAGTTATCTCCCCTTGCTTGCATCTAAAAAATTATTGGAAAGGTATAACATATTGATGCCCTAGAGACCATTTACAACTTACTCTCTAAGCATCCAGTTAATGTATTGTGCAGATTTTCAAGGTGAAACAAGTGTTGTCTAGTTAGTGTATTAACCACAAGCCAAATGTATGACTGGAAAATCTGAGAATCCTACTTAGAGAGTACTAACCCATTTACACCTTGATTTTCTGAATAGAATTTCTCAATTCTCAATTTGGGTAAGTCCATTATTGCAAATAGGGATGATTTGCAGATTTCTCATAATTATCAATTTGGGTAAGTTCATTATACGAAATAGGGATGATTAGCAGATTATTCATGAAAATTACATGAGATGTTATAAAGATGTTCACACCTGTTTTACTTTAATGGACTTGATATAAAATGATAGTTGGCCAATCTTTTAAGTACACTTTTGGTATAGTGTGAACAAATTAGATTATTACAATACATGATTCAGTACATGTAACTACAGTAAAAGTCTGGTATTAAGACTATCTTGATTCAAAACCATGAGATTATAGACAAATTTTAAGTCCCAAATGCTTAATATTAGAAGAAAACTTCCCTATATAAAGACCATTCCAGCTATAAAGACCATTGGTTTCCATGGCCCTCATTGTGGAACTTCAATGTGCAGTACTTTTAACAAAACACATTTATTGAATGCAATTGATATTATATTTTTGTCCTGGGTATCTAATATAAATATGTTTGCCCACAAACATTAACTCTTTTGTTAACACCAACAATTTTATGTGAAACAAGAGCTGTCAGAGGAGACAGCATGCTCGACTCAGTAAGTGTTTGTCACAGGAGATGTGGTTGATGATAAGGAACATACATATTTTAAAATTTGAAAATATAACCTTAACAAATTCAAAGAAAAAAAAAGAAATAAATAGAAAACTATCAGTTCAAGGGGGATAACTCTGAAAAAATGTATAAGGAGTTATGAATCTTGTCACATGAGATGTGGTTGATAATAAGGAACATATATCTAAAGTTTGAAGTCAATACCTGAAGAAATAAAACAGTTGCAGTAAAAACAAACATTTTTTAAAGAAAACTCTAATTTCAAGGGGAGATAATTCTGAAAAAAAAATATTTGGAGTTATGAACCTTGTCACATGAGATGTGGTTGATAATAAGGAACATATATTTAAAGTCAATACCTAAAGAAATAAAACAGTTGCAGTAAAAACAAATATTTATTAAAGAAAACTATAAGTTCAAGGGGGATAACTTTGAAAATAATGTATACGGAGTTATGAACCTTGTCACATGAGATGTGGTTGATAATAAGGAACATATATTTAAAGTTTGAAATCAATACCTAAAGAAATAAAACAGTTGCAGTAAAAACAAACATTTTTTAAATAAAACTCTAAGTTCAAGGGGAGATAATTCTGAAAAAAAATGCATTCGGAGTTATAGACCATGTCACATGAGATGTGGTTGATAGAAAGGAACATATATTTAAAGTTTGAAGTTAATATCTTAAGAAATAACAAAGATATAGAAGAAAGTATTTTACTGCACAAAAACTTTAATCTGTGCACAAAAACTTCAATCAGTTCAAGGGGAGATAATTCTTGAAAAAATGTGTTTGGAGTTATGGACCTTGTCACATGAGATGTGGTTGATAGTAAGGAACATATATTTAAAGTTTGAAGTTAATATCTTAAGAAATAACAAAGATATAGAAGAAAGTATTTTACTGCACAAAAACTTTAATCAGAAGTGTGGACGCGGACGCCGACGCCGGGGCGAGTAGGAGAGCTCTACATTACTTCGTAAAGTCGAGCTAAAAATGTAACAGTTAAACAGTTAAAAAAATTAATTTGGGGGTATATAAGAGTCAGTTTGTCAGTCAGTTGGTTAGTCCGTCTGCAACTTTTTCTTGTCCACTTATTTTCTTAGCACCTAATTAACAGATTTGATTCAAACTTCATACCTATACCAGACATCAAGCAGACATATGCATATTCCATTTTGATTATGGTCTATTATTTTTTGCAAACTTATGGCCCTTCCATGAAAAATCTTGTCTTATAATTTTTTCAGCACCAAACTTTTTAACAAACACCTGTGGGGGTATCGCATACAGTGATAGGTCTAATTAAATATTCAAATAGGCAGAGTCATTTAAAGGTCAATTTTCACAAGCTGTTCTTACTGCCACATGTAAAATATATAAGCATGGAACTAAAGACAGGGTCAATCAAGAACACATCAAGTGTAAATGAGTTATTATAATTATCAACATTCTAACCTTGTACACTTGTATCTGTATCAGGTATTTTTAATGGTTGAGGTCTAATTATGTTTGTGGTTTTTGTCGCTGAGGCATTTGGGTTATCAATCATGGGTTTAGGTTCACTTTTCTTAGAGCCCTGAAAATATACACAAAGAAAATATTATCTTTCTTAGAGCCCTGCAAATACATATGAAAATATTTACAGTTGAAGTAAAATCAACATTTAAATGTGAATGACACAAAACATGTATGCATTATACATATTGAACATTAAGAAAATTAAACATACATGAAAAAGAAATAATCTATATAAAACATGGATTGTACATGGCAGACCATTCTTAAAGACATACATAATAAAAGAACATAAATATAGCACCAAAAATAGAACATCAAATAGACACAGTCACTTCAACAGAATAAAAGACAATACTAAAGTCTGTGTAATAGTGGTCTGTGATCAGCATACTTTTTACAACCATACTTTACATGTATATTCATAATTCATTTTAGTACTACAGTAAAGTCAAGACTCTATGCAATAGTTCATAACTCTTGTGTTCGAGCAGTCCAAAAGGTGCTCAAACTAAATCCATTATATTTCTCAAACCCTATACATGTTTCTACATTGAATCCTAGAGCTAACAGCTTAATGTAAATTAATCATTCCCATTTGATCGTGCATCAAAAGTGTATATTGGAACTTGTCAGTCACACATGATGTATAAGTTTGGTACAGGATGTAACATAAAGTAAACAACCCTAAGAGAAAACTATCATACTTTAAAGTAAAACTTACAGTATCATACTCTTGTTGAGCTTTAGATAACATTTGCATGATATCAACACCAGACGCTACAGACACAGCGCCCCCTACAGTCCCTGTATGTTGTACAGTGGCGCCACCTACCATACTGCTTGTAGTTGTAGTCTGTTTCTTTTCTTCTTCTACATTCAATACTTCTTGTACAAAACTAAAATATAAATACAGTATTAAATCATAAATGATAAGTAATTAATAAAGCCAAGTATCTTACTATACACTGTATGTAGAAATAAGTTTTAGTGGTGAGTAACCTTCAAATAAATTCATTTTAGTGGTATAAGGCCTTTACATAAAATTAAGTTGTATGAAACCTTTGCATACAGATATATTTAAGGGGTATGTTACCATTACATATAGATACATATTTGTAATAAGCATTAATTAAATACACAAGAGTCTAACCTAATAATGTATATTTAGTAAGAATGTAAATCTATACTTTTAGTGGTGTGTAACCTACAATGTATAATTAGTATTTTAGAGGTGTGTAACCTACTAAGTATCATTAGTATTTTAGTGGTGTGTAACCTACAATGTACAATTAGTATTTATGTGGTGTGTAACCTACTACACATAAATTAGTATATTGTAAGTGGTGTATAACATACAATGTATAAATAACATTTTTTTAATGTCTAACTTACAAAGTACTATAAGTAAGTATTTTAGTGGTGTATAACCTACAATGTGTATTAATATTTTAGTGGTGTGTAACCTACAATGTATAATTAGTTAGTATGTAAATCTATCTTGACAGACAACAATCAGTAGATAACACTATCAATGTTAAGATATTCCAGCATACAGACAAGCTGATATTAGTTTAATTCAAAATACTGACATAATGGTTTATATTGGATGAATAATTGATCTTACAAATACATCCAGACTATAAAACTATCACCATTAGATAAAATATAACAAAATAGTTTTATGCCTTTGATATAATACGTAGTGCACTTATACATTTTTTTACATATTACACTGTTTATCAACACATCAGATATTGAGTGTTACCAGCTCACCTTACTAGCTTTGCCTTTTGCAAGCTTCCACACGCGGCATACTTTGTGGAGCTTGGTCATGAAATAATTTCTAACCCAAAGCCCTGGAAATGTGCAGTAAACACTGATTCACGGAAAAGCTCTGTATAGAGAAAGTGTATTAGACCCCCATGGGAAAAAAGTCCAGTATAGAATGAGCACAATATACTGGGACAAGGAATACAATTTAAATATCATTTACATAAGAGTAAATCAGTTAGCTGTAGTGTGGCTATTGAAATGCATTTTATGTCCAGCGCACCTAACCCAGCTTTTCTGGACCCTTGTCTATAACCAGTACTCACCTACCCTTCCACACGGCCGGAAACTTCTCCATATAACTTTTTAATGGAGGAAAACTGACAATATTGTCAACTTTTTATGGATGGGTATAACCTCCCTGGGTGGGATTCAAACCCGTACCTCCTTCGGGACACAAGATTCCAAATCCCGGCGTGCTACCAACCCAGGTTTTATGATGGTTTTCATATTGTCAGAACAAATTTCATAACCAGGTGTCTTCTTTAACAAGAGAGAATGTATTCTATAGATTTTTGTGGTGAATTCACTGATAAATTTCCTATAACATAAATTTGTTAACATTTTCATACGGTAGTTTATAAGCATTGTTTATATTAAATTCTTGAGATAACATGAACATAAAGAATTTTATAAAACAAAATGGTGTATGATAGCTTGGCATCTATACAAAATCAATATGAATCATTCTTCATTATAAATTTCAAACTAATTTCATGAAAAATATTGAAAAATTCATCGATATGTTGTCATGTTTTAGCCTATTTAATTCATCGAATATGGAACTAATAAGACAGCATGGCATAGGTTTTTTCCAGAGACAGTAAGGGATAGGTTTTTGCCATGCCATATATTTATAAAAGATAATTGACTGATCAAAAGTATAACATTTCTCAATGATTCATGAAATAAACATCAGTATTTATATTGAGATTACTGACAAAGATAACATTTGCATGATCAAATTTGACCTGAATATGGCCAAAAAATAAATAGTACAACTTTTTTATAAGAAAATATTTTATAATAATTTATATGTATGATAAGTCAAAAGACAGTAAAGTTACACTATATTATTTTTTTGTTGGTGTGTGCATAGCAATACATCGTATAGGTCATATCATGGAGGTAATTTCACCAACTCACTATTCCTGGAAAAGATAAATCCCTTTTGTTTTCATACAGTAACTAGGCGCATAGCTGTGAACCAATTACTTGACACATACTTCCATCAGTGACTGACAAGTTCCCTACATGATTTAGATTCAGTTGTAGGAGGGAGAATGGCCATAGAAACTATTTCATGACCAAACTCCAGGAAAGTATGCCCCCACCTGGGAATTGAACCCATAAATCATCTATCAGTACACTTGCGAGCTACCCACTCAGCTAGACAGGTTGCTAAATATTTACTAAAAATATATAATGTAAAATTAGTCAAAAGTCAAGTTCCACTATAAAGACCACCTTGGTTAAAATCGCATTAATTTTGATGAATTTTAAGTGTAGAAACAATAGACACTAGTATTATATTGACAATGTTATACTAACAAGTTAATGTGTTACTCTGTAGGTAACATGTCAACATTAATCTTTGTTTTCTTATGTAATATACATATAATAGGAGGAGCATTCAGAAAATATCTTACATGAAATACGACGAGCGTTCAGAATATATCATACATGAAATACAAAGGGCATTCAAGATATATCATAAATGAAATAGGGGTGTTCAGAAAATATCCTACATGAAATACGAGGAGCATTCAGAAAATATCAAACATGAAATACGAGGAGCATTCAAAATATAGCATACATGAAATACAAAGGGCATTCAAGATATATCATACATGAAATATGAGGGGCGTTCAGAAAATATCATACATGAAATACGAGGAGCATTCAGAAAATATCATACATGAAATACAAGGGGCATTCAAGATATATCATACATGAAATACGAGGGGCGTTCAATATATAAACACAAGAAACCTAATGTGGAAACCACATTAAAGCCAGATTATCATCAAGATCTGACCATAAAAGACAGAGACATCCAACAAATTAAAAACTTTAATGCAAAAATTACAAAGGGAAATAATCCATAATTAACCCAGGTAGAGTTGTGGTTACAATCTTATTCTGTTCATCACATGGTATGTTATCACTGTATAAAGTTTCATAAAGATCTGACAATATATGGTAAAGAAAAAACTTAAACGCAATTGTAAATGACATCGGACGCCCGCCCAGGTGTCGCCAAACTATAAGCTAAACTTTTTTGTTGGAAATTCCGGCTAATCAAATACAAGAGATGCGTTCCATATAATACAGTTGAATTTCACAACTAGGACTATCAAAATTAATTGTCATAAGTGGGCAACACTGATTAAATCCTATTGTTCTGCAAGCACACATTTTTATTTCAACTTATTCTTTTATTCCAGCAAGTACATCTGGTCAAACAAAGTTTTCCTGCTGAAGTTCCAAATCAAATCTACCTTATATAGGGACCTTCTTCTTCACAAATTAAGCATCAATCTATATTGGGACCTTTTACTTCAAAAATTAAACATCTGAGACTCAAAAATTACACAATTTTGCAATAAGTATGAAGGTCCTTCTAGACAAACTTTACTGTATAATAAAGTGTTAACCATCTCTACATAGCTTTTTGTACTTTAGCACATTGCTCTGAATAGTTTCTAGTAATCTTTTGTTATAATTCTGTTAGAAACAGGTAGTATAGAATAAATAGGACAAAATTATAATATAATATATACAGACATTTATTATGATATATATGTCATGTATAATATCTACTGTACCAACAATCTATACACAAACCTTTCTTCTAACACAGCCATGTGCCCTCTCTATATATTTTTAAAGCCGCCCGGCTAGCTCAGTCGTTAGCATGCAAGTCTACTGATCGAGGGGTTGTGGGTTGATTCCTGGGTGGGGCATACTTTTGTGGAGTTTGGTCATGAAATTATTTCTACGGCCATTCTCCCTCCTACCCATGATACTTAATTATGTGTGGCAGTTGTTAGTCACTAACAAAAGTATGTGCTTAGTAAGTTGGTTAACAGCTAAATCCAGATTTTTAGCCTTTCCAGGAACAGTGAGTAGATTGACTGACCGCCATTATATGACTTGTACAATGTGTTGCTACGGCGTTAAACCCAACAACAAAAAAAACAACTCTATATTTTAATGTGAAGTCATCTATATTTTAATACTGCACAAATACATGGCTGTTACAATTTACCCCATTGTTAATAAAAACTAACAACAGTTGAATTATTTATTTTTTGTACATTCAAAGATATTATATATAATATTAATATTATTAAAAAACAAGTGCCTATGTTTCATTATATGACAAAATATATAAAACACTATGAAAATAATAAAATTATACAGTTGTCAATATTTTGTCGTAGAATAAAACATACATTGTAGGTAAAAGCTCAATTTTGTTTTAAATGTGCGAATATAAATAACTAGTGCTTTAACACAAGTTATTCACTAAGTGCATAAAAAATATAATTGTATGTTACTATGATTTTAACACAGAAAATTTAAATAGTTAAGACCATTAAGTTTTATAATAAAAGAGGGGAAAATTATAACAGCTGTAATTATGTTCAACATAAACATATTGATGATGTCAGTCATTGCTATTTCCCATTAACCTGAAAATTGTTTCTGGCTATTTTATTATTATTTCATATTGTCAGGCTAGCTGATAATTTTCCTTTTTTATTAGTAACATAAGAAATAAGGCTAGTGCTCTAATGATTCATCACGTTAATACAGACTGAAAACTTGTGAGTCTATGTAAGAATACAGAATTTTATAAAGATGACTTCACATTAAAATACAGGGATTTTTTTTGGGGGGGGGGGGGGGTTTAACGCCATGGCAACACAAGGTATAGGTTATATCATTGTGGTCAGTCCACCTATTCTCTGTCCCTGGAAAGGCTAAATCTCTGGATTTAACCAACTACTAGGCGCATTCTTCTGTCTGACTACTGCCCTACATGATTTAGAATCAGTGGTAGGAAGGAAAAAGTCCGTAGAAAATAATTCAATGACCAAGCTCCATAAAAGTATGCCCTGCAATAAAACTTACAACCCCTAGTAGTACTTCCACGGGATATAACCTTCCTGTATTTGTGTGCGCTGTAAAACCCAAAAAAAAACAACTTAGATCAGTAGACTTGTGCGCTACCAACTGAGCTAGCTGGGCAGGTGTGAAAAATCTCACAATTGTTTGTTAGAATACAGAATTATAATATAATTGACTCACTTGTTTAATTTTGAACCCAATCTTTGACATTCATCCTTGTCATAAAACCATACACCATATATACCTGTAGATAGAATATTATACATGTACAATAAAACTGCCTCAGTATAACCCACTAGATTGAATGACTCACTGTCCTATGTGACCATATTTGTGACTGTCCCAACATATATGCCAATATAAAGTCCCTGTATTTAGCAACACACAGTCTGATGCGACCAATGACCATTGTTGATCAGTCTAGGTCGATAATTAGTGTTAATTAAGTGACTTTTCAAGCCTTGATTGTCCCAACTATATTTTTCACATCAAAAAAATTACTATTGTACTGTATAAATTGGCCAACCAATCGATACCAATTGATACAAACGTTTGTATCTTTTTCAACTGTCAATCTTCGACTTATTCCAAGATGGCTAAATTTGTTCTCTAAATTACAAATATACAGGCAAAGTTAAACAGGTATTATGCTATTAAACTTCTAAACTAATTGTCTGTTCCACCCAATCTTAAAACATGCTATCAGAATATACATGTATTGTTAAGCAGTCATTAAACAGCTAAGGCAATGTTCAGTTTTGTTTGTTTTGTTGGGTTTAACATTGTAGCAACACATTGTATAGGTCATATAATGGCGCTCAGTCAACCTACTCACTGTTCCTGGAAAGGCTAAATCTCTGGATTTAGCTGTTAACAAACTACTAAGAGCATACTTTTGTCAGTGACTGACAACTGCCCTACATAATAAAGAATCATTGGTAGGAGGGTGAAAGGCCATAGAAATTATTTCATGACCAAGCTCCACTTAAGTTTTTATAACGCCCAACATGGGAATTGAACCCACGATTCCTCGATCAATAGACTTGTGTGCTACCGAAAAAGGTATATGAAGTTCTCTCACACAATCAAACCCATGTCCCCTGGTTATATACATTAAAAGTCATCCTATTGCCACAGCCAACTAATATTTGGGTTTGGGCAACCTGTTACTGCTAGTAAACAGTTGATTTGGACAAGTTAAACATACAGCTGGCGATCCATTCGGACAACCTAGTTGAATAATTCATGTTGAGCCCTGACACGAAAATAAAATAGTGTAAACTTACTTTTCCCATTCCTGT
The DNA here is from genome assembly GCA_025267735.1 of Mactra quadrangularis. Lineage (NCBI taxonomy): Eukaryota > Metazoa > Mollusca > Bivalvia > Venerida > Mactridae > Mactra > Mactra quadrangularis. Next base: position 27,534,197 of record CM046302.1, read on the forward strand.
ACAGTAAGAATGGATCCTGTTGTTGAAATTCTAGATCTTTAGTAATTGGTTCAATTAAATTTTTCAATCCTAAACGATTTAAAATCATAAACCCAGTCAACGGGGAAGCTGATCTGAAAATACATAGAAAATTCAATAAACATAATGTTTATACAAAGTTATATTAAATGTATTCATACTTCACTGTATATAAAATCAATAGTGACAGCTCATGTAAAAAAACCATGCTACATGCATGTTTATTACACTTAAAAAGGTTAGTATATATACTTTTTTTATATCATACATAGTTTATCAAAATGTTTTCCAATGCTAACACATCCGAAATTATAACCTTATATAGGCCTATAACTCTGCTGATTTAAATACTCATTATTTTTACGATAATTCCCGTACAATAATACAGATACCTATTTTTACTAATTGTCGTAAGTATTAGGTCCCTATATCAAGACCACTGAGAGAGGTTAATGTTTGCGTCAATAACACCCCAGTTACATATACAGACGGACTTAAATTGGTCCTCAATGTGTTAGTTATTTCTCTCATCTGATCGAAAGTCATCGGTAACAAAATTTCAGACTTTATGTGTAAAAGGGTATAATCGGCGATTTGGATCTGTGTTAGATTGGTAGTTCGTTTTTTTTTCCCAGTAATGAACGGAACCGACAAGCACCGATTTAGCACTGACGTCTCTGATTTATCACTTATCACAAGCTTTTGGGAAAAGATGAGTGTTCTTTGGTTCCACTCTTAACTGGACAAAATGAACTACCAATCTTTCACCGATCGCCATGTGTAACTGGGCCCTAACAGTTGAATAAAATACAACAATAGTTCAAAAGTAAACCAAGTCATGATTCAACAAAAACATCAGGAATACCTATACATGTACACATGTAATATGAACCCAGGGCTCGACATTTTATTTTATTTAAGTAGGTAGCCCAGTTGGACAACCAGCTACATATTTTACTTGCCTGAACCAAATGATTACAAACCAAAATGTAAGTTGTCAAGGGCAATAGAACAACCTTTAAAGTCAAGCTCAGTAAACCAATTCTTTTAAAACAAGAAAATTATTGATAAAAAACAAATCAATCAAAGTCAAGTTTTCAGTCTTAAAGAATTAATATTGTAGGAAGTGTAAATTCCCCAGGGTTTGATAACAGCCACATCTAGGTTTGATATATGGTAATATTACAATAATATTGTAACTATCATCTAACTTAGCTTTGTTTCTATCATAAAAACAACATTTTGTCATTGATAACATGAAGCACACCCCCCTACATCAGTTTCTTGGACTTGGATGAATTTTTGGGAAAAACTCAAAGTGACTGATCAATTTTCTTCTTTATTTATTTTATTTGGTTGTTCTTGCATGCAGATAAGTATTAACTTGCATTCAATTCAGTTCCATTGTAACCAGTTTGTAAATACCTCTGAATTTAGGTAAATTTCAGATTACATTGTATTCATGTCCATTAAGTGCCAAAAGTTCATAATTATTCAGAACTAGAATTCTGAAATTGGTTTGTTTGTTCCTCTTAGGTATATCAAGTACAAAGTTTTTCAGCTAGAAAAATTCCATCAACTTAAGTTCCAAATAAAATCTTTTCATAACTTTTTGACTGTATAAAGGTTCAGCTTTAACAATATGTAGTTTTGCTAAATGAAGCATAAATATATCCCTCAGTGAAGCAAAAGAGATGAGAAGATGCTAATAGTTCACTAAATTCCAGATTTTACCAGTCGTAAAATGAAAATCATCTAATTTTGTAAACATAATTAAAGATGCTATATTTATAGATATGATAACAGATGCTACTATTTCATACAAACTTCAAAGATAAAATAACATAATACACTTCAATCTAAGTAAGTCAGTATTCTCTCCACCAACATCTTATTTATTTATACTGGGTTTAACGGGGTGTCATCACAATTTATAGGTTATTTTACGGGGTCCTGTGCACCTAACATAGCTGTCCTGAACCCTTGTCTATAACCAGTACTCACCTACCCTTCCACAAAGCTGGAGACTTCTCCATGTACCTATTAATGGGGGAAAACTGACATTATTGTCAAATTTTCGTAGAGGGGTATGGTATGGGATTTGAACCCGTACCCCCTTTGGAAACTAGATTTGATCCAGGTATGCTACCAACTGCAGTACCGATCCAGGTCCTCTCTCAAACATCATCTAAGATAAAGATTTATTACATCTTGAGGGCTTAATGCAACCTTGCTCCATGTTATTTTTACATTAATAACTTTTTTTTTGCATTTTTAAATTAATTCCATGATATTGTAAATTATTTTATTCAACTGTCAGTGGCACAATTTTAATCTTGCTGATCTAAATACTCACTATAATTCTTCTGTACTCACAATTAATAAAAATAGAATCCATATTTACGTAAAGGGATTATCAAACAAATGCCGAGTATTTAAATCAGCAGGTTTAATGTATGCACCACCGACAGTTGAATAAAATATAACATTATAAGTACAAAAGTAAAAAGGTTAGATCAGATGCGAGATTTTAGGGGACCAAAATAGCAAACTGGCATTTCACTCTTACTGAAAAAAGAGGTTTTGTTTTAAAAGCAACATGGCCTCTTGAAAATGTCAGGAAAACTGAGTTGAAACAGCGTTGCACTACACCAATGATGTACACCAATATAAATAATTTATTTCACCTCCGCATTTGTTAAGCATCCTATATTGCAGGTATGGAACAATTTTTAACACAGTTTTAATGAGAATTTTAAACACTTTTAAGACTTAAGATGTTGAAAGTTTTCATCCTGTGAAAATCTAAAATTTCAAAAGATCTATTACACCTGTGTTAATATACCCTTCAATATTGTAAGATAACATGTCTGAAAAAACAAGATGCATATCATTGTTCTATAGGGCTGCATAACTTCAGGTGAATTGTGATTCAATACCAGTTGCAATACAGTAGTCACTATGGGCACATTCTACAAGGTGAGCACTTTGTATCGCTACATAGTGATTTCCTATGGAACAATCTGCTACGATTAAGCAAATTAAAATCGCAAGCTAGCGATACATAGCAAGTTTTTTTTTCTTGCTAGCCATATCATTCGGACACTTCTGCTTATTTCCAAATGGCTGCCCCCTATGGGAATGTGTTTCTTTTTCAAGAATACTGATATATATTTTATTGAATGCATATATTTCGTCAAAGTGGTAAAATAAAATAATCATGGTGATAATTTATTAAAATATTTTTCATTTGTCACAATTCTGAACTTTTTGTTTGAGAAAGTCGCCAGCCGTCATGGACTTGCTAGCTTGAAGCAAACTGTTCCATAAACCTCTTACGCTACAAAAAATTACTTTCAAAATGTACTAGCTAGCGATCCCCTAGTGGAACGTGCCCTATACATCACAGTATTCTTTAGTGATGGTAAACTTTGATGACAAGTTCCTGTTTTTTACTTTTTGTGTTCCCTTAAAACTTGCATTGCATTGCAAAACTTGCCCTAAATCATAGAGTTAGGTTTGATTAGTAAGTATCACCATTTTGATTATAACACCATCCTGTGATAGGGTTTCTCAAAATATTGATTTTATAATGCAGCCCCATTGTTTCATGCAATCATTTTCAACTAATTACAGCCCAATGTGGAAGTCTATTTTAAATTTCATGTTCCAAGTTCCAACACATATAGGACATTTTTTAGTTTTTGATGCAGTTCTTGTTCTCTTCAGAAACCAAAAAGGCTAATAAGTTTACAGAATACAATGGTGACTATCCTTATAATCAGATAAGACTGAATACCTAAAACAGTACAAGAGACACTAGACACAAATGAATGAATTGATCTAATAGTTGATACAAACTATAGACATAGAAACAATGTAGGTCAGATGATGGCAGCTGGTTCATTCTGTAACCTTATGGTATTAAACATTACTGAAGAACTAATCTGATAACATATACCGGTAGTACATGTATAGCTATAATGGAGAAAAATGTAGAAAAGTGTTTTTTCTGATGGTGAAAAATGTAAGAAAGTCATATTATTCTAACATTAGCACATGTGTGATACTCTATATTTAATGTGATGTCATTTATATTTTAATATAGAACAAATACATGGCTGTTATTATTTACACCCTCGTTTATATAACTTAATGGTCAAATAATTTATCTTTCTAAGATAGAAACAAAATAACATACAGATTGTCTATATTTTGTTGAAGAAAAAAGCAAAGACAACTGTACAGTTATTTCTTTAAAAACTTATTAGTTCAAGAATCAGGCTAGGCTACTCCAGAAATCAATACTTCTGATCTTACTAAATTGAGTCCGCCTAAGTTGAAAGAGTCAGTCAAGTACATTACATTACATGATGCAAAGAATGCTACCTAGCCTAAATGATGGTGACATTTATACCAGTAAAGTCACAGTTAAAGTGACAGCAGAAACAATGGCTGTCCAGTTACTACGGAAATGATAGCATGAAATGTCAACATTAAAATACAAAATGGAGGCAGGATATTTCCTTACAGACTGGACAGACCACATAGTGTGAAGCTTATAATCACCTGTCTTTGTGTCTTTCCATCTTTTATCATAGATCTAGGTTACTGCACATAGTAACAGATCATCTGCTATGACTAGTGCAATACTCCTAACAGTCACCTTACAATCAAACTATTTCTTTAATGGAGCCAATCAATAGAGGTACTTCATATGTTTAACAGACTTCACAATTTTGTACAATAATCTCTGATCAATGATCATTGACATTATCTTCAATCAGGAGTTTCTCATAGTACCCATTTACACTTATGTGGAGTGAAACAACTGCTGATAAGTTCCTTGCTCATCGAAATTAGCAGATCCCCTTATAGGGTTCAAACCTGGGACTTCTTAGTCACTAAGCAGTTGTTGTACCACTGAACTACAGCTCTTAATTTGACATGACTGAAAAATTGTATTATGTAATAAAATTGGATGGGAATGAAAAAAACTTTTATTTAGATGGACAATTGGTGATACATTGGTTTAAAATAAGCTGTACATTGGTTGTAAAACAGACTGATGAAGAAGGAAAAATAAATGATATCACAATATGATCACCATGTAGCTAGACAATTCTTGAGAGAAAATCTCTTCATAGATTTAACATAATAATACATACGCTGAGTAATTAAAACTTATTACTTTGGCACAGTGCCAAACATATGTTCCAATAAAAATAGAACATGATTTTTAGGTAAGTATATGCTGCACAGGAATTTCGTTCATTATATCGAAAGTATCTATTCTAAATACATATTGAAGATCACCCGACATCTAATCAAAGTTTATGACTAAACAAGTAGGTAATTATATAAGAGCAGCACTCAGCCTCAATATATTGGGTTATGTGATTGGACGCTGTTAATGGGTCATAGACTCAGATTAGCTAATTTTCTAATTATCTTAAGTACTTGGGTACTTAGAAGATCAAGATATGTACTTGAGGTAGATCAATATAATTATACACAGTCAAGTTCCGATATAAAGACAACCTTGGTTATTACAAAATCTTGAGATTACAGGATGTTGAAGTCACAAAAGCTTAATTTGAGAGAAAAAATGTCCCTATATAAAGACCACTCTGCTATTACATTCTGAGTCAATCTAGGTCCCTGCAGACAATGCCAAACCTAGAGTCACACATTCTGAGTCAATCTAGGTCCCTGCAGACAATACCAAACCTAGAGTCACACATTCTGAGTCAATCTAGGTCCCTGCAGACAATGCCAAACCTAGAGTCACACATTCTGTGTTAATCTACGTCCCTGCATACAATACCAAACCTAGAGTCACACATTCTGAGTCAATCTAGGTCCCTGCAGACAATGCCAAACCTAGAGTCACACATTCTGAGTCAATCTAGGTCCCTGCATACAATACCAAACCTAGAGTCATACATTCTGTGTCAATCTAGGTCCCTGCATACAATACCAAACCTAGAGTCACACATTCTGTGTCAATCTACGTCCCTGCATACAATACCAAACCTAGAGTCACACATTCCGTGTCATTCTACGTCCCTGCATACAATACCAAACCTAGAGTCACACATTCTGTGTCAATCTACGTCCCTGCATACAATACCAAACCTAGAGTCACACATTCTGTGTCAATCTAGGTCCCTGGCAGAAGACAATGCCAAACCTAGAGTCACACATTCTGTGTCAATCTATGTCCCTGCATACAATACCAAACCTAGAGTCACACATTCTGTGTCAATCTACGTCCCTGCAGACAATGCCAAGCTATAAGTACAAAATACTCTGGTTCAATTAGATAGAATACATCATAATGTTTGTGTATGATTATAATTACATATACCAAACTCTCTTTACATGTAAAAAAATGACATAGTAGAATACTGATCCAACAAAAACACTTTATGACAAGTAATGACAAACATTGTGAACATCTTCACACAGGTAAATCTTATATCCAAGCTTTGCTGCCAAACTGGTCTACATCTCTTCTTTTTTTACAAGTAGTTAGACTAGTTTTGTTCTAATTGCTTCATATAAATACATGTTAATGTTTCAGCACTAAACAAATCCACATCCTTTCTTCATTAATATGAAGTTTTTTTACTATTTTTGTGCTACGCCATCAATTTGAAACTCTTTCTCCCTTTATCTCCGCCCTCTCTCTCGCTATCTTTCTCTCATTTACTCTCCACTCTCCCAGCCTTTCTCTCTTTTTCCCCCTCTCTCATCTGAAGGTTAGAGTACAATGGAACCAAGTATAGACGTGTGTGTTACTCAATTAGATTGGCTGATCCCTGGGCTGTTAGGGCCTTAACCTACTCGCTTGAAACAGTGGACCAGTGAAAATAGATTTGAGCTTGTGATATTTTATTATGTACAAAGATATGTATCAAACTGCCTAATAGGGCTGTCACGATACGCCAGGAGCATATCAGGGTATATTGCGATGCGCTAGAAGCGTACCACCATACATACCATGATATATTGCTTTACAAACCAAAGACATGGCTGCATAATATTTCAGTCTTAAAGAACTTATGCAATATACAAGTATACCCTTATGTAGTGACAGCTAGCCTTACTGCCTAATCTCTTGGCAGACATGGCCATAACCCATTAGCCCAAAACCTGAGACTAGTAAAAATTGAATTTAAAGTTGGTGACAATTACTGATTTCATATAGTGCTTGTGAAAATCTAAGTCAATGACAGTCACAATTGGAACATCTTAACCATTCATTGAAGCAAAAGTAGTTCAAACGTGCTGTCTAAATATGTCCAAGGTAAATCATAGTGAATGGCCGAGAGTTCCGAATGTTGTAGTCAAACCATCAATGTTTAGCTACCCAGACTGAACAGTATTCAAAAGAGTTGACTGAACTTTGATAATGTTGCTTCTCTAAACAACAATGATAAAATTATACAACCCTATTTTTTTCTATGATTCATACATTTATATCTATTATCTACATTCTATCAGAGAATCAAATCTCTGGCTGAGAATAGAAAAAAATGCTCATTGAATTCATGGATAAAAAGTTTATCATTTTTTACACAGCAAAATCTTCTTGAAGATGAAATAAATGAGTTATCTGAAGATTATTACCAAAAATACATGTGTGTATACGGATAGGGACAATGAAGGAGGAGAAAGTCATGTTTCAGACTGTGTAAACAAGTTGTGATACAATTAAAAGTTCAAGTGCAGTTTAAAGTCTGCTTCCATCTACTGAGGGTTGAATGAAACACTATTGTTACTCCATTAGAAAAAGAAGTGAGTTACAATAGTGTTTCATTCAGTGCTCGGTCATGTTCAGCCAACTTTTTGAATTCTTCGATAATCCCTGATCATTGAAATCACCTAGAGACAGGTGATTCCTCTCAGTACCCATTAATACCTACATGATGTAGAACAACTGTAGGTAAATTTCTTGCTCAAGGATATAAGCAGATCCCTAGAGGAAATTATAATGCAATAATATTCTATTTTCAAGGGTTTGGGTAAGGTATGACACATGCCATAGGGTTTCACAATATATTGGTTTAAGGGTGCAACACTAGTCAAGACCTCTGAAGGTCATCTCACAAAAGGTTGTACAGCAAGTTCCGCCTCTGTATATTGTACCGAGACTATAAAAGTAAAGCTAATACGTTGTTTATTTTCATTTATCTTTTCTTCACCTTCTTAGAACTACAAACATTAACCAAGATTACCAATAAACTAAGTTATACAATTTTGGGGAGTTTTCTAAGATTTCCAAGAAATAACTAGAGAGGATACCAGGAATAACTTCGACTCAGGATTCTTGTTATATATTGTATATATAAATTAATTGATTAAAATACTATGTCTATGTAGATTGTATATATTAACATGAAAACAACAAAATTCCAAACATTGATAATGAGAATACAGGTTAAATACACACATGGAAAACTTTCTCTTTTAGAAAGGTTCTTTTTCTTTTTGTAGAACTTTGGTAATATTATTGCAAGTAATACGTTGTCCTCATGGGATGAAAGTTCTTCATTAATAAACATGTCAACAGTTTTTCAATGGCCCCAACAAAGCCCAGATAACAAGAAACTACTGTTTTTGCTATCTGCTGATATGTTGTCTAACCAAGTGTGCCGTTATTTGCACCTCTCAAGTAAATTATATGAAACAGAAAACATGCGTTTTTTAGTAAAAATTGTGACCCTTTAAACAAACCATATCAGTGGCCCTTTAAACAAGTGCTATCAGTGGCCCTTTATACAAGTGCTGTCAGTGGCCCTTTATACAAGTGCTATCAGTGGCCCTTTATACAAGTGCTATCAGTGGCCTTTTAAACAAGTGACATCAATAGCCCTTTTAACAAGTCATATCAGTGGTCATTACACAAGCCATATCAGTGACCTTTTAAACAAGTGATAACAGTGGCCTTTGTATAAGTGCTATCAGTGGCCCTTTAAACAAGTGACATCAATAGCCCTTTAAACAAGCCATATCAGTGGCCCTTTATACAAGTGCTATCAGTGGCCGTTAAAAAACCCATATCAGTGGCCCTTTAAACAAGTGATAACAGTGGCCCTTTATATCAGTGGCCCTTTAAACAAGTGATAACAGTGGCCCTTTATATAAGTGCTAACAATGGCCCTTTATATAAGTGCTTTCAGTGGCCCTTTAAACAAAAGACATCAATAGCCCTTTAAACAAGCCATATCAGTGGCCCTTTAAACAAGCCATATCAGTGGCCCTTTAAACAAGCAATATCATGTAACCATATTAGTCAGTGACATTTTCAATCAGTCCAGAAAACATGAAATAGAATTATCAGATATTGGAAAGCAAGATCACTAGTCTAGTGATTAAAAAATGTGATAGTGAACAGCTGTGACCATCTAGAGCAACTTCTACAATAAAATATTCAATGGAAACATTTTCCTTCCAACAAAACTTCCCAAACCTACAGTATTTAAATGTTACGGTGGCTGCAATCAAATACTGATAATATCTTTTATCAGTGAGGATGTGAGCAATATAATAACACAACATATTAGTGCATACACATAACTTGCACACACTTAACATGCATAATTTACATGTCCTTCACGCCAGTGTAATAATACATCACTTACCGTAAATTCTCTATAATACGCTCCACTGGGGACTGGGGCTGTTACATTTTCCAAAGAGGGGCATTATTAAGAGTAACAGAATATGGTGAAACTGCAACACAATTTTTTTTCTAAAAAAAGAGTGTTTATTAGAAGAGGGTTTTAACTGAGGAGGGGGTTTATTAGAGGAGGGTTTTAACTGAGGAGGGGGTTTATTAGAGGACAATTGCAGTTTACCGGTACGTTAAATAATCCGCGAATTTGTAGCGTTTATTAGTAACTAAGCCTGGCATATCATTAAAGCTAACAATCAATGAAAATGCAGGATTTCATGTTATATCAGGGGCTACTGCCCACGAACCCTGTTTTTTATGTTTTAAACGAGAAAAAAGAAACGGCAGTGCATCTGCTCTGACTGGTTAGGCATGCGCAGAAGTGGTAAACAAACTCGTACTGGTAAACTGCAATCTAGCCGGGGTTTTTAACTGAGGAGGGGGTTTATTAGTTGAGGGGCATTTAATTGAGGGAGGTTATTAGGGATGGGGTGTTTAATTGAGAAGATATGGTATAACATATGACAGGTAGAAAACAAGTATTCTGAGTCATGTATTGTTACAGTATGACAATAGACCCCCAACTAGGGACAAAACATATCTTGCAAGTCTTGTTGCCATGGTAATAGTTAAAACAATAAATCTTCTATAAACATATAGTGCCATGCATAATTATCATTACACTTCTGTAAATGTTTGATTAGTTTTTAAATTTTTAACCAATATTTAAGAAATTCAAAACATATTTTAAATATAGGTGGATACATGTCTAACAATAATAATTATTACAATTAGAGGGTTATCCACAAGACTGTAGTAACTTGCTCTTTAACGCAATGCACTTACTACAGTCTAGCTGGCAACCCTCGAATTGTATTAAGTATCATAACTCCAATTTCAAATTTTGCACTCAATTATTACTATCCCAAAGAATACATCTGAAATAGAATTTAATTTTATGAATGAAAATCTAGATTTTCTACTAGTGTAACAGTAATTTTGGGAAGCATTGTACAGGCATTTTCAATTTCACTCTATACTTTTTTATTGAATAAATACATAGCTGTTACAATTTACCCCCTTGTTTATAAAATATAACTGTTTGTTTGGGTTTAATGGCGCATCTACACAAAAAAGTTATATCACGCCAAAAAAAACAACTTAACACTCAAATTATTATTTTGTCGAGGACAAACAAACTCAGAAGAATGCAAAGGGAGCAGGCTAAATTTTCCAAATACTAAAATTGATCTCTTAAATCATTCAAAAACAAGTCATTCAACAACTGTTTTGTTATTTCTTAAATCTAACTTATAAATTTGTAGATTTTTTCCCCTTATACAAATACAAATCATATAGAAAAATGAAAGAATTGATCATGTCAGTTTAGATACAGTATCATATAGGATTCCAGATAATTATTGAATGCATTCAATAAATCAACTACAAGGTTGATATGACAGATATATTACTGTCAATGACTCTTGGTGATGATTACTATTGGCTGATTATTGGCTTTGTTTTCTACCATGCTATCTTCTTATACTCGCTCTATGCTGAGAACCGAGGAGAGAGGAGAAAGGGAAGAAAAAAACAACAATAAATGTTTGTATCTGTTTAATCCATTTACTTTATCCATACAGGTCAAAAGTCATAAATATAATCAACTAGTGGGTTAAAACATTACTGATATAGATTATTGCTATTTTACACATTAGTAGGTTTGGTGTTAATACATCAGAAATTTTTGTTGTTTTCACTTAAATAAGATTTTAGCTAAAACATCCTCTAGTCAGGCTGACTAGCTTGAGTCAGTAGCACCCAAGTCTTCTAATCGAGGGATCCTTCCATTCCTGCGTGGTGGAATAATTCTTTAACGACGCAATTAAAAGTCCCACCTACCGTGTGAGAGAGAGAATAGGGTTCCTCTTAAACCAAGAGCAAACTTTTTTCATTCTCTTAATTTACATAATCTTGACTGTTATCATTATTTTGAACTTATTCTACGTTCTAACTTGAATTAAATAACCAACAACAACATATACATTTATTAATTTAATGTACCGTATTTTGACGTATAAAATACGCACTTTTTTTCCTCCAAATCTGACTTCATTTTTTTGATGCGTGTTTTATCCGTAAACAACGAAAAATCACCGAATCATAGACGAAAAATCTTCAAAATTTGCAAATGGTGTATTATTAAAAAGGGAAGTAATTCTGTAAAACCCGGACTAAAAACGGGTTAATGATTAAAACTAGCGATCGCGCTATTTGATCTGCCGATGTTTCTTTCATTGTAACGTTGTGAATGTTGTTTGTTAATAAATTTTAATTCATAAGTTAAATTATTAATAATTGCTTTCCATGTTTGTTGTTAATTTGTGTTTGTTTGTATAAATTTATGGGGTAAAAAGGTTTATGTTTAATCAAGCAATAACTCAATTTTACTTCCCAAGTGTCATATTATATGATGTGTGAAAAACAATCAGCGAACAAAAGGATTAAATTTTTTAATATACAAACTTGACATATGTCAATTGTTATTATGAAAGCATTGCAAGTTGGCAGTTAATTAATGCATAGAAGGTCAGACTATGACGGATAATTGCACCTTGTTAGACAGTTTTAGTAAACTTAATTGTCGTCAATAAAAGGTATGTCAATTTGAGATGCTCTCATTATCAAACAATTGCCAAACAGTTTATTGTACTAACATTTTTTAAATTTATAAATATCAATAAACGATCTCATAATAAATATGCATATAATTCAATTCTAATATGTGATTTAACAAAAGTTTAACAATTAATTCAATGTGTGTCTGCTCTTCGTATCTTTGAACTTAGTAACGGCGTATCGGCTTCTTTGATGTTTTACCGTCAACCTTAATTATATAGTGACGGTCGATGTCGTTGTAAATTATTGAGACCTGTTGGTCGGTTTTAAGTAAAAAGAAAAATAAAGATTAGTGTATAAAAATATACATTTTTGGAAAGACGATTAAATTATAGATTCATTGATAACAATTTTATTACTGCGATTTTAAGTTTAAAAAAATACAAGTTAAAGACATGCTTGTAAAAAAATTATGCACTGTTAATAAATGAATTTAACTGAAAAAAATCAATGCGACTTTATTTGATAAGGTCATAGAATAAAATGGGTTAAAACACAGATTAAAATTGAATTATATGCCCAAATTTACAAGATTTTTATGGATATATATAAATATAAACAATGTTAGTACACTGAACTGTTTGACTATGTTTGGCAATTGTTTGATAATGAGAACATCTAAAATTGACTTACCTTATATTGATTATAATTTTAAATTACCAATCACTTATAGATAAATGATTGTTTGGTTGATAGGCCGTAACACAGTAATTTTAAGTGTGTTTCAAGACAGAGTATGAGTTTGCGATCTATGAAACTTTCGATTTGTCGAAAAATCGGCCGAAATTTTTCCTTACGACTTTACCGAAAAATCGTCAAAAAATTTTTTCTTCAGATTTTTAGTCAATTTTTTTTTGGTGCGTATTATACACGAATGCGTATTTTATACGTCAAAATACGGTATATAGATTACTACCTTTTCAGAATATTGCCTTATATCAGGATATACAATTACCAAGCACCAACCAATTAACTATAACATCACGTTGATTAGCAGGAAAATATCAATTAACTTAAAATACATGTAAGATTCAAACATAAAATTATCAAATAGGCAAAAACATTTCCTAAAAATTTAGTACTTAAAGGATACCATAAACAAATCGTGGGTTTAGTGCAAAACGGACATAACTCACTCTTTTCTTATATTGAAATACGACCGTTTTGCACTAAACCCTCGAAATGTTTCCAAAATATATTTGTAACATATTTGTTCCTAAGAACCAAAAATGTGAAGTTCATACATGTATATGAATATTTTATAATCTAACACTGATACAGGCAATATTTGTATCAACACTGGGAATACTATTTTTACACCGTACCAGAATTAATGTACAGTTCTGAACAATTTGTATCAAATAAATATAACATCCTCTAGGCATTTAACATGATCAATAAATTAATAATACTAGGTAAAATAATACAGGTGAATGTACAGATAAATTACATCATTTGCACGAGGCATCACAACTGCAGAAATATCATAAAAGTTGGATACAACTCACCGGTACCAATAAAATGATACGGCATTTAAAACCATACTGTTACCAAACCAAAGGGCAATGCAGTTCACTCTAATCAAAGAATCAATCAAATGCATAGTTATCTGTTTGCCACACTCACTCAAGTAACCTTGAGCTTTGTCTACACTTTCTCTTGCAACCTTGACCTTTGCCACACTTTCTCTTGTAACCTCCACCTTTTCCAAACTCACTCTTGTTACCTTGACCTTTGCCACTTTATACTCCTGAAACATAGACCCTTGCAGCACTTTCTCTTGTAACCTCCACCTTTTCCACACTCACTCTTGGTACCTTGACCTTTGCCACTTTATACTCCTGAAACATAGACCCTTGCAGCACTTTCTCTTGTAACCTCCACCTTTTCCACACTCACTCTTGTTACCTTGACCTTTGCCACTTTATACTCCTGAAACATAGACCCTTGCAGCACTTTCTCTTGTAACCTCCACCTTTTCCACACTCACTCTTGGTACCTTGACCTTTGCCACTTTATACTCCTGAAACATAGACCCTTGCAGCACTTTCTCTTGTAACCTCCACCTTTTCCACACTCACTCTTGGTACCTTGACCTTTGCCACTTTATACTCCTGAAACATAGACCCTTGCAGCACTTTCTCTTGTAACCTCCACCTTTTCCACACTCACTCTTGGTACCTTGACCTTTGCCACACTCACTCTTGGTACCTTGACCTTTGCCCACACTCACTCTTATAACCCTGAATTTGAAATTTTCACACAACCAAATTCATGTGACAAAAAGACAAAGCATCAATTATTAATGTACAAAGATATACTCAAACCAAACCATTAAAACCAGTTTCCGATCCTGAAAATGCCAAAGTGCCAGTAAAAGTTCATACAAAGATCAGAAACCTTGTGTTATAGAACAATTCCAGTAGTATAATGTTGAAGGTTAAAAGACCAATAAACAAAACCATTTAACAGATAATTCTTTAGTACCTAAACATTGAAGAATGATAGCAAGGTAAACAATGTAGCAAGCCATTATAATACCAGTAAGTGATAATATAAGTAGAAAATATACAGTTAAATCTCTACTATCAGAATTTGGACTGGGCTAGACATAAGTAGGTTGTCTGGTTGGGACAACCAGCTATATATTTTATTGCATGAACCAAATGTTTACTAGCTGTAACAAGCTCCCAAACTCAGATATAGGTCATTGGGGCAATCGGATGTCTTGTAATGTCAAGCCCTGATCAGATCAAATTTAAGATAAGATATCAGATTGTGCCACTCTTCTATTGACAAATTTTGAATTATCATCTTTAAAATCATCCGAAATCTATAAGTATTGGATTTTCTTTATTGCTTTACCATGAAATGTGGTGAAACTCAAAATAATAATACTCAGGAGCTCAGTAATTTACATTTTCACTCATGGCTATGCCACTCTTCAAAATGTTTCTTTGAGCTCACTCAGTGAAATAAAAAACAATCTTATACCAAAATCAACGAATATCATTTATACTTGAATTATTTTTTCGTACCGAACAAATTCAAATAATCGAGATTCAGCTGTAAATGAAAATAGACAAACCAGCTTTACAAAACACAAAACATCATTACGACACAAAAGCCTATCATAAACACCATTAAATGTCTAACAATCATTGATTTATGTACACGGTTAAACTTTTTATTACACTAAATGAAGTTCCCCTAGGTTTATCTTACAATATAATATAGCAGGAGAAAATTTCCTTAGTCTGTAAAACCATGGCAATGAATTATTTCAATAATATTATATGTAGTTTTTTTGTAATACCAACAAGGAAAATGTATGTAAAACAATGGTAATGATTTATCCCATATTTTATACACATAAAAACCTTTTTTGCGATTATCAGCAAAATTTACGATCAATTATTTCCTAAAATAATATTTTCAAAAATAAAATGTCATTGTAAATTCATTCATAGAACATTATATTATCATAAATACAAATCTTTTTTTTAGAAGTCACTGATTAAGCAGTTTATCACTGAAAGAAAGCTATCTTTCTGTTCATATAAAAATGACATTACTTTGACTGGTTTAATCTTTTTTGTACAATGCCATGGAATATGTAATATAGAAATAGGCATTTAATTAGGGACTTTAGTCAGTTATCTTTCCCTGATAAAATCTGAAGCAATTCAATTGGTAAGAAGGTCCTTACAGTTGGAATCCTTGGGTTTTATCATTGAATTCCTAAGTAAGAATATCAAAATATTTCATCTAATATCTTTCTTGTTAATTTAGTTAATAGTAGAAGTGATAAAATTTAGACAGTTACTTGACCCTTAGCTTGAATTTCAAATAAATTAAATAATTTACAAAAAAGTTATTTAAGATTAATTTTGGCAAATTGACATTGAAGAGTAAGGGTAAAATCCGAGTAATCCAACTAATTGGACCCACCTATTTGAAGAGTATACAAGGGGAAATAAATGACTGAGGTCACATATTAAATGAGAAGTTTAAGTTTTAAAACACACGGCTTTGATTGTAACCATTATGTAACATCTACATGGAACTCTTGCCATGACTTCAGCATATATATTAGCATATTCAATACCAGTGCCACACTCGGCCAAATTTGAGCCACATGTTTAAGTGAGATGAAACTTGGGTATACACTTGGGAATCTTACGGTGAAATGTTTTTACAATTTAATATAAATACAACAAAAAAGGATTTACAACTAAAATCAGTTGCAAGACCTTTGATATTAACTACCCTGGAGATTCAAACAGCCCTAATTAACAACAAGTACCAAAAATGTACCAAACCTTAAACTTAATCTCACTGAGGTTGTTATCAATTGATATCCATGAACAGGGATTATTAAACAGATATTGAGTATTTAAATCAGAGGGGTTAATGTATGTGCCACTAACAGTTAAATAAAATTTAACAATACTTCTGTAAAATACATCACACAACATCAGTCTATATACAAATATCACCAAATAATGTTATTTACTCCTGAGTAAAGGAAAGGAGTTCTTCTAATCAAACCCAGACTTTAGTGCCAGGAACCACAACCTTGTTCTATTCTATTCATGGATTTCCTCACATCTGCTGACCACATCTGCTGACCACACACTGACCAGTAATCAACATAACATAGAAGGTAAATAAACCAAACAAATATTCATTTATTTAAACAATATTAACACTATCAGCTGATTATCTGATCAAATATACAAACATAATATAAATATAAATATAAGGATATATAGACAGAATATGGGAGAGAACTTATTGCATGATTAGCGCATAACGGTCTTAACTCGGTCTTTCCTTATATTGAGTTACGAACATTTTGAGCTAAACCTGCGAATTATATAATACCCAGAAACTCCTTTAATATTACATTGGTTTTCTGTTTTTATAGGGACCTTTATAACAATAATGAGACATATGAGGTGGACAGCTCACCTAACCTAGATTTCTTGGACATTTCTAAAGACCAGTGGTGCTTTTCACAAAAATTCTTAGGAAAAAATCTTCGTAAGTCAGTTTCATATAATTAGCACTTCAAAGTCAGACGGATAATAAGCATAACTATATGATATTCAAAAGGTATACACAATTCTACACAATTTGTATAATATTTAGAATTGATAAGCCAAAAAATGAGCGTATTATTAACGTTTCTTGCTTTTGACTTACAAAGATTTTTTTTGTAAGAATTTTTGTGAAAAGCACCACAGTAACTCCCGCACCCTTCCAAAAGGCCAAAAACTTCTCTAAAAACCTTAGCAATGAAAATTGACTTTGTTCCTGGAATGCTTAACAACTTGACTCTGAACTATGATTCAGTCAAGGCAGAAAACACACTTTTAAACACAAACATGATGCAGGCTTAACACAAAACAGTCGTAGCACAATTTAAGCAAAGAGTGAGATACAACCTTTTTTCGATAAGCCCACTATGCGAATCTGTAACAGTTACATAAGAATGTCCAATGACGTCTACATCAACTTTTGATCCTATAGTATTTTATACATACATCATTGAACCAATACATCAATATAAATGTAACTTTTAATCAAACATGACAACTTGTTTCAATGGATAAAAACAATTGAAAAGTCAACAGACAGTGATGTAAACATTGCCACATGTACACCTTTTGTATATCTTTATACATATTTTCCCATACATATGTAACAGGTTGGGCCGGCATGCTTGCATCAACTGGTTTTAACAGCAACAAGTCTGCTTCCATTTACAACTTTTTACAATAACCCCTGATCATTATACCTTCAAGCAGGTGACTCTAATATTACCCATATATACCTAGGGGGAGTGGAACATAAGTAAGTAAATTTCTTGCTCAAGGAAATGAGCAGTGCCCCACATAAAAGTTTGAGCCCAAAACCTCTCCATTGATCCCTAAGAGCCTTCACACCACTGCTCTTGTTTGCTTGCAAACAAAATAACAAGTCTGCAAGACAACTCCAATCTTAGGTGTCCAGTGACACAATTATATAACCTTTTCTTCCTTTTTTAGAAGAGTACCCAGACAATCAACTGAT
Organism: Mactra quadrangularis; assembly: GCA_025267735.1. Classification (NCBI taxonomy): domain Eukaryota; kingdom Metazoa; phylum Mollusca; class Bivalvia; order Venerida; family Mactridae; genus Mactra; species Mactra quadrangularis. Next base: position 27,552,654 of record CM046302.1, read on the forward strand.
AAGGTCTGACAATAAACAACTTGTGTTGATTTACTGTATTAATCAGTTAGTTTAGACCAATAATTGTATTCATAGTGGAAAGTTGAAACTAACTTAGACAGCATAATATTTATTCAGACAATTTATTGAGTGTATAAATGGCAGCATGTAGTTTGTCTTTAACATTGGTGCTAAAATTTCACAAAAATTCTTACAAAAAAATCTTCGTAAGTCAGTTTCATATAATTAGCATTTCAAAGCCAGACGGATTATAAGCATGATTATGATATAATATTGAAAATGTTATAATACAATATTCTACACAATTCCATAATATTTGGAATTGATAAGCCAAAAAATGAATGTGTTATTAATGTTTCTTGCTTTTGACTTACAAAGATTTGTTTCATAAGAAATTTTGTGAAAAGCACCTCTGGACCATGAGACAGTTATGTAAAGAAAGTGTGACCTGCTGATTTAAATACTCACTACACACAATTGACTAAGTTTTGTACTTGACAACAGTTATGCTTCAAGGTAGACAAAACCAAAATAGCAGCCTCTGAATGAACAAGTAAATCTGTGAGCTAATGCTCACTAGTGATACCCCCCCAAAAATCTAAAAATATGCGACAAACAGGAAGTAGATTAGCAAGGAGCATGAAATCGCTTTACACCACATAGGACTATGGGATGAAGCAATATGCAAAGTATTAGGCTGCTGCATGTTATAGTTGCTGAGAAAACTGCGACGGAAATTTTGTAACAGACGGACGGACGCACCTGTACATTATTTCTAAAACAGTATTGTTTAGATAAAATTTCTAAGACAAAATTTTCCTATAAATAAATTTCACCAAACATGGTTACAAACAAGCCCATAAGGAAAACGAACTGGTATGCACAAATATCCTTATAGAAAATTATGGTAGAAAAAACAAATTATATAGACGTATAAAAACAAGAGAACAGTGAATATTCCCCAGTTTACAATACCTATCATAAAACCTAGGCACATTATAATTCTGGTCTTATGCATTATTGAACATTTCGCAAGGCACCAATAAAACAATGTAACTCAATACAGTCAGTGTAATTCTTATGCAAGGTGATCTATAATTCAGTGAATATCCCAACAATACACTTCAAAACCCAATTATTGAATATCAACGTCCCAGAATTACTTAGATACAAACTGTACCAAGGACAATGTCACTGCTACTGCATGGAGTAGCACAAATTTACTGATAGGTCATCCCTAGGGCTGCGTTTCTTTCCAGTAAGTTGCGATATGATGTAAGTCCTGATAAAGTTAAGCTGCAATACACTCATACTTCTACGAAAGTAAAAAAATTGAATGAGAAGTATTTGTGTTTAAATGCTTGCTCTTAATTCAAAAACCAGCAAAAAAATAAAATGAATAAAATAGCATAAATAGGGAGACTACGATTATGAATTTTAAGTGTTTTCAAGGAAAGGTATTGCAAGCTTAGTTCTGAAACAAGAAATGTTATGTGGAAACCACATTAGAGCCGGATTTAAAAACTTTAAAGCAAAAATTTCAAAGGGAAATAATACATAATAAAGCCAGATAGAGTTGCGGTTATTTTCTTATTCTGTTCATTACATAGTATGTTATCATTTTATACTATGAAGTTACGCAAAGATCTGACAATAAATGGCAGAAATTTATGCTAAATTTAAAACTTCAACACAATTGTTAATGACACTGTACACCCGCCCAACTGACAGCCCATGTTTTGCCAAACTTTTAGCCAAATTTTTTCATTGAAAAATCCGGCTAAAAATGGTACAGAGTTTCAGGTTTTAGCATGGCCCAAATTTGTAAAAGTAGTTTCCCTTAAATAAGTTAATATCGCAAATAATATCACAATTTTAATATTGTTACATTTTTGTTCCTAAACAGTAGGACATAACGCATGATATTTTGCATTACAGATTCATAATATTTTAACTTCACGATGTAGCTCTAGTCAGGGCAAAATTGATACAATACCTTCTTTCCTCAGTCAGTCAGAAAGACAGGAAAAAAATATTCAGTTCATGTATTGGACTTTTTAATAGAAAGCAAATTTTTACCATTAGACCTAATGACAAGCAATCATACTCCTCCGTTTCTATAAAACCAATATCCATGTAAGGCTACATTCATTCTAAACAAATAAAAAAATACAACAGAACAAAAATCCAATCTATAAACTACAGAATTAACTTTCAGTCTGACCTTAAATCTACAATCAATGAAAAAATTTCAACAAACAGTAACAAGTCTGTAAACTTTAAAACATTTACCTTAATATCTTGTATTTGGAGTTTTTTAATGAACAAGAAAATACAGAGAAAAGTCAAACGCTTAAGTTATGAATACATTAAATAATTTATTATACAAGGTAAATTATACAAGCAAGGCTCACAGCTAACTACAGTGCCCTCCAAAAGTTTGGAGACAAAGAAAATTTACTAAAATACTTGAATTTCAATAGTTGTTTTTGCAGAGTTATTTTTTTACATATTTAGTATGATTACTGATAAAATGAGCAAACAAACTTCATGAATACATAACAATTATCAGATTCTGACAAACAAAAGCCTCCAAAACCATTATCAATGTAAATATTTTCCATAGCTTAACTTTTAAGCTACTTTTGTAGTTTTAGTGTTTTGTTCTGATCAAAATGTAAGATTTCATTCAACTGTCAGTAACACATGCATTAAACCAAGCCGATTTAAATATTCAATACAGTATATCTGTACTCGTAATCAATTTAAATCAGCAGGGTTAATGTATGCACCACTGTTAGTGGTGAATAAAACAAAACAAAAAAAAACTATAAAAAGAACGATAAAAAAAGCAAAACTAAAAAACAGTTATCAAAGTTTCATTAAAATCTATATAGTACAGCTGCCAGCCTACAAAGTGAAAAATGTCTCCCAACTTTTGGTTGGTACTGTATAATATAAAGATACATAATCTAAACTATAGATCTATGAGACTATTATCAATATAATACCTGTAAATCCAGTTTTCACAGGCAAGTAGAGTCACTCTGTTATTCTATATTTCACATAGACTCGTCTCTCTCTCTATATATCTGCCTCTCTCTCTCACTCTGTACTATTTTGTACAATAGGACATATCCCATACAATGGATAACCAGTTCAGAGTACTGTACTATATATCTAATGCTGCATGCAACTTGAATTGAAGCTTGAAGCTTCTACTATCATTTTGTAGGGGAAAAATAATTAAGGGGGAATAAGAGAAAGCTAGGTTTTACGGTTGAAAATCAAGCAGCTTCACTTCAGAGCCTGTGTTTTTTAGGAGGATATTTTCTCTCAGTACTACTCATAGCATTTTGAGAGAAGTCTTGGTAAAAAAAAAATCTGGATCAGTTAAAGTTTGGTGCTTTTATTACAAAAGTGTGAATTAATTCTTTAATTTTGTCTCCAGCGAAAAATTATGTGTTCTTTTTTTTAAAATTTCTTTATTTAGATCTGAATTGAAAAAAACAGTTTTTAAAAATAAAAACACACAGCAGTGGGACAAAATTCTAGTCCAATATTGAAAATTACTTGAAAGGGAGAATTGCATAGTTGAGTTACATAAAGGCAGATATTGGTGTTTTAGCTTTCAATTTTATACGTAGGAAAGAGTATAACACAAAATTGGTGGATTTAATATTTTTTTAAATATTTAAAAGGATTAACTCATAGACTTACAGGATATAGGACATTATTTCCACGGTTACCAGAGATATCATTTTCTTCACCATGAGGTATGTATTATAGAAATATATATTCATTGTGTAATACATTTATATTTGTAATGTAAAATACAGTAAAGTTCCGTTACAGAGGTTACCTTGCTTATGGCAAAGTCATTCGATTTTTGATGATTTTTAGGTCTCAAATGCTTAATTTGAGAATAAAAAGGTCCTAATATTAAAACATTTGCTATCAGGGCCTGTGATTTTGATGATCCTAATGGTTCTTATATTAAAGGACCATTGATTTTTGAAGGTCCCAATAGCGGAACTCTACTGTATATACTAAAATACAAGATTGGAATCAAATAGGTCTATCTCTGAATACAGTCAACCTGACACAGACAAGGTTTTAGATAAAAGGGGCATAAACTAGGGGAAAGAATTTATAAAATGGAAGATTAATATACCAAATATGGAAAAGGTTAAAACTAGATACAATAATATATTAATCATCATAATTATAGCTATGTTAAAATTGACCAGAGACAAAAAATACCATTTTCAATATCATTTGCATACATAAAATTAGTTATAATAAAGTAGTGTAGTTACCAAAGCTTCTAATCAATGTATAAATCTGTCTCGGGATCATTAGCACAAAATATAACAACTTCACAATTTTTATTACAAGTTTTTAAAAAGAAGAGGAGAAGAGGGAGGGACTAAACCTACCTTCTTCCCCTCCCATCACCAGCTAAATCAGTCATAAAATTAATACACATATCCTAGACAAATCTCGTATTATAATAGATATTTGAATGGTTTTTGTAAAAGTATAAAATCAAAGTGAAGACAGATGAATGTTGGCTGCTAACTACTAGTTTATAATTACATTAAAGTGTTTCCTATTAGTTGCTAAAATTGTTACTGAAAATAGTTACAAGAAAATCAGTTGTAGGTATAAGTGTAGGTCAGTGCAAAACTAGTCTACATCCTTCTATTTTACATGTAGTTACACTAATTTTTGCACTGATCCATTGACTTGAATTCTATAATTATTTTCATTGGGTTTAATGCAGAATCGATAAATTTTTTAGCTATTTTCATAGTGGCAGGCTCCCCTAACCTAGCTTTCCTGGACTTTAGTCCATAACAACTACTCACCTACCCTTCCACACAAAGACAGCTTCTCCATACACCTTATTAATGAAGGGAACTCAACAATATTGCCAAATGGAAGGGTTAGGCTTGGGTGAGGCTGAGACTAACAAGTCAGTGAAAAATTACATATTTCCTATAGCCAGGCTAGTTGACAATTTTCCCCTTTCAGTCTTCACCTTAACCCACTAGCCCAAAGCCCGGGGCTAGTAAAAACTGATTCGGGCTAGTGAAAATTACTTATCTTATATAGTCAGGCTAGTTGATAAATCGAGCTAGTGCTTGATAAGATTTAAGGCAATTACTGCCCTATACAAAAAACCATAATAAATCAGGCTAGTGCTCATGTAAATTTAAGTTGATGACAGCTTATGTATAGTAGTACATGTAATTAATTAGTGTAATGTTTGAGACAAGTTAGTCCTAAGTAGTGATTAAAACAATAGTCAATATCTACTGTTCTAGATGTCCTATAACAAGTATTGACAAGTAGTAGCCTCTATTGTAGATAATATTGATCTATTTTATTCAACTGCCAGAGGCGCATTTCCTAAACCTCGCTGATTTAAATACTCACTTCAGTATTTCTGTACTTACTATTGATAATTGATAATTTAAATAAGTGGGGATTAGCTACAGAATTTTTGTACTTAAAATCAATAACTGAGTATTTTAATCAGTGGGGTTAATGCATGCGCCACTGACACATTCTGGGACAGTCAAACAGTAAGTTGTACCTCGGTGTTGGGGATAGTGTTTCAAACTGTTTGGTCGAGGTGGAGGGAATAGTGTTATTGAACTGTTGCCCGAGACCGTTTCCCAAACAACAAATGGAATAATTGTATACTAATATGTATACTGTATGTTCTATAACAAGCATAGACAAGCAGTATTGTCGATAGTATATACTGTTTGCACAACACAGTGTCTGAAAAGGCATTATGTACATACACTATAGACAAGTACCAACAAGTAACCAATTATTTTAACATTGTGTTGACCAATGGTCCAAGACATTACTGGACATAATAAATCATTTCATTGAAAGACTGGAAATACTTTGGCCAATTATAATCAAGTTTCTCTATAAAATTGACAATGATTAATGCAATATCATGCAATTTTTGATGATTAGTGAATCCTAAATGCTTAATTTGAGAAAAAATGTTCATACATTAAAAACCAGTGGTGCTAATAAATTTCACAAAAAATTCTTACGAAAAAAATCTTCGTAAGTCAGTTTCACATAATTAGCACTTCAAAGTCAGACAGATAATAAGCATAACTATGATATGATATTCAAAAGGTATACACAATTCTACATAATTTGTATAATATTTAGAATTGATAAGCCAAAAAATGAGCGAATTATTTATGTTTCTTGCTTTTGACTTACGATGATTTTTTTGATTTTTTTCGTAAGAATTTTTGTGACAAGCACCACAGTTCTGTTCTACAATAAATATGCAATATATAATGACCATCAATATTGATACAGTACAATAAAACATATACTATATCAGGCTAATGCTTAGTTGAAAATTGATGGTGATAACAGAAAAGTTTACTTGCACTTGACAAGTCAAAAAGCAATGCATTTCTGACAATTTGAACTTTACTAAGTCAAAAAGCAGACAAATTATAACAAGAGAATAGACAGAAAAAATCAATTAAAATAGCAATCAACATCTCACATCCTTCAATTAACAGACTGTAAATAATCCAGTTAAGTTTGTTTACATAGACCATCTACATCATTGCAAAAAAATGAGATTTTTGACGATTATTAAGTCCCAAATGCTTATTTGAAAAAAAATAAAGTTCTGCTATATAGACCACCTTGGTTATTTCAACACATTGCAATTTTGAAAGTTATGATAATTTTTAAGTCTTAAATGCTAAATTTGAAGAGAATAAGGGGCACATATTATCAAACATATTAGCACTGATTGTTATCTTATAAATTTCTATATTGTATTGTTAAATTATCGTAAGATTTTTGATAATATGATGCCATGGTCCCTACCCGTATATTAAGACAATTAAGAAATTCAGACCATCAATTTTTGATGGTTTCTATAGTGGAACATTACAGTGTAAATATTAAGACTGGAATCCTACATGCAGGGGTAAAATATACATGTAGACAAGTAATATCAACAACCTAAGACAGCTGTGTGAAGATGTGTGAAGTCAGACTGATGTATGTAATACATAGCGTTAATACTCTCAGAAAAAGAGGTAGGTAATCAAATCTTGACATTATTTCCTTCAAGGTACAGTAAAGTTCCGTTTTCAAGAACACCTTGGTAATTGTGAAATCATGCAAATTTTGTACTGGCCCCATGGTTCCAGCTTTTGGTTAATGAGACGTTTCCTGTTTTCTCCTGCTTTGTCTGTTTAAAGAATAGAAAAAAGTAATCAAGTCAATGTATTGGAGTTCTTAAAACAGTTAAGTTCTGCTTAAAAGACAACCTTGGTTATTAAAAAAACATGTAATATTTGAATATTTTTAGTCTGAAATGTTTTATTTGATAAGAAAAATGTCCCAATATTGCGACCTCTCCTCTATTAAGACCATCAATTTTAACGGTGCTAATATTGAAACTTTACTGTATAAAAATGCTAGTATAAATAATGAATTATATATAACTATCTGTACTAATGTCCTGTAAATAGAAATCATCTATTAAGAAATATTAAATAAGTAGAAAAATTGAAAGGTTTCATTGAAGTAGGGTTGAAATATAACATTATATAAGGTATAACAGTAATCATGAACAATAAAGTACATGGTTGTATAAAATGTAATCAAAATATCATTTTTCTACAATGACATCCATACAGTTAAGCCTACAGACAAAAAGATTAACAAAACATCTGTTACGAGATTCAGAGCTTTGTTCATTTTGTTTTATATCTTATCCAATACAACTGTGTGTTACATACTATCCATACTAACTATTGATACTTGTACAAGAAAAAAATATAATATTGGCCAAAAGGTGGCGCCACTGGGGCATTTGGTTCGAAAGTCATAAGAGGATTGTCTAAATATAGTTCAGTTTTGTACACTATGAACTTAAAAACATAGACAGATAATGAATTGAACCACTGGCATTGTTAAAATTTGTTAAAACTGTCAGTGGTACATACATGAACCCTGCTGATTTAAATACAGAGATCTATAAAACAGGGGTTGGTTGTTTGAGTCCAGGGTAAAATTACACATCTTTGTGGATTCACTCATGAAACAACATTTTTAATGGCCATTCTCCTTTCTTCTTCTGCATCAAGTAGCCCCCGGCAGTATTCAGGCACTGGCAATGGAAAGAACTAAGCTCCAATTCTGGGACTACGGAAAAATTCACTGGCAATGAACTGAGTGCTTAAGCAGGAAGCCAGGGAAAAATTGATTCTGGCCAGTGAAAATTATTTATTTCATATATGTATGTACTAGCTACTTGATAACTTTGCCCTTCACTATAATAACAAAATAAATTGAGATAAGTGCTCCAGAAAATTTGAGGTGAAAATTGTACAACTATCAAATACCTAGATAAACAGTAAACAGAGTGCATACAGTGATTCTATCTTACAATCAACTTCAAACCTGTTCTTATACAATATTTATAAAAAAGTGTAAGCTCGCTTATTTTAAAAGCTCTGGAAAACATGGTAGGAACTCCGACACTAATTGATATTTCAAACATTGAGACTTTTCACCTTCCAGGACTTATACTAAGCAGATGTTACCGGCTGGTTTGTAAATTATTATAACACATAATCAATATCATATTATATTAAATATAATATGTAATAATATTACAATATCAATTTTTACACTCAAAAAGATAAGCATTGATAATCGTAACAGTTTGTTTTTTGCAGTTGTTTTGAGGTGTGGGGGTAAGGGTGGAGTTTAATGTCATGTCAACACAAACAAGTCATTTTATGGCAGCCGGCTCACCTAAATGATTTTCTTGGATCAAAACTTTCCACAAGGCTAAAAAATTCTCTATTTACCTTATTAATGAATGACAATCAAAATCATAGTGAACTTTTCATGGAAACTTAGGTCTATAAACAGCTCAGGTGGATTTTGAACCAGCAACCCCTGATACTAGATTCCAAATTCTGTATGTAACCTACAGCACAATGAATCCAGATTCATTAAAAGTTATCCAGTATTAAAGATAACTATTAAGAATATAATATTAAGATATGAAGAAAATTGTATTATGAGCCATCAACTTTCTTATTTACATAGCTGGTTCAACTCCCAAATTCTGTTTCTCTCAGTCACCTATCATTTACCTTTATAAACCCTAATAAGCTAACTAGTGCAATAATTCCCAATTTAGGTATATTTGGGAACTTAACAGTATTTAACTTGAGAGAAGGTATTTCTAACCAATGGCAGCAGGGAATCAGACCCAGGCAGTTGGGAATCATACCTTAGGGACCATCAGATTTGAAATATTGAGAATCAAGCAGTACACTAGGTCATGTGCAAAAAAAATTGTGCAGTGGATTCAAAGTAAAAAAAATTCTACTCAAAAGCTTACTTTTAGTGGGCATTTTTGGACATGTAACAGTTATTATATGCACTATTTGATTTTTTTCTAATAAAAATATTTTACTACACAAAAACTTTTATCTGAAATATGGACGTGAACGCGGAGGCTAGGGCGAGTTATCACTAAGGAGAGCTCTCCATTTACTTCGTCAAGTCGAGCTAACAATTAATAATATTATTATTATTAACTATTATTATAGTTTGTTAACATTTTGAAGATCTTGTGACTATAACCCTGAGCTAGAGACATGAAGGAAACATGAAATCTAGGACAATAAATATAGGTCATTACTTATTTAAAGAACCGTAACTCTCGTATGTATTGTTTAAATGAATTATTCTATTTCATGACTATAGAAACAGAATAATTGAGTACTATAGACTTTGAACAAGTTTAGCAATCCCTTAGAGACCTTATTTATTTGATAGAAAGTTTACCATACATAGTAACTATATTGTATAAAAGCAACACAATTGGGAGACAAAAATTTACTAGATTTTTAGTTCTCTAAACAGTAGTTTTAGTCAACTTTCAGTTTTTTTTAAGACTCTTCAGATTATAAGAGTCCAAAAATTGTCTTATACATGTATCTTCTACATGAGTTCCATTAATATGCAGATTTTTAGCATTTTTCAACATTTCGAAGTTGCAAACATGCACTATTTGTACATTTCTGTTTAAACAAAATTCTGTTTGTTTCTAACTGTTTTTCAAAAGTTTGAAGTTCATGCAAGCTTATATAAAAGATTTCTGTTAAAAGAAATTTAGTTTATTATTAACAGAAACTACGTTCTATTTTGATAGGTCATCACAAAGCTAGTTTACATCCTCCTATATGTAGTTTAGACTAGTTTTGCAATGTTTGAAAATGTTGATCACCGATTGAAAAAAACCTCAACTATACTGTTGAACTGAAAATACTAGATTTATTCTGGTCTCTCAAACACGTAAGAATAACCTTGGAATTACATGTTCAATGACAAATCATAAAAGATGAAAAAACAACTTGAAGTCTGTATACAGTAGTAATTGTTTGTAAGATATTTCTAGAACCATGTACATATGTAACAAAATGTACATAGTAGGTGCATATATATATATAGTAAGCTGTAACATATTGCTACAAAAACGGCAGTCTTCCCAGGAATTATTTCAACTTGTTATCAATATAAACAAACACTGCTCAACTACTACTTGTAAAAAATCCATACCAACTTATTGTACTGTTCAATAGGCCAGCAAATATGTAAATATTTGTAAAATATTTTGAATATCGGTTCGCCTTTGTGGACTAATATAATAACTTCTGTAGCTTGGTACATTCATTGGTGTAATTGTTTATATTTCTAACTCTCTAGGGTAGTTTGTAATGTATTGAAAAATTTTCACCTTAATTTAAAGCTTGCAACATTTTATAATACACTTTAAAAAGTAGAAATATGCTTTTCCAATTTTTGATGTCAAAGTTCTTGCCAAGAGAGTTATAGTTCAAGTGCGCGAACCCAAATATAGGTTGTTAGGGGCAATAGTACCAACATTGATGTTAAGCTTTTTCCATTAAGATTTACAAATGATGGGGGTAAAAATTGTAATGGCTGCTTATGCGATAGATATTAAATTATAGATGACATCACATTATATATATATAAATTGAAGACACTCATGTAAACGTCAGATCGTAATATCAATGATAATATAGTTAATATTTTATGTAGAAAACATTCATACTCGCTAAACAATCATTAGTAAACAGTTAAAGAAAAGAGAAAAGATCTGCTAGTATATAATATGTCCCCCAGGTATACACATATATAATCTAGTTATACAGCTATAATACATCTACCATACTGATCAACATGAAAAAACCTTTGCCATACTGTTGAATGTAAAAATGGCAGAAAAGAAATACAGATTGAGAGAGGAGAGAGTAATTGAAATGAGAAGGGAGAGGAAGAGTAAATGAGTGAGTGAATGATTGTTTGTATGTTGGTTTTAACACCATAGCAACACACTGTATAGGTCCATAACGGCAGTCAGTCAACCTACCTTATCCTCCTTGAAAGGCTAAATCTCTGGATTTAGCTGTTAACCAACTACTAAGTGCATACTTTCGTCAGTGACTGACAACTGCCCTACATAATTAAAAGTCATTGGTAGGAGGGAGAATGGCCGTAGAAATAATTTAATAACAAAGCTCCACGAAAGTATGACCCGTCCAGGTATCGAACCCACAACCCCTTGATCAGTAGACTTGTGTGCTACCAACTGAGCTAGAAGTAAGCTAAAATAAAAGATATTGAGAGAGAGGGGGAACAGAGAGACAGACAGAGAATGAGAGAGGGGGGGGGGATAGAAAATCCCATCCCAATGTGGTGCATATTATAAGTGATATACATTTAAGTACCAAACTAGTAATCATTGCCAACATTTCTTTGATGTCATCAAAATAATTATCTATTACCTGACTTGCAAAAACATTAACTGGTTAATCACAAACAATATTTGTATATACAGTTAACAAATGATAAATGTTGGTACCACATAAAGTGCCACAGATATTATACTGTAATATATAGAATGTACTATGGAACATAATGATATACAGTAAAGTTCTTACATGAAGATCACCATAGTTACAGCAAAATCATGCAAATTTTAAAGATTTTAAGTCCCAAATGTTTAATATGAAAAGAAAAAGGTCTCTTCATTTAGACGATCTATTTTGCGGGCTGTAATAGCAGAACTTCAATGTAAAATTAAGTAAAGTTTTGCTATAAAGACAATCTTGGTTACCGCAAATTCTGCAATTTCAATATGTCAATTTTTACTTCCAAATGCCTAATTGAGTAAAGAGGTCCCAATACTAATTAAGACTATTGACTTCAATGTTAAATGTTTTAATACCACAACTTAAAAAAACAAACACCTTAATTATTGTAAAATCATGTGACATTTTACAATATTGAAGTCCTAAATGCTTAATTTGAGAAAACAGTCCCAATATCAAAACCATTCCGCAACTAAGGCCATTGATTTAGATGATCCCAATAGTGGAACATTATGGTACCAGTATGTATTATATAATAAAATCAGGTACACATGTTATATAGAAAATGTCTGTAAAACATTAACTGATTATTGTTGATGACAAGTGGAATATAAAACACTGTATGATACAGATTGTTGGTGTACTATCACACTTCACACTAATAGATGTATAATATACATCACCATAGATACCATATTTACTCTATTAGTTGTCCCAGTACAGACAAGTACATTATATAACACTGTATGATACAGATTGTTGGTGTACTATCACACTTCACACTAATAGATGTATAATATACATCACCATAGATACCATATTTACTCTATTAGTTGTCCCAGTACAGACAAGTACAATATATAACACTGTATGATACAGATTGTTGGTGTACTATCACACTTCACACTAATAGATGTATAATATACATCACTATAGATACCATATTTACTCTACTAGTTGTCCCAGTACAGACAAGTACAATATATAACACTGTATGATACAGATTGTTGGTGTACTATCACACTTCGCACTAATAGATGTATAATATACATCACCATAGATACCATATTTACTCTATTAGTTGTCCCAGTACAGACAAGTGCAATATATAACACTGTATGATACAGATTGTTGGTATACTATCACACTTCGCACTAATAGATGTATAATATACATCACCATAGATACCATATTTACTCTATTAGTTGTCCCAGTACAGACAAGTGCAATATATAACACTGTATGATACAGATTGTTGGTATACTATCACACTTCACACTAAAAGATGTATAATATACATCACCATAGATACCATATTTACTCTATTAGTTGTCCCAGTACAGACAAGTGCAATATATAACACTGTATGATACAGATTGTTGGTATACTATCACACTTCGCACTAATAGATGTATAATATACATCACCATAGATACCATATTTACTCTATTAGTTGTCCCAGTACAGACAAGTACAATATATAACACTGTATGATACAGATTGTTGGTGTACTATCACACTTCACACTAATAGATTTATAGTATATATCATTATAGATACCATATTTACTCTATTAGTTGTTTTAGCAGACAAGTACAATATATAACACTGTATGATACAGATTGTTGGTATACCATCACACTTCACACTAAAAGATGTATAATATACATCATTATAGATACCATATTTACTCTATTAGTTGTCCCTATAGACAAGTACAATATATAACACTGTATGATACAGATTATACCATATTTACTCTATTAGCTGCTCTAGTCATAGCACGGAAATTGTGTCTGATCGGCTGCCACTGAGTCCAAATGTGAAATTTTTTCCCCAATAAACCCTCCAATACATGAAGTTGACATCCTTTTCATGTGTTTATAACAGTCATTGCATTAACACAATAGCCTGAAGCCTATCACAAATGAAAATGATTCTGGGTAGTAAAAAATAGCTTCTTTCATAGAGATGGGCAAGTTGATAAATTTAACTCTATGTCAAAGAATTAATCAGGCTAGGGCTTGAGAAAGTTTAAGGCTTAGTTATAATGACTGTGGTTCCAGTAAATTTTCTTCTAATATCCATATTGTAATATAATTATAGAGCTCATGGGGCATTATTGTACACAACATAAGTAGGACTGTTTTAATTATCCAGTAACATAACACCAATTCATCTTCAAAGATGAAATGCAGAAAAATAGTTAAATTTTATTCAACTTTTATTCAACAGTTAATGGATGTGCTATTGACAGTTGAATGAAATTTAACAATAATAATAGGATAAAAAACTGGAATTTTTCACATAGATTCTAAGATTTTGTTCTATCTCGATAAAAGCTGGTAAAAAATGTTAGTGGGAGTAATATCTTGATTAGAACTTTGATAAGACTAAATCATCAAAGGCTTCAAAAGTATTCAAGTAAGCTCAAATATTCAAATTAGCTATAATATGCAAATTAGCTAATATGCAAATTAGCTATAATATGCAAATTAGCTAATATGCAAATAAGCTAGAATATGCAAATTAGCTTTGTATTGACCTAAATGTTAAAGTGTTTTGTATAGGATTGTATACCGAAGCATGCTTGTGGGTGTATTGTCTACAAACTGGTGCAATCATTTTAGATTCTTGATTAATTCCAACCATGGCAACCAAATGTCATCTTGTGAAAAGATAAACCAGGGAAGTATTGTGGTGCTATAATGTCCTACTTGTTTACATAAGCTGCCATGACCCAGCCCCCAAATACTGAAAAATGAAAAAAGCTTAGCTATAACAATGCTTATAAAAAAACATGTAAGCTGACATCAAGAATATCAACAGTGAAAAAACACCAACCTCACACTTGCCACAACAGGTTCAAGAACTAAAACAATGTGTGCATGTAAAATGGTAAATACGGTATTTATACAAACGTACATATTTACATTAGTTATGTATTGATGTGCACCACTTGATGTCTATACACTATAACCTATATTTTCCTGCAATATTATCACCTAGATACAATGTTATCATCTACAAATGTCTATCTAGCATCTATCTATCCTTCTTGCATTCAGTTCAATGACTGACTTTTTTGGCACCTTTAATTTTCCTACTGCTAACACTATATTACTGGTACCAGTATTGTAATCATGTAATATTAGATTGTCTTTATAGTATATGGTTCAGATGTCGGGAACCGGCTCATCTAGAAAATTTGATTGCCTCTTTTTTTTTGTCTGAAGATTGGATTTTTATGTCCTTTCCGAAAATTAGCTATTTTAGAGAGTAATGACAATGATTATGATATCAAGACATTTTCATGCGTGACATTTATAAGATTTCTGAAGTCCTTCAAATTTAACCTTGCCATCCTTACCCCTGCATAAATGATGATCATGAATTCCATGAACTATTCAAGCCCTTATGAACAGTTCATGAACAGTACTTAAATTGTTCTTGAATAATTTTTGTAGAGGACCTTTATGTGATACCACAAGCCAAATTTGGTAACTGTAGGTTTTATCATTTTTTAAAACAAAGATTTTTAAAGAAATTGTTAATGACAGATACATGCACAGACTACCGTTAGTTACAATAGCTCACCTTGAACATTTAGCATTCAGGTGAGCTAAAATTCTTTATTACCATCATCAAAGGTCATGATATAACAAACTAATCATGACACAGTAGCCTACCCAAGCTATTACAACAATAGTATGTGAGATAACATAGTTTCTAATTATATCTAATGGTCATAATAGAAACATTGACCTATGTTTATATCAATGTATGTTACATAGTGTTTAGTCCTTGATCAAAGCTCCTAACATTACATTACATAGTGGTTACCCCATGATGGGAAAATAATTCAAAGAAAATAATTTCTAGAGCCAGATTTTTATTCTAAATGAGAACAGGTGATTCTTACAGGACAATGACCTGTTTATAATTGACCTTAGACTAATATGATTACTTCTACATTATATAACGCCAAGGCTCGAACTTAACAAAACCTGGACTTACAATTTTTTGCTAGTAGATTTTATTTCAACTCCCAAAATGTAAAAGTCACTCGCATATTAAATCAACATGTATGTAGTGTTATATTTAACTATAGATGGAACTTCCAAGTGCATTTAAGTGGGATAGACAAAGAATATCAGACACGTTTTTACTGTGAATGTTAATAAATACTATCAATCTATCTGGTCGTTTCAATGCTGATTTAAGTCGCATTAGTTTGGACAGAAATATTTTTGCGGCAATTTCAACTTGCGCAATGTTGCGAGTTAAAACTAAAATTACTCGCACTTTTTAAAATCCACTTGCATTTTGTGAGTATGCGAGCTTAAATTTAAGCCCTATATAACACCATGTACAGACAGGAGAGTTCCACTATAAGGGTCATCAAAATTTATGGTCTTAATAGTGGAACCCTCTAACATATAATGGAGGGACCCTTTTCTTCTCAAATTAAGCATCTGGGACTTAATAATTGTTAACAATTGTACAATTTAGCAATAACTAAGGTAGTCTTTATAGCAGAATAGCAAAACTTTACTGTATACTGTAAGGTCAGCAGAGGAAACAAGTCTACATTCTCAACCAAAAATAACAAATATAGATAAAATTGGGGCAACAATATTTGGAATCAAGTAAACTATTCAATGAATAAAAAAAAAATAATTGAAAAAAAAAGAATAAAACGAAATAACTTTCCAAAGAAACTGAATCCTTGCATCTCCAAGACAAAATCAAACCAAAACAAAAACTAAATGAGCAATGAAGTAATATATCACATAAAATACACAACCATTATAAAAATAGTGTAAGTAATTTCACGGCTAGATTCCCACAAACATCTAGTCTATGTACAACAATATCAGAACTGAAACAATCATATATTGTACCTGTTTTCATTATACATCACCGTGGCAACATTTACCATTCTTCGAAAAGTTGTAATAAAAAGATACTATAAATATGCTGAAGTTTGAACTGTTTCTATGATCATAATTTCCATTCTTGCATCAAATTTATAATTCTTAGTTTTATCTTAGAGTAACTAATTAATATACTTGGATTTTAAAACAACAATAAGTTGCAGTTGGCATGTTGTGGTAGCATACTTCATTATGAAAACAGCAATCGACTTTAATTTCAGACTGATACTCTTAAGGGCTCAACATTAATTTTTTAATTACCAACTGGTACTCTTACATAGCTGGAAATTAATTTTTGTACAAGGTTGACCACAGTTGTCAGGAAGTATGTGTTAGGTAAACCCAGAGATATAGCCTTTCAAGTCAGTTGCCCAAGCCCAAATATAGGCTGTCGGGAGCAATAGGACAACCTTTAATTTATTTAGCCCTGAACTCTTCCATGAAAATTCAGTAATGAGGTCCATTTTTCACTATATCGCAAGGGTTAATTATAGTCAGTTGTGGAAGCTTAAGGTTCCATGAAAGCTGGCCAGATGATTTAGCCACAGTACATAACTTTATAAAAAGTAAAGCTTTTTTGTTTTAATATGACTTATACAGGAAATTCATACATTACCAACTTCTGACATCAAAAAGCAACATAACTTTATAAAAAGTAAAGCTTTTTTGTTTTAATATGACTTATACAGGAAATTCATACATTACCAACTTCTGACATCAAAAAGCAATAATTTCTGTCTATGTCAATTTTTTTGGACTTCACCACATTATTACTGTGATATTCTTAACAGTTGACCTAAAATTCCTATTTACCAAATTAACACATACATAGTGACCATAAGTTCAAATTAGTAGAGACATCATTGAGGAGTTAATTAAATCATGATTTGAACTATCTTGTGACATATAACTATAGATCAGTGTAAAACGAGTCTTCTATATTTCTATGTAGATAGACTAGTTCTGGGCCGACTCATTGATATATTACCGAGACATATCACACATTACATAGTATCTAGATTTAGACGTTTTATTATATAACTATAATATATTTTTTTAGAAATTGAGAGGAAGAATAATTTAAGTGTTCAATGTTTCCATCAGTATTTGATTCTTTCTTGCTCTAAGACTCTGGAAGAGACATACCGTGAGTTTAGCGCAAACCGTCGTAACTCAATACATTGTATAAGAAAAGAAGGAGTAGCATCCATTTTGTGCTAAACCCACAATACAAAGGGTAGAATAACTGTAGTCTATAAACAGGTCTTGACTTAATGTCATTTACCGACTGGTTATTTCAGAGTTCATAATATTGACAGGAGACAGACAACCAAAAATTTTGCTGACTGTTGCAAATACATGGGTTGACACAGATATCTTATCATGAGAAAACCTGATTTTTTTAATTGACAATAAATTGAATTTCTCACTTTTTTCTTGACTCTGAATGGATCATAATTATTCAGAACTTGAATTTAGATTTTTTTCTAGCAAAATAAAGTTTGTTTGTACGGGATGCATCCGAGCAGAGTGAAGTTATTTCACATATTATTGCTGAAAAGTATGCAACACAGATCAAATCCTATTGTTCACAGTACACACATTTTCATCACATATATTTTCAGCAAGGATACATCCATTGCTGGAAAAAACCATCAACAAGAGTTCTGAATGAAATCTATTTGTAGCTATGAACAAACTAGTATAACAACTTTCAATGTATGTCCTTCATCATTTTATTTCATGACTTACAGCCATCATTATCAGGTCTATACTAGACAGAATATTTCTAGATGGTGAATGATAAAAAACTACTGATGAAATATTATCAGTAAATCATAATATGATATAGAAAACCATTAACAAATCATACAACACTGTCAGATATCTAAGTCAGAATCATACAACACTGTCAGTGAGGAAAACACTATTGTAACTCCATTTGAAAATATAGGGAGTTACAATAATGTTTTGTTCAGCCCTCAAATTATATATACCATCATATACTGAACATGGGGATCATTTCTGCAATGTCCATTTTTTGAGCATTTTTTTTCAACTAAGTGTAAACATTTCATATGGGCAATCATTGGTATTTTTTATTCAACTTTCTATGGCAAATAAATTAACCCCACTGATTTAAATACTTACAATTGTACTTCTGTACTCATGACTGAATTAAATCAGTGGGTGACACCAAACACTAGCAGAAATAAAGTTTTCACAGAAAGAATCCATTTTTAAACAGTACATAATTATTAAATGAAAGATTAACATTCTATAGACAAGTATCAGAAAAAAACAAATGTTTTCTATGGTAGAATTATAGAACAGTAAGTAAACTTTTTTAACACTGTTAAATACTAGTTTTTACCTCCTCTACAATCAATACTATGTACTTTTCTAAGTACATAATTATAATCTAATTCTGAAAGCACCTGTGACCTAATAAAAAATAGGTTAACTGAAAATTCTAGACTATCATCTTTGAAAGCTTTTACCAAAGTAGAGAAATATTTCATCAGACTCAAGTAACATCTTTTATAAATTTTATTCCATCATCACCTGAGCACCATAGAATCAAATATCTTATGATTATTATATTTTATTGTTTTATTTTTTACTGGGTTTAACACCGTGTCAACACAATTTAGGTCATTTTACGGCATCCAGCGCACATAAACTAGCTTTCCTGGACTCTTGTCTATAACAAGTACTCACTACCCTTCCACAAGGCCAGAAACTTCTCCATATATCTTATGAATGGAGGAAAATTGACAGTATTGTCAAATCATGAGATTCAAAATCCAGGCGTGCTACCAACTGCGCCACTGACTGGTTAAATTTTATTCAACAATGACACTGACCAATCATGACAAATTACCATTGGTGATAAATAATACCTTTATATACTGGTCAACTTAGTGTATAAGTCAGTGGACGCCAAGGGTACTTGACCAATCATTTACGCAACCTTCCATGGTACTCAGGTATTAAAGACCAAGGTGGTCTTTAAAGCAACACTTTACCATACTATGATGTTTCTGTAATGGTCTTGCAGCATAAACACTAAAATCAAACTAACAATACTTTAATTTTTAAGATTGGCTACTAACAGACCTTTATATAGCAGGAGCCGTTTACAGGTGCCTTCCCCTCCTGAAATTTCTTAAAAATCATGCAGTTTAGTTCACCTCGGATATTTTGTTCCCCTATCTATGAAATTGTGATAAAATTTCCCCAAATGTTCTACATAATGCAAGTGCCTCATGCCCCTTCCCCAAATACTGAAAAAAGCCTTGCTACTTAGGCAAATCTTGGCACTGTTCAGAACACACAGCTAAGGCCCCCAACAACAGCACCAAATCAAACACAAAACCAAACCAAACAAGAAATGTTACCTAAGACAAAAACTACAAAAATCTGTCAGTCGGCAAGATGATCAAACAAAAATAACAATGTATTTAAGGATGGGTTGATTTTAGTTTACTTTTACCTATTAAAACAACAGGTGGCAAGATAAATGTACATTAAACTTTACAACAACAACAGCAACAACAACAACAACATGATTTTATGATGTTATTTTATGAAGAGTGGAAACATAAGATAGAGATTGCTAGGAAACAGAAAACTCATATTTTTAGAATGTTCGAAACATAATTATATAATGACTAACGTGAAGAAACATCCCGCAGCAATCAAGGTCAAACTAGAGCATGAAAATAAAACATGTCTGATGATATGATGTGGTTGATATCTATTTATTCCAGTTGATTGCAAAACAGGTTTCTTACGGTAATATAAACACACCATAAATCTAAGGTCTGGTCTTCATGGCAGAAAAAGTAAGGGGAGACAAATTTCATGATTTGGTTCTTGGCCATACATGTAGATTAGAAAAATAACATCTCTTTTGAATGAGTCAAAGAAAAGCACACAAGCAGCTGACTACTTCTCACTTTACGAAGGAAACTCAATATTTAAGTTGATAATTTTCACGTAGGGTGCAATCTGTTTAAAACCCAATTGATAATTTTCCGCTTGTGCACTCGCTTACTTTAATCTAATAAACTCACAGTACAGGTCAAGTTCAGAAATAACAAGTAAATCTGTGAGCTAATGCTCACTAGTGATACCCCCGCAAAAATATAAAAATATGCGACAAACAGGAAGTAGATGAGCAAGGAGCATGAAATCGCATTACACCACATGGGACTATGGGATAAAGCAATATGCAAAGTATTAGGCTGCTGCGTGTTATAGTTGCTGAGAAAACTGCGACGGAAATTTTGTAACAGACGGACAGACGCACGGACAAGGGTAAAACAGTATACCCCCCTCTTCTTCAAAGCGGGGGGTATAATGACACATTTATTATTATCACAGACTTGGTTTACATGTTCAATGTAAAGAATTGGACATAATTCACCAAGAATCATCAAACCACAACCTTTGAGTAAGAGACACAGTCAAATTATCACTCAATTATAACTTGATCCAAAAATAGAAATTACGAAATTTGTAAGCTACTAATAGTGTTTTGTGTATATGAAAGCTAAACATTGATTGGTTGACACAAAGGTCATCTGATTGTGACCCCTTGTGCAATGTTGTAAGATCCTATGACAGTGGTCTATAGGTATATGTTAATGGGGATTGGGAAGGGAAAACCTCCTGCAGCTGGAAATCAAAACCAAGGACCTCAGTATTTGTTAAGTGGCCTCACACTCTAGAGAGTTTTACTGTACTATACAATTGTTCAATAAGTTATATGGCTATATCTAAGCAATAAACCTTAACTAACAAGGAGATTATGAATCCCTTGAGATGTGAAAGGTTTGTAGTTAGACATTGAATATAAAGCCACACAAAAACATATACAAGATTTCTATCAAATAATTAGTAACATCCTAGACCTTATACAAGTTATAAATTCTACTATAACTTATAGTCCCTATCATAATATGGCTAGAATAAGCTTTTGTCAACATTAAGGCTGGGTATATTTAAGCCTGGAGTTTGAGATACAAAACAAGTCTGGATACAGTAGTTATGACTCCATACACAGTGAGAGATCACCTGTCTGAAGATGATTTCAATGATCAGGGGTTATTTTACAAAATAGTACAGTCAGCTGAACAAGTATATGAAAGCTAAACTGGACTTTAACTTGGTAACACTTTCATGAAATGAGATAATTTTGTTTTCTAGTTCTTTCCTTTCATAAATAAATCAGCTACTGTAAATATACTGTAAAATAAATAAAAATAAAAAAATGGAAAAAACTTTGCCATCCAGAAGGTTTGAACACTATGTTAAGACTGCCCTGGCTGTTCCTTTATACTCTTTACTTATGTGGCAAGTAGCACTTTCATGAGATCCTAATAACCAATCTGGTATATGTAAAAATTTCATGACAATACTAATACCCCATACAACAAGAAATTTCCACAAAATCAATGGACTTAATGGGACTTTTTTCTTCTCAAATTAAGCATTTGGGACAAAAATGATAAAAAATCACAAAAAATTGCTACAACCAAGGTGGTATTTATAGCAGAACTTTACTGTACTTCAAAATTGTTACAACTTGCATTAATACCAATTTTGCCTCGATTCCAGAACAGCCCCCCCCCCCTACGGCTCCATATAGATAATATCAGAAAACACAAACCTGGCAATATGTATAACTATACTAAAACAATATCATAACAAACATTTTGTTAGCCAATTCATTCTAATAAAGTTTAGCACAGAAATCAATAAATGCATCCCCACTTAATGTTTCTAGGAGAAAATCCCGCGATTTCATGAATTTTTGAACAGTTAGTAATAACACAAATTTTTTACATCATTATTTTGCCTACAAACTTGGTACTTGGTAGTTTAATAGAAAATTCTTATCCTCATAAAGTAATACTTGACAATGGCAAGTTTACGATGGCAAACTTTTTAGGAGAAAATTGATGCAACGAAAGGTTTTATAAGGAAATGCATAGTGACATTGACAAACATGTGAAAAGAACGAGGAAGCGCTTTAATGTCAACATAAACTATGTGCAGGAACAGGGAAGTATAATCATATAAGGTTTGGGACAAACATTCTGCAACATTAATTTTCACTTTTTTGATAAAGGAAAGGTGGCAGGGCCATTTTTGAGGGGAAGGTAGAATGAAAAATTAAATTTTTAGGGAAATTTTTCCTTGGTTTTCAATACTTCAGATTATATCCAATGACACATAGAAACAATAATAAAGAATTTTTTTTTTCTAATTTAAAATTTTAACTATGGAAGCAATACTCTGAGTTTTTTCTCAAAGACATTGGCAAAAATGAAATAAACAGTATAAAACTTAAAAGACAGGCGAACATTACTTCAGGGAAAAGGGAAAACAAACATACTTTTTGGGGAGGGGAATGGGGTCCAAATTCTGTCCTAAAACGACCCCCAAAAAGCACTTTCTTCATAATAAATTCAAGAATATAACACCTCTATTAAAAACATTATACCAAAGGTCCTAAAATGGTCATAAAAAGGCAATAACTACAACAGGACCTTAAGGGTCATAAAAAGGCAATAACTATAGTAGAGGTCCTTATATGGCCATAAAGGGCCATACATTTCCATAAACTACTCACCAATATGTTCAAAACATCACACTTACAGCTCAATAAAGTTTGACAAGTAGAAGAGTTTCATTGAAATCAAACCTGGAGAGCATTCATTAAATTAGAAAAAATATTTTCTGACATGTGACCCACTAGCCCAAAGCCCAGGACAAGTTAACATTGTTTTGGGCTAGAGCAAAATTACTAAATTCATACAGTGCTATGTGATTAACTTGCCTTTCACTACACAACAAAAACAATCAGGCTTGCTCGCAAGAAAAGTAAAGATGAGGGGCTAGTGCAAAGTAAAGTAAAGGCAATGACTGCAGTGACCTAGTTTATGACCCTAAGTCAGCTGATCAGTGAGTAAGACTCATTAAGCATTTTTCTCTGAACTAATTGACATTCACACACTTACATTGACATTTTCAGGTGAATAAAACTTTGTAAATAAAACATAGACAAATAACTTAATGTTTTAAAGTTAAAATATAAGGACAGGTGTATGCAATTAATAGAACACTAGGAGCTATTTACAATTATATTACATCCACACTTAAATACCAGCTTTTCTTCTAAATAACATTTTATAATTAACAGAATACTATCTGAATATATGGTTCTCAATTACTTAGACTGGAGGTAGTGAAGATGTAATTAATTAAAGATCAATAGTTAATCCATCCTATTAATGAATTACATCATCAAAGATTTTACGTTTAATTACATAAGTTAGAACATATATATTTATTTCAGTTTGTATATTTTTGTAATTTGAAACAACCTTGAGACATTTGCTTGTACTATTTAAGTATGTTATTGCTTGTCTCTGCATCCTGATGTCAATATTAGGCATTGTAACCAAAATAAGACAATTGTTTTGTTCATTTCATGTACAAAACCAGTCATCACCTTAATCAACTAGCTTGAAGCCTAGAACTAGTGAAAATTAACTAAAGCTAATAAAAATGATCAATTTCAGGAAAAGCAAATTTCAGAAATACACAAATTTAAGAAAAGGGCAAATTTAAGAAATGGGCAAATTTCAGAAATAGTGAATATGAGAAATAGATAAAAATCAGAAACAAGCAAATTTTAGAAATAAGCAAATATCAAAAAATAGAAAGCAAATTTCAGAAATAGGCAAATTTCAGAAACAAGGAAATTTCAGAAATAAGTGAATCAAAAAATAATACAACCCACAATACAAAGTTATCAAAATATACCATGATACAAAGTGTAATAAAATTCAAATATAACATTGTAACAAAGTAAGAAAGAATGCTGACAAATTTATAGTAATATACTAATAGAAATAATAGTGTGTTCTGACAACAATGATTTATGTTGGTGTGAACACCAATATATCATAGCAAACAACATTATATTAACGATATTAATAACATACTAGGGATATAGTGTAATATTCTATCAACATAGTAACTATATAACAACATTGCTACAAACTCTACTTTCTGTTTTCTGGCACTCATGTATATAACAGTATTAACACTACTAACAATGTATGGGTATACTTTTTCATATATAGATACAGTCTTATCAGTTGTTGCTTTACATTTGACAATTTTTTAAGTCCCAAATACTTATTGCCAGAAGTAAAATGTCCCTATATTTAGACTGGTCCGCCATTTGAGACCATCAAATGTGTGGGTCCTGATAGCAGAACTTTACCATAATATACACTGAAGTTCCACTTAAAGAATTGTCGTTATTGTAAAATATGTGATTTTTTCCTATATATAAGTCCCAATGACTTGGTCGTAGAGATGAAAGCAGTGTGGGATGGTGGGGGGGGGGGTTACTAATATAGGTCTGGAAAAGGGGCCAATAAAGAGGACTCTATAATCTGGTAAAAATTGACATTAAAAATTTAAATATATCAATATTCCACATTCTATGAACTCAGGGATATGAAAAAGCAACCCCGGTGATTAACTATCATTTAAACAGCTTGTTCTAGAATGATTCTAATAATGTTATAGTTGCCAAACATCAATTTTTGGCTGACCCAATCAGAATCTGGTTATCATGGGCAAATGGTAAAATTCTCAGACGACTTATAACAGACAAACCTTCGGTTTATTCAGAAAAACATGAAAATCTTAACTGAAGCATGGTAAAGTTTGAAATGTTTGATTGTAACAATTTTATAAAAACTTTGTAATCTGGTACTGAGATGCCAGCCAGCAGTAAGAAAGATAGTTCAATGTTCTATACACAGGTGACTGTATATAATGTATGATATCATAACTATAAACTACATACACATTTATCAAATACAGTTCAGTTCTGTTCTGTTCTATTATACCATACCAGTAATCACCTTGTATTTACATCAGAAGCTTGTACTATCAAGTGTCTTAGGACCAATATTTGTTGCAAATCTTTTCTATCATATAGTGAAATCATTGACATCATGAGATTTTTGAAAATATGCTGTCAAGGTTTTTTTACCTTTAAAATTTGTTTATATGACAGAAATATGGTAAATGGGTTAATTAATGCATAAGCAGGTATTAAAATGTTTAGTACCCAAGCCATTTAACCCCTGATAATAATGGTTGAACTGCAATGGAAGTAAGTAAAAATAAAATTGAAAAAGATTAACCGATTCTAATCCATATCAAGAAAACTATTCATCGATTTCATCTTTTTCAATTTTGACAGCCCTATCATTTATTTTATAATATGATGACATAGTAAGCAGGCCTCTTTTGTACAGCATTTAGTTATGACATATAGTAAGCTGCCTGGTTTTTTATAGTATTTAATTATGGTGCTGTATAGTATTAAATTATAGTGCTGTATAGTATTTACTTATGGTGCTGTATAGTATTTAATTATGGTGCTGTATAGTATTTAATTATGGTGCTGTATAGTATCTAATTATGGTGCTGTATAGTATTTAATTATGACATAGTAAGTGGACATGTTTTTGTATAGCATTCAGTTATGATGTAGTTAGTCTGTTTGGTATAGTATTTAATTATGACATAATAAGGGCACTGTCTGAAGATTGCTACAGTCACTTGTGGTATTATATGATAATAGTAATAGATAACGACCAGATATAATATTGTAGAATATTTGGATTACGTCAAATGTAGTAGAAAACATACAGTAAAGATAGTAGAATACTGTGTGTTCTATAGAGAAAGATTATAGTGATTAAATAACTCAATGGTATTATTATAAAACTTGAATGGAAAACAAACAACATAGTAACTATAGAATCCTAAAAACATTGATGTTGAGATATGTATTTGGAAGACTGAAATTCATTTTTTGTCCATTTTTCCCTTTTTAAACAATGCACTAGCTCATGTAGTATTTTATACACTGTACAGTTAAAAGTCCCACTAGCCAGATATACTATCTTTATTCACTGTACGGTAAAAGACAGAATTATCAAAAAGCCTGTCCATAATGAAATAAGTAAATTTCACAAACCTAAATGAATTTCCACTCGCCCTGGGCTTTGGGTTAGTGTTTTTTTTTTAAAGAAAAGTCAGGTGTTTTATTTTGTTGCCATAGCAATGAAAATATAGCAAAATATAGAAATAGTACCCAAAAGCAAGTTTTAAACATAAATATTGAATCAGCTAAAATCTTCAACTAAGAAAATACGCCCGTATGAATGTATATCACACTTTCAATGACTAATTCAATACATCACAAAATGAGACACACAATGCTCGTCAAACAACAATTATAAAAGTCTACATGATTCTTGATTCTAGCAGGTCTTTAAACTAAAATATCAGACCAACCTATAACAAAATCAACATGAGTTGGAGTATATGCCTGAAATATGAGCGGTCACAAAAAATACATCCCATAGGGACCTTTACCTTTGAGCTACAGACCTGGAAACATTTAGCAAACATTGTCTCAATGTGGAGACAATTTGTGACAAGTCATTTGAAAAGTTTTTTATCAGTAGCAAACTTATGGTCCAGACACGAAATTACTTACATACAGACATATGGACGGACAATACAGACCATTATCATAATACAACTCTTTGAGTGCCTAAAAGTGTAAGTAAGCAGTTTCCTGACCCATCATTTCTAGAGTGGGTCGATAGGATTAATATATTTTTTTCAAGCAGTAATTCAAATTTGATGACTCAATTCTAAGCATTATAGGGCTGATCACCTTATGTACAATTATATTGATATATACTCAGCACAGCAATTTTTTTCTTCTGAATTCGCCAT
Source organism: Mactra quadrangularis (assembly GCA_025267735.1). Classification (NCBI taxonomy): domain Eukaryota; kingdom Metazoa; phylum Mollusca; class Bivalvia; order Venerida; family Mactridae; genus Mactra; species Mactra quadrangularis. The sequence goes on from CM046302.1 coordinate 27,580,438, forward strand.
TTCACATTAGTATGAGTAATGGCAATTCAGTGGGTCAGACTGAAAACATCAAACAAACACTTATTTAATTATGGCCACATCCACAAAATTCAGGATTATCATTTAACAAAACTATGTAACAAGTAGTAGCAATTCAGTGGGTATGACTGGAAACGGCAAACAAACTTATTTTAAGGCTGGCCTCATCATTCAGTAGAAGTCAGTCTACTGTTTAGTAGAGAAAGGTGATCATCTTGTTTTGACATTTAAGTATATACATAAGTCTTCATTGTAATACATAAGGGAAATATATGAGGTGTTAGTAGACAGGGAGATATAGGGTTGTTAGTAAATTATTCACAGGTATTATAGCTTTGTTAAGGTTAAGTTTTAATTTCCCATACATGTACATAGAACAATAACTGAAAGACAGGGATTCATCAGAATTGGTACATAGTTCATATAGGTCAACCTAAGTATTGGTGAATTTCATTCAACTGTCAGTGGTGCATACATTAACCCCACTGATTTAAATAATCATCATTTGATCAATAAGCCCTGTACATGACTATGGTTATCTATCATTATTGATTATGATTATAGAATTACTATACAGGGTATTTAAATCAGTAGCGTTAATGTATGTGCTACTGACAGTTGAATAAAATTTAATAATTTTTTACTAAAACATAATTTTTACTAAAAAGCTTACTCTGTTATTAAAAGCTTGTTTCTGTGACACAAAGAGACAATGGCTGATATGGACTAATGGATACCTTCTCCCCCCCCTGGCACAAATATAAGTAATACACTTAAATAAATGAATCATATCTGAAGGAACAACCACCTTGGGGACTTATGATGTTTCTTTGATTTTCATTTTATGGGGATAAACCAAACAATCTTCAAGCTATAATTACGTACAATAATATAATCAACAAGAACAAAAGCCGACTCTTGACTAAGTAGAAACAACTTTCGATTAAGTCTTGACTTAGTAGAAAGGTACAAACAATATTTTACCAATCCTTGTGTTAATAATATAACAATTGTAGGAATAATTAACCTCTCTTCAAGAGATATTTAATGAGATCTAAGAATGTTCTATGTATACTGCATGGAAAAAGAAAGTAGACAAAAACATTTTTTTATATATTTATTTCATGTTGTTTTAAAGCGCATGGACACTTATTGGTCAAATAGCAAGCATATAACACAAATGCTGGGAACATTTAAGTAACTACAATACAAATGCTAAAATTCTTAGTGTAAAAAAGTAATAGGCACCAAAATACAATAAAAACAATGATTTTTAATGAAAGGCAATGATATTCTTTTTAGACAATAAAATTCTATACAATTAATGACAGTCTATGAAAATATGATATTCCATATAGGTGAAGATGCTATTTTAAGGCAATCACATTCAATGCAGGCTACAAATTTCAATTACTGTGATATTCCATCTTGACTATAATGTTACACATCAGAAATGTCATTCATTATTGTTGTTTAACATGAGAAATGTCATTCTATTTAGATCAAATGTAGATGATATCATTTAATCATTTTAATGTACAAAATAATATTCAAAGATTGGAATGACATTCAATGTAGGCACTAGCATTCAATAGAGACAATGACATTCAACAGCAGTCTCCAGCTTTATCTACTAGCCAGGAGCCCCAGGGCAAGCCTGAAACTCGATTCAGGCAACTGGAGAATTTTATCACAATTATTAGAATTGAAAGTAGTGCCTACCATATTTTGTAGTGAAGTATATTCCAGTTAACACTTGAATGAAGATATTATAATTGTTTCTCCTATCTTTTCTCTCGTCTTTGACTTGAGGTATTTCTACGATGTATATATAACAATTAGGTCTTTATATACAATATAACTTGGCTTATAATGACATCTTATAGAACTCTGTATGAGTCATCCGATATAACTACAAAATCATTTAGTTTTTTCAAGATTAATCAAGCATTATAGTTTACTTATGTTCCAGTTTGCAAAATTCAGGATCTATAGTCATCTAAATTTGCTGTTTTAAGAAATTATGATTCTACTAGGTCTTAGGATAAAATAGGTCACATTTCTTGTTAAATTGTATTCAACTGTCAGTGGTGCATACATTAAACCCCCGCTTCCCCTGATTTAAATACTCAATATTAGTTGGATAATTCCCATGTATAAATATGGGTATCTATTTTTATTGATAATGATTACAGAACTATTTTAACGATTATTTAAACTAGTGGGGTTACACCACTGACAGTTAAATAAAATTTAACAATACAAATTCAAATCAAACATTTATCAAAACAGACTGATTTTTTTTTTTCAATGAACAACGTTCATTATAACTTTAAAAAAAAAATATGATAGAATGTTGTTTTAAAAATGGAAATCCAGACAAAATTATTAACATGACGTAATGAATAAAATATAATGTTTTGTAATTATTTATCACAACTTTCAAACATATTGATGATTGTAAATTGGCATCAGGGGACTCCACAGTCATGGTAGATGTGCCTTAATGTATCAGTACTCCACACTCCACAGTCATGGTAGATGTGCCTTAATGTATCAGTACTCCACACTCCACAGTCATGGTAGATGTGCCTTAATGTATCAGTATCATTGAGCAAATTTGCATACAACAAACACACAACTTCCGACAAGCTGAGCACTATGACTCCTGATGATAGTTTAACCTTGAAAATACATTTAAAGTCACATGGAATGTTTGTAATTTACAGTAAATGTAGTAAAACAAATCAATACTCTATATAAACTATAATCTCATTGTATTATAATATAGAAATATCTATAACTTACAAAATATTTATGGATATCTAATAATTATGGTAGGGCAGTTGGGAGTTCTCCAGAATGTTCTAGACATTTAAGGTCGTCTAATTGCACCTGTCAACCTAATGGCTATATTTGGGTTCGAACTTCGGGCAACTTGTTAATATTGTTAAACATTAGGGCAAGTGAAATATATAGCTGGTTGCCCAGCCCAGCAATGTACTTTAACAAATAGTGTCGAGCCCTGTGTGGCTAAATTCTTAGAAACCAGAACTTAATTAGTTTGTATATAAGTTTTAATAAGCACATTCCTGTTAAATAGTAGAACCTACATTGATAATTTATTTAAACAAACCATAGAAATATTGAAAAAAAAGTGTGTTAATATCTAACTTTGTTAGCATGTCATTTTTTCATGAATTATTCCAACATAAAATATGATTTAGAAATACTATAATCAATATTAGAAATTAAAACATCAATACTCGGTAGTTTTATTTCGTTGTGTGCAGAATAACTGGGGTTCTTATTGTATTAAATTCTATATCAATGGGTCGCCGCAAAACTGGTCTATGTTCTTTCTTTATTTACATGTAGTTAAGACTAGTTTTGCTCTAGGCCATTTTTATGCAACTATAGTGTATTGACCACAATTATTTGTTTATTTATACAGTTCTACAGTAAGTTTTATTTTCTGCGAACAATGACTTTTATATCATTCAAGAATACATTTTTCACAATAATTTTTTTACAATAAATTTTGTTCTGCTGCTGACTGAGGTATTGAAAAATTATAATATTTGTGATCCAATATGTAGCTTCTTAAGTCAATATTATAGTATGGCAGTGTTTTCCAATGTTGTGCATTTGCACCATTTGCTCATGGAAAATTGAACTAGTACGTGTGAAATCATATAAGAGTGTCAAGGGGTGTTTTCATGCCCAGTTTCATTCAAGTCTGAGATTTAAACATAATCAGATATTTAAAAAAAGTAAAATGACTGGAACAAAGTATTCATCAATAGTATAATAATAATCATCATTACATCACATATTGATTCATCATCATCATCATCTCCACAATCATTACTTGAATTGTCATCATCATCATCATCATCAATAGTTATTGAATCATCATCATTAATTGTATCATCATCATCATAGTCATCATCAGTATCAATAGTTATTGAATCCTCATCATTAATTGAATCATCATCGTCAACAATGTTTCTATCATTATCATTATTATTATCACTATTACCATCAGTAATGTTTGGGTTTAAGGGTACATCAACACAGAAAGGCCATACCGCATCAGTAATGTAATTGTACGGGAGGGTGGAGAGTAAATCTATTAGTACTTTGGTCATATTTAGATCATTCTTTGACAAGGAAACTGATAACGATTTTAATAAATTCTTACCAGCATCATACAACATGTGCTAAAATAATATTTGATTCAATTGTTTTAATCTATTATCATTTTTCTAGTGTCATCATGTCATTAGAGTCAAGCTCCATATATTCCAAAAAAAATTGACATAATTATGTTTTATCAAAAAACTTTACTACCTTACAGTAGTCAATTTTTACTGTATAAAAGAAACAGACTAAGTCATAAAGTGAACTGTCATTTCAGTCAATCAGTCATGTATATGCCATACCCCCCAACCTCCCTAGCCCTTGTATTAATATAGAGAGGAGGTGCAAACTTGGTTTGTCCGTAAGTAGACACAATCATACTCAAAGCAAATTACTCATTTCATACTTCATATGATTGAGCTATTTGATAATTTTGCCCTATTTTATATAACATAATAAAATGGGCTAGTACTAGAGAAAATTTATGATGATGACTGGTATGGTACAAAAATGTATCTCTAGAACTTCCAAATGTTTTCCTCATCGAACATTGTTAACTTTCAGCTTTTCATGTTACCAATTAAACTACTTCAAAAACTTTAATTCCAGTGAAAGTTTCAGACTCAGTATGAAACTTTTTTTGTATGAAAAGAAAGAAAATCAATGAAAGTAATAACATCATGTCTGGTTTTTCTTGTGTTAAAGGTTAAAATGATCATACTACAAGATTTGCAGCACATGAAATAGTCCAAGGACATGCAATCATTGTATGCAAGACATTGCCGAAACCAAAAACCAGTCATTGCTTTATTGTTTTTAACGCACTAGCCCAATTTTTTAGTGATACAGTGAAGGGGTAAAATTTAATTACAACAATATAAAATAAGTAACTTTCATTAGTTCAAATAAATTTATATTAGTCTTGGTCTCCGGCCTAGTGGTTTAAGGATGACCCAAAAAAAACCAATCAAAATAACAACGGTTGTAGAGAGACTAGGGCTCTTCTTCAGTAACAATAGTCTTTAAACTGGGCTAGATATTTCATGTATTAAAAACTATCTGTATCAGTTTCATTGGCCTTAAAATTGAGCCAGAAAGTTGGTGAAACAAAAAAACAAGAACAATCAAAATAACAATGGCATAAAAATGTTCCATGACAGATTTAACTCCCTTTGTTTCACAACAAACACCAGTGCACCTGGTTACCAGGTTAGAAACACATACAAAACAAACTGTACTAAGCTAATCACAAAAACAACTGGCTAAGATGGCAGCATTTTCAACACTATTCAGGTAGCTTCATAGAAATGTGCCAATTTAACAGCAGGTATGATCAAGAACCTAGTACAATCATTGTATACTCTTTACGTCTACAAAATATAAACCAGGCATTCCCATCATATAATATACAATATCTTCACATATCACATCATTACTGACTAAATATTAAGTACAACTGACAAAATAGGCTTAGTTCATTATTATCTCAAATTAAAAACCAATTATATTCATGCGTACTGATGGGTTGAAAATGATTGTGATTGAAATATGGCAGAAAACTACAAAATTGTCATATAAAAATCTGACATGATGAACAACTTTGATTCTATTTTTTTATTTGTTCATGAAATGCTTGGTTGTTTTGAAAGTAGTCTAACATTTAAGAGTTCATAGCTAGAATGAAGTCTAGTAATTGATTTTAAAGAGTTGAAAGAAGAATAAGTATATGAGAAGAGAAAAGTAGAGGGGAAATGAGGATGAAGGGAAAAGGGATAGTGTGAGGGGAATTAAAGGAATACAAAGTTAAGTTTAAAAATTTTCAGGAGTGGTTTAAAGTCTGCATTCATATACATGTTCAGTTGACTTTATAATTTTGTAAGATAACCCAATATCATTGAACTCATCTTCAGGCAGGTGATCCCTCACAGTACCCATTTACACTTGGATGGAGCAAGAGGGATTGAAGGAAATGTTTGGTTTAAAGTCTGCATTCATATACATGTTCAGCTGACTTTACAATTATTGTACAATAACCCCTGATCATTGAAATCACATTCACAAACGGATGGAATTAAGAGATAGAGGGGAATCAAGAAAGTAAGGGTTGAGAACATTTGGAAGAGGTAAAAAATGGATGATAGAAGGATAAATTACTTGACAAACTTATTATGTAAATAAAAAGTCTACAAAAAGTGTCTCTGAATAGTATAAGGTACAATAGCTCTGAAACCTTTTGAAAAACACATATATAAATTATAAATAAACTTCAATAATATGAACTAAATTTCTACATAAATAGCATGCTAGTTATTGTAGAGTTCAAGTCCAAAATTATTCCTTCTGAGTTTATATCTCGAAAGTATAAGCAAATTCTTCACAGCAGTGATGATTGCCACATTAAGGAGAAAAGGTTGCAGGAGTCTTTTTTTAGATGGGAAAAAGTAGCAATAAAATTAAATTGGAGGATAAATATTTTGTCTAAGTATAAATTCTGTCATCTTGTAAAAAAATACTTTTGAAGCAATCTCCAACTGAGAAATCACTATGATGTTATAAAAATGCAAAATATGCATTCAATTGTACACATTTTATAAGACAGGAAAATTTTGTAGCTGAAAAGGAGAAAAAATACATACATTTTTAAGGTCAATGGGGCCAAGATTACATTTTTAAGGTCAATGGGGCCAAGATTCAACCCTAAAGTGACTGGAGAAAAACACTGCATAGTATACAAGTACTTAATACATTACTGTTATTGTGAAATAGTGTTGGTTTTTTCTGATAATAATGAAGACAGACACTATATTCTTTGAAGTTAACAGAAATAAGCTTTGTGATGAGATCTATTTTTGTATTGTTAATAATAAGAAAAAAGACAGAAATAAGAATTTGTTACCTTTTGTAGATGAACAATGACCCTTCGATAGATGTTGTCTCCTGAAAAAGACAAATATAGAATGTCAAAGTATGATAGGCTATAATCAGAACAGTAGATTAACGCTACGCAGCTGCTTATACCACAGTAATTTAAGAATCTAAGAAAAACCATTTATATAAATGTAGAGCAGCTTTAATCAATCATTGCTGTAAATTTTCTCAAGCTATAGCCTGGTTTATTATGTTATCTAGCAACAGCAATAGCCTTAATTTTTCTCCAGCTTTAGCCTGATTTATTGTAATAAAGTAAAAGGAAAATTATCAACCAGTCTGAATGTCATAAATTATGTAATAAGTAATTTTCACTTGACCAAATTGCTACTGACAATCAAAACTATTTCAAACATAAAATTATTTAAAATTGCTGTTAAAAACTATCTGATGGATAACACTTTGTAAACTGCGATGGCTCCTGACTAATGTGATAACCTATACATTTTATCAGTATTAGTGTATGTATTTTAATTATGATAATTCTCAATTTTTACTAAATTCTAAAATATTAATCATTTAACTTTTATACTTTATCTTTCATGTCTCTCTATGTCAAACAGTGCACTAGTCTTGAAACACAATGGAAATAAGGGTTTCCCTTTTTTATGTTATCCAGGTTATTGGTGTACTTTGACATAGATCTTTGCTTTTTATGATTGATCATATTTATTGTTTTAATCATGTTTGATGTAATGTTTTCTGTATATTGTACCCTATGCAGAAATATTTACTTTAAAAAATCAACCCACTGAAGGGGTCCTGTCCCTTTTTTCTGCCTCGGTACTGCATTTATAACTTTACTTTGGACAATAATGATTCAGAATGACTTACAGTTACTAATTCATTCATTCTATACAAATATATCATTGAAGCAAGGGAAGTAATTGGAAAAATTTTAAGAAAAATGGCAACATAAGTTGTTTCCCTTTGTGAGTATCAATATAGCAGTAGATTTTTTTTTCTGTCAGTTTAAAAAACAGTGGATTTTTTCACATAAATAAGTTTAAATTTATCTGAAATTTTAAAACAAGAAGATTTTTGTATACAACATATATTTATACATAATTAAGTGAAAACTGTATACACTAAATAAATACACTTTGTAATTAGAAAACAATAGGCACTTAAAGCATCATATATTCATAAGAATACAATAAAATATTAAAAGCATGATATGAAGACTATATTGATATGACAATCTTCTTCAAGTATGAAGTCACAACTTGTCACTATTTATTATTTACTGTCAATGTAAAATGGGTATGCAGCCTTGATGTTTGTTGTAGGCTTGTAAATTATTTATATTATACAGTAGAATGATATCATCAGATAAAACTCAGCTAAAGTCTAGATTAGTTAAGAATATACAAAGTGTATTCATCAACTTTGGTGTAAGATCTATTTTTACCCCACTGAGTGAGCCCAGAAAAAATATTTTTAAGAGTGGTGTAGACTCAAGTGAAATGGCATTTTTGAGCAAACAAGATGAAATAAAAATACACTATTTCAGATCTGACGAATGTATTGTTTATTTCAAGCCTTTTTTCAGTGTTTTGTTAGAGATATCTTTTACACCAAAGGCCCGTTGCCTAACACTTTTGCAACAAATTGCTATGAAAAAGGGCTTTCTTGTAGCTATTCTCCTTTAAGAAACGGCTTGCAATTTACTTTACAAAACAAGATGGCGGTCTGTGCTGATGTAAAGAAAGCATTTACCGAATTGTATGTTTTTAGGGCGATTTTCAAACCAAATAAGTCTTTAAAAAGTATTAATCATAAAAAAAGTATAATCATAAAAAACTATGCTTTTAACAATTACAAATATTATCAATTTCAATTCATCTATTGTCTATTTAACAATTACAAATATTATTAATTTCAATTCATCTATTGTCAGCCCAACATTAAAAACAAATTGTCGGCAAAAAAGGAAGTCACATTACTGAGGAGGGGGCCATTTTGATTCGTAACAGTGCTCTTGGGTAGCGAAGATTTTCTACGCTAGCTCTTGCTACGTAGTGAAATGAAGCGATTTCTTGTAGCAAGTCGTTTCCTATAATTTTGCAAAGGGCACCAATATTACCTAATGACATCATAAGCTGTTCTGCTTATACACAATAATAAATATATCAGGATTGTCTCCCTTACATTGTAAAAAACTGTAAACCAAGTGATTTTATTTCATTAGCAAGCCTGTTACAAAATAGTCATGTTACTTTTATTATATGCATTCATTCAAGTGAAATTGGTGATAAATTATGTTAAGAGTACAATGAACATTTCAAGAGAAAAGTTGTCATAAGACCTACCGGGTATGTTAATGCTTTTTATATAGGAAGCCAATCTACATTTATATTAATATATCTTTGCACAAGGCAATGTTTAGATAAATTGTTCCAATTCTATACTTTCTTGTGTGTCCATTAATTGCCTTAATCCACTAACCCAAAGTCTGGGCTAGTGAAAATAACATACTTCATATAGTAGGGATAGTTAATAATTTGACCCTCACTATGTGCTTGGAGATTTTGAGACAATATGTGGATTATTGTACCATGTGGCATAAATTATTTTCCTACATACAAATCACTCTTAATGTTATCTGTATGGCCAAACAAATAAAGTCTTACAGGAGTTGAAAGTCCCGGGACCACATGTTGACAATAAATGTATAGAAATCATCAATTTTATACCACATTTTTTATTTATTTTACAACAAAGTAAAAGTTAGAATTGTATACATTGCTGGCACAAGAACTTGACTTAATACTGTTTTAAGTTTAATTAAGTTAGAATATATTATTCAAAGATGAAACCTTACTTGTCAATTATGTTGACATTTCTGTACTTAAGGAATAAATTTTCTATTTGGTTGAGGAGTATCATACTAGACTGGGTCAGTGTGTACTGTACAAAAACTACTAAATACAATATATTCAAAACCTGTTATGCAAATGTTATGATTTTATCATCACCATGAGGCAGTTAATTTAATGACTTGTGCATGTAAACTACAGTCAGTACTACATTATATTAGCCTTGGTCTAGGATTCAATTTCAGAGCTAGAGGGAGACAGCTTGGGTTAATTTTAATGTAGTTAAATACTGAAGTTCTAGATTTATTCTTAAACATACTAACCCCTATCAGAGTCAGTTACCTTAATCCACAAACCAAATGTCTGTGACTAGTGATTTTTTTCTTCTTCTAATAGTCTGGCTAGTTCAAGTTGATAATTTTGCCCTTTACTTTAACATAAATAATATTGGGCTAAAGCTCAAGAAAATTTAAGGCAATGGCATTTAGATTGATATGTTTAAACATATATCTTAAAAGAGGAAAACAAGTAAAAATATCAAACACAATAATGTTTAGCTTTCTTACAAGTTTTAAAAGTATTACTCTCTTGTATATTGCCAACAATGATACCAGGAAATTTCTACTTCAAGCAAATTAGCAGATGTAGCACATTTTCTTGCTTGTTAACTCAATTAAAAGATTAGTAGAAGAATTGCATTAGACATCAGTAACAATTATTTACCATGCAAACAATATCTGTAGACACTTGGTAATTAACTGACTATATCTGGAACTTCTCCACTTTATCTGTGACTAATACATTCATAACTAGCTCAAACACCAAGCCATCATTACAGAATGAGCAATAAGTTTTACAGAATGTAATAGTCAACACGTAGTCCAAAGCCAGGGGCTAGAGAAAATTACTGATTTCATATAGGCAGGCTAGTTGACAATTGTGCCCATTACTACAAAACATAATAGATTGAGCTTCTACTCTTGATAGATAACCGTAATGACTAATGTAACTCTACAATAACTCTACCAACTTAATTTCTGCCAATAAATTATTTGCACTGCATTGATTAGTGTGGCTTGAAAATAGCTGACATGATATCCAGACATGACTGCAGAAGCTGCACTGATATATAAATGATTGAAATGTTAGACCTGAGTGAAGTATATGCGTTCATTGACGAAGATGTAATTAATGCACTGTCTGTGGTTTGTTTACAACCAAAAACATACATGTATGAATGCTCTGTTTATAGCAAATCATGTTTTATCACAATTGGTATGCATTTAGGAAGGTACATTTACAAATGAATAACATTTTTAATTTTTACAAAGCAGCACTGGCTTCTTATGTACAGCTTAGTGAAGTTCATTGTAAAATCTGCATCAATATTTATCTAGTCTCACCACTGATTCTATATCATGTAGGGCAGTTGTCAGTCATTGACGGAAGTATGTGCCTAAAAACTGGTTAACAGCTAATCCCAGAGATTTAGTCTTTCCAGAAACTTTGAGTAGGTTGATAGACCTCCTTGATTTGACATATACAATGTGTTGCTACCGCACAAAACCCACCAAAATGTGAACAAAATAACATCTACTGTATATATATCTTTTTTTCTTTTAACAAGTACATAAGTTTTATTTATTCATATATACTTTATACTCTCAGTTTATTTCTGAAAGCAGTAGTCTAGACAGTCAGTGATCTCCCCTTATAGAATAGCCTGAATAGGTGTATTTGATAAAACCATAGATAAAGGAAATTTATCAATTATTATTCAAATGTGAAAGTAGATCTACAATCTGGATCGTTTCGTTTCTTCTTCGCAATATACAAAACTTGTAAAGAAAAGTTGTTAAGTATAAATGTTTAAAGTCTGACTGGCAAATAAAACCGGTATTTATTATCGTACTTAACAAGTAAACATGATTCATGAGCCAGGACCATCCTTCCATGTGTCGCCTCATAGTCATACTGTAGTTATGTTAAAAAGCACTGCAGATAAACTACAATGATAAGAATTTAAGAAATAAGAGTGCAGTAGACACAGATATCGGTTTACAACACCAGTTGTAGTAGCATAATGCTAATCTATGTTTCAGCCATACACTAGCAGGCAAAATTTATGTGTGTATAACAATTCTCACATGCGTGTTAAAATAACAACACCACAATACTGAAGAAAACTCGTTATTACGCTGATGACATGCATCAAAAATCGATAAAAAATGTACATACCCATTTGCTTGACTTAGAATTAAACGAATACAACGCTACTTGTGATGCAGTATCTATAATTTCAGAAATATATGGATCTCTTTGCTGCAAAGCCGCTAAATTCATTCTACCTTCCGCCATGTTTGAATCAATAGCAGTGCCGGAGAAAATGTAGCGTGAATTTCATTGGCCATAAATATACAATACAAATTTAGCGTAAAGAGTATTATTATCTAAATAAATAAATATTTTGTAAAATTTATGCGGCATATTATTTATATTAGATTTTGTTTACTAAAATAATATTCACTCCTTACTATTTGGTTCATTGAACATGATTTCGGTCATGTGTGAAAGAAACCGTACGGAAAAATTTTCACAGCCAATGCACCTATCGACAGTGTCCGTTATTTTGCATTATTTTTGTTATGTGTTATATACTTATCCCATAATTGATTTTGATTGTCGTGACAGAGATTAAGAAGAATTGTGCGTGTTAATAATCGTTGTTAATTTTTTTTCGTCTGCGAATTGCACGGATTGGATAAAAATGATGCTGAGCTTGAAATTGAAGACTCGTATTTATTGATGGATGTTCATTTGTGGATATAGTTTTTGTTGGAAATAAAAGGATGTCGGCTGTTGAGAAAGGTATTTTCATGTTTTCATATTGATAATGATAAATCAATGTGGTTATTATGCGTTTTCTTCCTTGTTAAATAGATTCCCGTGTATTCAAAGCGTTATCACTGGTTTTCACACAATACACGTGAAATGGTGACGTACTCCGAATGTGGCTCTCATGAATATCATTTCTGAAGTCTACGATTGACAGTTCTTAAACCTAGTCGCTGGGGTTCAGTGTTAGGTCTATGGGTTGTTTTCTTAAGTGTTCAAGTAGACCTACTTAAAATCATTAATATTAAATTATTGATAAAATTATAATGATTAACTCTAAAATCAAGACTCCCAATAATATTACATAATTTCTGTGTGCTATTTATTAGTGATTTAGAAATCAATGCAGATTTGTGTTTACTTCGTGAATAGCGTGTCAGTGTATAAAAATTCTTATCTGGAAATTGTGACTCTGATGATGAATTATGTATTGATTTGTCTATCATTTTTTATAATCCATCATTATACTAGACTAACTAGTTTGCTTCTACAGCCTTGCCACTTGCAGACGATTGTTTTCTTACTGTCATTCTGTTTTTTTATCTTCCACAATGATGACTTGATGTGATTTCTTTTTCTTAGATTCTAGATCTATATAATAAGAATTGTTTCTACAAACCTGAGCAAGAAACAAGGGTGGATCCAGAATTTTCTGTTAAAGGATAGGGATCACTTTCCCAATTATAGAGGTTCTGTACCCTCAGGATGCCAAAATACTGTTGCAAATATCTTAAATAGATAAAACAATTCAAAATAAGGAATGCCTTGTTCTGCCTTCATGCTTTTGCTGTTTATGATAAATGTGTTGTAAAAAATCATATGGTAAGTTGAACCAGAGTTTAGACAGGAGTGACCCCCTGCTACCAGGTAGGAACCTTTTCCATGAGAGTGTTAAGTGTCGAAACTCTGGTTGACAGTTATTGTAACCCGGTTACCCTCCCCCCCCCTCCCGCCCCCTGAGTTCTACAGTTTATGTCCTGTAACTTGATCTGCTATACATTCAATTGATTTTTATAAAACCGTTACAATCCTGAAACAAAGAAATTTAGATAGAGGGGGTCACTTTAGAGACAATGATTATGTTTTCATGATGTTAAGGTTTTATGAGTTTTGAGAATGGGTACATGGGAAATTGTGAAAAAATAATCAATGAGAGTCTGGAATTTCAGGATTTTGAACATTTGGAACTTTCACCTATGCTGTAACAACCCCAACATTTCCCCTATAGATCCTGATTTCTACACCTGTCTATTGTCTGATGCCTATCTAATTTCTGTCTGCTATTGTAAATAAACATGTTATGCCAACATGCACCCAAGTGAACTGAAAATGCTACTTGCTTAAATGATATTCTATTTGAAGAAATATTTTAGAACTTAGTACTTCTGAATGCCTTTGTACATGACCCTTATTACTGTAATACAATTTTTGATTATAGAAAATACATGGAGGACAGTGCTGACAAGCATCATTATTTTAACACAATGAAGACATGTACTTAAAGAAAATAATTTGTGCTGTTTTATTATGCTCCTGCAGTTGCCATTTCTATGATGGCCATTTTTTGGGAAAAACCTTCACCCATTTGGAGAAACAGTTTTTGTATGAAGCTTTTAGTTTTAGTGATGATTTAAATGGTCATGAATTTGATGAAAAAGTGCAAGTTTATAGTTGGGAAAAATTTTGTATCTTTTCATAATTAAACATTTATTTAACTCTTAATGATTTTGTCTGCAATACTGAAAGCCATTTAGCATATTTAGCTTCATTTTACTTTTAATGTTGTACCATTTATAACATGCTGCTTGTCATATCCTACCAGAGGATCAATTTGCAGCATTTCCACTTATTGAGAATACATTTCCAAGAGGGTTTAGACTTTTCCTAGAAATTGAAGTCATTTGGAAGCCTTGATAATAATTCTTGTTGGAGAGAAACCTAATTAAAGATTTGGAGGTTTTTTGAATTAGAAGAGAAGAATTGATCTTGGATCTTGTAAATGAACGCATGTTGTCAATGAAAATTGTCCTAGTTTAGGCTTTTTCCATAAAAATGGTCCTCAAAATTATTTGAACATTTTAATCTATTTTGTTGGTTGTTTTAGGTAAAAATCTGATGATAGCTACAAGGACAAAACCCGTGCCCTGGCAGACCTTTTTCCCCCTTATATAACAGGGGCCGTTAACAGGCTCCTGGGTCATTCCATACCAAATCACCCAAAAAACAAAAAATTTCCCAGTTCATGTCATGGATTTTGCTGAAATTTTAACCACATCAAATTAAATCTTATTCATGGAGAAATCCAAAATTTTAGTATTGTACTCCAAATAGTTATCAAGATACAGACGTTTGAAGTTGGTATGTATAGCTCTTTTATTAGATCTAGAATTTTATTAGATTTTAGCCATCTTTGAGTGCAAAATTTTGATAGAAAGAATGCTCCCAGAATCTCCATATAGCATATTTGTACTCACATTTAGGTACATATTTGAATTAATTAATTAATGGGTACCTTATTATTTCAAATTTTGAGAAAATTTGAGCCGAAAATGGCCCCACGGCCATTTTGAACAAAAAGTATCAAGAATGCTGTAGAAATGTTGACATATGAAGTTCTATATTTTCTTTATTATTAAACATATTACTTTAAAACTTTTATGGAATGGTTGTATAAGAATACTGAATATGAATATGATCATATATTATTATTACATCATTAAAGAAAAAAATGTTATTAATTTTTACAAGGGTACCCCCCCTTTTTACCGAAATTCTGGTTTTTTTTACAAGTTCAATGTGCTATATCTTTCTTATTTGTAAAGATATTCTCATAAAAAAGGTATACATGTTCAGTTTATTGTCTTTATTGATGTTATGATACAGAAATAAGTTTAAAGCAATTAGTTTTGGAGATAATTGTCTCTGAAAGTGGTCAAAAATTGAAATTATCAGTTTTGGCCATGGTGTTCAAGGTGCCGTAAAAAAATAGGGACAATTGCTATAGCTATGAAACTTTTTGGTTACATTGCCCTACTATATATTATTATCATATTAAAAAATTGGAGATGTAATTTTTTTCCTTTTGTTGAAAGATCATGTTAAAAAACCACAATTTTGGACCAAATTCAGCTATGTTGCCGTGCATTCATTTTTATAGTAATTATTCTGTTTTGGCAGATTCTTTATTAGAGTGCCATTTTTTTTTGGCAGATCTAAATTTTATATTTAGATTATTGATTAATAATAAAAAGTAAGGGTTGGAATTATTGCTTTTTATTTGTACAAGGGGGATATAGAGTTAATAAGAGATATAGGTTAATTGGTACCTTGTCCACTCAATTTCTCAGCACCTATATTACTGATTCAAAATTAAGACATATACCAAGTATCATTTAGACATGTCTATTTTCCATTTTGATTTGTTCTATTGATTTTTACCCAGATTTTTCAACGAAAAAAGTTGGTTAATGGATTGAAGAAACACATGTTGACGGCAGTTAGGCCGGCGTGTGTCCGGTGTCGTTAACAATTGCGTTTAAGTTTTCAATTTGGCATATTTCTCTGCCATTTATAATCAGATCTTTATGAAACCTCATACAATGATAACATACCATGTGATATACAGAATTAGACAGTAACCACAACTCTACCTGCCTTTATTATGGATTATTTCCCTATGATTTTTTTGTGTTCGAGTGTTTAAATCCGGCTTTAATGTGGTTTTCACAATTACATTTCTGGGAGGTCTGTGCTATCTTTAATACAAGAGGCTGCATTGTTACAGTTCTTTTGGAATGTGCACCCCTTCAATTGATAACTAGATGTAACATGAAAACTTTAGCCCTTGTTTTCCTGGACAAAATTCTAACCAGTACTAAATTTCTCTTCTATATGGGGGCTACTTTTTGATAGGGAAAGTGAATTATTTATGTAAAATTTTCATGGAGAGGTTAAAAAATACTCGTGGTTAGCATATTATTTTATTTAAAGTACAGTGTATGTTATAAATTTGGAATAATTTATACTATTTTTGACAAATGATTGGCATCTTTCTTATCTAGATAGTACAGCCTTCCATTTCTTGTTGATGGAGGAGACACACTGCACAATATACCAGGAATAGGTACCCAGCATGTGTCTTCTCTTGCAGGCCATTTGAATGAGGGAGCAGGGCCATGGGGATGCATGAATGAAACTAGAACATCACTATCATCTTGTGACTGGTCCTTAATGTTGCCTACCCACCATTTACCATCATATTTGCAAACAATATACTGTCCTGGCACAAATTGTACAATGTTGGTTGGTTTTGGTTGCAAACTTGGAAATATTTGGGCAGTGTAGGCAGCAACATCACCAGAAATTCGATGCACATTTACACTGTTGATGGATGCAGGAATAAAGCAGTGATGTGAGCGTGTCCCTGGAACACTTTTTGCACCTTCAAAACGTTTCATTTGATGGACTTCATGTTCTATGATCTGCTCTTTTGTTATAAAAAAGAATTGTACATTTTTTATGTGCTGACAACCCCAGTTATACAATTGTCTTGGTGTTAAAATATGCCCAGTTGTAGTTGCCTGTAAACTGGCTTTTGCTGCTTCCCTTTTTATTGTGCCCCCAACTCCATCACAAGCATTTTTGCCATGACTTGTTGCAAAAAAATGCCACTCTGCTTCAATTCCAAAGTCATGAACATGATAAAGTAGGTTGCTAAAATTTTTGAAATTTTTATATTGTGATGCTGCCCCATCAGAGAAATAGAAAAGTTTGGAAACTTCAGGGCACATTTTCTTTATGTAGTTTATAACTGGTTGTTGAAACATGTGTACTGCAACTGTGGAATGGTGTAAATAGTCACTGATCACACACATGCTAGAATGACAAAGATTTCCCTGATCATCTTTAAAGTAAGCAACAAAAGGATGGAGTGTTGCTTGAGAATTGTCCCAGTGAAACCCTTGAGCAGCATCCTGTACTGTAAAGCTATAATTTTCAGCAAAATCTAAAATTAGAACTACATCAGAAGGTTTAATGTTACTTTTTAATTCAGAAAGAAATTTTGATTGGTGCTTTGCAATGAAATGATGAGTTGTTAGTTTGTCTATTTTCTCTACAATGGTCTCTAGAAAATCATCTAAATTATTTGAGTAATCATGAAGAGTCGTCCTATCTGTGGTTACCCACTGCTTATAGTTCACTATGTCATCAGATGATACATCATTTTCTTCAAAAACTGAAGCCAAAAAGTGTTTCAAAGCTTCACGTTTAGGACATTTGTCACATCTGTGTATCATGCATATTTTATCGTCAGTTGAACACACTAGAACTTTCATTAAGTCATGGTATGTTAACTTTCTTTCTATAGCGAAAGAACTTATCATAAGTTTTACATTTTGGTGAATAGTACATACACACACAGAATGAGTTCCTCTGCATCCAACTGTAATGCACTCTTTGGGTCTTAACAAGCAAAACTTGGACAGACCCACTTTATCATTGGGATATGTTGATTTATAATTTTGATAAAGTTCATTGAGGTTCATAAGTATTAATCTTTTTTGTTTGTGAACTCGGGTTCCGTCATCCTGCTTTACAGATATGAAATCTTTAGCCCCTGGGAGAAGCCTGGAATATTCATCACAATGATAAAATTCTATAACTTGTTTTGTAACATCATCTGACAAAGTTCTGCCTTGCTTTGGTTCAATTTCTCCCAGGATACCTTTTTCATTAAACAATTTCCTTGACATTTTAACTTTGTACTCACTTACATTAAATTCTGAAGCAATTTTTGCTTTAGACCAACTTTGTGGAGCAAGTGTAAGGAGTTGTATTTGCTTCTGTCTGGAAGAAACTTGAATTTTTTGGCGTACTAAATTAGTAAGAAATGTCATGTCACTACACCCCCTGCACACATTTTCATTTTTATGCTGTGATGGGACAATGTCTGTCATTTGCACATTCAAACATTCAGCAAGATGGGAAGATGCAGCTTCATTTACCTCTAAACATTTTCTTTTACCATAACTGCATTTGTCTCTTTTACTGACCAGCTCAGACTTAAGTGGAGAAAAACCAGCATTAGTTAAACTTTGATTAAGAATTTGTTTGTTAGGAGAGGTAATACTTGAGATGACAACAGATTCATCCCTACCACAGGCAGAAGTTAATGGATTAAACTCTACATCAACTTCCTGGGGAATATGAGGTTGTGTCAGCACACAAGCAGGACAGAGTTTTTGCCCAGGTTTAACATTTTTGCCTGTGCATTGTAACTCCCTGGCTTTTTCATTGCTGACAAGTCGTAGGCATTTACTGCGTATGGAGGAAGGATGAATGCCATAGGGATCACAGCAATGGCGTTGCAAAAAAGCATATTTATCTAACAGTAACATTTTATGATGAAGGCAAATAGTGTATTCAGTGTTAGGCTTATCTAATCCACTTCTCCAAAGAAGTAGTTCTTGATCTGGTAATTCAAAATCATTAAGTTTTAGAAGACAAGACTTGTTGTTTGTGTATGAGCCCTTGTGACAAATCTCCTGTTCTCCCAATAACTTGCCTATATCACAGGGCTCCATGTTTTGTTATTTTGTTAATGGAATTATTCTAATATAATCAAAAGTATTAAAATACCTAAAAACTTGTATCTATTACCTATTGCAATCAATAACAATAGTAAACTAATTTAAAGAAGTATTTTAATATATCTAATTTTACATATTAAAAGTGCTTCTTAAAATACTTGAAAACTTGTATGTGTTAGCTATAATTGCTAGATCACTAACAATAGTAAACTAATTTTAAACTTATTAAGAACAGAAATGTTGCAGTAAGCTTGAAAATCAGTATAACATTACTTGTAACTTGCAAGTCAAAACTGAATCTGATGATTTCATTTACAGCACAAAAATTATGATGTCATTCCAGGCATCATAGTGATGATGTCATTAACTTAACAAAAACTGAAACTGATGATGTCATAACTTTTGACAGCCAAATTGATGATGTCATCAAAATGTGTGTCACTATATGATCTTAACTGAGCTTGTCTTCTGTTTGAACAAGGTGCAAGTATGATTTTATGTTTAATGATAAGGAAGGTTAAACATTTTTTTATATCAAAATAAATGTATGGTGAAATTGATGCATTAATTTTAGCCACTGATATGTTATACATTTTGATCTAGTAAGTTTTATGTTGCACTATTAAATCAATTTGAAATAAGATAGCTATATTTTAATTGTAATAACAAATTCATTATTTTCAAAAAAAAACACTATATTAAGCATATTTTAGCATGTAGGCAGCAGGTACAGGAATTTGGACTCCAGAGAACCGAAAAACTCAAAGCTAAATTTTGTTCAAAATGGTATTTTTAAAAACATTTTTTCAATAAAAGGAAAAAAATTACATCTCCAATTTTTTAATATGATAATAATATATAGTAGGGCAATGTAACCAAAAAGTTTCATAGCTATAGCAATTGTCCCTATTTTTTTACGGCACCTTGAACACCATGGCCAAAACTGATAATTTCAATTTTTGACCACTTTCAGAGACAATTATCTCCAAAACTAATTGCTTTAAACTTATTTCTGTATCATAACATCAATAAAGACAATAAACTGAACATGTATACCTTTTTTTATGAGAATATCTTTACAAATAAGAAAGATATAGCACATTGAACTTGTAAAAAAAACCAGAATTTCGGTAAAAAGGGGGGGTACCCTTGTAAAAATTAATAACATTTTTTTCTTTAATGATGTAATAATAATATATGATCATATTCATATTCAGTATTCTTATACAACCATTCCATAAAAGTTTTAAAGTAATATGTTTAATAATAAAGAAAATATAGAACTTCATATGTCAACATTTCTACAGCATTCTTGATACTTTTTGTTCAAAATGGCCGTGGGGCCATTTTCGGCTCAAATTTTCTCAAAATTTGAAATAATAAGGTACCCATTAATTAATTAATTCAAATATGTACCTAAATGTGAGTACAAATATGCTATATGGAGATTCTGGGAGCATTCTTTCTATCAAAATTTTGCACTCAAAGATGGCTAAAATCTAATAAAATTCTAGATCTAATAAAAGAGCTATACATACCAACTTCAAACGTCTGTATCTTGATAACTATTTGGAGTACAATACTAAAATTTTGGATTTCTCCATGAATAAGATTAAATTTGATGTGGTTGAAATTTCAGCAAAATCCATGACATGAACTGGGAGGCCCTGGGTGATTTGGTATGGAATGACCCTCCTTCCCTCTTGAAATTTCTTTAAAATCATGCAGTTTTCCCCAATTTTGGAGTTTACCTTGGATATTTTGTTCCCCTTTCAATGAAATTGCGATAAAATTTCCCCAAATGTTCTATATATAAAAAGGCCCTAGGCATTTCCCCAAGTACTGAAAAAAAGCTCTGCCTGAGATCTTTATGGCTTACTTATTAAAATCAGATAAAATTTTTGTTATAGATACTTATTTATTTTAGCTCAATTGAAACAAGTTCTTACAACTTAGATTAATCACTCTCAAGTCTGCTTCCTGGTCACCTAGTGCTAATAAAACAGAACAAGTTTCTACCTCAAGAAAACAACATGGTAGGTTTTGGATGTGATGAATTCAAAACAACCCAGAGTTGGTTATCTTATACTTTTAGCCATCAGTTGTAAACACTCAGTCATGCCCCTTTAGACTTTTATGTTCTATCTATGGATACCTTAATTAAGATATTGCAGTACATTGTTATTTGTATTGTCTTGCAGAATTTAAGATTTTTTGTTATCTGTTATTATATCTTTTCTTCTAGAGATGCTGTCCCAGACAGATTA
Source organism: Mactra quadrangularis (assembly GCA_025267735.1). Lineage (NCBI taxonomy): Eukaryota > Metazoa > Mollusca > Bivalvia > Venerida > Mactridae > Mactra > Mactra quadrangularis. The sequence goes on from CM046302.1 coordinate 27,602,098, forward strand.
AAAATATTTTGTAGAAATCCTTGAATGAAAATCTTAAGTTTTTGTCAGAAAAGTCGCTGCACAGAATCTGAAATTTCTCTGTCTTTATTTGGTTTTCATTTAAATATTTTATGATTTTATTACCAAGAGACCTAGATTTTGAAAAGCTAAGATCATGAATTAATTCAGATATTCAGTCAAGGCTAAATGATACTCTATGAAGCCTATGATGTTAAGCTTTTTATATTTATAAAATGTTGCCCAGATTACAGGTCATAAAACTTATAAAACTGATTTTGCAGTCATTTCCCTTACCCACTAGCCTGAAGCCCATGGCTAATGATTATTGATTTGGGCTATTGATAATTATACATTCAATTTGGTCAGGCTAGTTGACAATTTTGCCCTTCACTATAATATGATAATATAAGTTATAACACATCAGGCTAGTGCTGGAGAAAAGTTCAGGTGAAGACCATTTGAGTCACTTGTTTGTCTTCCAAGAAACTATATTACTGAAGTCATATGTCGACTTAGGTATATAGATTTTAATTGGATTCTCCGTTATTTATTTATTTATCATTTTTTGGTTCTATTTACTAGCTTTCCTAAACTATTTTATCTTACCCTTCCACAAAGACTGAAAGAGACAATATATTCTCCATATGTGAAGGGAAATAGACTTTATCATCAAATCTACATGGAAGTATCTTAATAATTTTGATGAACTGTGGTGCATATATTATCCCTGATGATTTAAATACTCAATAAGTGTTTGATAATCTCTGTACATAGATGCTGATAACTCCCTTTTTGATAGTACAGAAGTACTGTTGTGAGTATTTAAATCAGCAGGGTTAATATACACGCCACTGACAGTTGTATTAAAGTTAACTATATAACTATGACCTGTCAAGGTCTAGAATGAAACCTTAGTCACAATATTCTGTCTTACTGGTTGTTTGGATCTTGTAGGGAAAACTGACACTAATGGACTTTTATTTTTGACAAAATGAACCTTTATAAAAACCTCTATTTTCAATAGAGCCTGCTAGGAGGCTTGCTATTGTCTAGTTATTCAATGAAATGTTATACACAGTGGTTGTCTGAAGAGCAACAATCAATTAGAATTGATAATCTCTTAGACTGATAAAACCTATAGAGATAACTATATACATAATATTATATATGTTACAAATTAACTATTGTAGTATCTATAAATCTCTCCTCAGATTGTATATGTTAATTTGATAATAATCAGTCTGTACAACATAAAGGTTGTTTTTTATACGTAACACATGTATCTATGTATGTAATGTTTGTTAACTCATCTCCCCCCCCACCTTGGTTGCTTATCAAGTCTTATGATTACAGATTTTGATCAATGATTATATTTGTTGCTGATTTTTATTTCCTCAAACCACAGTCTTATCTTCATCTTTGTAGCATCTCAACGTAGGAGTGGATAGATCAGTCTCTTGTCTGCTCTTCATGTTGGCTTGGTTTTCGGGAAAGTTTTCAGTTTTTACTTGTGATTCATGTAGTGGTGAATTCATAAATTTGGTGAATTTTGTGTGAAGATTAATACTTTTTCATTTTTCTGTGTTTTTTAATTGTTTTTAATTGAATCCTTGGATTTTTGTGATTTATTATTGGAGTTAAAAAGCTTTTTAGTACATCATGTTAACAGGTAATTATTTTGACATTGTTGATAAATGTAGTATGATAATTAATACATTTTATTTTGACTAAGGCTAAGTAAAGAGTTTCTTTTTCTGGTTTCACTCTCCCCCCCCCCCCCCCCAAGAGTTGGGGTGTAGATTATGATCAAAAACACAATATTTTGCTTCATTTTCTAATGTAAATGTTTGACAAAGAATAAATTAAAAAAAATACGGACAGCTATAAAAATAGGGTCAGTTGGAAAGCCAGAAACATAACAGTATTTTAGGTCTTAGAGTTTTTTTCTGTTATCATTCATCAAGTGTTTTTAAAAGCATTAAGTACTACTTTGTAATCATAGTTATAATTGTTGTTTTGGTTCTAATGTCTGCTTTTTTAGTTCTGTATAAACAAAGAAAAAGAGAATATTAAATATGATTTAGGAATCTGATTGAATTTATCTGGCATTTTTTCAAAATTTATTTTTTTTGCTGTTTTTCATGTTCTGTTTGCACAAAAATTAGAACTTGTGGAATTTAATCAAAATTCATAAGTGTTCCTGCTATCAATGATTTCTCATAGTTGACTGGACTCAGGAATTTCTAGGGAAAGGCTAAAATGGAGTCATTTTGATGTTGTCACCTTATCCAACAAGTGAGAAGCTCAGGGCTAGTGAAAAATTATTTGAGCTCATGAAGTTTTGTATTATATAATATATAGTCATGCTAGATGATGATTTTTGTCTTGTATTGTATTACATTATAAATCTGGCTAGTGATCAAAACAATATAAGGGTGGTGGCTGAAACCATCCTAACCAACTAGCCCAAAGCCCATGCAGTACTAGTTACCTTCTCAAAGTCAGGCTAGTTAAACTGTTGACAAGTTTACTCTTTGCAACTAGTTTTAGTTTTTAGCCTTTTATTTGTAATTGTTTTAATTTTCTTCATGAAAACTGTAACATACATGTATATAAATGGTGAAAGGATACACTATGACATTATAATTATAATATATTGTTGACAACAACAGTTTAGTAGTATGACAGGATTATTTATAACAGCTGTAATGTATGACACAATGTATATGACTTTCTGTTTCCTTTTGCTTTATGATCATAATATAATTATAATTTGTGATTTCTTTTTGGTTTGGTTTAAGACTGTAGCAACACTTAACATAGATCATAGACTCATATCATGGAGGTCAGTCAACCTACTCAACATTCCTAGAAAAGCTAAAACTCTGGATTTAACTGTTTACCAAATTATTATGTGAATTACACAATAATGAAATAATTACTGACAGGGCTTTATTAGTTTTTCTGGAAGGGGTAAGGGGGCTTTTTTACGGTACATTTTGGAAACTTATGCCAATATTATCAATAGGCGAATGAAAAGTCCATGGTATTGGAAAACTGGATGATTTCAAAGAAAATTTAGGCATAGGAATTAAGGTGCCTGTAAACTGTCCTTGTTATTTAAGGGAAAATTACACTATCTTGTAAGAAAATTAAATTATGCTAATAATTTATAATGTTTGAATGATTAATTTGTGGACATGATGTAAACAACAGTTTCATCCATGAAATTGTTTTGTTATGTCATGTTTTACTTAGTTAATTTAATTATTTTGGAAAGAAATGCAGGTGGCCTCTTCCATCATTATTATGAACTGTCAAACCAAAATTCTATATAATTTGTAAAAAATAGGTCTGAGACAGATCATCATTCATTTTACACTTTGGTAATTACACTATGTACATGTATTTTGTAATGGATTTAATAATGTATGCAAATGATAATTATTTTTGTGGTACTTTTTGTTTTGTGTCAATTTTCACAAGATGTATTCATTAATAATACTTTTTTTAGGAAATGTTCTTTTAGACAACTGGTTGAGGTCAAATTGTATGTCATGAAACGACAAGAATCTCTCACTTGTATAATGAATTTCTGGATTTAAATAATATAACATGACTTGAGATGACAAGCAATTCTGTGTTATAAAAACTATCTCAATTTAAATAATACAAAATTTAAATAAACTTGATATTATTTGTTTATTCACTGAACTATTGTATAACAACTATTTTATGGTTTTATGAAAGTTTAGAATAATATCTTTAAGGTGCTTTAAGGTTTATTGGATTCCTTAAATGATACAGACAAAAAATTGCCACCCTGTAAACCCTAAGGCAGATCACAGTTGATTGCGAAAAGTAAATTGACAAAAAAATTGTATTGTATTTTGTTTAAGCTAATTTTGTTGTTGCATTGTAAACAAGTCTAGCAAGTATTTTATTAAACATCATGTGGGGATTGTAGAATGTTGCATAACCAGTGTCTGTCTTATGTCTGATTTCAATTTGATGGGATTTCTTTAAAAGCCTGATAATAGGTATTACTATTGTTGAAAAGTCTTTTAACTGTCTGCATGGGGTTATATAAGTATCTTAATCAGCAGATTATGCAAAATGACCTAAGAAGGTCTAAGAGTCTGGGCTTTTTTTTTCATTATTTGGGAAAGGGGCCAGTGTTTTTATATATATAGAATACAGTATTTGGGGAAATTTTAAAGCAATTTCATTTACATAAGGGAAACAAAGTCCAGGGTAATTTTTAATTTTGGGGAAAACTACAATGATTTCAAATAAATTTGAGAGAAATTTCATGCAGACAGGAGAGTTAACTCTTGTTGTTTTAAAACTCTCCATACAATCTTCTTAGGTTCTTTTTTAGAAGAAAACTGATCACCTGAGCTCAAGGCTGTAAGAGTTCTGTCTCCTTCTAATACCATGTTACTAGGAGCCCAGGTTCAACACAGTGCATGGGTGAAAGTTTTAAGTATATATACTGATATATCAGTATTTAAGAATAAATTACTCTGAGTAATTTATATGAATTGTGCCTATTTAAGTATTTTGAAAGTAGGATTTCAGTATTTTCAAAACTAAGCTTCTACAGTGACAGTGTAACAACACCCATTCTGGTTCCATGATCATAGTTTTTTAACCAAATCTGAGACAGGTGTGTTGGTCAATCTCTTGTCTAGGGAATGCAATGTCTTAGTTTTTACTATGTTTTTAGCAGTTATTGTGCTGTGTTAATATACTGTCTCCTTGAACTTTTTCTGAGATTTGTTGTCAAGTAAATGGATGAGTCAGACTGACTGAAATTTGTTGTTTCTTGGTTTTCTGTACAGTTATACAGTGCCCTCCAAAAGTTCTTAGACCTACATGTTTATAGAATTTTTAGAAGAATTGATTTGCTTATTGCTAGTAATTTTTAGTTCACTATTTTTAATGCTAATAGACTATAATCGGAATTCAAATATTTGAGTTTTTCACTAAAATCCTTAAATTGTTAACCAGTTATTAGGCACATACTTCACTCAGTGACTAACAACTGCCCCTACATGATTTAGAAACAGTGATATGATGTATACAATGTGCTGCTACGATGCTATACCCCCCACCCAAAAAAAAAAATCTGCATTTAAAACAAAGATGTTAACAAGTTTCTCTATGTCTCTTATTAAACCAAACACAGATTATTACAGTGTATTTATTGCCAAACAATGGCTAATTAAGGTTATAGCCTTGTTAATTAAGGAGCTAGAAAAATACAGACTGTGAGAATGGTAGGGAATAGTGAGGATTCCAATTTTTCTAAGGTTACAGTTTTCCCTAGATTGACTGTAATGGCTGCATTAGTGTGTGTTTTGTATGAAGCAGGTATTTTCACACAGCCATGGTTTTATGTCAAACACCTTTGACACTAAACTCTTGTTAAGAGAGACGTGTCTGGAACACTACTGCTGTGTTAGAACTTAGAACTCAATAATCAATACCTTGCCCATGTATTACTTGCTGACTGTTACAAGCTTTCATCTAATTTAACTGTGAATACCTTACAATAGATATTTTGTATCTAATGCAGTGTTTTTTATCAGTCAGTGTCTGAAACTATGTAAACTGTTTTCATCACCATCTTTGTGGTTGATGAGAGATTGTTCAATTAGTTCTGTGAGTGTTTGAACTAGGTTTTTTTTGTATGAAATAGAATAATGAATAATGAACAGATTCATCACATCATTCACATTATATTACACTGTTTATGTTGAACAGTGCTTGTCATTAGCTTAGAGTATTTTATAATTGATTTTTCATAAGCCTAAAAAATTTAATGTTTAAGGCAACCCAACCCAACCTAGCAAATCTCCCTGACTCTAGAGGTTTATTTTACATATAGAAACATTGACAAGATGATAATAAGTGAAAATCACTATTTACTATGTTAAAAAATCTTGTGGCCTTCTCTACCTAACTTTTTCAGACCATTGCCCTAAATTTTCTTGCTCAAGGAAATGATGGGGTTGGTTTTAGGTGAAATTTGAACCAACATGGAGCTGGCTATCCATGATTACCAGCCCAATGTGGTAAACCAAAGTGCAATGTCAGGAGTTCCTAGACATTGGATTATAGAATAAGTGATTAAGGAAATTGGTGCATATAAAACAGATGGCTTGATTTTGTAACTAAGGAGAAAGCAACAACTATTAGTTACTTAACCATTCTAGATTCTGTCTATATTAATCAATATCAAATCCACTTGTAAATGATTAGGAAATGCTTCTAACTCATTGAAATGAAAGGTGATTCCATGAATGCTCAACTGGCTATTAGAAGATTAACCTGTCCGACTATATTACATCAAGTTAAATCACATTTAACCATTCCAGATACAGAATCAATTTTTGTTAGTTATGCCATGATAGTTTCAGTATTGAGTTTTGTTACTTGATTCTTATGTTCTGATATTATTTTGTATCTTATTTATTTGATGAAGGCACCAGCAAAAATTTTGTTGGGGCTACCTGAGACCAATTTCCTTATATAACAGGGGCCGTTTACAGGCGCCTTCCCTCCTGAAATTTCTTAAAATCATGCAGTTTTCCCCAAATTGATGTATTGTTCCCTTAGTATCTATGAAATTGCAATAATATTTCCCCAAATGTTCTAAATTTCTTATAAAGAAAGGCCCCTTCCCCAATCACTGAAAAATGCTCTGGCTACTGTCACCAGGTCAAAAAGGCCTAATTGCCCTGCTCAGAGATGGGCTTCTCAAAGAACATTCAATACACTTTTTCAATGTTTTTGGTGTTTCTCCCAAAAGGGACAGTATTTAATATAGCACATTAATAGTGGAAATTTTAATGCAGATTTATTGATATTTTTATTTTTTCTACTATTATATGTAGAACAAAATATTTCCACTTCCTGAATGAAGCCAGGTGTTATTTCTTAACTTATTTCTCATTGTTGAATGATGGGGAAAGTTTATGTCATGAAAATATCTTAAAAATGTACAAATTGGAATACCTTAGAAAACATGCTATCATGATAGTCTTCAAGCTAGGTTGTTGTTTATTTTGCATAAAAACTTAGATATGTTTTATACAGTGGCATTCCATAATAAACTATAAAATTAATGGATGTACGGTTGCTTGGGACAACCAATTTTCAGTTCGAGCAACAAAAATTTCTTTTGGACATCAGAAATCTTGCAAATGAGATAAAGTGCTGGCTCTTAAAATGATCTGTTCAGAGAGCCACTTTCATATTCTAGTTTCGTAGACTGTTATGAAATTAACTGCTATTCATTTCAGTTCTATTTATAGCAGACTTTGATTTGACATTTGAAATAGATCAATTTATTTTGGCATTGTAATACAATAATAAAAGAAATGTAAATTCAGAATTTCTCAACTGACAATATTCTCGTCCATGATATGCGCCACACCGCCTAAGATAACACAAGAAAGGGAAATCTCTCATTTCCATTGTGGTCCTTGATAAGGAAATAATAATGTTTTACTAAGAATTGTTATACTTTTATATAAAGAATTTTTGTTAATTTCACTTATAAGAATCACACATTTACTATTTAATGTGTATAGATCATTATTGATGGCACTTAATAATAATTGATTTTTGTATGGATAATGTTTATTAATTGTTCAAAAGCATGTAGATATTTCATACATAGCTGTTATAAACAATAACTTTGACATTTGTTTGGTATTGACACTGTCACAGTAATTAGTAATATTCTGTATGATTAAAAGGCTTTAACTATGTCAGGTTTGAAAATGAAATTTCTGTTCTGTTCATCTATTCTTAACTGTTCTCTTCTGTTCTGTGGTAAAGCATTGATATTTTCATGTTAATTGATTTATCAATAATGACTACAAGAGTATTATTTATATGTTACATGTACATAAACATCAATATAATGATATTAATTGAATTGTCACAATTTTGACATAGTGTTATATTTGATTATTGGACTTGGTTGTCATAAGCCAATAATTATCATCATTGTTATTAGGTTAATCATAACTTTTGTCCAAGGGCAATAAGTTCACACTGTATATTGCAAGGCTTCTATGTTAGTTACAGCTTGTGCAAACTGACCTGAGACAATCAAATGCCATTTCAATATAATATGCACAAAATCAGTTAGTTAATCTAATGTATGGAAATTATCTTAGGTCTGTTTGCATGAGCTATACCATTGAAACATTGCATTGTTTAAATCTGAAGATAAAAATATCCTGATCAATTTAAGTTTAAACATTAAGAATGCTCTTAATTACAGAAATACTTATAATGTGAATATTGATGATCTACTTGTATTGTTTAATTAGTAGAACAATTTATATACATGTATAATATCTCTAGTATACTTACATTTTCACTGTATATTCACGATGTAAAAAAATATATGCTCTGTTCAGTGAAAGTTTTCAGTACCTGTATTAAGACTGTATTAGGACTCTCCATTTTAATGGTTCTAATAGTGGGGCTTTACTATGTTATGTCCCAAAATATTAATCAGTTATTCAGTTGACAATACTGAAGGCATGGAAATTTGTTATTCAAAGCATAGTAGTGTATATAATATTGGCATTTTTTCATATTATAATCACTTAAAATAGCATTTTTTTAGTTACATTTTCATGGAAGCAAGTCTATGGCTGGTTGGTTATTGAAATTTCGTCAACATCAAAGCCTGTCTCTGATTGGTTAATTCACTTTCATTTATGTGAAAGCCATTCTCTGATTGGTTAAATATTATAGATGCAGATGATGATTAAAGCTTTGGTCACTGTCAGACCTTAGGTGATAATAATCACAATGAGATGAATATAATCAGTCTAACTTCTATCAATAGAGAAAGGCCGTGAAAAGATTTCCTTCCTTGTGATTATAATATATTGTTGATTTTTCATTAGTTATGGTTAGAAACTTGTAAGTTGGAACCACCAATATGAATATTGAAGTGTCCTATATCTAGGGCATTATTCATGTACAAGCATAACTTATTAGTTCCATACAGTAAAGCTGTGCTATGAAGGGAGACAAAAAGAACTGAATTACATCTCTCGTTTTTACAATATTACTGTTTAATTTGTTAAATAAAGATTTCTTTCCGCCTTTTGTCTGATTAACTTAACTTGAATGAGTAAATGAAATGCATACTGCTATGACCAAAATTAAATAAAATTTATTACAGTATAGTTTTGCTACAAAGACTACCTTGGTTATTGCCAAATCATGCAAGTTAAAAAAAATTGACAAAATTGTTAGTCCCAGATGCTTAACTTGGGAAAAAGGTCCTTATATTATAATTAAGACCATTCTGCTATTAACTCCATCAATTCTGATGATCCTGAAAAGAGAAACTTTTCTTATTTTCAAGTCTCAAATGTTTGATTTGAGAAAAACAAGTTCCAGTTTTAAGACCATTGTTTTTTATGGTCCTCATGGTGGAACTTCACTGTAACTTGTTATGAATAAAACAGATTGTTGTTTGACATGCTGTGGCAGGTTGCCTTTTTTCTGTTGCTTTTTGAAGATTGTTGAAATCAGTTATTTTACTTCGACTACTGGAAATGTTGCCAATTTGAATATAGAATAAGTTGTAGAAATCATGCATGTTTGTAGTAAAACAACATGGCTGAGAGATTTGGTTTTTTTACTCAAGTTTGAATTTTGCCAATTTTATTTTAGAAACTTGAAATTATGTTTCGCCTTCCACTGTTTCCTAATTTGGTTAGACGGCACATTCATCTCACTTGTGTTTCAATAAAATCTATAAATAAAGTCTAGATTGTGTATAAATAATTTATAAACTTGTTTTCTGTAAAGTATACTTAGGGTATTAATTCAAGGAATTTTGAGTTGTCTGTTAGAAACAGTAATATTTCAAGGGGTGGTCTCAGTCATTGCCAAAGAACAGAACTATTGAAAATAGCACCAGGCTAGTGATTTCAATTTTCATAGGGTAAAAAAACAGTGATGTTTTTATGGGTGATTAGTCACAGTCCAGGGTCCAAATTTAACTGATTTTCTCACTGGCAATTTTTTGCCAGTGGATTTTTTTTCCACTGGCAAAATGAAAAAACTACTGGCAAAAATGAAAATGCACCTTCATGTAAAAAATAAAACAACATTGTTCAGCATTGAACTTGTATTTATTTAACAATAATTTTTGGGGCCATATGCAAGGGTGTGAGGCCTCTTTTGCCTCTTCCCACCTAACCACCACCGCCTCACAGCTGGTCTTGGTTCAAATTCAGATAAAAATACATTTGCCACCCTTATTCTCATTAGTGTCTACTCTGTCGATCTTCGAAATTAACATTTTGAATTTACTCGCCATTCGAGTAACTGCCAATTACGTCTTTTCTAACTGCCTCACAACTCGCTCATAATTAAATACAATTATCAATTTAACGGCAAACATCCAAAAAGCTTTATCTACTTTTATTATTGTAGTATCACAGTTTTACACGTGTTTGTTAATTTCAATCGTTTAATTACGATATCTATCTTATCGGGCCGATATATAGCACTATTGATTTTTAAGCGGACACTGGTTGATCTTGAAGGTGACAATATACACAGGGGGCATCAATGAACAAACGAGTCACTAATTATCGGCTTTTGAAGCGTGTATACTAACAGCACAACCCCCTGCGTAGTTGATAGGTCGATTACATACGAAATGCGGATGTAAGATACCTTCCACCCGTCGTTAAATCGAGGTCTCGAAGACTGTCATAATTCGGTCATAATTTGTTTCATTGATTTTCCGAAAATGTGGGCAACTTCGTTTTTCGCTTTGATGTGCTAATAGAGCGAAGATTTAACGCAAAGGGCGAATCGCCCTCTCGGCTCATCCCTGTAACGAGAGTCATTGTAAAATAATCAAAGAAAATTTGATTTCCTGCGATCGCCAGTATCAAGTATTTTCAAAACCAGTCATTATTTAAGTCAACAATTAAAAAACTTGGTCACGCTTGTTTTATGAATTCGTTCTACATAACGATTTAATTAGACTCTGTTATAACACAATGAAACATTGCAATAATGATTTGTTACGCTATCAAACATCAACAAAGTGTGAAAAAATGACGACACACATCTTATCTTAGGTTGTTAAGACAAATTTCCGTGAACAATTGCAAACACATGTTTGTCACCAAACACAGGATAAGTATTGATTTCAATTGCTGCAAACAATTGAATTATAGACTCCCGATGTGCATGGTGATTTGTTATGTAATCAAGATTACAACTTGAAATTAATATGTTATACACCGTTTACGCACAGCATATATTAACTGATTACACATCGTGAAATACGTTGTTTAACGCAAGTAAATATTTTACTTGCCCGTCGGGCGAACAGAAAATGATTTTTTATCGCCAGAATTTAATTTTTCACCAAAGTTCGTCCGCGTAAACAAATGACGAACGGTGCGTATATTTAGTGGCGATTTCGGTAATTTTTACAGCCACTCGCTAAAAATTGCAAGTTGATTTTTTTCCTACTCGCATTCAGCAAATTTCACTCGCATTTTGCGAGTATGCGAGCTTAAATTTGGACCCTGCAGTCATTGCTTTTACCCAATACCCACTGACCCAAAGTTGGGGCTGGTGAAAATAGCAACAGGCTTGCCCTAAGCCCAAGACTTATGAAAATTGCATTAAGATAGTACAAATTGCTGATTGCATTTGGTCGACATGCACTTAAACAATATTTTTTTGATGGGTGGTCTTTGTCATTGCCTTAACCCTCTCACCGAAAGCACAGAACTGGTGAAAACAGCACCAGGCTGACCCAAAATCAAGACTAGTGAAATTGCATTAAGGCAGTGAATATTGCTGATTTCATAATAGTCCACATGTACATAAACATGTGTGTACCGCAATTTAAAGTTATGATGTAATTGCTATTTATCAATGCAGACTAACAAATTGCAATACCCAGCCAAACTTCAATAAAGGTGCCAAATGTAATTCATATTGAAAGCATATGGAAATCATAAAAAAAAACAGAGAATATGATGTTGGTTGTATTATATCAATACCCGAGTACTAAATGGTTTTATAATCCTGAAGATTCCTTATGTTTAGATCATTGCACTTTCGTTTCATGAACATAAGGATTTCATTATGGCTTCTATACTCGTACATTCGTGTCACTTGGTACTTGCATACATTATTGTGTATAAATTTGATTTCTCCCAATCAGTCTTGTTAACTCAGTCACTTCATGGGGAAAACATGGTGGACTGATGGTTGTGTTTAACACTATAGAGACACATCGTATAGGTTAGTCTTGAACCTAATCACCGTTCCTGGAAAGGCTAAATCTCTAGATAAAGGTGTTAACCAGTTACTAGGCTACTAGGTTACTAGGTGTATACTTCCTTCCATCAGGGACTTATAAATTGCCCTACATGATTTAAAATCAGTTTAAGGAGGGAAAATGGCTGTAGAAATTATTATATGAGCAAACTCTATGAAAATATGCCCCACCCCTGATCAGTAGACTTGTGTGCTACTGACTGAATTGGTGAGGTGGCTACCATTGTAGGTACTTAGGTAGATGGTCAGAGGTCGTGAAGCACTGATACTTAGACTTCTTGTCTAACAATTCTACCTTTCTTGTACAATGTCCAGGAAGTGAACTCTAACATAGTTAACAGTAATTGTTAGCTATAAATAATTGTATCATAATTGTGCTAAAATAAATAGGTATAAAGTGGAGTCAATTTGATCCATATGTTACTAATTGAGTGTCTAATTGTACATTGTGAAGCCAAGACTGGGTTACATCAACCCATCATTATGTATGTTTATCGATGGGCCAGCGCAAAACTAGTCTAACTACATGTAAATAAAGAAGGTTTATGTTAATTATATTACAGGCTTCGACTTTATGTTTCACCAGCACTAGCCCTGTCATCACCTTATTTTCTTGAACGCTAGCTGTATTTAGGATTTATAGTAATAAGCAAAATTATCAACTAGCCTGACTAAATAAAAAAAGATAATTATACCCCCGCTTCGAAGAAGAGGGGGGTATACTGTTTTACCCTTGTCCGTCCGTGCGTCCGTCCGTCCGTTACAAAATTTCCGTCGCAGTTTTCTCAGCAACTATATCATGCAGCAGCCTAATACTTTGCATATTGCTTCATCCCATAGTCCCATGTGGTGTAAAGCGATTTCATGCTCCTTGCTCATCTACTTCCTGTTTGTCGCATATTTATAGATTTTGGCAGGGGTATCACTAGTGAGCATAAGCTCACAGATTTACTTGTTTCACCTGTCATGGGTTTTTGACTAGTGGATTATGGCATAGCTGCCAGCCAAATGTACAATATTATACAGTAATAGGCAAGTGGCACATGCATTTTTAACCCCATTGATTTAAATACTTACTACAGTTCTCATTATCAATAAAAAAAGTTATCTGTATCTATGTATTATTAAGTATTTAAAGTAGCGGGGTTAGTGTATGCACCACTGATAGATAAATAAAATTTAACAATAATGAAGTGGAGCTGATCACAAATATCAAATGACCTGAACATCTAAGTACTAAGAATTTTATATAAATTCCAGGGAACAAGTTTTTCTTGTAAAAACATTGTTTATAATATTAAACAGCTTGCTTCCATGTAGTAGTGATCATAAAATGGGAAAACAATACAGCAGTTAATGATTTTCCTCAGGATTTTCAACATCAAACACTAACCTCAAGTAGAACTCACATGAATCTTGTTTACAGACTTCACTGTTTATGATAACTTAGAAAATATGGTCAGGTATGATTTTGTTTATCTGACTAAATGAGTAAATCTTTGGAATTACCTCACCCCCTTCTTTCAGTTTTTGCAGTCTATGAAATTAGTGGGTGTACTGTTGCCTGAGACTTCCACTTTAGTTAGGGCCACCAACAATTTATTTTGGGCTACCAAATTCTACAAATGAGATAATTATAGTGTTTGCTGATCTGTTTGGACAGCCACTTTGATATCCTAATTTTGTAGACTGTCTTTGCCTAACTATCTATTACAAGTGCTAGTCTGATTTATCATGAAAGTAATAAGTTATAGGACAGTGAATCAACTAGCCTGACAGTTACAAAATTTTCACTTGCTCTAATTTTGATTTTCATTAGATTTGGCTTGGGGCTTGTAGAATAAGGCAAATGCTGTCCTTTCTTTTTCTTGTTTCAGTGAAATATGATGTTGATACGGATGAAAATTTATATTGAAAATATGGAATATTATATTTTCATTATATTTGTTTATAAAATTTTATGTAACACAGAAAAAGGATGAATGAGGCAGAATTTTCGCCAATTTTGGAATGAGATCTTTTTGTTTCAATGTGCAAGCTCAGAAAACGACATTTTTACTCATTGCTCATCTTTGGAAACCCAGGGTACTCATATGTTATGAATAATACCCTGGGTTACGGAGAATTCTCATGACTATGCTCGACTCAAGACAATGAGTTAAATAAAATTGGTATTACCCCAAAGGCGAGATATGTATTCTCAGCCAGTGAAATCTAAATCTAAGTACTTAGTAACCTTTCTTTAAGTCTTTAGTGAAATACTTATATTTGATATACATACAATAATAATGAATGAAAATTGATCTTACATCATAGTCAATGAACATGTTCTATGTATTGTACTTACAATATATACATGTATTTGATATATTTACAATGTAGCATCAGAATACTTATATACAATGTATAACATTGTTGAAATCTCATCTCCCTGTCACACATCACACCTAAATTAGTACAAATATTCCTTTTAATCTTTTCTAGTAATTTGATGATCTTAAAGAAAACGTTGGACATTAAAGGCTTACCATTATCAATGATCTTAAAATGTCACTTATTGTTTGCCGAGATTGGATATAATTGTATATGTCGTTGGTTCATGGAAAATTTTCTGTGAAATAGTAGATATGTGTCTATCAGTTCACCTGATGTCACTATTAGAAGAGACTTGAGTCTTGTATTGATTATTATGGTTAGAAAGATGCAGAAAGCATAGAGACTATGATGAAGGGAGAAATTTGTTCTCTCTCTCTCGTTCTCTTGTTCTCTTTCAATCTTTCTCTCTGTGTCGCTCGCTGACTAGCTGTTGCAGTAATACAAGTAGTAGTGACAGGAATGTGTTGTGTGTGGATACACTGATTTTTTATGTACGTTTTTTATATGCATATCATGTTGGAAATTTCACCCAAAAAATTGATTTTAAATGGTTGTGATTACATAGTGATTATTTAGTGATTACTTCTTAGTGGTTCAGAGCTGTGATGGTGATTATTGTGATAAATTGAATACTTATGTATGAAAATATGTTTCCTATGGAAGTTATTAATAAAGGGGAAGGTACAGTATGGATTTTATGTGGATTTATTGCTCACTGGTGTTTATTAATAACATTTATTGTATAAAAGTGATTGAGTGGTGTTAGTTCATGGTGCAAAAGGATCTACGTTTTTATGTCAATTTGCATGGTGTTGTTTGGTGCTACTTTATGTCAATAACTCTTGTAATGAGATTGTGTATACATAATTACTATGGTTATGGAATTAAATGGAAAAATCTCAGATTCTATCTATTTTATAGTCTATGACCAATTGTTGCTGGCGTGAATCTAATTTGTAACGCCATAGAAATTACCTTAGTCTTATTGTCTTTTTTTTGTCCAATTTATAGCTTCTGATGGATTACATATACTTCTTTGTGTTTTTTTTCTGTCTACTGAATAAGTTATTTAGCTATATATCATTACCATGTATGGTTAATTTTTTTTTGTTTTGTTCTTGTGAGTTGATCATAGTGTTAATTAGACTGACTCGGAATCAGAAAAAAGCTATAAGTAGTAGTGGTCTACTTTAGGGTAAATTCTGCCTTTGACACACACTTAATTTGATGACCTATATTTTGTTTTGATTTATTTTTGTGATTGTTTTTCGCCTTTTTTTAGATGATTCGATTCCTAACATAGGATTAGCTTATTTATTAGAAATAGCTCTATTTTGGAAAATAAAGGTGGATATTTTCTTCTTGCAAAAACTTTTATAACAAGAATTGTAATGTGGAAACCACATTAAAGCCGGTTTTAACAACTTTAATGCAAACATTTCAAAGGGAAATAATCCATAATTAAGCCAGATAGAGTTGCAGTTACTTTCTAATTCTGTTCATCACTTTGTATGAAGTTTCGTAAAGATCTGTCAATAAATGGTAGAAATATATGTTAAATTGAAAACTTTAACACAATTGTTGACGACACCGAGCACTCGACCTGAAGCCTCAGACTTTTGAAAATTGATTCTGGCTGGTTAATATTTCTATTTTTATAGAATTGGGCTAGTTGATATATCTATCATTAATTACATACCGGTAACATAATAAATAGGGCTTCTGTTGACAAAGTGTAAGGCAATGACTAGATCCCCTACAAGATTTGTAAATCTATAAGTTTTCTGATTATGAATATTATCACTAAAAAAGTCTAAAAACTAAAAAATTCATGAAACCAGATATAAAAGTTCATTGCAGGAATAGATTGGATGAGTTCAACAACCAGGACAACCCCCTCATTCCCCCTCCCGCCTTGATTCCCCAGAGTAATGACCCTTGTATTGTAGTATTGAAGTGTATTGTCATCATTTTCATGTAACAATAATAAACTAGTCTACATCCTTCTTTATTTACATGTAGTTAGACTAGTCTTGTATCAACCCATCAAACTAGTCAATGCCATTAATTTCTGAGAGTCATAGTTTCGATATTAAAATAATGTGTTCTCTCACATATTGTTTATGGTGTCTAGTTTGTTAGGCTAGCACTAATTAATTTCTATTTATTGACATAATAACAAACATATAGCCACTAATTGTTTGTTATTGACAAGAAACTCCCCTGATATATCATTGAATGTACTAAAATATTATGATGAACAAGTTCTCTTTGTGTGTGTGTAGAATTACTAGAATAGTTAACATCAATCTACATTGTGAGGTTGTAGGAACACTATAGTCAAGTTTTATTCATGACCCATCTTACTTAATTATGCATAGCTCATGAATTGTTCATGAACTGTTCATTAAGACTTGTGAATTAAGTTCATGAACAGTTGATGGTATGTTCATAAAGATAAGTTGCACAAATTCATTAACTCTCTTAAGAATTCAAGTTCATGATCTGATGTTATGCAGCTCATGAACCTATTGCTCATGAATGATACAATTTCATGAATTCTTTGAACATAATGTAAATTTTCCTCTATAATGAAGGTATATGTAGAAAGGTGAGTACTAGTGATATTAAGGGTCCAAAAAAGCTAGGTTAGGTGTCTAAAAATCTAAAAACATGGTGTTAAACCCAGCATTAAAGAAATGAAGTTGGAAATGTAAAATGTATCAGAATTGATGTTTTTGTCATTAAACTGAGGGGAGAGATAAAATGATATTTTGTTGAATTGAGCTTGAACACATTTGATGTCTGTTAATGATAAAATGTCTTTATATAGAACCTGATTTAATTATAGCAGCAGCATTATGACGCTTCTGTTTTTGTTGTATTTTTGTTATACAAAACTTCAACTTGCATCCAATTATACGTTCATCAAAGTGTGCCAGTCATAGTGATCAGTCTAATCTATTAGCTGGAACTTAGCTTAACTAGTCATGGTAAAAAGTTTTTTACGATCTATGTTGTTTATTTTTACGGAATTCTGCTGCGCTTTACAATGCTCATAGTGCTTCACAAGTCTACTGATCCAGGGGTTCTAGGTTCGGTTCATGGAAGCTGCTTACTTTTGTGGAGCTTGATTATGAAATACTCTCTTCTGCCATTTTTCCCTCCTACCACTGATTCTAAATCATGAAGTGATCTAGCCTTTCCAGGAAAGGTTAGTAGGTTTACTGACCGTGTGATATGACCTATACATGTTAAACATGCTGCTACTGTGTTAAACCCAACCAATAAAAAAAATTTGTATCACATTCTGTCACGTTTTTGGTACAAATTATTCAGACACCCATTTCTATGGAAACAAACATGTTACATGTACGAGACACTTTACTCGTTATATATTTTTAGCCAATAAAAGACAAACTCATTGATGTAGAATTAATGTTTATTAATCTGAATGTCAGATTCAGGAAAAATATCTTATATTGATATTGTTATTGTTCTTTTCTTTATGAAAACCGATACTGCTTAATACAATGTCCTGTAACTACCATAGAAAAGTAAAATAATGATTGTGTTCTGGTCTTTGTGTACTTGGGGTTTGTGTACTTGTTTGTGTACTTGGATTTGTGTATTTGTTTTTGTTTACTTGGGGTGTACTTGGGTTTTGTGTACTGGGGGTTATTTATTTGGATTTTGTGCAAATTGACGCATTTTTGTGTATTTGAATTTTGTGTACTTGGTTTTGTACTTGTTTGTGTACTTTGATTTTAGTGCACTTGAGTTTTGTACTTTGTTTTTTTTGTACTTTGGGTTTGTGTAATGGTACCTACTTTGTGAACATTTGTGTATTTTTGTGTACTTGTTCTTCAGTATTTGTATTCCTGTACCAATGGTTTTGTGCATTTGTACTTAGTGCAGTTTTATTGTTTATTTATGATGTGCAATTATCAATATTTTAATAATCATTAAACACTTAAACACTTTGTTTGCTGTTTGTACTTTGAAGATGTAAAATACTCTAAATAATTGCATTCTTACGAAGAAATATTTACTATAGATCTACTGTAGAGCTCCTGTAATTATGTATAAAGAGAAGGGGATACTTGTATAATACTGTATAATAAGACATTGATTTAAAACTTAGACTTAATGAGAAATAAAGTTGATTTATGACTGCATTCATAGAATCTTTGAGTTGATGTTTTTATAGATTTACTTGAGAAGTTCATCAACCGATAGTGTGAGATATTTCCTCTATATTCAAGGCTAAAAAGTCTTGTTACTACCCTGTCCGTAGTGATGAATTACTGGAGTTGTGGGCTCTTTGTCTCAACCAACTTGTAGATTATTTGGCAAATAAAAAAATAAAAAAAATAAAATAGCAATTGTCTGAGGTCATTTTTTATGAGCTATGAAATTTTTGAAATATGTCAGTGGTGCGTTCATAATCCCCTCTGATTTAAATGCTCAACATTTGTTTGATAATCTATGCAGTTTATTTTTACTGAATTCTACTGCTAGGTTTACTATATTATTGTATCAAGCTTTCCATATTTTTTGTTTCAGCTCAATTTGCGCAAGCGTTTATTTCTTTGATGAGTGGATTAGTGTTTTTAGCTTCACACATTTTTATTCTCAGGTCAATTTTGATGAGCTATACAAATCTTTATTTCTGTTCTAACATTATTGTTATTTTGTTTACTTTCAGGGGAGAATCATGACAGGTCTTCCATCAATCCTACCCTACCATCAAACAGCGTATTTCAAAACACTGCCAGTAAACCTCCTGACCCAGGTGGACAAAGACTCGGACCTGGACCAGGACCTGGACCAACTTCTCCTCTCACACAGGTCCAACAACCGGGTGGAGGTGTTGGACTCAATTATCAATCTCCTGTTGATGTCAAACCTCTCAGTTTTGGTTGGAGTGCTGCGATAGCAGCCGCACAAGGTGCCGCAAACATGACACGTAGACAAAGACAGAACAGGAAACATCCCAATGTGAATGTGCGTCCACCAAGTGCGCTCTTTTGTCTTGGCCTTAAAAATCCAATTAGAAAGTTGTGTATTCAGGTGGTGGAATGGAAATATCCTTTACTTCAAATATTTTTATTTTATATTGAACATTTTGTATTGGTTGATTATGATACCATGAGACAAATCTAAACAATATTCTATGTAAACCATGTCTCTTGATATCCTAAATGAGGTATACTATTTAGTTCACTAGTTCTTATTATGATTATTACATACAGAAATCCTGAGCATTATAAATGAGCTATAAAAGTTCAGATGTAGTCTTTGCCCAAACTCACTTGCTCGAAGCCTGGTGCAGGAGGTCAATTTTTTTCTTTGACTAATCTTTCCTGGAGAAAATAGACTGCTACTGAGGTACTAGTTGAAATCATGAAAGTAATTGGGCTAGTTTACAATTGGCTAAATATTACACTATTTAATAAATCCAGCTAGTTAACTTATGAAAGTTAAAATCACAGACTGCAGATTTACTTTCTATTAAAGCAAATTTAGTCCTTTTGTATTGAATCATTTTGAGCTGTTGAACATGCTTGGGTGAAAGTTTCTGGTCTGGTCTTGTAGTTCAGGATTTAAAGGAGCTGAGAAGACTGTTTCACTATGTATAAGCTGTTTAGATACTGTAATTTAGGATGTTTAGGATTTTTGAAAATTTTGAACTTTAACCCATGTGAATAGGTTATCATGTTTTGGAGACTTGTATGAAAAAATCAGTCTTCACTATTTCCATTTATCATGTTTAAAGGCATGTGATGGGAAAGAATATTTGATATATAATGTCTGTTATATTCACATTTATTTTATTCCTCCCTTGAAATATTTGTTATAAATATTAAAGTTTAGTAGGAAGTCTTCCAAAAAGCCGTATATCTCGAACAGTGCCCACCAAAAGTTTGGAGAAATAAGAAAATTTCAATCCCTGCCTTTTTAACCCACTTGCCAATATACCAGGATTAGGGAAAATTGATTTTGGCTATTTAAAATTACTTATTTCATACTGTCAGGCTTGTTGAACATTCTGCTATTTACTAAATAACATAACAAATTGGACTAGTGTTTGAGAAAATTTAAGGTGATGAGTGAAACTTATTAGATTTTTAAATTTCAGTGATAATAAGCTTTTAAAGTAAACAAATTTTGTTCAATTTTATTCAACTGTCAGTGGTGCATACATTAAACCCGCTGATTTGAATATTCTTTACAGTTCATCGATAAGTTTAGATTTAAATCAGTGGAGTTAATGTATGTGCCTCAAATAGTGGAATAAAATTTAACAGAAGAACCATAACCAAATAATAAAGCAAAGCTTAAAATCATTTTAAGATTATTTTGGGTAAATTTCAATAAAAACTGTTTAGAAGGACTATAAAGTAAAAATGTTTCACAAATTTTGGTTGGCACTGTAGTTTAGTCGGAGGTCTACAATATATCTGTATATCTCCTATGTTTACCGTAGATATTTCAAAGTTTATGTTGGTACACTGTCTGACATGATGGAATTTCATCTTGTCTATGCCTTCTCATAATTTTTTAATATCCACATTACAGGTACATTGTATCTCTAGTTTCTTGAGAAACTTTGACCTGGCTTAGTGCATGTACTTTTATTCGCTTTTTACAGAGCATAAAAAATCTCATATTTTTAAAAGAAAAATGAAATCAGTAGTCATTGTATTTAGGATTTGAAGAATTGATAGCCCTTACGAGTACTGATTGCTACCTTACCTTTGCTATATTTCAGTTGCCCTAGGTAAATATCCTGAAAAAAGTTTGGTAGGGTAGGCTCCAAGTTCTTTTTTTAACAGCGCCAATTTTCACTTGTAGTCTCCTTGTCATTCAAGAAGTTAAAATTTAATTTTGAACTTAGTTAAAATGTTCTATTTTTGTGGGTGAAAAACCAATAGTTTTACAAAAATACATCTAGGGGCAGCTAAATTTGCTAAGTAGGGTCAAGTTGCCCTCAACACAAGATTTTTAGGACCAAGTATAGTACAAAAAAAGTTATCACTGAAAATGCCCATAAATGGTAATGTTTGGAGTACATTGTTTTCCAGATAGAAAAACTTCTATAATTCTTCACTGGTTTTTGTTATAACATGAATTCCTGTATGCTTCTCCATTTACAAGTGATTCGTGGTTTGATTTGTGAATTGCTTCACATAAATCGTGGTTCGGATCGGATCACAACTAGCCCAACTATCCACAGCCATGCACATAATAACAGGACAACTACAAATTTTACAGTCTGTATAAAATGTAATGTTTGTTATTGATGAAAATTGTTTTATGATTATAAAACCTTAACCATTTCTCACACCATTTGAGTTCCTGATTTTACTGACTATATTCAGTAATTGTATAGCTTTAGCATGGAGTAAACCTTACCCAGAATCAGATACAAACAAAACCAACAAAGTTCTGGTGAGTACAACCTTTATATTACTTCATGTTACTCTGGATTGACATGCCTATTTCTTGACGAGCCTAATTCTTTACAAGCCTATTGCTTCACTAGCTTATTTCTTGACAAGCCATCTTTTTGTCTAGCACATTTTTACAAGCCTAGTGCTTGACAAGCATATTTTTTCGCAAAGTCTATTTTTATCTTTAAAGCTCTTGAAACCATGTAAAGATCCCTTGATATAATTTCCCCTATAAATGTGCCAATTCTGCTAGTAAATAGGCATCAGTGTTTTGCATGAAAACTGAATTCCACTGAACTATGTGAATTTCCCTGATTATTTTCTGACGTGTTACAATTATTACTTGTAAAAAATATGAAAGCCCAAGGGAAATACAGTCACATCTCATTAGCTTGAAAATGTGTACCTTGTACCACGACTTTTGATTATATTCGTCTTAAGTGCAATGTCACAATTTCCTCCCTTCTCCATCTTTATGAAATATATATGTTAATCTTTATGAAATATATATGTTAATCTTTATGAAATATATATGTTAATCTTTATGAAATATATATGTTAATCTTTATGAAATATATATGTTAATCTTTATGAAATATATATGTTAATCTAGGTTTTCAATGTCTTGATACCTTTTTGATGGTCCCAACAAGGTCAGATGCATTGATCTCCCATTTTCCCTCTATCTGTAAACAGACTTTCCCTGTGTGTTTGATGTTCAGTGATTGGTCAAACCCTGCTTTTATGACAAAACTTGTTGTTTAATGCTCATGTTGTTCATTCAATGGTAGAATATCCTTGTTTCTGTCTTCATTAATGTCACAACAGTATCTTATATGATAAAGAAATGATTTTGTAAGCTAAAATAGTAATGTGTCCAAGTGTATACTGATCTGAAATGACGTCTTTCATGAGATATATGGTGAAACCTCATGTTAAATTCATGTATACCATATATTTTCTTTTAAATGCCTCTCCAAGGGGTGGTGGTTACATTTTACAAAGTGGGGCATTTAATTGGGTACAGAAATTGATGACATCACTACATTTGAAATGGTAGTTGATGGAAATACTTGTGTTCTTTATTTCTGGAATCTATTTTGAAATTGATATCATTTGGGGTACAAGTTGTTCCTTTTTCAAAAGTGGAGGGGGCATTTATAAGGGAAGGGATATTTAATGGAAAATGTACCTATTTTCTATGATGGTATTATGACATAAGGACTTGAGGTTTTTTTTGATATTTTACCAATCATGCGTCACAAACTACAAAAAATACTCGTGATTTCACCTTGACCTTTCTTGGAGATAAAAGTTTTCATCACCGTGTGGAATTATTCTGCACAAATGAAGTCAATTTGACTTGGTAATTAGTGATTGGCCTCCTTAGTTAAAATGAGATTCTCTCTCTTGCTGATATGTTTTTGCCTGTTCAGTAACTAATGTTGTTACCTCTAATGAGAAACAAAGAGTTTCTGTAGTGAGTTTTCTCTTACAATCTTTATTTCCTTTTTGATCAATTTTATCGGTCAGTCAAGTTTTATTGGTCTGTTGTGTTGGGTTTGATCAGTTTTATTGGTCAGTCAGTTTTTATTGGTCAGTTGTATGTTTTTCATTATCTGTGTTGGATTTGGTCAGTTTTATTGGTCAGTCTGCCTTTATTTGTCAAATTTATTGGGTTTATTTAGTTCTATTCGGTTTGGTCAATTGTTTGGGTTTGGTCAGTTTTTATTGGTTTTTGGTTGATTCTATTGGTTTCTTTGTTTAACCATGAAATTGTTATAGGATTTTATTTGATTGAAATGCCATGTCCATGTGGCTGCTTTTGAAGTCTAGAAATTTTGATTAAAATGTCATTTTAATCAGGTGGGAGGATTGGTTTATTAGGAATGTCACTTTGAACCTTAACAATGCATGCTGGGTGTTTTGATCTGAAGTAGGTATAAGCTGACATGGAGGAGTGGTTATGACGATGGACTGGTAATCATCGAAAAATCAGCTCCACTTAGGTTCAAATCACATACAAAATATATAATATCTCCTTGTTCTTTGAATAAGAAATTTAAAAAACCCCACTTTATCCTACTAGCTTTGTACACATTTCAGAATGCATTGTTAGAAATTGTTGCCGGGATTTGGAATCTCGTGCCTGAGAGGGTGCGGGTTCGAATCCCACCCGGGGAGGTTATACCCTTCAATGAAAATTTGACAATAATGTCGATTTTCCTCCATTGATTAGATAATATGGAGAAGATTCCGGTGTTGTGGAAGGGTAGGTTAGTTCTGGTTATAGACAATGGTTCAGGAAAGCTAGGTTAGGTGTGCTGGATGCCGTAAAATTACCTAAATTGTGTTGACATGGCGTTAAATCTAGTATATAAAAAAATAAAAATTAGAAATTGTTTCACAATCTAGCGAAAAAGTATTATTATCAAAACTACTTTTCTAGTTATATTGGTAAATTGGTTTACAGAAAAAACATAAAATGAACAATATTAGAAATTATAGAAAGTTTTTCTATTTCTCATGAAGTAATATTTACTTCAATTAGCACCATTATTGATTAAATTTTGTATGATTTTCATTAAGCTAGTTAATTTCATATAACCTTTGGCAAAATTGATTCTCACTTGAGAATTTATCTAAGTTGAGAGTTTCTAGGCAACTGTTATTTGAGGTTGAGTGAGTGTTGAAAAAATTACATTTCTTGATAATCATGACTGAATAAGACAATCCTTAACAAAGAGTTTGTTTGCAGTTTCAGAATTTTATCTTTTATAGTGGGTAGGTAGGTAAGCAAGATTTTTGTTTTGATGTATACTTTTTTAAAGCATTAAGTTTAAACTGTTAACTCATTTGGTGCAGAACATTATATGTACATTTATTCTTGACAGAGCAGTTTATTTTCTCAACACAGCCAAAAAAAAAGGTAAAACAGGAATGTCAATGGAATAATCAAGAGTTGTGGCAATTTGGTTGGAAGGTTGGTCTCAGGCCAAGAAACAGCAAACAAACACTTAACTTAAGGATGGCCTAATACATGTATAACAACAATAGGGATGAACAAAAATTGGATAAAAGTATTATTATTTATTATATTCTTTGTGTCTGTGAAGAGTTATCTGCTATAATTACCTCCCCTTTATGTAATGATAAGATATATCAATAATTACAGAGGGAGCTTTTTGTGTTGTTATTATTATTATACTGATTGTTGTAAAAAGATGAAAATCAATCAGTTTAGAAGTACAGACAGATGGTCATGATAAAAACAAGCCACAATTACTAGAGAGAGATTATTGTTGTGGTTTCTGTTTTACTGGGTAGTTCTTACACTAATTATAATAACTAGTATTTACTGTATCATTTCCATTTTATTTTTCTTCTTTTCTTGCTTTTAGTTGGACTTAGCACAACACAAATGATTAATTATTAATTTATGCAAATTATGGTCATTTTATGATGACCAGCACACCAAACCTAGTTTTTCCTTCACACAGAGACAATGGCTTTTTCATATACTATATTATTAGTAAAAAGGACATTTTTGTTAAATTTTCTTGGAAGGGTATAACCAGTCTGTGTCAGCATTGAACCTCAAGCTGTAAAACTGGTACTTAGAATAAACCTTTGCTGGCAACTGCCTTAATTGATACAGAGATACAACGGCAAGAGAAGGGTCACAGAAATCTTTAATGACCAAACTTCACAGTTGTATGAGTTGAGTCCACAACCCCAGGGTTTGTAGTCCGGACACACTATCAACTGAGCAAGCAGGTTTTTCTTGAACAATTCTTGATTTTTTTTTGGTGTTAAAGAGCTTTAACTTACTGCATTGAATGAACTAAAAGCCATCTCAGTTCACTTAACAAAATATGACATTTAATACAAATCGGGCATTTGTTTTCATGTTATCTTTAAAATCTGTGATAATGACTTTCTGATAGCTATGAAGTTATATTTCCTCAGAGATGTACTCTATTATTTTGTATGAAACATTGTGAACATAAAGTCCAATATACAGTTCATAGAATATATGCCATTGTTGTATTAATGTTTTGTTAAGTTATTGATTGGAATCTAGATACTTGATGGAGTATACAACACTTTGTAACTTATTAGATTTCAGTTTTTCGACATCAGCGAAGGGAACAATCGCTATATATCAACAAACTTGATAAAATCTTGCTACTAATTTCAAGTTTTCCTTGTTGGATGTTGACATTTTAATACAGAACTGGGTTATATTAAATGTTGCAGACATATTAAAGGGGGGGGGTGCCTCTTTTCACAATTTATAAAAAAGGTTAGCAAAATAATATTGTTAGACTGGGTATTTGAGGTGTTCTTCATGAATATTCATGCTTTATTAAAATTTTGGAAAAATATCTAATTGAAAAAAAAAATTTATAAGTAATTTATAAGACCAATTTAAGTCTTCTCTTTAAATTTTCACTAGCACTAGCCCAATTTAGTGTTAAATAGTAATGGGCAAAATTATCTACAGTAATCCCATTAGTATGAAGTCATAAATTTCTACTAAATTCACCTGGCTAGCTCTAGGGTAGCACACAAGTCTACTGATTGTAGAATTGTGGGTTTTATTCCTAGGTCAGAGGCATACATTCTAAAAGTTTGGTCATGAAATAATTTCTGCGGCCATTTTTTCTCCTACCACTGATTAAAAAATCTTTAAACGGCAGTTGTTGGTCACTGTCGGAAGTATGTGCCTAGTATAATCTGGTTGAATATAAGTCCAGAGATTTGGCCTTTCAAGCAACTGTGATTAGGTTGACTGATTTCCTTGATATGACTTATACTATGTGTTGCTATGGCGTTAAACCAAACAAAAAAAAGATTCAATCTATTTTCACTAGTCGCTGGCTTCAGGCTACAGCAAGCCATCTGCTCTTTTTTAAGAAGATCACACTGGTGGTATTGACAAGCTAGCCATAAAGTAGTTGTCACAATAATCATCAGATATACGATCACAAGTTTTAAGTGGTGTTTTTTTCTTGACCTTTCTGTGCCCAGTAATGTAATCACTATACAACCATGTATTTTAGGGTTTAGCGCAAAACAAACTAAACTCACTCTTTACTTATATTTAGTTACAACCGTTTTGCGCTAAACCTGCGGTATGTTGTTTTGACCAATAGTGACCATAGTGAGAGGATAAATCATCAATTTCTATGGTAATTTTTCTACTGTATATTTTAACAAACTAGGTGTTTAAAGCTGATTTCTGTCTGGTGGTTGCTGTATCCATCATTATTACTAGTTTAGTCAGTCTGAATGTATTACTAGTTTGGGTTAAAAGTGTCGGCCATTGTATGAAGTGTTGGAACTTTCTTTTGAGGCTCTATGGAGAGAGGCAGATGATTACCCAATCTGATTAAAACTCTATTAAAATCCTCCACTCGCACGCTTGCTTATTTTACATCTGACAAGCTCCCAATTCAGGTCACATTCAGCTGACCTTTGCTGTTATTATATTTTTGACTTATTCATTGTGCTCAAAGACTTGTTTTCATTGTTTTTCCATAGAATGTGATGCAATTTGCCACTAAGAATTGTCCAATCAGAGTCCATGAATAACTAGTAATATTCACAAGCTCGAATCAATTTTTTAGCTAGTCCTAGGCTAGTGCTACATGTAGTCAGGGCAATGACAGAGTATATGCACGATAATACTAGCTGAGATTCTGTTTTCTTACTGTTGTACACAACAAAAAAATGCTGAAAATGTTAATACCATTTTGCATGGTTTGATTATTTTACCAGGAAATAGAAAATCAAGCAAATTGGGTTTTAATCAAGTTGAAGTAAACTGTGGAATTTCAAGTGAAAAACAGTCAATATTATTTAATATTGGTTTTATTTTCTTCTACACATACTCCCAATGTGTCACTCAATGATTGAAATATAAAATTGAATTTGTACCAATACTGTTTACTCTTTACATTATGTTGGAACTTTGCTAATTGACATTTTCCCTTTTAAAAAGCTACTACCAGGAATTGACTATACAATTTATTAGTATAGATTTTCTACTTGTTGCAGTTAATGGCTATGTATTGGAAATTTTCGTATCATGGGTGGAATAAGAGCCATTATTTAGTAGTGGGAGTGTACTGATTATACCCATGAACAAAGGTGGCTTTATATCTAAACAGATACCCTATCTAGCAGAAAATGCTGGCTGGTCATGATTGGTTATAAACAGTCTTGGCAATATATACAGCATTGTTTCGCTGGCTTTATCATTGCTGCTTTGTCTTGTTTATGTGATAGTTCTTGGCAATATGTTATATTGATAGCTGTCTTAAAATTACACACACAACCCTTTTATAACGAAAAATATGCACAGTTTTTTTTATCTTCTGAGAATTGCCAAGGAATTTCAAAGAAATTTCTTTTGATTTATCATTTTCTTATGTTTTTTATGTCCAATAATGGATTAAGTTTAAAAATGTATTAACTGTTGGTGAAATTTTGTTTAGGTGCTATCATGACTAAAAGGCGTTGGGTTAGAGTTTGAAATTTGGTCTTTATCAAATAAAATACTGTATAATCTATTTATCTGGCTGTTTCAAGGCTGATTTGAGCTAGACAGTATCTTTTGCAGTCATTTCAACTCATAAAAATTTGTTTAAAATGTTTAAAATTCACTCTCATAAATTTTGTATAATATAAGCAGCACAAAATTTTCTTTCTAGCAATAGTTCTTCCAACCCCTCAATGGTTCTAAATTTCTAGATTACTTTGAGGTTTTGAAGGAGTCTAGAGATTTTTGGAAGAACTTCAAGGTAATCTAAAAATTTAGAACCCTTGTAGGGTTGGCAGAATTACTGCTAAAAAGATAATTTTGTGCTGCTTAGACTGCACTAGGTCTGATGAAAATTGGTTAGGTATGAATGTCATGTACCTTGTTGTTTTCATCTTATATTGTTGATCTGGTCGTCATTTTTGGCGTGGTTTTGAACCTTATAGGTCATGTGATTCCCCACACTGACTACAGGAGCTACTCTGGTGTAGGAAGTATAGTCATCACCTTAACCCTCTTGCCCATTTAAAACAATGTTGGTTATTGCAAAATTATACCACATTTTGACAAAAAAAGGTTCCATGATATCAAGACTGGGTTAGTTTGACTGTTCCATTTTTAACACCATGAATTTTGATTGGTCCTGAAAGTGGAACTTTTACTGTGCTACATTTCGTCCATATAATACACTGATCTTCATGTATAATATTATATACTATCATCATGTATTATATAAGTTAGAGAACATCTGACACACACACTGTCGAAATGTGTGTTAGATAGAGAGAGAGAGAGGGAGAGAAATAAAGAAACATAGTTTTCTTACATATATACAATCAACAAGATACTTATCTTTCTAATTACAGATGTATATAATTATCCTATAGTATTATTCTATGTTATTATTTGGACGTAGTCATCTGGTTTTCATTGTTTAATGTCTGTTATAATTGCTATTCTTTCATTTTTTTCACCTTATTATTTTCTGTTATCATGGTAAAAAGTGATTTTCTACATTGTACATGTTTACTGATGTATATTGTATACATGATCTGTGTCTTTTCTTTACTTTTTTTGTCTGGCTTATATAATAGGTGGAGAATAATCTCAGTTGCCCACTGCTCTCTTCTACGCAAGGGAACAAGTTGTTGTTTGAATGGAGCCCCCGATATTTTTGCCCTAAATGGGGCTGAAATTGGGCTTAACACAATAACAGTCACATGCGAAGGTATATGCTTTGTATTGTATAAAAATTTCAGTTCTAAGTTATTACAGCTGAAATACAGCGAGTTAGAGGTCCACTGTAATATCAATCTAACAAAATTCTGAAAAAATGCCTGTAGTATGTTACATGTTTAATATAATAGATATTGTCTAGATGGGGTTTGGACCAATGCCTAACTGCCTATATAAATATAGAGTCCAAAGTTGCAATCTTGCAGTCTGTGGCCACGCCTACCATTCCGCTCATTGTCCAGGATATTTTGTACTTGGGTTTGGATACTTAGTAAAAACCATTCAGAATCAATACTAGATGGATTAAATCAATATTGAGTTGATAAAAGATCAAATGATTTCTATAATGATAATCAGAACCTTCCAGATGAATTATTTTACCGTATATTCTCCATTTAACGCCCCTTCCCTAAAAAAACCCCAACCAAACTATGACACAAATATTTCATGTTGTGATTTCACCAATTTCTGATTCACTTCTTAATGCCCCTTTAAAATGTAATGACATTGGGGAACGCTCGGGCTTAACATCATCCCCAGATGACCTATTTTTGGAATCTGGCAAGTTGCTGCTGAAGTTAACATTTGGCTTGGGCAAGTTAATCATATAGCTGGTTGCCCAAGCAGGCAACCTACATTAAAAATTAATGTCGAGCCCTGGGCGCTAAATATAAAGTGTATGGTATTTGTTGGTCCTCATAGAGTCATGCAATGATGTAAGAAATTTCATTATTATGTCTGTAACATTATGTAAATGTGATGATACGCGACAGATAATTATTGTATCAACTTTCTGTGGATCATTTAACTTAGTCTGCAATCACTAATCCTGTTGTGAAAGATCTATAAGACTGGTCTACCTTAGTAATAAAAAAATGTAGAAACTGAGGTAAGCTACCCTGCTAGCTCAGTCGATAGCACACAACTCTACAGATCTAGGGAATGTAGGTTTGATTCCTGGGCGGGGCATACTTTTCTCGAGTTTTGCCATGAAGTATTATCAACTGCCATTCTCGCTCCTACCACCAATTCTTAATCATGTAGAGCAGTTGTCAGTCATGGACAGAGTTATTCACTAATTAATTAGTTAACAGCTCTAGATTTAGCTTTTTCAGGATCAGTTAGTAGGTTGACTAACTGTTGTGATATGACCTATACTATGTGTTGCTAAGGCATAAATCTACTGAACAATGAAAAATGAATTAATAACTAACTAACTAAAGTAAAACAAGAATGTATGTGAAATATATTTGGAACTGATAATTGAATTTCTCAAGTCCAAAATGAAGTCCTCAAGTCGAATGACCAAAAAGAAAGTAATATTCATCCTCAGGATTGTCCATTTATGAAGATTTAGGATCTAGTGTTTTTTTCACACCCTGTGTCTTGTTAATCAATCAAAGAAGTCACCACTTCACAGTTTTTTGCTATGTCTGGCTGCTAAGGAAAAATGAGAATTTGTTTTCTGATATGTTTCCTGATATTAATTTCTTGCCCAAAGTAAAACTTCTGGACTTATAGCCATCCAGCTATCTCAGTTAGTAGCACAGGATGTCTAATTATGATCAAGGGGGCTACGTTTCATTCACAGGCTAAGTTCTGTATGTACACCTGTCAGTCAACTAATTTATGTCTGCTTATTTTTCTCATTTATTTAAACAATTAATTTCATATAAAACATTTCATATCATACATTAAAAAACCCACAAATAGGAATAAATTAAAACTAGAACTGCCACCAGTGGCAAAAATACCCCCACAACCTCAATATTTCAAGATGACAGCAAGTCAACATTGTGGAACTCCAAAAGGATAAACGTTGTAAGAAGCTTAAAAACCATAAAAAGAACAGGATGCAAATCTCAAATTGGAAATAAACAGCAAATTACAGTGTAATTCACTATGGATAAGAAAAAGCAAAATGGCCCCCATCCAAGCTTTTGTGATGGATGGAGGACATTATTGGAGTAAAGCCGGAGGGAGTTGTATACATGTGAAGCACAGAGGCTTTATGGAAAATAACGAACAGTAGTTGTCATATTTCAAATGATTTTTTATGTGAAAATGAACACCATTTGGTTACTTTGAATGTGAAGTGGAAGAACATACAAAGAGTGATCACATTTAAACTCATCATGAGTATGTTGTAACTAGATGAGCATAACATAGAATGTGTTTGTAATTTTTGATAAATAACTAAAAAATATGGCAATTGTAAAGATGGTATTGGTATTCAGCAAACACAATATAAATCAAACAATTAGTATTTACAATATCATGTAATAAAACATATCAAGAATTTCACAAATATCCCCATAAACATAAGAAAGCTAAAATTACCTATTAAAATGACTATTTTATGTCTGCTCAATAACTTGTCAACTATGAGGTCTACAGTGACCACACTTGGTTGGAAGGTTGGCCATGCCATGGGCAATAGATGAGTCCCAATGATTTCTGTGTCACTGGGTTAAAGGATTTTTTATTTATTTGTCCGGGTCATTATTGAAAGCTTACATCACTTAGATAATTTAAATGAATTCAATGACAGCTGAGAAATCTTTAGCCACCTGGCTAGCTCAGGTAGTAGCACGCAAGTCTACTAATGGAGGGGTTGTGGGTTCCATTCTCGGGTGAGGCATACTTTCATGGAGCTTGGTCATGAAATTATTTCTACGGCCATTCTCCCTCCTACCAATGATTCTTAATTTTGTAGGGCAGTTGTCAGTCACTGACGAAAGTATGTGCTTAGTTGTTGGTTAACAGCTAAATCCAGAGATTTAGCCTTTCCATGAACAATGAGTAGGTTGACTGACCTCCATTATTTGACCTATACATTGTGTTGCTATGGCGTTAAAACGCAAAAAAAAGAAATCTTCAACTAAAATCTGGGCCAACTTATTCCCAATACAACATAGGCTCATCTTCTGGGAATGTTGAAATCAGCTTGCACTTTGTTTGGATCAATTCTGAATTGCCTGTAAACAAAACATTAGTGTTTATCAGTACATATTGGGAAATTTGTCCTGGTTGCAGTAATGAATCTCTGGAATTTCTGTGAGGAAGTCATTCATGCATTATTGAGTATAAAGCATATATACTCTGATGTTGTCCTTTAAATCATTGATTTTGAAACAAATGTTAAAACAACACAAGTTTCTAGTTCAATACTGTTATGTCACCAACTGATTCTGTTGTTGTTTTTTGATATATGAATGCCTTGGGTTTCTGAGTTAGCACTGCATGATGGTATTGATTTTGTGACTTTTGTTTTGTTTCGCTCTTCTACTCTCATCCCCCCCCTCAATCTCTGTCTGTCTTGCTTTCTCTCATTATATTATTGTTGGGTCACCAGGGATACAGATTTCCTATTATCATGCAGGGGGCTTCTTGGACCCCAAACAGGTAGATTTAAGGGGCCCAGTTTTGAAGGTAGGAGCTCAAGTTGAACTTAACCACAAAAATGAAACACATCCAACTTTCAAATTTTAACTTATGTAGCTGACTTCAAATACCTATAAACTATTGCAGATGAAGTAGCTTAGGTTTAGGTAACCGCCATCTAGGCCCGCCAAGTGTTATTTTCACTCACCGAGGGAAAAATCTACTTCCATTGGGCAACTGGGGGTGTGGGAATTTATATCCATTGTCACTTTTTGTATCTGTCAATGACAATTCAACATAATATGGAAGCAAAATGTCATATAGAAAAGAGATTGTATATTAACCTAGATATACAGTATACCAGTAATACATTGTAACTGTATGATATTGATTTATGTAAGCTTTGTCATTATATAACTGATGACAACTGAGATTTCTATATTATGTTAGTATATAGTGAGTGACAGGAAGGGAGGAGTGAGGGATAGAGGAGGAGATGAGGAGAGAGAGGAAGGGAGGGAGGGTAGGAAGGAAAGGGGAAAGGTTGGGAGAAGGGAATGGGAGAAAAGGGTGGGGCAAGAGGGGGGAGGGAGTAAGGATGAAGAGTGAGGGAAGGAAGGATAGAGAGACAAAAGACAGAGAGACAGTCAGAGAGATAGAGACAGCCGGAGAGACCTAGAGAGACTGGCAGAATGACAGACAGACCCGCAGACAGACAGACATACAGATTAATAAGACCGGACAAGGGTTAAGGTGATGAATAGGTATCAATGTACAA
The DNA here is from genome assembly GCA_025267735.1 of Mactra quadrangularis. Lineage (NCBI taxonomy): Eukaryota > Metazoa > Mollusca > Bivalvia > Venerida > Mactridae > Mactra > Mactra quadrangularis. Next base: position 27,636,239 of record CM046302.1, read on the forward strand.
CAACCTAACTGTAACTATTGTAATTACAACTTGGAAATGTTGGTAATAGCAGGTGGTGAAAAACCGGTAAATTTCTGTGTAATTACTAACTTGTTGGTAAAAACCCTTCTAATGTTGTTCACTGCTTGGTGAGATAGCTGATGTTGTTCTCATTAATCTTTAAAGATTTATAACAACAATTAAATGTAACCACTGATAATGTACTTCTGAGAAATTCCTCTGAAATTCCCCTTAATTGCTCTGAAATTTCTAAGTAAGGTATGTGTAAAAGGTAGGTGGTGATTGAGCTGGGAAGTGGCCAACTTTGGGATTGGGCTCATAGAAAATTACATAATTATGTAAAGGAGGGGTGAATGGGCTGGGAAGTGGCCAACTATTCGGAGAGGGCTCATTGTTACTTTGAAAGATTTATTTCTATCATAATAGTTGTGGTGGAGGAAAATGTTTTCATAGATTTTGTAAAATGTTATATGCAAATTGATGTTTAACTGTTCAGTGATATTTTGCCACAAGCCCAACAACTTCTCAATATACCATATTAATGGGGGGAAAATAAGACGTTAATGTCAAGTTTTAATGAAAGGAAGTAACCAGTCTTGATAAGGCTCAAACCAGTGACCACTTTCTGAACACAAGATTCCAAATCCAGTGCTTAGCCTATTAGGCTACCAACCAGGGTATATTGGAGTTCCAGGAGGTTTCATTCATGAGTCATTGTTATATAATCTTTCGTTATAGTCCTTTGATATTTTGACTTCATCATGTCTATTTTCAGTTGGCCCTAACCACAGTATTGATAAGATTGCATTTTCTTATTGGTCTACAAAGGCATTAAAATGTAAACAATTTTACCTTAGGAATAATTTTCTCTGATTGTTTGCTTTTCACTTGTTACTATCTTGGAATGCTTCCAGTTCCAAAGTATTTGTAATCATTGCTGAATGAACTCTGCCAAAATATTCATGTCAAAAGAATTAGAATGGCTTAGGTAAGGCTTTACATAGACTATAGATGATATCATGGACTTCAATACTTGCCGTATATACAGTAAAGTTCCGCTATTAGAACCATCATAGTTTATGGTTTTAATTGCTGAATGGTCCAAATATAGCTATTATAGGGCAGTCTACGAATTTTAGCTGTTAGACCGCGGACCAAGTCCAGTATAATAGCCGTCATTCCAGTTACTTACAAATTTTTCTTTTAAAAAATGTTCAGCTCTAAGGAAAGTTCTTTGTTAAGACTGTAGCGACCTTTTTTCTTCTAAAATAAAGTACCGGGTATTTGGGATTTGACAACAGTCATTGCTATATCCATTTTGCCCTAAGCTTGGTACTAGTGAAAATTGATTTGGGCTTATTAAAATTACTACATTTTTGTAATTACAGACATGTATAGACTGGCTAGTTAATAATTCTGCTCTTTGCTATATGACATTATAAACTAGGCTGTGCTTGAGAAAATTTAAGGTGAAGGCTAAAAATCGTTAAAAATCACATGATGAAGCAATTACCAAGGTGGTCTTTATAGCGGAACTTGACTGTACATCTTTATTTTAAAATATCTTCTCGCCATTTTTCTCTGTCAATTTTGAATTGAATGATTAGCCCCCAGTGTTCACATCAACAAATACTAGAAATTGGATGTTTTTTCCCTTTCTACAATAACAAAATAGATGAATATTCTTAGGAGAATAATTATGTTTGTCCATGATAAATCTGAGGGGTTGAAAATTATTCAATTATTCTTTGTCTAAGTATATTTTTCTTTGATTATTATTATGATAGGGTTATTGATTCTAGAAATTTGTTTATTTACATTTTATTTCCGAAGATTATAGATGTTGAGAGCATTGTTCTTTGTTATTGGATGGAGCAAAATATGCTTTGGTATTAGTCAACTGGGTATTGTTAAATTTTATTAAACTGTTAGTGGCTACCCCTACTGACTTTAAATACTCAATATTTGTTGGATATTCCTCGTACTTAAAAACTGATATATATTATATCAATTGGTTGTAAGTACAGAAGTAAAGTAGGGAGTATTTAACTCAGCAGGGTATAAATAAAATTTAACAATAGCTTAGTTCAGTCAGTACTTTAACTTTTCTGGAGTACTAGCCCAATTTATTTTGTTATGAAAGAACAAACTTATCAACTAGCCTTATGTATATGGGAAAGATAATTTCCACTAGCTGGAATAAATTTTTCACTAGGGTTTAGGCTAGCAAGTTAAGATGATGACTGACTCATCAGGTAGGGCTTCAGATTATTACCCTGGGCCTTGTAGGAGCGATTCCTAGGCGTAACCAACATATCCTGGAAAATATGGCCAAGTGCTGTAGAAAAGTTAAGGTTGATAATTGTAATTATTTTGAACTGATGTTTGAAAATCTAAACACACAGTTTCCAAATGATAGCAATAATTACAAGATTTGTAAAACAATGAATTTAATCTAAGCATAGAACATTGTTCTGTTGAGATTTACCATGATAAATGTCAAGTAGGAACCAACATGTTAAGTCTGGAAGATTCAAAACACCTGCTTGAGAGATAGCTGTGGTAAGAATGATGTTTTTTATGAAGTAATTGGAAGTCATGAGATGCCTCATCAGGATCAATGGTTGAATTTCTATACTGAGCTGAAAGAGCTACTTGTTGTTTAATTTTCAGTTTTTACGATGGGCTTAGTCTTAGACATGTTTTTTTATATTGTCATGCATGTATGATTCTGTTCATTTCTGCTCTATGTGTGAATTTGGTGTCCCAACATTTTTTTATGGATCTCTTGCACCGGTCATAGCAAATAGTCAAGTAGCACATAATATAGTTTGTTGTTGCGTTTCTTTTTCAAAAAAATGAGGACCCAAGCTAGTAAATTGTAATTGTTCTTTCTTAATCTTCTGTACAAAAATTGTTGCAAGTGACCTAGTTTATGACTCTAGTCAGATTGTGCTGAGAATCAAAAGTTGACGAACAAAAATCATTGTACTAATTTGAAAATTACTATCAGGGAAAAGTATAAAGTTTATGTGTCATTTGATATGATTTAATTACTTGTCTTCAAGGAGAAAATGGTGGAAAACAATTATTTGTTTACATTCTTTGTGTTGGTGGTAAGTCATTTGACCTGTGTGAGAGAGAGACAAAGATACAGACAGACAGACAGACAGACAGACAGACAGACAGACAGACAGACAGACAGACAGACAGACAGACAGACAGACAGACAGACAGACAGACAGACAGAGACGATAATCATTGAATCGTCAGCTCCACTTTGGTTTGAATCCCATCCAAAACATACCCTGTTGTTTCCTTATGAGAGTTACTTAATCCTGCTAGATCAGTATTGGGGGATCAGGTAGCTGGCTTAAAAGTGATAAATCTAAGTTGTAAGAACTTGTTTCACTATGGAGCTAAAACAAATTAGTACAAACTAGGACAGAGAGACTGAGAGAGTTGCCATATTGTGGTTTTACAGATGTTGACATTTTCTAGATACTTTAGAGAGAGATTATTGATTCTAGAAAGACTTGATATGCATACACTGCATTGAAAATACTTGTCTGTACTTTATTGGTTGAACCCATCTTAGTTAGCAGCTTTAAACTTTATTCTTTATATCCAATATGGTGGAATGTGGTTTATACACTGGTGTCATTATTGGCTTGGTCTTAGGTTATTTTATAGGGTTTGTCCATGTGCAATAGTGGACCATAGCATATCCTCATTATTATCCGCCATGGACAATCACATTTGGTAGCGCATGAGCAACTAAAGGGATAGTTACTACTGCAATCAAAATAAGTTGGCTTGTTGCATTTTCCTGCCATTATTTACTTATAGTGATCCCTCCCTTCTTCCGACCCTATCGGAACTCCAGACAAAATCTACATATCTTAGTTAATGCATTTTACTTTTGTTTCTGAAGTAACCTAATTACATATCAACGATTTCTATTCTAGATATAAATTTTAAAGTTTGAACACAATTTTGAAATTAATTTCATTGTCTGTGTTCTTTTATTTAATTTATGATATATAGTCTGAGTTTGATTATTCTCTGTACAAGTTGACTGTCTGTATGTTTGATTTATTCAAAAATACCGTACATTCTTTGTTGAACACCCCTGGGGCCATTACATATTGCCAAGGGAGGTGCGGTTACTACATTAGGGTTTTGAAAGTGTTTGCCAGATAGGTCATTTTAGCAGCAAGCTTTTGTTATTTTGTTTGTTGAGTTAATTGCTCATAAGACAGTTTTAGTTGCTTGAACTAAGCAGTGGTTGACCTACACCAACTGATTTCAGAAATTGGAATATCTGTACTAAATTAAAATTTTAAGTCAGAAATTACAACATGAAATTTGTTAAGTAATGATTCTTTTTCCCTAAATATAAGGGGGTGGGATGTGTTTATTAGAGTTGGGGCATTTATTAGACTATATATGGTAAGTAAGAAAAAGTTACTTGATAAAACAGAGATGGTGCATCCTCAATTTTATTACATTATAATGGAACTACATTTCAAATTACCTGGTAATTGTAAGGAAGTTTCTGTAAGACATTTATTTCTTAATATGATTTATACATTTTCAACTGAGTATGTGCATGAACTGGAAGATCAGAGTGAAGACACATCTTGTCTGAATATTGAGACTTCAGGCCATTCTATAATAATGTTTGTTATGCAGTTTCCCAAACAACCTATCTAAGCGACAGTCCTTATTTCTTTGCCATGTCAAGAAAGCATAGCTCTAGATATAGTGTATAAATATACTAAAAAGTGTTGCTATTTAGTTGTCAGGTAAACTTACTGCTTAAAATGTTCTTTTTAAAAATTATCCTAAAAATCCCCATCACAATGGAGTATAAATTGCAGGTTTAGCACAAAATGGTCGTAACTCACTCTTTTCTTTTATGTGCAACGCGAAATGTACATTAAGTTTTCCACACTAAAAAGGTTATGATATTGTTAGATTTATCTAACTGATAGAAAAAATGTATTTAAAAAATCTTACTCTATAAATTCTTAGTATGGAAACTGAAAAAAAACAGACATTTTTTAAGACTGGCCTTGAATAACACATTTTGACTGGTTATAGTTCTGAGAGAGAAAAAAACTGGTCATAATTTGTGATTGGAGAGACTGGTTTTATTGTCTGAGATCTCATGAAGATAGGAAATTGTAATGATGAGTCTGCAGTAAAAAGAGATGTGGTTTTAAATGAAATTTAGCCATATTTTGTTACCATAGTTTCCATATTTTACTCTTTAGAGATACTGTATTATCTCTATTTAATGCCCCTCTCCATATAAAGGACCCTTTTCCTATTTTAGGAAAATTAAACAAACTAAAAGTTACTATGACTTTTTTATTGATTCTTTGCCATTTATGATAACATTCCTTTTAAGTTTTGTGGTGGTGTCAGCTCACCAAACACTTTGATTTTACCTGTACCTGCTTACTGCTACACTAGGAGGGGATAACTCCTTCTTTTACTGAGGAAAATCTCAATTGTTGTTAAACTCATATGGAAGCGTGTCGTAATTGATCAAAAGTGGAATAGCAGGTCACAACCCACTACCCTTTTTCTCTCCTCATAGCCCTCTTTGCTCTTCCTTACGCAGGAACAATTAGATTGAAACATTAACATCAGATGCACCCTGCCCCTTTTTCCTGCCTTCTTGCCCTTTTCTGCGTTCTAGATTCTAGAATAATAAATAGGGTAGGACCAGCTGTGATCAGAGAATCAAACTGTAATGGACGATTTAAAGTGAAGCATGCTACCTGTAAACCATAAGCGGCCAGCATGGAGCAAAACTTGCTACCAACTGTTCATGTTGCTTTTTCGACTTATGTGTCAACTATACAAAGTATCTAGAAATGGGTACTCACAACTTAAACTGCTATTGCCAAAGATCCAGTGTTGTGACTTAAGTATGTTAAGTTGTAAGTTAAACCTATATATACTAGGCTCACAAATGTCATTTTGAATTTGTCTATGTATAAACAAGTAAGTGTATTTAATTACCAACAATGCAGGTAGATATTCTCAGTACAAACTTATTATAGTGTCTAGTATATAATATGTCTGCCATCATCTACCATGGATTTCGTGGGTTTATAAAAAAACAGTCTTAACTTAATATAAGAAAAGAGTGAGTTATGACTGTTTTGCACTAAACTCGTGATTTATTTCTGTGTATATGTACAGTAATACCTCTCCACAGTGTACAGTGCCACCTTTTTGGTGAGTCCAACAGTTGGCTTGGACCTATGTGACTGTAGAGCTGGGAAGCATATTATCAAAAATCTTACAACAATTTAACATAACTATAAAGAGAGATTTACAACTAAAATCAGTCGTAAGACCCTTTATAATATGGCCCCCTGGCACTTTGGACGATTAAGTAACCCTGTTAGGGAGAGTAGGGGCTTTAGAAGAAGAGGTGACCCATGTTTAAGTGAGGTGGCCCTTTCGAAAAGAGGTAACCTTGTTAAATTAGGATGATTCTTTGGATGGAGAGAGTACCCCTTTGCAAATTTGGTAAATCTTACCAAAAAGTGCAAAATTGAGTATCGAGGGTGATCGTGAGATTTGTCAGTTGTTTAAAATTGGTTGTTGCTGTCATTGCCTTTATCCATTAACCAAACTAGTGAAAATTGATTCTGGTTACTTATTTAATAAAGTCAGGCTAGTTGATAATTTTGCTCTTTACTATTTTACAAGAAATTGGTATAGTAAATTGGCAAGAAAATTAAAGGCTTTGACAGTTGTTTAAAGAAGGTGGCGGTGTATACTTTAGGCTAATGGGTTAAGACAATGACTGGGATATATGCTAGTAGTGGTGGCTGTTGTGAAAAGGATACCATACATTGTGAGGTTGTTCTGTATTTTATACTTATATATTTTATGATCAATAATATGATTAATATGTTGTGTTTTCTGTGAACTACAAGGTATTGTGGCTGCGAGGATAAAACATCACTGAATATTGTTTGTAAATCTGAAACATATAAACAACATGTTTAGCCATCGACCATCTCTCTGTAGTTTACATTATATGGACTGGTGTTGGTACAAGTTGTAGCATTGAGAAGTTTTTTTTTGTCATCTCAGAATGGGTCTAATGCTCTGCCTTTTCACAGCAGAAAACATTATGAAAAATTTTGAAAATTAGTTTCATGTAGGCAGGCTGGTTGATATTTTTGCCCTTTACTATAGTCTATATGACATAAAAGTTGGGCTGGTGCTCTAGGCGTTAATTTTCTTCTACTCTGAGCTAAAATTTATTTGCTTTTAAATTTTTGTCTCCTTCTACAATTGACTTATTTTGATCACATGACTGATGACGAGATGTCACTGAAAATTTCCCAGTAAAAACATATTGCTCTGAGTCTAAGAAAGTATACTCCATGGACGATCAAGAGCAATGAAACCTATTTAAGAACTTACTTGTTTGGTTTCCCATCATCTTGGTTTGAAAATAAAAAAGTCACAATTCTAGTTCTATTATAACTTGCTGACAATCATTTTACTAGACTTAATTGGCTTCCTATGATCGCTTCTATAATTTTGACTACATATTAGAAAATATACAGTTAAACCTCAAATGTTGTAATGGTCATCACCTTTACTAACTTGCCTTAAGCCTCGAGGCCCACATTATTAATATTACCATATTGTATTATTAAATACTATTCAATCGATCGTCAGTGGGGCATACATAAACTCTTCTTATTTAAATACTCACTACATCACTTCAGTGCTCGCTATCAATACAAATAGTTGTCCATATCTATGTACGGGTATTTTCAAACAAATATGGAGTATTTAAATCAGTGGGGTCAATATTTGCACCACTTGACAGTTGAATAAAATTTAACAATAGATTTGTTATGTATAAGAATAAAGTTCTGAGTATAACTATGAAGTTATTTAAACAATGAAACTAAGGATAAACCCTCCCCCAACTTTTACATCAAAGCTTTCTACCTATCAACCTGTTTCTTATCAACAGAACATTCTAGGTATGTTCATACAGGATTGGAAGAAAAACCACAACATATTTCTTTCTTTCATTCATAATTTTACCTTTACAAATTCTCTACCTCCAGTATTTTTTGATGTGTTGCCAATTTAAATGGCATGATGAATATAGTAGCATGTTAAATCTGTCATACACATATGATTTATGTTCTACAGTATATGTGTTAATTAGAAAAATATGTGAACTTTTTTATACATTGACTTTTCTTACCTAACATGCTGTATCATCGTATCTACCTGATTTCAATCCATGATTATGGTAATGGTTTTTTATGGCGGTCAGTCAACCTACTCACTGTTGCTGGAAAGGCTAAATTTTTGGGTTTTAGCTGTTAACAAGTTACTAGAGACATACTTCCATCAGTGATTTAAACACATGCTATACATGATTTAGAATCAGTAGGCAGGGGAAAAAAGCCATAGAAATTATTTGATAATCAAACTCCACAAAAATATGTCCTGCCTGGAACTAAACCACCAACCTCTAAATCTTACCTGACTTCAACTCATTATTATGATGATATAATATTAACATGGTGAACTGGTTTAGTCTTTAGGGTTTGAAGTCACCACTCTAACCCACCAGCCCAAAGCCCTGGGTTATTGAAAATTGATTTTATGGCAGTAAAATTTACTAATTTCATATGGTGGAGTTGGTGATTTTGTCTTTTGCTATAAAACATAATAAATCATGTGAGTGCTCAAGAAAATTTAATGCAATGGCGAAGTTGTTTAGGTACACACATGAATGACCTTATCAATGAGATATTGTAGTACTTTGTACCAAATTTATTGCATCACCAACAAAACCAAACCACAACAAAAGAAAAAACTATTTTTCCCAGAAGAGATATAGACTTTAGATGAGAAGTGTACACATAAATAATGAAGCAGCGAGCTCTCCTCATAGAGTATTATCTTACTGTATCCTGTACTTAATTGATTTTTGTTGCTATGGTAACTGATACATGTTCTTATTTCACCTAGGGTGTTACTGTTTTCAATGATTTAGTTTTACAAGAGAAGACATGGGAATTTAAAACTTTTGATTTTTTAGTACAATGTATAATGCCTAGACATGTACAGTGCCTTCCAAAAGTTTTGATTCAATGCTAAAAAATCCCTATAGTATGTTTATGTTAAAATCAGTATTGTTGACTGGTCTAAAGTTATTATGAAGTATAAATTGCAGTGCTCGACAATAAAGGTCATCCTATTGTCCCTGACCACCAATATTTTGGTTTGGGCAACTTGTTATCGTTATTAAACTAATGGTTTTGGCAAGTTAAAAAACAGCTAGCTGTCTATTTGGGCAACCTAGTTGAAAATATATGTCAAGTCCTGAATTGATTTCTTGTAAAATAGAGTGATTGAAATTATTATTTCTTGCACAATTTGAATATCTCATCTGACTGAAATTTTTATGCAAAAATCTTACATGATTAAAAAGTTGGTGCACGAATTTCGAAAGACTTCAGTGTGTTTCAATAGAAATATTCATGTATAAGGCAATTTTTGAGAATTTTGAATGTATTTCATCATTATGTTTTGGTAGCTCTTTTGTTTATACATATCAGGCACAAACAATTCACGTAGAGATTCAGAATGCAGTACAAGATATTATCAATGAAATTAAAATTATGGCTGATTAGGGTACATAGAATACCATTAAGTTTGGTTCAAGTTTTATCCTAAACGACATATTCTAATTTTGCTGGAATAAATTTGTTTTAAACTTGTGCTTATGAACAGGTGAATTTTCAATTTTTGCAATTTTGACCTGAAAAATTGTTAGTAGTTATGCTCTGAAGATTGAAGGTCATTGGGATTCATTGAGTTTGACACGATCCCCATAAATAAAATGTCAATTGACCGACCTCTACTTATTTACATGCCTTAAGATCCATTATGAATTGTTTCCATGAACATGAAACTTAATCAAGCCAGCTTAAGGCTTGGTGAACCTGAAAGTAGGCATTAGAGTGAAAAATGTAAATTGTCATAACTTGTTTTATTATCATAGATATATTTTGAAGTGTTAATTATTAGGTAGAGGACAATGACCCAAACTATGACTAAGGTATATTACATTGACATAACTTTATGAGTACTACCTATTTACGTATGACATTTGCAATTACAGTTTGTTTTCTTTTTATTTGGACTTATTGTTGTTTTCAAAATTTCTGTTCATTGTTGTTTATCAAAATTTCTATACATGTTTATGTAGGAGCAGTGGTCAAGGGGTAGGCTTAGAAATTGAGAGGTCCCCGGTTCAAACCCCATTAGGGGTATTGTACTGCTAATTTCCTGAAAAGAAATTAAGCTACAGTAACTGTTGTTTCACTCCACCCAGGTGTAAATTGGAACTGTTTGGTTTCACCTACTTGAAGGTGATTTCAATGATCAGGGTTTATCATACCAAAAGTAGAGTCAGATGAATGCAGACCTTAAACCACACTTTCTTTAAAACTTATATTTACGACATGTATGTGGAATTAGATTTTGAATTAAATCCATTGTTCTACCTTGTTGATTAATAGCTGGTGAAAATAAAATAAAGTTTTGAGTTTTATCAGCCATATTTCATAGATATCATGACATCTGAATGTTATTGAATCATTTTAAGTTTGTAGCATGTTGCTGCCAGATGTTCCTGACCAATATATGAAGGAATGTCTTTTCTGTGTCAGTATTCTATCATAGTAATAAATGTCTAAAGAAAACTATGTCATAATCAAAGTACTGATTGTACTGCCCAGATGGTGCTACTGAAATTGTAAAAAGGTTGATCATTATGCTGATAGGATGTCTTGATACTGGCTTTTAAAGAACTTATTGTAATGGTTTGTTCTTGTAGCTGGCTATTTTGTAGAGAGCTTTGTTTATGAACTTGGTTAGAATGGGTTTTTACTTTGATTAACGTAGATATTTACATATACTACAAACTGTGATTTTTTTAGTTTTTCTTTTAATCAGAGCACAAATATTTGTTTTTTTCCACTCCTATTTACATGGACCTTTTTAACCAAAACCTACTTTATTTTTATACTTTTTAATCCAATGACTTATTTACACTCATATCTTTAGTATTGTCTTGTAGTTAGTTGTATGTTCCCAGGATTTGTGTTATTTGTGCGCTACATGACCAATAAGTGTCGATGTGCCTTAAAACAACATGAAATAATTAAAAAAAAATTTTTGTCTCTTTCATTACCTGTGTTATTAAAAGTATAAATTTTGTGAATAAATGAAAAGAATTTCATTTCTATTTTCAGGAACATGTAGAAATTGTATTTCTTGTGATATTTACGGTGGAGGCGTTCATGAAGATTATAGCCTATGGTTTTTTATTTCATTCTGGTGCTTACCTCCGCAATGGCTGGAACATTCTAGATTTTACTATAGTAGTCATAGGGTATGTATTCTTTCAATCTGAATAAAAACTGATCTAAAATTAAATATATTATAACTTGAATTCAAATATTAGGTTTTCCCCTTCACTGTCACAATAAAAACATAAACAAAGAACAAAAAGATTTAATCTGTAATTAGGCTTTACTATAACTTTGTTTGTACTGCCAGCGCACGAAAAAACGCATAAATTTGAGTTCCCGATTAGGTCTATTGGCGCTTACTTACTTACTTTACATCAATGAGCTTGCAGTATGAGTCACATTCAACTGACCCTTGCTATTATAGTTTTCTTGACAAAACACACAACAAATTGTCCAATCCTAGCTCAAGATTCACATGCTTCATCAAAATAGTTTGGACCCAATCTAAAAATAGAATTTCAGTATTTTGAAGCTATTAAAAATTGTTTTATCTAGATAAAAGCTATACATTGATTGGTCAATACACAGGTCATCTGAATAATATGTCTCCCTGTTTGATAGATCCTATAAGTTATAACAGCAGTCAGAGTCAGTAAGAAAACTGTTAACAGAAATATAGTCTTAATCTTCTTCAATTTGGTTTTCTTGAAGCCTTGACATTTCAAAAGGTATCACATAAATATAAACATATCAATTTGCATTTACTGTTTGAGAAAGTAAGGACTTATGCCAAGTATGTGTTTAGAGATGCGTTTTACATTAGCAACAATGTTTTGTATACTTGGTATTTATTCCTCTGTTAACTACATAATCAACTAGCTTCAGTATTGTAATGGTATTTGAATAATGTTTTTGATGGCCACATGGCTACAATTCATTATTACAATATTAATGGTAGACAGTCACATGTTTGAGTCTGTCCTCTTCTTGTTCTTTCCTGGAAAGATGGTTTGATGTAATGTCTGCCTCATATGACTTGGACTGTTGAAAAGAGGTGTAAGACTGACTTGTTGTTTGCTCAGCTGATTAAAATTGAGGGTGGCCCGTGAGACTGTAGTTAGTACATTGTGTTAAAGAGCCAGTTATTACAGTCGTGGGGGCAATCCTCGAAATATTTTAGTCTAACACTGTGGTACTGGTAGTTTGAAACATGTAATAAAATTCAAAATTCAGACTATCTTGAAGTAATGTATAATTTATATGATAAAAACTGTTGTCTAAGACTGGTATCTTTCAGACTGTAACTGGTTTTAATCAGATAAAGTTCACAGACTTCCTACCTGTTATTATATCAATATGTAATTTGTCTATTAATTCTCTAACCAACAATTTTCTTACTGAATGTAATTTTGTTTTAAGCTCAACTGAGTGAATTGGGATAAGATGAGCTATTGTGGATAGTATATCCAGCATCCTTGTTTGCATATTTAAACTTTTCATTTGTACTCTCTTTAAGAAAAGCTTGTCAAAAATCATAAAGCCTACAGTTACCAAATTTTGTATGTAGCATTACTAGAGATTCCTTTATAAAGATTGTTCAATTTATACCCCTGGGGTAAAAAAATGGCCCAGCCCTAGGGGGGTCACAAAGTTTTCGTACAATTGAACATGGAAATAATGCCCATAAGATTAAGTTCTCAGGTGAGCTGTCTAGGGTCCACAGAAGTCTCAGGTTTTTTATCCTCCTCCATAAAATGTACATATATGGTAAATAGACTTGAGCCAGACTGTAAGAATATGCTAAAATGCTGATAAGAAAATTTCCTGTTTTAGGCTGCTTGACATCCAATTTGAAACATCAGTAGTCTTGCATAATGAGACAAGTTCAATGCCTTTTAGCTCATATTGATGTCAAGTCATGTTGACCTTTATTATGTTTCTGTCTAAAACATTTTTTACAACAAAATAGACCCCTTTTTTGGCAGACTTTTGAACAGGTTTTGTAAAAAATATCTATGAATGCTTTAATTATAAAATTTACATATGAATATTTCCAGCTAAATTAATTCATAGTGCACATGATGTTACGAGGTACTGTATATCGGTAAATTTTGTGGGGGTTTAATTTTCTCTTTAATTGAGCTCAGCATTAGTAGCCAGATTTCTACAACCTGTGAATATATTAGTATCAATACAGATTATACTTGTAATAATTGAATATAATATTATGGCAACTGCCGGAATTATAAATCTCACAAAATTAGAGTCCCTTAGAAAAGCTTTTGCAAAGTATTGGCACCACATAATTAAGGCACTATACTGTTAATATGTCTTAATTTTGGTACAAACTGAGTGCTTATTCTTTAACCAAGACCCTAGCACAGATACTTAATATATTCTATTACAAAATGTCATCTCATCTTGTGAATTAAATATTAGTAGACAAGAATGATAGGTTCTACAGTGCCCACCAAAAGTTTGTTGAAATTTCACTGGGTAGGCCGACCAAATAGCTTTCATAGAAATTTGATTATTATTTATTTTTAAAAAACAAACATTTAGTGGTGCTTTTTTTTATGTTGAGACTACATATTAAGTAATTTAAAAAACTATGCTATAAAAGATTATTACATTGATCATGGTTATGAAAGCTTAGGATTTCAATTGTAAAATCTTATGAATGTGGTTCATTTATGAAACTTGGTTTTATTTTATCACAAACCATACTAGATAGATTTAAAGTCTGATTCTACAAAAACAGTCAGTGGAGTTTTGGAATTTAGTTAGTTTTCTTCCAATGCTTCATCACAAAACCAGTTATTATCTTAATATTTTTAAGGAAAGTTCCACTGTGTGGTATTGTTTATAATGTTTTATGATATAATTTTTTTAATATCAGACACAAACTATTTAAAAAAGCTTCTTAAAATATTTCGTGTTGAATATAAAAAATGTTAAATTACTAACATTATTCACATCCTTCTTTACTTTTAAACCAGTAGTTTGACTAGTTATTGGTCTGAATCATAGAGATAGGAGCAGAAGTCTAGTGGTAGGACGCGCGCTTAGGAATTGAGAGGTCCTGGGTTCGAATCCTACTAGGGGCACTGCTAATTCCTTGAGAAGAAATTTACCTGCGATTGCTTCACTCCACCCAGGTGTAAATGGGTACCTGTGAGGGTGGTATAATTCCGTTGCGCCAATTTGTCGGCTTCACTAATAAGCGGAGTAAAAAGACTCCCCAGGGAGATTGATTGATAGATACCAGTAGCCCAATGACCAGGGGTAATAGCTGTAAAGTCGGTGAATGTGCGTAAGCATGAAACTTAGACTATAAAATGCAATTACTTTTTACTTTTACTTTATCATTGCTTTGTCTCCAAACTTTTGACGAGCACTGTATTATAGAAGAGCAGAGTAGAGTGATAGCCTGATAGGTCCTATATTGATGTCATCTTGATATCTTCAATATTGTTCATCAAACATATTTGGTCAGTTGATAGGAAAGTACCGAGGTTTTTTTATTGCTTTTCATTGACGTCCATTCTCCCTATATACCGAACTGCATAATAATAGTTTCTTAGAATGAACCAAATTGAATTATTCTATGTCTGCCAGAAAAGATGAAATTAGGAAATTACATCTGAAGATGAGACATTGGTTGTCACTCGTAGATTTAATTATGTGATGATACTGGGATAGAGTGAATGAGGGATTGAGGAAGGTAGGGAGGAGGGAAGGGATTGATGGGAGGAGGGGTGGGGAGACAGGGAGACAATAGAGAGGAAGGTAGCTAAATAGGGAGAGCAAGAGGGGGAAGAAGGTAGTGAAAAGGTAATGAGCAGGAGAGGAGGGTGGTGGGGGAGATAGGGAGGGAGAGAGACAGGGAGGGATGGAGGGTGTACAAGAGGGGGGAGAGCTAGGGGTGAGAGAGGGAGCGAGTAGCGTGAATGAGGATAGGGGGAGTAGGAGGGAGAGAGATAGAGGAGAGAAGGAGATAGGAGGAGGAGAACAGAGAGTCTTCAATTTGTATGTCACAACTGAGCTTAAATTAATTTTTTGTCTTTTTTTCAGCCTGTCAAGAAATGTTAATCTATCACTCAAGTTTGTTTTCTTATTTTTTCAGGTTAATTAGTACAATATTATCATTTACTTTGGAAGATGACGTGCTGGATGTTAAAGCCCTTAGAGCGTTCAGGGTGCTGAGACCTCTAAGGCTTGTATCTAGAGCACCCAGTAAGTATAGAGAATATGTACTCTTATTTTATGGGTTGTATACCTGTATGGGTTTAACACTGTGTCAACACAATTTAGGTTTTACTACCGCCAGTGCCACAAACTTGGCTTTCCTGAACCTTTGTCTATTACCAGTACTCATCTACCCTTCGATAATGCAGGCAGCTTTCCTATGTACCTTATTTGACTTTGAGAAAAATTGACTTTATTGTCAATAATGGGTAGAATTCAAACTGGAACCCCCCTTGAGAAAACTACATTCCAAATCCTGGTACTCTACCAACTGCACTACAGACCTGGGTCTACAATTATGGGATATATAGATTTATACACTTTTAAACATCATATTAAAAACTTTTACACTGAAACACCATCAATCTATATCTTTGCACAACAACTGATTGTCATGTCTTGATAAAAACAACACTTCTTTTTGGCCATAAAAATTTGCTCCTTAGCGAGAAATTACTTACAGGTTCTGTAGTGGATATATGATACACGTATTTCTGAATGGAGTCAAGTTTGTATTGGTGACTTATTAAACCTTGCTGATTTAAATACTCAATATTTGTCCCTTAATCAGTGTGCATAAACATGGATATCTATTATCATTGATAATGAGCAAAGAAGTACAGTTGTTATTAAAAACACTTATAATTATGAATAAATGTATTGATATTTTAAGTTCCATTGAACACAAATTACTTGTAAATAAATGTAAGACCACTGTGTCATTGTGACATTGTGGTTTGCAGGGGCGGATCCAGGATTTTTTCTAGGGGGGGGGGGTCGAACTTTTCTAGGGCGGTCGAAACTTTTCTGGGGGGGTCCGAACCTCGAACCACATTATACACATTTTGCAGAAAAAAATGCAACATATTGATAATAAAAACTACATAACCATTTAATCTATGTTAAGCACCGAGAAAAATTGCTTCATACTACTTAAAAATGACTTTCAAGCAAGAAATACACTAATGGACATGTACATTTTCTAAATTCTAAAGGGGGCCTGACCCCCCCCCCCCGCTGGATCCGCCCATGGTTTGTAGGCTCTAAATATTTTATTTGGCTTTATTCTCACAACAATAATACAATAGTACTACGGACTCTGTACCCCCAAATCAATTGAATAGCTATCCACTTTTATGCTCAAGATTATCAAACAAATGTTGAGTATTTAAATAAGGGGGGTTAATGTATGCATCAATGACTGTTAAATAAAATTTCAACAATTATTTTCTTTAAGCAGTGCTTACATTCCTACCCTACCCAAATCAGCCAAAGCACAATTCACATTTTACACAACAGAAATGTTCATAAAGATCGCCTCATTAGCCAAATTATATCTCCCACAAACATTTATTGTCAATGCGTAGATTATAAGGGGGAAAAAACATGGATTGATTTAATTGTCATAGCTGAGAACACTAATGACTGATAAGTTCTCAAGTAAAAAAAAGCTAAAACCATTTAGTATTATGACTGCAAGTAAGACGTACATGTTAACATCATTTGTGAACAAAATCAATATGCTAATAGTAGAAGTTGACCCTAATGTGTGCTATAAGGACATTTTCTTAGAAAGAAGTAATTTAAGAAACAAATTTGTGAACGGTTAGTACAATAAACACAAGATTTAGTAACAGTTTAGCAAAGTGGAGAGAAATAATCTATGTGTAGCTAATAAGCTTGCAGATGTGACAATCTTTCAGTACACAGTAATACTGGAGAAAATAGTCAATACAAGACTTTTATTGTTTTTATCATTTCATCTGTCAAAACATGAATAACAGGGTGCTTAACAGTGTGCTGCACAGTGTCCTTTTTCTCTCCTCCTGGCCGTTTTCTGAGTTCTAGGGGAATGCCCATATTTAAGTGTTGAGAATTTGATGGCAGACCCATTTGACACTTTGAGTATACAGTATAACCTCTCATAACAGCCACCTCTCAACAACAGCCACCTCCTCACAACAGCCACTTCAAATTCCCCTGTGCCTTTTTCAACAGTAATGAACCTCCCAATAACGTTCACCTCCTTACACCGGTCAACAGCCAGTCTATAATTTCCCAACGATAGGTATAAACCTCCCAAACAGCCAGTGAAATTTTGTATATACAATGTACATTAAGTGACATAAAGTGTCATCACCAATCATTGTTAAACAATATACTGTATATCCTGTTGTCAATATACAAGTGTTAAGATAGAAAGGTTGATTATTTATTGTCTTTATAATGTAATAGTAAAAGTAATGATACAATCAAACGATTAAAATTTAATTATTAGAATATGTATTTTGAAGTTCATAAGCTGATAATTATACCAGCTATTGTCTACAATTAGGTGTCTATGAAACAAACATTGACCGCTAATATTTTCATGAGATTGTCTACTAGTGAATAACAACCGCTCAACATTGACAAGGTAGTCTATCATCTGCATTATACCAAATATAAGAGCTATGAGTACTAAAAAATGTAAATTTCTTAGCATGAGCACTAACATCTATGAAGATTAACACAATTACAAAGATATTAGGCCGTGAGCCAGATACACTTTTGCTCCCCCCCCCAGGGGGAATTTTCAAGACCCATATTTTTTTATTCCCCTATCTGTCCTGAGTACAACAGTACAAAGTTTGCAAGTTTCCAGTGGGGCATTGCTGAGAAAATCAACTTTTAATTGTATAGGTAAATAGCAATTTTTGTTCCATTTTTATCGATTTATTTTTGCAAAAACCATTAAATCATGTTTGCAACACCAAGTTCTCTTGATATTGTTTGTCAATTAAAAAGAAAATGTGTCTTTTGTGTTTTATAAAGGAAAGTGCTGTTGATACTGAGCTCATAAGTACCCCAAAATGTAACATACGTTACTGTGCCTTTGCGCGCAGACTATGAAACATAGCCACATAAAGTAGTCATAATACACTTGCTTTTTAAGATATACAATGTTGTTGTATGTAAGAATACGATTTTTATCTTGTTCCTCAGAAATATTAACTTACACACAGCTCTTAAACTTTGTCGCCAAGAGTGTTGAAACATACATAACCATAAAAAATCCATTTTTTTCAAATTGGAAAAGATATCATACTTGTAAAATATTTTAAAACATAAGATCAGATATGAATATATATGAAATAAAAACGAATGTCATTAAGTATTCAATGACATTTCATTAAATTTCACATTTTAGCAAAATTTTCGGGTAGACATTTAAACATGAAACATACGTGACCATGGTTTTTCAACTAATGTTAAATATCTTAGTTAAATTCATGTTTACTAATTAGTCTCTCTAATGAACTCTTCATTTTATGATTACTACTTTTGCCATTCCTCAGGATCGTCTAGAGATAATGCTGTACTAAGTATCAAATGTAACATATGTGATGTAACATACGTTACCGTTAAAATGATATACCGATCTTGCAATGCGGAAAAGGGTTAAACGATGACATATTGAAAATTGGTTTACACCAAAAATGTTATCCACAATGAATAAAGTCGTTATTATCTCATTGAAAAATATATGACATCTTCAACCAGACTAAAAAAACATGAAACTGTGTGCATCTCAATGGCTTTGATAAATTAAACTATGAAGATTTTTTAACCATTGCATGCAATATAAGCATAGAATCCTTCATAGCAATACTCAAATCGATATTTTTGCAATTCATTTGTTACTTCAATTCTTACTAGATGTAACCAAATCTCAAATGTAACCAAAGCGTCCTTTGTTCGCTTCTTATTCAATAAAACATGGTTTTATGAATTGAAACATACGTTACGTTTGGTAAGGTATGTTTCATATGAAATGTATCATAGTTGATGCTTGTTTGTTTGCTTGTTTCACAATGTTTCGCTTTTTTGGAAACTTGAAACGTTTAAGTTCTGAATGTTTCTTTTATACCATGTCTTTGAGTGTAAAAGAACACAAAATGTCTGTTGAATTTAACAGCAGCGAAATAATGTAGTTGGACTTTTATAAACACACATAACCACAGGTTGTTGTAATTCCTTACAACAAAACAGCACAATTTATGTCGGAATTTATTTTTTGTCGTAGATGAACTATAATACATCGCGGAAGATATTGTTGCAGAAATATTTAAGGAAACATGGTACATAAGCATGGTACAACAAATTGATAATGATAAGGAAACAAACACATCGTTCATGCAACAACGCCGAACTCTTATCCAATGGCAAACCCTTGGGGATGTAATTTTGGGTGACAAATGACTTTTTATATGAAATAAGTGTGCTAGTACCTAATGGAATATCTAGGAGAACGTTTTGATTTTTACTTCAAAGTGAATAACTACATGAACTTTGAACACAATTGATCTGTTATGCTTTTCTGAGACTAATTCGTAACCTTTTAAACTCTTAATTTAACATGTTTCCCTTAATTTTGAAGGCAATCCTTATTGATTTAATCAACAGTATTTAGATATGACATAGTACATAGACAATAGTTTGTGCTACCATTAAATTATTTAAACTGTTGTACTGGGTGTGACAGATAAAATTGGGATGTGATAGTTTAAACAGTGTTGTTGTAACATACGTTACTACCTATTTCTTTCTTTAGGCATTCATAATTATGAACTTTTCGGTGAGTTAAGTATATAAACTTTTAAAATGTATTCATTGATTTTGACTGTTCACGGCTATGGTACTTAAGTTTCTTTCGATTTTTCCAAGTTTGAAAGTCATTGTTTCAAGGTTTATAAATGTATTTCTGTAATTTTCCTTAAGTTGGTCTAAAATTTAAGTCATATTTGAGCGAAGGGGCGTTCTGAATTTATCATTTTGTGGTATATGTATTTCCAGTATCAACCCTTTGCCTTCCTAAAGTGCTTAAAGCATAGACAAACGTACAAATACAGACGAAAAAAATAAAGTTTTATTAGTGTGGTCCATATAGAAACATACGTTACCATAGAAAATAGGTGCTTTTATTCAAATATGTGTAAAATTTATTTAGTCTGACTAACGAATGACCCTTCCTGTAAATACTTTATTCATTTGTCCATCTTGTAAAACTTTTATTAATAACTGAAAGTTATCATTAAAATCAAGAAATAAAAATATGTAAAGTGGAGATTTCCTATATGGCTGACATAAGAGAACAGAAAAAGGATGCATTTGATTTGTTTCTATTTTTAGTCTTGCCAAAACGAAAGTACTCTACCTGTCAAGTGACTCTCTTGAAATAGCAAGAAATAAGGGACGCCAATTCTGTCTGTTATATTTATTGTTTTAGAAAAAATGGCATGTTCAAAACTAAACTAAGAACGTAATAAGAAAAAGCACCATTTTTTGTGTTGAAAAGAGGTATGAAAAGAGTCCCTCAAAATCCCTGCCGCCTCACATATTGGCGTTAAGAAATCACCACACTGCTTACTATCGGAAATGCACAGGAATGACGTTACAGGGTAACCCAAAATCCAAATCGTTGTCAAAAACAAAATGGCTTCATAATTAAGATGCGTCGAATTAGAATACCGGAGGGCAGTAATAAGAACATTTTGGCATAGAAAATGGCCATAGGGGGTCATGAAGTTCAAAGTCCCAAAACTCTGTAAAGCCCCAACAAAACTCTGCAAACTTTTATAAGTGAATTGCAACTACCATGTGGGTTTAATAATCATACCATAGATAATTACTTCCAGGAGGAGCGATGTCATGTACTGGCTTTAAAAGCACTTATGGTTTTTACCGGAAAATGAGAATGAGCGATATTTCAAAGTCCCATAACTCTGTAAAGCCTCAACGGAAGTTTGCAAACTTTTTATCAGAGAACTGTTACTTTCATGTGGGTTTAAAAAATATACCATAGATAATTACTCGCAGGAAGGAGCAACGTCTTAAACTTGCTTTAAAAGCACTTATGGTTGAAACAAAAAATGAGAATGGGCGATATTTCAAAGTCACATAACTCTGTAAGGCCTAAACAGAACTTTATAAACTTTTATCAATGAATGCCTACCACTAAATGGGTTAAGCAAATCATACATTTGAAAATTCCCCATGTGGGGAGCAATGTTATATACTGGCTCAAGGTCTATTAAAGATTTGACCAGAAAATGAGAATGGGCGATATCTCAAAGTCCCATAACTCTGTAAAGCCCCAACACAACTTTGTAAACTTTAATCAGTGAATGCCTAACATTATATGGGTTAAGAAAATCATAACCTTAAAAATTCCCCATGTGGAGAGCAATGTCATATACTGGCTCATTGTCTATTATGGATTTGACTGGAAAATGAGAATGAGCGATAATTCAAAGTCCCATAACTCTGTATTGCCCCAACAAAACTTTGTTAACTTTTATCAGTGAATGCCTACCACTACATTGGTTAAGAAAATCATATCCTTGAAAATTCCCCATGTGGGGAGCAATGTCATATACTGGCTCAAAGATATGATGAATTTGACTGGAAAATGAGAATGGGCGATATTTCAAAGTCCCATAACTCTGTAAAGCCCCAATAGATCTTTGTAAACTTTAATCAGTGAATGCCTACCACTATATGGGTTAAGAAAATCACACCCTTGAAAATTCCCCGCGTGGGTATATACTGGCTCAAGGTCTGTTATGGATTTGACCAGAAAATGAGAATGGGTGATATTTCAAAGTCCCATAACTCTGTAAAGCCCCAACAGAACTTTGCAAACTTTCATCAGTGAATGCCTACCACCATATGGGTTAAGAAAATCATACCCTTGAAAATTCCCCCTGGGGGGGGAGCAATGTCATATACTGGCTCAAGGTCTATATATATGTACAACTGATAAGATTTTTAACCTAGCTCATTATAAAAGGCATATACCACTATATATATACACCATGGAAATCAACTATCAACTACAATCATCTGTGCAGCCAAAATGTCCCTCCCAACAACAGCCACCTCTCTACAACAGCCACTTTTGTCATGGCCGGCTGCTGGCTGTTGTAGAGAGGTTATATTGTATTCCCTTTGTGTATGACTATTGTAAAAATGTAAACATCAGCCAACCCTCTGATGCCCCCTGTCCCCTTTTCTACCTTCCCACCCTTTTTCCATGTGCTAGAATAATCACTTAGACTATAACATTGATATTTTTATCTCATTTCAGGTTTACAAGTTGTACTTAACTCAATTTTACGTGCAATATTGCCTTTATTTCACATTGCTCTTCTTGTCATTTTTGTGATTATCATCTATGCTATAATGGGTCTGGAACTCTTCTCAGGGAAACTACACTCTACATGTTTTATTAACGGAACTGGTAAGTCATCACTAAGTCTTTTGAAACATGGTCCAGAATACAATGTATGTTGGGAATCTGAAAATCTTGCAAACTTTCTTTGAGTTGTCTACCATGTGTGCATTCTCCAAATTGTAATTCCATAATATTACACATGGCAAGATATTAATAGCGGGTACATTTTTTTTTTGCATCATAATGATGTTCTAAGCAATATTGTGGAAAAAAAATAAATTGTTAAGTAACAAAAATCCTAATTTTTGAGAATGGGAGAATTACCCAATGGGAGAAAATTTCCAATTACAGTGTGTTGGTGCCTCAGAGAGGCCCAGTTCTTAATTAACAAGCAAAAGATAGAAGGTATTAATTTTCCTGTTGAAATGTTTACTTATGAATTTAGTTAATAAAAATATTTTTAGTTTAGATGTCTTGATGAAAATTTACTGGTTTTTTGTCCATATGTAGATCTACATTTGTTGAAATTTTAAAATAAATCGGATGAAAAATATAATTTAAGTAAATTTGCAAGATTTTTTAATTTTGATTTTGATGCCTTTAAGTAATATCATTGCATAGTAAAACTGTTCTTGACTAACCCCCTATAAATGTTTTTTAACAGGGTTAGTTGGCAACTTTCTTACGCAACTAGCTAAATATCATGATAACAAACTGTGTAAAAGACGTGTAAAAGGGTTAATATAGTTATGTACGGAGTACATGTGAACGCAATTCCTGTCTTACAGTGTTCTCACTATATCATTCTAGCTTTGATTTCCCTGGGGAATAACTGCTGTCATTGGAGACTGCTTTAATTCTCTTACATTTTAATCATGGATATTTACTTTGTTAAGTATATATTGGTACCTAGTCCTTGCTTGGATTCACAAATTGTATTACAGTTGTGTTTAACACAAGGATTTTTAAATGGAGGGATCCATACCTATTTCCATAAGTTGATAACCAAAGGACCACTGTCTCTGGATCTCCCAAATCACACTGCTGGTCTTGTTAAGATGACCTTTGTGTTTGTGTCGGCCAATCAATGTATAGCTTTTATGTTGTTGAAATTTTACAATTTCTATTTTAGACCATGCTTTCCAAGCTACTAACATGGTTCGTGTTATTCAGGGGCTGTGATTGTGGATTTATCATGAGTTGCATCATGAATATTATAATAGCAAATGTCAGAATGAACTTGACCCATAGTATTAGCTTGTCTACTGTAAAATTAGTGTTCGCAACAGGGGAGATTTTTCTATCATGCTTTCTAGCGAGATTAGGTCCAGATATCAAAAACAAAATTAAAATTTGAATTATTAACCAGCTCAAGAACATGAAATAAGCAATTTTCATAAGCCTAAATCAATTTTTACTAGCCATGGGCTTCAGGCTAGTGGTTTAAGATACTGACTGTCTTGGTCAACTGTAAGAAAAAAGTAATTTTCACCAGCCTAAATAACTTTTCTTTAGTTACAGACTTCTGGCTAGTAGGCCAAAGTGATGACTGTATAAGTAAAGAGTAAAATTGTCGTACGGTCAGCAAAAAATCATAGTCTATGTTAAAAAAGCAAAATATTTGTGTTGAGTAAATCAATAAATCATTAGAGATCTTCTATCTATCACTGCCCACTAGCTTGTCATCCAACTATGTTTATATAACAATGATGTGAATTAACTATTCACAATACAATTCTGACGGCAAAGTCTCCACTAGTTAATTGTTAATAGGTTTCATTTTGAGTGTAGGAGAAAAAATAAATAGAGAGAAATTACTTTGATTGATTGGTCGCAATGATATTTTCTTCTTGATTACTTTACACTGTCTCTTTGTGTCTGCGACTTCAATGGTGTTTCTTTACAATCTCTATGTGTTTCTGTCTGTGTCTATGTCTGATAGAGAAAGAGAGGGATACAGGGAGGAAGGATAAAGGGAGGAGGGCGAGGTAGAAAGAGGAAGGGTAGGGGGAGGGAGTGAGGGAGACAGACACAAAGACGCACTGACACAGACAGACAGAGAAAGAAAAAGACTTAAGAGAAGAGTACTGTATATATTTGTATTTAATATTGAAAAAAAATGGAGGGGGGAGGCATTTGTTTCATGACAGCAGCCTGTGCTTTATGTAAACATCACCAAGTTCTAGTATTGGCTAGTACTTTTACTTCTCTTGTCTAAAATTTATGCCTGATGTTGCAGACGTACATTAAATACAAAATGTTATCTATTATTGAGGCTGTCTGTTTGTCACCCTAGTGTCTTTTATTGTACTTAAATAACATCGAGTTACCATGGTTACAGGCAGATAATTTCAGAAATTAATTCAATTTGAGGTTTTTTTTTTGCTTGAAGGGATGGTAAATTTGATGAAATAAATTCTGTGGTCTTCGGTCAAACTTACTTATTTTACATCTGACAAGCTCCCAGTACAGGTCACATTCAGCTGACCTTTGCTATATTGTGATATTCATGAAGTAACTTACAATGAATCATCCAATCACATCACATGAATACTAAAATCATGCACCGTCAAAATATCTTGAAATACCTGATGTTAAAAGTTACAAATTGCTGATGCTATAAAAGGCCTTTTTTCGAGATAAAAGCTATGGATCAATTTGGTAAAACAAAGATCATCTGAACATGACCCAATATGCCATGTTGGGAAATCCTACGAGAGTGGTCTTTGGGATATCAGTTTAGGAGATTATTATTAGTATTGAACTCAGGACTTTCCAAGTAGTAATCACACACTACCATGTCACCATCAAAGCTAGCTTAAAGGCAAAGGTGTACAAGTGCTGTATCATACTTCTGCTATAATTTACAAGAATGGATCAGCACAAAGGTAGTCCAAGTGCTTGTAATTAAATAAGAATGAAGACTAGTCTTGCACTGACCCATCCAAGTCTATTTTATGTATAATTTCTGATTTATTTGCTATTGAGGATCCATGGTCTTAATGGGACCTTTATTTTCTCTTACTAAGAATTTTAAAGTTTACTTTTTTTTTAGCCGGATTTTTCAATGAAAACCAGGCGGGCGTCCGGTGTTGTTAACAATTGTGTTAAAGTTTGCATTAAAGTTTTTAATTTAGCATATATATCTGCCATTTATTGTCAGATCTTAATGAAACTACATACAATGATAACATACCATGTGATGAACAGAATTAGAAAGTAACCACAACTCTACCTGCCTTTATTATGGATTATTTCCCTTTGTAATTTTTGTGTTAAAGTTTTTAAATCCGGCTTAAATGTGGTTTCCACATTACATTTCTTGTTTATAATTTCAGATAAATATGCCAGTGAGGATCCATCACCATGTTCTCATTCAACAAAAGGTTATCAATGTGACGCTAGTAAAGGTTATGTATGTAGAGAGGGCTGGGAAGGTCCTAATGATGGTATTACAAACTTTGATCATTTTGGATTAGCCATGTTAACTGTGTTCCAGTGTATAACTATGGAGGGTTGGACTGATGTATTATATAGTGTAAGTTGAGTTGTTGTTGTTTTGTACTCAGTTTATTCGTTTTCACTTACAGGGAGGAGATTGTCAAAAACTTTGGGCCCATTGCTGCTATGGGTAACCTTCAGGGTTTGACAGTGTATCTGGATTTTGTGGATCCTGAAAACTTGTGAATAAAGTCGAATAATCACAGTTATTCTTAGGTGGGGATTCCAGAATGATCCCTAAAATATTGCCCTGTCCTTGCTTGGACATTCAGATGGTCAAGTCCCTAATTGATACGCCCCCACCCTGAGGGATGTTGTTAGTGCCTATTTTAAAGACTGTTCATGTCAATAATTACACTAGTCCATATAAAAACATTTCTAGGGCTGAATGAATCACAATTGTAACTCTCTTTATTTTGGGTTGAAAAATGGAGTTACAATAGTGTTTTGTTTAGTCATGGATTTAATGCAGAGTTAAGAAAGACTATAACTGTAGAAAATATTCCAGGTGAGCGATATAACCACAAGATTCCAGACATAAAATAAAAGGATCAGTCAAAAATAGTAATAGATAGTTATAAAAAATACCACAGATGTGTTAAAACAAATTGAGTATTATGACATATAATAATTATTTATAATAATAAGAAAGATTAGTCATGGTACACATTCTGTCAGGAAATGTGTTAAATATCAATTTAAGTTGTATTCCCTTGAGAAATTCAGTTACATTTTAAAATATAAGACAACAAAAACTAAAATATCACAATTCTCGATAATTCATTTTTTTCTGAAGAAAGATTTCCAAATACCATGGAGAAATAATTGAGAACAGAATAAAGATTGTCTCAAATGTTAGAGCTGTATCATTTGGTTTTATTTGACAATTTGTTCCCAAGTTTGTCAGGTGAAGAAAAATTGGTTCATAAAAGATAATGATAGGGCCAAAACACTCTTCTCAGAAGCTGAATACATGCTGCTTCTCCAAACAAAACTAACTTGTTTTCCCCAGTTAGGTCCTGGAAACTCCCCAATCCTATAAAAATACTTTACTATTGTTGAACTATAGTTCAAAAAGAAAGCGAAAAATATTTGAGATTTCTTAACAACACAGTCTATGTTGTTTCTTTTACCATTATTTTATTGATTTTGTAACACCTATGATTTAATAAATTTATGTGCTTTAATTTTCCCCCTGAGAAAAATGCTGAGGCCCTTTTTCCTAAAATGGTGTTTTGGCTCTAAATGAACCCTGACAGAAATATTTATATAATATTTATATAATTTTGTATTAAATAAATGAAATGTAGAAATTTTACATGTGTACAAAATAACTCTAATTCTGACAACAAATGGATACTACTTAACTTATGACATAAGTTGGTACATAGGTTTAGCTAAGTACAAAGCAGCCATGGTGTAGTGGTTAGCATGTCTGACTTTGAATCCGGAGATCGCGGGTTCGAAACCTGGTCACAGCAGGTCATACCCTATACATCAGTTGTCGGCCTCATGGTAGGATAAGTTAGTACTGATGATAGAAAAGTGTCCAGGAAACCTATAGTTGGAAGAGCTGGCCGTCATATATATGACCTATATATGTGTTGAATACGACGTAAAAAAAGCCAAGTACATGTACTTATTTTAACAGAGTTGTTGTTGTTTACTGTTCTTAAAACTTGAGTTCAATTTGTTTCAGTGTGATTTATTGGATTTCTGAACTATTCTAATGTATTGTCATATTTTCAAATGGTGTAATATAATTACAATGTATATTATATGTTTTTAGTTCTTTTTATCTCAAACAAAATAGTTGAAATATCTCTAGCTGTTTTATTCAATATTGACTTGTGGTAAAAGTCAAGAATATTTGCTCTTAGTACACATATATGGAAAGTGTACTGAAATGATACATTGTATTTTCTATATCATATTTGCAAATGAATTATACTTTCAATGGACTGTTGTATTTTCTCAGACTTATTTCTCATAATTCTATCGCACAATTCGAGAGGTTGCTTGCAAGACTGTAGTTACTCGCTCTTTAAGGTAATGCTCTTACTACAGTCTTGTGGGCAACCTTCGAATTTTTGAACTAATTATTTCTTGTGTAAAATTTTAAAATGAATCTAAACTAAGGGTCTATTTGTTGTGAAGATGTTAGCCCTAAGGTCTACAAACATATTGGTTAGATCTTGGTTAGCTTTTGTAAATAATTAATGAATGTCTTAAAAATTTCAAGAGATAGTGAATTAACAGAAAACAAAAATTTGAGCTTGGCTTCGTCAGTTTGTTTTCAAAAATGTAAAACTTTCCTCTGAACACGAGATCTTCTGAATTTCATTAATTTGAGCATACTGGTTTTCCGTTCTATAGAAATTTCTGACAATTTTTGGTTTGAATTCAATTAAACTTGGATGATGCTTTTATTACTGGTTTTAACATTGATGTTTTAATTTTTTTTTCATTGTTTAACATTCACATAATGTCCACGGAGACAAACAATGGTTACAGTAGCAGTTTAGTCAATAATTTCTTCATTTTAAACATTTTTTTGTGTGTTAAAATGTTGAAGTTGTTCCCTCACAGATCTGGTTAAAATTCTTTTTGGTAACATAATAGTACATATTTTTAACCTATTCTTAATATGGAAAGAGCTCTATACAAATATGGTTAATATTGAATAATCATAATAATATTAATGAGATTTTGCAATTAAACTGTAAGGGTTAATTGTCTTAAGAAAACAAATTTCTAATATACTAATATTTAAGGCAAACTGACTTATAGATTATGAGAAATATAACATAAGGGGCATAGAGTCACTTTAATCATCTGCACCATAACTAACTGAGTAAATTTTTGTACATAAATCACTATATTTTAAAGTTACAATAAAAAAACTGAACTAGAAGTGTTATTATCAATACACTGCTTGACTGTTTCCAAATTTTATTTATACAATTTTCAGTTTTTAGAAATGTTTCAGTACGATTTTTAGAGAGTTTTAAGAAAATGTGAAATTTAGGTTGAAATCTTTGATTAAGCTGCTTCAAACAATAAATGAGTGTTCCTAGTATCCCCTCACTGGTTGTTGTTTTAAAGTTCTTTTTTGTATTGTTTTTTCTTTCCCAAGAAATATTTTTTGTATAAATATATGAAATAGACTCTCTACAACATCTCTGCTACTTGGTGTCTATTTATACACATTGAGTAGGCAGGCAAAGCACGATTATATGAAAAATCATTACGAAGCAATTGAGTGCTTATTACTCTTAATATTGCTTGACATATCAGGCTTTAGCTATAACTAGTTAAGTTGATTAACTAAATGGTTTTTCAGTTTAAAAAAGAAATTTTCTCAATTTTCCATAAAAAGTAAAACTTGTTCAAGGATTAATAATGAAGGATTTAATCTTGAAAATTAGATATTGATTTGTGTATTAGATATAAGTAGTACATACATGCATGTATAATGGTTTAGATTACTATAAATGGATAGAAGGCGGGTCTGTAATAGAAAAATGGGCGGTCTTAATCCATATATGGGGACACGTGTCATGAATATTAATGAGTTTATGAAATGTACACTTCGGAAATTAGCAAGTTTAATAAGATTTTATAAGATCATCAAAATCAATGGTCTTAATAGCAGAATAGTGTTAGTATAGGGACTTTTTTGTTCGTAAGTAAAACATTTGGGACTTGAAAACTGTAAAAGTATTGTATTATTTTGATAATCAAGGTGGTCTTTATAGCAGAATGGTCTTAAATTTGGGACATTTTCCTTCTCAAATAAAAGATTCGGAACTTTAAAATGTGTCAAAATATTGCGTGATTTTTAAATAACCATGGACTTCTTTTTTATAGTATAACTGTAGTTCCTGCTTACATTATTAGTTTCTGTATTGTTTACATCATATGGCCTTGATGACAATATTAAACCCCATGGGTAATTACTTACATTCTACTGGAGGACTCTAGAACATTGATAAATAATGTATTGGTAGTTGTAGCAAGTGTGACATCTTTTATTCTATGTTTCTGAGCTAAAGTGAAGACTTGTATTGAATCCAAGAAACATTCTATGAATCCAAGAAACATTCTACAAAGTATTGTGAGGAAGATTTATCATTCCACAAGATGTTTATGTAACAATTTGACTATAAATGATTAAACATGGCCTGCTTCATTTAAAAAGAAATATTTGAGGGTGATACATTATATCGATTTCATAGTTTTAGTTAGTCAAAGCATATTTTATTGATATATTGTTGAATTTTATTCCACTGTCAGTGGTGCATCATTAACCTTCCTGATTTAAAATCAATCATAAGTTCAGAAGTACTTTAGAGTGCATTTAAATTAGTGGGGTTAATATATGTGCCACTGACAGTTGAATAAAATTTAACATTATCAACTTATTAACAACATAGCTCTATTTATAATATATATTGAATTTCAAAGGGGTCTTTTTAAATCAGTAAAATGATGAATGTGCATTGCCTTACTTGCCTAGTTAGATCAGACAAGCCTGTTTCTTAAAAGTGCATAAATATGCATGACCTAATACAGTCTACCAAATGAGTGGGTCTCTGGTTGCCCAGGACAACCACTTAAGTTTGGGCAACAAACAATTTTTTTGGGGGGCGACAGAAATTCTGCAAATGAGATATAGTGCTTGCTAAATTAAAAATGATCTGTTCGGACAACCACTTACATATCCTAATTTTGTAGACAGGTAATATATATTGATTATTCTAAAAATGCTCACTGACCCTTTTTGTGTTTTTAGAATAACTACTAGATAATATAGGACCTGTTGTATAAACTTTGTATTTATATACTGTGTATTTATAAGAAATCCATTATTCCTATGTTAAGTCTAGTTCTTGACTTGCAGTATAAAACTAGAATAGTTTACCACTCAAGATTCTACAAGATCCTAAATGCTTCTTACTTCTGTTATTCTTACAGCCTTATGGTACCAGGGTATCATGTTATAATGTTGTTTGTATCGGTTAAAATGAAAGACGTGGTCATTATTACAATGTAAATATTGCCATATGCTGATATGTTATAACACAAGATAATAGTTTACTTCTTTTCTTCTCATTAATTCTCTTTTATAACATGATATTCTATTGATTTGGAAGCATAAGAAATCATAGGAATGGGTGGTTCCTGATGTTTATTGGTAGATTTTTTATGAGAAATATTCATTGCAATCCTTAAAACACTCAACTTTAAAGCTTGGTGATTTTGGTTTTGATCCTGTGACATTGTTAGTCTGAAATTAGGATATGAATGTGGTTGTCCCAACAGGTTAATTTGGCAGCATGCTATTGTTGGTTGCCAATAATAGAAATATTTGGTTGCCCAAACAAAAAGCTGTTGTCTAGGGCAACGGTACACTCAATAGTTTTGGAGACTGCATTTTCACAAAATTCTTATAAAATTATAGTTCGAACACAATTTGCTTACAGACAGGAGGGCTGACCGGGGGGGGGGGGAGGGGGGGGGACAGACAAACAGACATTAAATGCAAACCATAACATTATTATAACCTTTTAGCCATATAGAAATTACTACTATTTATTATAATTTGATATTTTTGTATACTTTCAGATAAATGATGCAATGGGAAATGAGTGGCCTTGGATATATTTCTTAAGTTTAATCATCCTTGGTTCATTTTTTGTTCTCAATCTTGTTCTTGGTGTCCTCAGCGGGTAAGTACATCTTCTTCATTATCATCCTCATTATCAACTGTCAGTAGCACATAATCTAACCCTGCTGGTTTAAATACTCAATACTTGTTGGATTGCCCCTGTTGATGCATACTGATATCTATTGTAGTAGTTATGTACGGGAATAATCAAACAAATAATGAGCACTTAAATCAGTGGGGTTAGTGTATGCACCACTGACAGTTGAATCAAATTTAGCAATACATGAGCTTCAAATAAAAAAAACTGTTCTGTTCTGTTCTACTCCCTTCATGTGTGACCAAAATGCTTGCTGAGTCAGATGTCACTGTATTCAATATAAAAGGTTTTAAATTAGTGTCTTAGTGTCATTATGTGGTATTCTGGCTTTTAACTCCATTGGATTTCAATACAGATTAATAAATCATTCACTGTAATGTAGGCTTCTAACACATCTTGCTATGTTTCTTTGTTTTAGAGTTTCTACTAGGAGAAATATTATTATTTGTCAGAGAGAGAGATTTAACCAGTTTTTATATGAGTTTTTCCCAGTTCTCTCTCTGCTAGAGGTGTTTGGTAATGGACTGTTACTACTCTATGATATGAATATTTTAAAACTATTTTCTAGAGTATAATGGTACAGCTGTGGTACTTCAGTTAGTTAGGATTGATTCAAGTTAATTGTGTTATTACGGGTTATAGATTCTTTGATGCTTTTCATAATGGATTGTCATACATTTGTGCTTGACAAATTTGTTCTCTTTGATAGTTTTGACTGCAATACATAGTCCCCTGTGGGTCATTGAAAACATGGCTACAATGTTAAGATATGTTTACAATGGCATATTGCTATTGAAGTACTGTAAAGGTCCACTATTAATGCTACAGTCCCATAAACATAAAAATAGTCTTGAGGGCAACGCACAGGTGCCATGGATCAAACCCCGCTAGGACTGGTAGGAACTCTAGCGTACACATACAGATTGTTACGTTTTTACCAGGGTCCATAAGATAAGCCGTGGATACACGTATCAGTTTCAAAGTCAAATCGTGAACAAAATCGTGGCTGATTAGGGATTAAATTTGCATATCTCGCAGCTACAGCTCCATGCAGGTGTGTTGTTTTGTGCCATGTGTGTATAGTCACCTTAATATGCCCACGGCTTACAGCTGTCTTCACATACGGGTCCGCAACAAGTCACGATTTTATGGGACTGAGGCATTAAATGGCTATTTGGAAAATATTACATGATTTTCCAACAACCATGGTAGTCTTTATTTGGGAACTTAACTGTACCAGATTTGACAGTTTGTGCATCCTGCTAATCCAATGCCTGAAATGACTCACTTTGTCTATACTAGTATTAAAGTAGTACTACAAAAATTGTTGATGATTATACTTGAATGACATTGTTCTTGTGTCTTTAATTGAAGAATATTGAGAATTAATATCATTACCCTTGTCTTACATCGTCTTAACAATTGTTTTACGATCTGCAGAAGGTCAGCATTGACCTAGTTTTTTACCAGGGTTGTTTTTTTCTTGTTTATTCATTTCTGTATCATATAACAGATTGATTTTTACCTTAGGCTACCATCTTTTTCTCAGTTCAAAAGTTGAAATATATTAAATGTTATTAACTAAGATTTTATGGTGCTTATGCTTTTAGAACATTTTGTGATCAGTGGAGGTCATGATATTCAAACTAAGACGGTAAAGTTAGGTTTTTCATCCAATTTTAAGTAAACAAACTTTGATTTTATGGTATATAGTGTTGTATATTGGTAAATTTTATTTAATGATTTGTGGTGCACACATTTATCCCATTGATTTATATACTTTATATTTGTATAGTAATCTCCATACATGAATTAGGGACTTATTTCCCTGATAAATCTGAAGCAATCCAATTGGTAAGTAGGTCCTTACAGTTGGAATCCTCAGATTTTATCATTGAAGTCCTATGTAAGGATAACAAAATGTTTCATCTAATATCTTTCTTGTTTATGAAGATATTAACAGAAGCGATGAAATTTAGATAGTTCTTTACCCTAAAAATACTTAGCTTGAATTTCAAACAAATTTAATGATTTACAAAAAAGTTATTCAAGATTAATTTTGGCAAATTGACATTGAAAGGTAAGGGTAAAATCCGAGTAATCCAACTAATAGGACCTTCCTATTTGAAGAGCATACAAGGGGAAATAACTGACTAAAGTGCCTTATACAAGCATCTATTTTTATAAATAGTGAGTACAGACGTGCTGTAGCGAGTATGTACAGGGATTATCAAACAAATATTGAGTATTTAAATCAGTGGGGTTAAGGTAAGCGCCACTGACAGTTGAATAAAAATTATCAATAATATGATACAAACAAAATGATAACTTTGAGTTTGTTTTATTACATTATGATTCAACATGAAAGTAAAATATATGCTATATAATACAATATAGATAAAACTTTATCTATTTTATCTCTCTGCTCTAAGCTATATAAACTTTAAAATAGCTTTACTGGTTACACAGCATTTTCTATGTTAATCAAATCCTTGGGGAAAGATTCTAGATCAGTATAGTTTTTCCACTGGTAATTAAATTACCATCTCGGGTAATTATTTTTCCAATTGCATTTTGAAATTTCAAAGAAGAAAAAAATTAGATATATGCCGGTTTATCCAGACTATTGTGTGTTTCCATTCACTTGGGGGAAAATATTTATTAAATATATATGTTAGGCCGTATTGGGGATTCATGTTTAGTTCTTTTATAGACTAAGTACAGCTGTACTTAAACTTTGGGGCGAGCACAACAAAAATTTGACTTGTCTTGTCTGTCCATTATATTTGTTTGTTTATTTGTTTGTTTATTTGTTTGTTTGTTTTGGTTTTACGGCTCACCAACACAGAAATCTCATATCGCACCCATTATATTTGTTGACTATTCACACTCAGCTGGCCCAAACTGTAAGGGACAGAACAAAATAAATGACTTCAAGATTTGCCCATTGTCCATGCTAGCTTTTTATCCTACAACTTAAGCTGACTGATTTTGACCCCATTACGTTATGTCAGTCAGCTGAAGTAGGCAAAGAAATATCATCATAATTTCAAGGTTAAGGCTCCATGAATGTTCATAGTGCATCAGAAGCATTATGTATAGGGTTCAGGGGCCTAACTTTATACAGAACATTTAAGAATACAGTCTAACCTGTGAACAAAGGACAGTCACGGGAAAATCCAAAAGTGTCCTTTGTGGACAGGTGTCCTCTATGGACAGGTTCTGATGGACATGTCTCAAATAATGTAGAAATTGCTTCCCGGGCATAAGCCAGTACTAATTCCAACATATAAACAACTGTACTTAGTTATTAATTAGTTTTGCAGAGCAGAGCAGAACAGAACAGAACTAATGCAATAGTCTCACATTTGTACCCATTCAACTAATCTAAATAATCAACCCTTTGTTATGAGGTCAAATAAGTGTGTTCTTTTTGCAAACTGTAAAGACTGTAAAGTGAATATCTGGGCTCTAGTTTGACCAAAATTTCAAGGGAAAGTTAAATCTTTTAGAGCTCATAATAGAGCTAAGTCTGAAGAAGTGTAGACAAGTGAAATTACATTAAATAAAATGGTTGTATTCTATCCATGAACTAAAAAAAATCACGTATCCGAAATTTTGCATGTCCGAAAATGTGTTCACTTTTGTAAAGTTAGACGACAAAAATAAATGAATTAATGATTGTGCTGGTCTATTATTACTTTTGAAAATTAAATTGCTTCATACTAACATCATTAGTCCGATGAATATCATTTAAAGTAATCCTGGGGAAAAATATAAACAAAAAATGTCTCAGTTGGGTATTGACGAAAATCGCCAATATTCATACTATGAGGTAAGTTTTTAGACCAACATTTAAGAAATCTCTGATAGATATGCAAATTAAAATTGAGTAAAATAAGGTAAACCGATATTTATAAATAATATTTAAATCCAAAAGCGCCTTATAAGTGCATTCACTTGAATGTATATTAATGGCTAAATGACGATGTTACTGAAAGGTAAACAATGAATTGCGTAATGGCGGCTTTTTTTATTTGAAATTTTGAGACCTACGACAAAATAACTTTATTTGCAAATCAGAATTTTTGGTAATGTTTTAATTTATACATCAAATGAAAGCTTATACAACAAGGGATATGACTGTGTATACTGACTTTTGATCGTAATTTGACAGGTAAAAATATCCTGCAATGTCCGTATATTTGCTTGTTAAAATGTCTATAAATTTCACGCCAATTATGAGAACTAAGACGAGCAAAATACTTATGCAGACAGTTTTAACAAATTAACACGTAATTAAAGTGCTATATAAACATTTCATTTATTAAATCATAAGATTATTACCTCGTTGTATAAACCTTTATCATGATTAAGTCACGTGTTCGCCAACGTGTACTGCTGTTTAATAGACCGACGCCTAATATACAAAGTGACACTTGTTAATTGGTAACTTCCGCGTGTCCGTTGTTTGGGGTAATATAATGGATTTGGGAGACAATACAGGTGTCCGCTGTCCGCAGACGACAGGTGTCCGCTGTCCAGAAGTAATTTTAAGAGCATTTTTGATGGGGGGAAATTGATGTGTCCGTTGTCCACAGGTGTCCGTTGTCAAGAGGTGTCCGTTAGCTCAAGTTGGACTGTATTTTATTGCAATTTTACTAATGGGTGAAAGAGATAAAGCTAGGAAAATTCTAAATTTGGGGAAAACTGTATGATTTCAAAGAAATTTTAGATTAAGAAAGGGGTTAGTAAATGAACGTTGTTATATAAGAATAAAGTGCCCTGAATTGGCCTTTACAATGTCCTTGTATTCAATGGCTGAATGTTTTACCATGTTTTTCCTGCTTGCTGTTTTTTCCAGAAGATAAAAGGGGCCTTTAAACAGCCCCTGTTATATAAGGATAATAGCCCTGAATACTTCTGTTGATTTGTCTCCATGGCTCCATGTTTTACTATGGTTTACATGTATGATGTTTTTACTAATCTGTTTTAATTAATTTTCTTTGTTTGTTCCAGAGAGTTTTCCAAGGAAAGAGAGAAAGCAAAAGCTAGAGGTGACTTTCAGAAACTGAGAGAGAAAACCCAGATAGAGGAAGATCTTAGAGGCTATCTTGACTGGATTACACAAGCTGGTTAGTACATCTATAATATACCTAGCCACTGTCATAATTCACTAGCCAAAAAGCCTGGAGCTAGTGGAAATTGATTCAGGCTAGTGTAAAGTAATTAATTCATATGGTCTGGCTAGTTGATAATTTTGCCATTTTGCTGCCAAAGCCCTCAAGTAGTGAAAAATAATTCAGGCTAGTGAAAAGTACTTATATTGTATTTTATGTAGTATGGGCGTATGGCTAGTTGATTTTTCTATCATTTGTTGTGTAATATAATAAATCAGGCTAGTGCTCTATAAAATACAGGACAACGAATGTGACAGTTACTTTTTGTCCCAAAATTCTGGTTGATACTCTGCTTTTTTATAATGAAAAAAAAATGGGCAAAATTTTCTTGAAACATTTTGGTAATATAATCCTGTGCCTTACTGACCACACTGCTGGGCAAGATTGCTGCAATGCTGCAAGAAAAAATAACACAAAACACATCAGTTGTATGTGTTGTATATAGATTGGTAAGATATATTATTTTACGGTAAAGGTTAATGTTTATATAAGTCTACTAGCAGACATTGATGTGATTTGTCTTTCTTGTAATGAGATAGTTACATGTTTCTTATCTACAGAGAGCC
Source organism: Mactra quadrangularis (assembly GCA_025267735.1). NCBI lineage: Eukaryota > Metazoa > Mollusca > Bivalvia > Venerida > Mactridae > Mactra > Mactra quadrangularis. The sequence goes on from CM046302.1 coordinate 27,674,051, forward strand.
ACATCATGTGTCTATCTTATAGAAAGGAACCTATACACTGTCATTATTGCATATACCAAGTCAACTATAGACATGCAAATTTTGTTGATAAATTGATCCTCAGACTTCAAGTTTACTCTAAAATAAACAACATTCTCAATACATTACAAATGCTTAATTTTTTTATGAAGTTTAATACATTTCCCTCTTTGCCATTTAGGTTTGTGGGGTTTTGTAGGTTTTTTGACTGTTGTAATCAGTGTTTTTTTGACTGTTGCTTTTATTGTTTTGCATTTAACACCTTTTAATAAATAAGGTTTTTGTTATAGTAATTATTCTAGAAAGCTGAAAAGGGGCTGGGAGGCAGAAAAAAGGGGCAATGTGCAACCTTGATTTTCTTACTAACTTAATCTGCATTCAGAGGAGCAAAAAAGGGTATGAAGGGGACAAAACTTGCAGTATGTAGCACCCTACTATTCTGCTTTAGAATAGTCACCATTGATGCTTCAACATGTTTTATTATTTTTGAAAAATCATTGAGAAATATTACATATGACTTAAACTTTTAAGGAAAAAAAATCTTTAGTATGACTACACATGGCAAAGTTTTAGATCATGCTTCTATTTTATTTAAAAACAAATCTGATTCATATCAAATAATACATCATGCTTACACATACCAGCATACTGTGTGATTGATTATGTAAGTGTGACAGAGCCTTTACATTATCTATTTATGTAAAACTTCACTTCCTCTGTTTCAGTTTATTTGAAATCAATATAAAATCTGTTTTTTAAAATGTCTGCATACTGTAAGACTTATAGGGGCATTAAATGCCTTCATAAACTCACTGGGAGATTTTCCAGTTGAATGGTTAATTCAATTAAAACAAAATGATTGAAACTATCAGAATGTAACTGTTTTATTTCAGTGAATTATCAGTAAAAATCTGGTATTTTGTAATAGACATGGTTTGTTTAATACTGTTCATAAATTGATTAATAATTCTGGCTTGAACATTTTGATAAATGCAACCTCGATGGGTCAGCCCAAAAGTAGTCAAATTACTTGTTATACAGTAAAAATTTTCGAAGGTTTCCCGCAAGACTGTAGTAAGTGCATTGTGTTAAAGAGTGAGTTACTACCGTTACAACTGTCTAGCGGGCAACCCTTGAGTTAATCAAGGAGGATGTAGACTAGTTTTGTGCTGACGCAACAAATTTTACATGGAATAAATTTTACTGGAGCATTTTACAGGATGTGATAATATATGTTGATATCATGGTTCATCTCTATCAAGGATTGTTAAAAAAAATTGTCAAAAAATCCTACTTTTGCCAAAAAGTCCTTAGGCCTAATTTAAAATTAAGTTTGTTTGCCCTTTAACGTTTGACCTGAAATTTTATTCAAAAAATATATGTGGTGTTTTTTTATTGGCCACAACCATTCATCGTATTACTTTCCAGTAGTATCTTTATGCTACCTTCCGACCCAACCCAAAAAGGGTCAGTAAAAGGCAAACAAAGTATTTTAAGTTAAGACCTTATTGCCAATTTTTATATTTCATGTTCCATATCATAAAAATGTATTTTTATTCTTATTATGCTGCTGTTTTAATGTGTGTGAACAACTGAGGTCATTTTGTGTGCATGTAAAATAAAATGTATACATGCTAATATATAATTATTTGTTTTTGTTACAACAGAAATGATGGATCCTGAGAATGAAGAAGAGGGTGACGAAGGAGAGAAAAGTAGACATCGTAAGTTTGTATAATGTATCTTGTTTACTTTGTTTGTTATCAGATGCAACTGTTGGGATCATTTGAGATTGTTACATTAGTCTGTTGATTAAGAAATAATGTACATGCCAAAGCTTTTTCAGCCTGTCTCATGGGGCCGAATATGGGCCCCATTCCCAATCCCAAATAATGACCATTTTTCCCGATTTCAAGAAAAAAATTCCCAATCTTGATAAATAATTCCCTTTGAACAGGATGTCTTTTTCCTTTACAAATGAAACCACAAGATTTCATGAAATATAAAAAATACATGAGAATTTGCATCAAATGCCTCACTGAACTGTCAGAACATACTCTTTAAGAGCACTGCAACACTTTCAGAGACACCAAAGGAAAGCAAAAATTAATAATGAAATTTTAAATTGGGTTGATTTGTTGATATTTTTTTCCAAATCAAACTATTTACAGCGTTAAAAATTCCCAAATTTGGGCAGGGGCCTTTTTCCCAAAACCCCATGAAAAAGCCCTGCATGCATTTGTCTATATTTTGTTGTAGGACAATATTTTGAGGACAAAACATTCATTATAGTGAAATTTATAAAGCAGGAACATTGAATATTTTGGTAATCTATTTGAGCAATTACCTAAGTGTTCACTGAAAGCTATTTGTCTTGTTTAAAGGTCTCTGATCTGCTGTTTGTGTACTGTCCTCCTATTTCTTAATTTATCCGCAGTATGTCCTATATAATATTCTTTACAACCATTTCATATAAGGACATATAAATAGTGGATATTTGTTTGTTTCATGTAAGATCAATTTTTATTTCACAAGTGAGCTAAGGATGCAATAATATCCTTAGCTCCCAAGTGAAATAAATAGATCTAACACTGAAATGAATAAATCTCCTCTATTTATAACAAATTTTCTGTTTACTGTATGCTTCAAACTGGTGTTAATAATTGTTTGAGTCTGATATGGCTTCAAAACGGCACATCCAAACATTGAAAATAACAATAAAAATTCAATTGTTTCAAAACTGCAGAATATCGATTTATTGGACCGATAAATATTGGTTAGTGGTATTCCACTTGAAAGCATATTATAAAACATTTTATATATTTATAGTTTGTTTGTTTTTGTTGGGTTAACGCCATAGCAACACATTGTAGAGGTCATAAAACAGCGGTCACTCAACCTACTCACTCCTCCTGGAAAGGCTAAATCTCTGGATTTAGCTGTTAACCAACTACAAAGCGCATACTTTCTTCAGTGACTGACAACTGCCCTACATAATTAAAATCATTGGTAGGAGGGAGAATGGCCGTAGAAATAATTTCTATATATTTATATCATATATATTGTAGCTAAAGCTGGCGAGACAGATTCCTCAGATAAAACAGAAGATGGTATAGATATAGATGAAGTACAACAAACTTGGTGGCATAGAAAAAGGTATAACATTGTTTGGCTTTTATAAATATTGTAATTTTACCAGCTTTTTATTACATAAGAAAATCTGACACTTCACAATCGGTATAATATAAACTTTGGGTTTTATTTATGCTGTGGTTTTACCACTGCTCTGTGCAAAGTTTGAAATACTGGAGCTGACTGAAGCACTTCACTCCAGGTGTCTTAGGACTTAAATGGTACGGTCATGTGATGCGTTCTTCATTTTGCATTAATTATTACCAGCATGAGTATCCCATGCCTAGGAAAATGTGGCGATCAAGAAAAACATGGTTAGAGTGTGTCAAGGCTGATTTAAAAACATACAAGCTCATGGACGTTGATCCTTTAAACAGGGTCTCAAGTGTCAGAAGATCTAGCTGCCTGCTGCCTACCCGAGTTAGTGAGATGCCTGCAGCAGATGAAAAAACCCTGCATTTTACATAAGAAAACGTGACATTACAGGATAAGTCCATAACACTTCTTCCTGTATGGTTTTTAATATGATCCATTTTGGTCTAAATTATTTTTTATTTCACTGGTAGAACTCAAAAAACACGTTTTCAAGAGTTGTATCACCACCAGTTGAAGCTTTTATTATACCCCCGCTTCGAAGAAGAGGGGGGTATACTGTTTTACCCTTGTCCGTGCGTGCGTGCGTGCGTCCGTCCGTCCGTCCGTCCGTCCGTTACAAAATTTCCGTCACAGTTTTCTCAGCAACTATACCATGCAGCAGCCTGAAACTTTGCATATTGCTTCATCCTATAGTCCCATGTGGTGTAAAGCGATTTCATGCTCCTTACTCATCTACTTCCTGTTTGTCGCATATTTTTAGATTTTGGCGGGGGTATCACTAGTGAGCATTAGCTCACAGATTTACTTGTTTTATTCTAAACTTAGTTTAGCTTGATTGTGAAACAAGTTCTTACGGCTTAGATTAATCACTTTCAAGTTCGCTTTCTTGTCCTCCAGCTCTGAGCTGGAAGGATAGAGTTTCTTGTTCAAGGAAACGATGATGAAGGTGTTTGATGCGATTTGAACCAAGGCCAACTCAGAGCTGGCTATCCAATGATTACCTGTTTAACCTCTTTACCTCTTGGCCACTCCCTTTCCTAATTTGTTAATGTCTTGTGGTATTGATTATAATTATGCAAACTGTATTGTTATTATTTTTATGACTATAATTGTAAAACTATTTAATTCTTATATTCTTATATTTACAGTCGAAGATTGCGTAAATTATTTCATTGTTATATTTACAGTCGAAGATTACGTAAATTAAATCGTCGTTGTAGAAGAGCGTGTAGAAAGTTTGTTAAAAGTACACCTTTCTATTGGACAGTTATAGTTATGGTGTTTTTAAATACTGTAGTTTTAACCTCTGAGCATTATGGTCAACCTGATTGGTTAGACCAATTCCAAGGTATGTACTTGGCTTTTTTCTCAACGTGTTTATTTTAGACTTAATTTTAAACCCTTAATTTACTTTTTTGGGGGGGGATATGAGTCTTATCCAGTTCATATCTCTTAAATGATAAGGTATGAATCCTCTACACTGACTTGTCCTGATATAATTACATAAAGGTTGTCATTTGGGCCTTTTGGTGATTATCTGTTTGTTTGTTTGTTTTGTTGGGTTTAACGCTGTAGCAACTTATTGAATAGGTTATATCACGACGGTCACTCCACCTACTCACTTTACTGGAAAGGCTAAATCTCTGGATTTAGCTGTTAATCTGGATTTAGCTGTTAACCAACTACTAGGCGCATACTTCCGGCAGTGACTGACTACTGCCCTACATGATTTAGAATCAGTGGTAGAAGGCAGAATAGCCAAATCATTTCATGACCAAGCTCCACTAAAGTATGCCGGCCCGGGAATCCAACCCACGACCCTTCGATCAGTAGACTTGCGTGCTACCAACTGAGCTAGCCAGGTGGCTAGGTGATTATCTAAGATTGATTGAACCATAGTATGAGTAACAGCAAAGCAAGTGAAGAAATTCTGATTGCTTGCTTATGAATAGAGGCAGAAAAAACCCTGAGAAAACTAGCTATGAATAGTTACCCTTTCATTTGTTATTGTATTGTCAAAGGTGATAACTTGGGTCCGAAATGCTTTGAAAATGGGAAATTTTGCCTTGAAGACTTGAGTTTGAACTTTTGTTTGGTAAACCATGTGTTGCTTTGGAATAACAATGAATGTAGATGAAAAATAAATTTTGGCGTACCACTTTTTTTCTTAGACCTAAGTGTATTGATACATACAAGTAGATATGAAATCACACCTCATATGGCTATTTGTTTGAAATACCGGAGACAAAATGTTGCTGTTAAACATTTTCATTCTGTTATAACATGACTTGGCTTTGAGGTTTTAATGTTCTTTTGTTGAATATTTTAATATACTGGTCTGTGTGCTGTATTGTGAGACCTTTGTTCTGAAGAACCTTTGGTCTGGTTTCATTGTGGCCTCCTGTCTGGAGGTCAAATTTTATATAATTGTTCTAATAATTAACTGATAGTTGATACTTCTAACCAAGGTCTTAAACCAAGTTTTTGATCTTTGAAATTGTGGTTTATTCTTTATTGTGAACTTTGAAATTGTGGTTGACTTAATAAGCATTTCTTATTTATGAAATGTTTTCCAGTTTTAAAGGGTATGAAAATAATCTGTTTTGTATAGAGTGTTGTTAAGTACAATCCTTACTTGGCATTATAAATCTTTCACTTACTGATATTATTTATACATTAAAGTTCTGATATGAAGTTCACCTTGGTTATTCAAAATCATGCTAGTCTTACGAGACCTAAGTACTTAATTTGAGAAGAAAAAGTTCCCTATAATAAGACCATTCCTCTATGGAGACCACTGAGTTTGATGATGTTAAGTTTAGAAGAAAAGGGTACCTATATTAGACTAGTGTTCAGACCATTTATACTCGCAAAAATGCCAGAATTTGAAAATTGCGAGTTACTTTTCTTTTAAGTTGAAATCACCGCAAAAATATTACTGTCTAAATTAATGAGGCTCAAATCAACATTTGAACGACCAGATAGCTTGATGATATAATAATATTTATTTAAAATTGAAATTAAAAATGAAGAAAATAAAATCAACTCGCAGAAATTTGCAAGTCTAAGTTTTTGTTAAATTTGAGCCTTGATTACTGTTAATTAATTTTGTATAATTTTTGTCTATTTTCAGAATTTGCCAACATATTTTTTGTGGTTTTATTCACATTGGAGATGTTACTTAAAATGTACAGTTTAGGATTTCAAGGCTATTTTGTTTCATTATTTAACCGGTTTGACAGTTTTGTTGTGCTATGCAGTATTATTGAAGTGATATTAATACGTACAAAAGTTTTACCCCCATTAGGTGTCAGTGTGCTTAGATGTGCTCGTCTTTTACGTGTCTTCAAAGCTACAAGGTAATGTTCTATATATCACGGGCTTAGCGCAAAAACGGTCGTAACTCACTCTTGTTTTAACTTGAGTTACAACCGTTTTGCGCTAAGCCCAAGAAATGTTGTCTTTTGTTTTTAACAAGGGAACTAATTATCAAATTCTGTATTTGTAGAGATGTAACACTGTAGTAAATGCATTTTGTATTGTATTGCATTATATATATTCAGAAGTAGATAATCGAAGCTGAAATTAATTCATATACATATACATAGTCTGAAATGGATTAAGATTGTTTTTTTGTATATTTTCAAATGATTTCTTACACAAGGTTTTAAATGATTAGTGTTAAATCAATTAAATGTTAGAAAAATAGATATTTTACAAAAGAATTTTAACAAGCAAGTCAATGGATTAACCATTGCAAAAGAACATAATTATTCAGTAAGTGTACCTGAGGGGCACAATAGATAATAGTTTTTGCACTTTTTGTATTTATATGGGGGCCAATGGTGCTATGGCATGCTCTAGAGTTAACACTGTGGCTCTATATATAAAACCTTTATCATAATTATGTTTTTCTCTCATTACAGATATTGGTCTTCACTACGTAATCTGGTAGCTTCACTCTTGAACAGTATGAGATCAATTGCTAGCTTGTTGTTACTTCTGTTCTTGTTCATTGTTATATTTGCACTGTTGGGTATGCAGTTATTTGGTGGTAAATTCAACTTTCCTGATGCGAAGCCTCGTAGTAACTTTGATTCATTCTACCAGTCATTGCTCACTGTCTTCCAGGTAAACTTAATTTATCATACTTAGAATGAACAATACAGTTTGTAAATTAAAGTTCCATTTGAAGTCTGGTCTGCTTTTGAGATTTTTTCTTAATATGGAAGTTAGTTCCAATCATAAATAACTAAATTTAACTCTGTAATGTTGAATAAATGTGTAAAAAATTGTTTAAACACTGGTCAGATAGTTGTTATACATGTTTATGACACTAATTAACTTCAATTAACAGATTAACTGTGTGCTCTTGCTAAAGTTGCTTTGCACGGCCTATTTACCACACCAGGAGATGATAAATCATATTTGTTGTAAGGACTAGACAAGCAGTGATTACATACTGACCATTTATATAGTAAATACTGTTTGGCACACCTAACTATGGTCACTGAAGACAGAATGTCACTATATACAGGGGGTCACTAAGACAGTCTTCACTGTATGTAGAAAATGTGTTAGACAGTAGCACAATAGCTTTTATTTTGAATGGTCTTTATTGTTGCTTAAACCCTAATAAAAACCAAACCATTAATAGACAATATCTGAAATTGAAGTATTTGGGTTTTCCCCTATGATACAAACAAACTTTCACCATTACAATGAAAACACGTGGACAAAGAACAATAGGGTTTAATCCATAGTTCGTGCTATTTAGCAATAATGTGTAGAAAACTTTGTTTGTACCGGCCTTGCACGAAAAAAAGCCCCATAAATTTGAATTACGGATTAGTTCTATTGTGTATTATATTCTGTTTCTAGATTCTGACTGGTGAGGATTGGAATGCTGCTATGTATGATGGGATACGTGCATTTGGTGGTGTCTCTCATATAGGCTTTATAATCTGCCTCTATTTTGTTTCTTTGTTTATTGTTGGTAACTGTATCCTTTTTATCTAAGAATAAACACACAGTCTCTTGTTGATTGTAGCCTAAGCATGTGTACAAATTATTGGTATAGTGCATAAAGTTTAACCCTGCTCTGACCTTTCACATTTGCATCTAATAATTATCTACACATATCCCGACGAAAATCAGTAGCATGCCTATTCTCCAAGTAACGTTTTCAAAATGTGTTTACTCTGATATCGGTATCGAGCATTAATACTACATTCGTATTCAATGTAATGAATATTCTTGCATAAAGTTCGGATCGAGGTTAAACTTTACGCACAATACCGCTCATATACTAGTAACCACATACTCTAGAAGCAAGAACTTCCTTCCACTAGTTTATGTATTAGTGTAATGAAGGTATAATACAGCGTTTTTTACATCCTTGCTTTCAAGCTTATATTTATGGTAGCGTGGTCGAGTGACCCCTTATGACTTAAAAGGTCATGGGGTTGATACCAGTTTGGACAATAGATTTTATTGTATTATATTTGGCATTCAACCTTTATAACTGCTTTGAAATGGTGTGAATGTATTCGTAGATATTCACCAAACATTCAATCTCCAAGAATTCTAGAAAAAAATCCGGTAATGTATGTAGCAGAGGTATGATACAATGTTTTCTTTACCTAACCTTTTAGGCTAGCTTTTATGACAATGTGCTTGTGTCTACTTAACATGTAGAAGTTGTGGATTCAATCTTGGGGTTGAAGGATGAATTTTTATCTGCTTACAATTTTTTCAAAATTTACCCTTAACAAAATGTTCAGATATTCTCCTGAATGTATTCTTGGCTATTGCTGTTGACAATCTTGCTGATGCTCAAAGTTTAACAGAGATAGAGGAAGAGAAGGCAGAAGAGAAAGAAAGAACAAGATCTATAAGACGATCTAAAAGTAAATCTCCAGAAAAAGGAGATGAGAAGGTAAATGTTGATAGGAATTTATTCAATGTACAGTAAAGTTCCGCTATTAAGACCACTTTAGTTATTTAAAAATCATGCGATTTTTTGACAATTATTAAGACCCAAATGCCTAATTTGTTAACAAAAGGGTATGAATAATAAGACCGTTTCGCTATTAAGACCACCCATTTTGCTGGTCTTAATAGCGGAACTTTACTGTAAATACATGTAGTACACAAAACCAAAAGTGAAAAAAATATTAAAATCAATTGAAAGTTGAAAACCACAGACTGTGTATTATGTTTTGCTTTTACTCGTGAAAATTTCTTCTAAACAAGTAAATAGGAATGTTTGCAGAATTTTTGCTGAAATTAGTTATCAACTTTTTTATATTTTACTTATTTTTTATCTTTGTTTAAAAAAACCAGTGAACATGTAAAATCATTTTAAATGTATAGAAGTTTGTGTCAAACATTTCTTCATTAAAGGCTTAGGCCAAAATATTTAAAGTTGTAATTAAATATATGATATTGGTGCAAATCATTTTTCTCAACTGTCAAAACAATAATCTCACAGGGATTTCATGTTCATAGTCTAACACTCTTGATATTGTGATAGTGTGTATTCAATCCCAGTGAAAATATTCAAACTTTGACTGTTGAGAAAAAATGGACTTTATATAGTAATCCAAGTACATGTACTCGGATATTCGTGATTCCGAACAGACAATCAACTGAATTACCTCCTGTCAAACTTGAAACACATTTGAACAAAAATGTTATCACACACAGAAATGCCCATAAAAGGTCTGGAAATAGAAATGTTTTGAGTTCATGGTTTTCCTTATAGTAAAAGATTCTGTAATTCTTCACTTACTTTTGTTATCATATGAATTTCTGTATGCTTCTCCATTAATAAGTGATTCGTGGTTCGATTCGTGAATCACTACACATTCGCCATTGCTCAGTGATCCACAGCCCTAATATATAGCCTAAAGAATAATATTTGGATATAATAAAAGACTATAATATATAAACAGGGAGAAGAAGATGAAGGTGTTGGTATGAATGGTGATGACAAAGGTGGTGATGATGATTATAATGGTGAACTTAGTCGTAGACCTAGTGCTAGAAGTTCTAGAAGGTACTGTACATAATATATACATCTAGAGTTACATCCCTTTGTCTTAACATTTTATATAATATATACATCTAGAGTTACATCCCTTTGTCTTAACATTTTATTTTATATATACATCTAGAGTTACCTCCCTTTGTCTTTACATTTTTATTAGCTAGATATTTCTGGTCTCGTTAACAATTGCATTCAAGTTTTTTCTTTACCATATATTTCTGTTATTTATTGTCAGATCTTTATGAAACTTCATAAAATGATAACATAACATGAAATTAACAGAATTAGAAAGTTACCACAACTCTACCTGGCTTTATTATTGATTATTTCCCTTAATAATTTTTGTGTTAAAGTTTTTAATATGTTGGATATCTCTGTCATTTATGGTCAGATCTTGATGAAAATCTGGCTTTAATGTGGTTTTCACACTGACATTTCTTGTTTTATACTCTGAGGTCCAAAAGTATTAAATGTTGATGTTTTTATGTTTACTTTTCATGCAGTTTGGAATGATGTTAGAACTTCCTTGCTCCTGTTTATACTAGCATGTAGATCTAGGCCATTTCACTTCCAGTTTAGCGGTTTTAGATAACTTAAGAATAGAAGTTCAATACCCAAAGAGAAATATAGTGAACTTCGTAATGAAATGCACATTATAAGTAATAATAAATAATTGATGGAATAGTTCACTTTTGAACATGTTTGAAACATCTACTAAATCAAGTATTACTACGTCATTATATTTATTGCTAAAAAATGTTATAAATTGGCTGGAAATGTAAACTTGTCTGCAGACATAAATGTATGAGTCAGACAAGTGGGCCAAGAGAATCCCACACCCTTTTAATATGTATGTATATAATTTTATGAATGTTGTCTTTTTTCAGTCATCGTAATGAACCTATAGATGATCACAGAGTACGTATAGACAATAGATATGACGAGGATGAAGGTATTTATAGACATAGTCAACACATACCTATAGAAGGTGATTGTAATACATGTAGTTGTTTAGTTTTTACTCTCCAATTGAGCATACGCTCAGAGGAGAGCTCATTGTGATTGCTTTATTGTCTGTTGTCCCACTTGAATCTATAACAAAAATTTAAAAAAATTCACTGAAATGAAATTATTTTCTAGGAATCTTGCTCTGAGCTTTTGAAAAAGATGACCAAATGTCACCCAAAATATTGTTAGGTTAATTATTTTTTACTCTGGGTAGAAGAAAAATTAAATCTGTGAATAATCCTGAGTAGAGAATCCTCTTTAGGTGAATTCTCAGTGGGTCAAAATTGAACCCCACCTGAGGGGTCACTAATTTTAGATTTGTTCTATGTGTAAGGAAATTCTTTTCCTGAACCATTGATCCTAGAGTGTATAAAATTTGGCATGTAGCATCATGGAAAAGTCCTTTACTGACTGTGCCCCTTGGATCAAATTTGACTTGACTCAAGGGATCAGCTTTCAGTTTATTTGACTTGACACAAGGGATCAGCTTTCTGTCTAATAATTAAGTATAAAAGGATCTTCCTGCCTTAATCCAGGTGAGCAAGGGTCATCAGGACCCTCTTGTTTTTATTTAGTTTTTGTTAGTTTGATCATTGGTTTTTATGCACATTCATCCGTCTTCATATTGTCTGTTCACCTGAATTTTATTTCTGGAAGAAACCAGTACTAGATTCCTATTTCTATGTCAGCCGTTCTCTTATCTGCCATCCTTTTCACTAATAAAACAATGACCAATAGCTGTGCTGGAACCCGACTCTAGTTACTATAAAATGTAATCAGCCAGTTTGATGTCTCAAACCATAGAATACCAGAATGTTTATTTAGATTTTTTAACAAAAGATTACCCTATGTTATATAATTTATTTTAGCTTGATTGTGAAACAAGTTCTTACAACTTAGATTTATCACTTTCAAGTCCGACTTTTTGAGCCCTTTACCAAAATTCTTTGCTGTGTTCATCATGCTTGACTAGACTTTGACTCTCGTTAAAATATGGAGAAAGTTTTACTGAATATAGTCAAAGGTTCTCTTATACAAAAAATCATGATTTTCTCTTGAAATGTGAGCATTAACATGAATCATTCAATTTGCTTCTACATATTATTTTGCCTTTGTATCAGTGTGTCACCATTACTGTAGTATGTCACCTTTTATACTAGTTTTATGTACAAATTAAAAATTACTCTATTTTCTGTTAAAAGGGAGATAATTACTCACTTTCATTAATGTTTCAAAACTAATTTTGCCACAGAATGTTATTTTATAAACTAAATAATTAACATTATGTAATAGCCTCTTTAATCAGTTAAATCAAAACACAAATTGGCCCCTAAAATTTTGAATGTAGCAAAACTTTTTAGTTTTGGATGTAAATCATGTAATTATTAGAAAAAAGTACAAAAAGCGTGATTTAAAAAAATTAGTAAGTGCATTGTTGCTTTAAGCTGGTAAAAACCCCCTTGGTTATTGCAAAATCGTGTGATTTTTAAGTCCTATTAGTTAATTTTGAGAGGAAATTCTATATTAAGACAGTTCTGCAGTCTAGAATATTGGAACTAAACCGTATTTAAAGCTGCCTATAAATTGCAAAACTTAAAAACCGAATGTGTAAAAAAAACAAGCATTATGTTGATGTTGTATTATAGAAGATGAATATCAGTCGGAGGAGGAAGATGAGGAAGGGGAAGAAGAGTACGAGGATGATGATTCACCTACTGTATCTACAGCACGTCCTAGACGTATGTCAGAGATCAAGATAGCTAATAAAGTTAAACCTATACCACCATTTAGTTCATTAATAGTTCTATCTCCTACTAATAGGTATGTGTATATATATATTATAATATACTTTTTAACTTTACTTGAAGAGTCATGTATTATTTTACCTTTTATTGAAGACTGAAGAGTCATGTACTATTTTACTTTTAATTGAAGAGTCGCGTACTAATTAACTTCTTATTGAAAAGTCATGTACTATTTTACCTCTAATTGAAAAGTCATGTACTATTTTACCTCTAATTGAAAAGTCATGTACTATTTTACCTCTAATTAAAAAGTCATGTACTATTTTACCTCTAATTGAAAAGTCATGTACTATTTTACCTCTAATTGAAGAGCCGTGTGCTGTTTTACCTCTAATTGAAGAGTCATGTACTATTTTTCCTCTAATTCAAGAGTTATGTTTTATTTTACCTAGTTGTGTTTTATTTGAAGAGTTATGTACTATGTTACCTCTAATTTAAGAGTCATGTTCTTTTTAACCTCTAATTGAAGAGTTTGTATTAACACATGTATATTGTAATATAATTTCAGATTCAGAAAATTTTGTCATATAGTATGTAACCATCCATATTTTGGTAATATAGTATTGGCATGTATTCTAATTAGTAGTGGTATGTTAGCAGCTGAAGATCCTCTAAATAGTAAATCGGACAGAAATAAGGTAAATTGGTGTTAGTTGTGTCATGAATATTATAATAGCAAAGATCAGCTGTATATTTCCTTACATTACAGGCCGTCAACAGGCCCATTTATATGTAATTTTTATTGAAAGTTTTTCTCCAAATTTAATGTTTAATGTGGATATTACTTTCCCTTATCAATGAATATTAGTGATAAAATTTTCCCTAATATTCTATATAAAGGTAGGCCCATTGCTAAATACAGGAAATAGTCCTGCTATAACTACTGTGTAAGAAAGCCATCCGGCTAGCTCAGTTGGTAGCACACAAGTCTACTGATCAAAGGGTCTTGGATTTGATTCCCGGGTGGGGCATACTATAGTGGAGCTTGGTCATGAAATTATTTCTACAGCCATTCTCCCTCCTACCAATGATTCTTAATTATGTTGGGCAGTTGTCAGTCACTGACGAAAGTATGTGCTTAGTAGTTGGTTAACAGCTAAATCCAGAGATTTAGCCTTTCCAGGAATAGTGAGTAGGTTGACTGACCGCCGTTATATGACCTATAATATGTGATACTACGGCGTTAAACCCAACGAAACAAACTGTGTATATAGTGTTGATATGTATATTTATAATGATTGTTATTTTGTCTCCTATTTCAGATATTAAACTACTTTGACTATATATTTACCAGTGTGTTCACCGTGGAAATCATTGTCAAAGTAAGTCCTATCTATCATGAATACTATGCAGCAATAAGCTCATTTTTCTACAGTCATTATTCAAAGTCTCTGATTATAGATAAAATATAGATACTATATTTTGGGGGTATATAGGAGTCAGCTTGTTGGTTGGTCGGTTGGTCTGTAGCTTTTATTTGTCCACTCATTTTCTCAGAACCTATTTTATGGATTTGATTCTAACTTCTTAACCAGGACCCTTTGGGTATATCATCACTGTACTTGGTCTAGTTTTGATATTATTATGCTTCATGCCTGTAACTGACCAACCCGGTATTAATGAAAAAATGTTAAAATGTGTAAGGGTAGGCAAGTAAGTACTGGTATAAGGAAAATTGTCTAGGAAAGCTGGTTAGGTAAGTTGGTGTGATGTACTACATTAAAAAAAATATTGATAAACATTTAAAAATGAATTCAACTTAACAATAAATGTAATACATGCATATAAAAGTTCTGTTCTTTTCTGAAACCAATTAAGTTTTTGCCTTAAATGTGCACTAACCTGATTTCTTATGCCATATAGTAAAGGACAATATAGGACTGTATAGAAGAAGTAACTTTCACTAGTCATGGGTTTTCAATTCAAAGTCCATTTATATAGCTCAAAAATTATATAGACTATATATTTGATTGCGCTTCACAATTAATCTCATAGAGTTCATATTTAATCAAATAAAATCAAAGTTTAGAAACATTTCAAGTTTATTTATGAAATTTAGAGAATAAATAAGTTTTAAGTTTTTTTCTGAATTTATCTTCTGATAGTATGGATTTTAAGTCATGTGGGAGAGCCTTCCACCATTTTGGACCAACAACACGAATTGACCTATCAGCTATCCTGGTCCTATTTCTTGCAACAGCTAACTGAGCACTGTTAGATGATCTTATAATTGTTTTGGCCTATTGACAAGGTAATGACTGGTTCTTATAATTACATATATGTTCTGTTCTAATAATGATTAAAATATAAAAATAAACTATTCACTGTATTTTACAGATTATTACGTATGGTTTGGTGCTACATAAAGGCTCATTTTGTCGCAGTTTCTTCAATATACTTGATTTGATCGTAGTTGGCGTATCTCTCGTTTCTTTTGTTCTTGAGTAAGTATACCATCATTCCAAGATGAAGGTCAAATTTGAATATATCTTTATACTTGTATACGTGTGTTTTTAACTATGTATTGAAAAAAAATGGATTTATTATATATGTATTTGTCTAATAGTGCCAAAATTTTGCTGCGTTTATCATGGATGAAAGCGTTTCAGCACTGGTTCTGAATTTCAGATTTTTGGGGTATCTGAAAAATGGTTTTATCTCCAATGTCAAAGAAATTTCAGGATTTTAAAAATTTTGAATATTAACCCATGAATATATAATATTATAATTATGTATACTAATAATCCTTAACTCTTGTCTCTATTTCTCTACTTCTTGTAGAACAATCTCTTTTTTCTAACTCTGACTCTAAGAGTTCTAGATGTCTGTGCTTTTTCCTCTATAACCTCTTGTTTGTCCATACCTAAATCCTCCCTTTGTGTTTTCTAATGAAATATGCGTTGGTGATTATTTATGATAAAAAGAAGCAATTTGAAAGTATAAATAAGTGACCTATTGTGTTATAATATTGATTTGATAAACTAGAACTGTTTAATAATGCACTATGTGTGTCCACTATACTTATATAATCTTGATGTTAAAACTTAAACTATGTAATGCATTTTGTATGCTCACTGTTCTTATATATATATCCATCCGTTCACTTGGCACCCAAATAACTATGCTTGTTTTTTTAAGGAGAATTTAAACATGTCATGAGAGCTTGAACTTCTCTATGATATAATACTGATCACCCTGTATGACCTGTTAACCACCACTTTTGTACAGGCTTGCGTTAAAGCATGATTACAATGACAATATTAATGACATGCAGGCTATAACCAAATAAGGCTGTTTTTTCACTTATGTTATACATGTACAATGTTTATTCAATAGCGATTGTGCATTTTACAAGATTATCAAGTTGTTTGTTCCCAAAAAAATTATGATGTTTTTAACTAGTATGGTTATTTTAGGTGTGAATTCTTGTCGAAAAAAATTGCAAAAATATTTGAACTTGAATCTGCAAGATTTTTCATAGGCATTGATTTTACTAAACCATGTGAATTTTGCTGATGAACTTGTAAATTATTTCCAAAGGATGAGCATATCTGCCCCTTTAACTCTTTGTACTAGTTTTTTTTGTTCAATTTTTGGTCTGTGACCTTGAGATGAATGTCAAGGCCACTCAGATCAAGGTCAAAGTCAATATTTAAAATTTTTATGGTCCATTGAACTTAGCTTAGATAGATTTTAATGAAACTTGGACAAAATGTCAAATTTGTATTAGTTTATTCGCAGATACTCAGCAAATGCATGGAAAAAATGATTTTCTAGTGAAATTATAAAAATGCACTTTTTATTAGAATTCAAGCATGGATAGTTCAGTTAATTACACAGGTTTTTAGCTGCTCCTGTTTTTTAAGAACTTTAGATTTTGAGTGGCCAAACATTATGATTATGCAGTTAGTATTTTTATAGTTTTTAGTTTGATTTTCAATCAAAATGATAATTTGCATTCATTCATTCATTCATCTTATTATTGCATATTTTTTGTGGATTTTTTTTTGGTGAATTTTTACTGATGAATTATTTTTTTTAACTTATACATGTACTATGGTATATTTTCACTATGGCATAATTTTTATTATAAATTTTGAACTCATAATTATTGTATTTTTTGATTCTGTTGATATTTTTTGCACTTTCACATCGTATAAAGATTTCTCCATTATAAAGTATGTCATTGTAAGAGACTCACCATTTTTTTCACTTGAATGATTTTATTAGTTTGTCTATTTGTGTGAGTGATTTGTCTGTTCAGTGATGTTATGTGTGAGGTGAACATTTTAATATCATCCTTCATCTAAGCCTCGGTGGATAATGGCTGTCTCTGTGTCTGAGACTTTCAAGTGATATCTTTGTTTATTAGAACAGTGGAGTTCCGATGTAAATAACACTTCGGTGTGCAAAATTATCTGATTTCTTTCCATTTGTAAAGCCTAATATTGTGGGTTGCCTGCAAGACTGTAGTTAGTGCATTGCGTTAAAGAGTCAGTTACTATCTATACAGTCTTGCGGGCAACCCTCGAAATTATGATAGTCAGTTCTGCTCTAAAGACTACCTATTCCATAATAATGCAATATTTGATGATTTTTAAGTCCCAAATGTTTGCTAGTTCACTAATATAAACACCTTGGTTAATACTGTACATTTATTTGTTGATATGAAGCCCTCCACCACAGACAAGTCATACTAAATCACCATAAAGTATGTAGTCGCAGAGATTTTAGTCATCTTATGGCATTACTCTACCATAAATCTGTAAAAAATTTGTACAGTCAAAAATATTTATAAATGGAATTAGTTATATTTTTTTCTTAGTAATATGATTATATTAATTTATGTTTCTGTTTATTAGATCACTGTTAAAAGTTTACCTTGGTATCACGTTCTTATGTTTTACAAATTTTCTTTGTTTGATTTTCGACAATAGACTATGTATATAGTGAAATGGCTAGATAATGGTTTAGAATAGTTCGATCTCCTGGGGTTTTTGTCTGAAAATCTCAGAAACCAGACTTTGTCCTGTTATATTTTAGGATCCAAATATTTTAGAACTATTTTTTATATAGATTTTTGAAATAAGTTTTGGATAATTCCCTATGAAAAAGAAGATTGTTATAAAATAATGTGCCTTTAATGTGTATGAAACAAAGCAGTACTGATACCACATTTTTTCTTCATTTTAATGGTATTTATATGCATAGGTGTATTTTTCCTACAAAAGTGCTCTATATTATTCACTTATATATAATGCAGAAAAAAATGGTTCAAATACTGTTGCGTAAATAATGCATTAAAAGCATCAAATACACATTTTTAGTCGGAAATCATTGTTACAGAGTGACCCTATTTATTATGGAAGATCAAATTTGAAAAAAAAATATACAAGGTTTTTGCCAAGTGTTGAAATGTTGGAATATTCATGGAATATTATCATTAACATGAGTATTTACTAAAGAGCTGAATATTTTGCCAAAATGAATGAAAAGTTAACTAAAAATTTATTTATCAGAATTTTGTCCTTAAACAATTGCCTATGTCAGGGACTGAGCTATTTTCGTTATGAAAGCTTGTTTTAAATACTTACACCAATTTTAATCGTGTTGCCTCTTGCTCAGTGTTGTCATACATGTTTATTAAATATTTTTGGATTATATAAATAATATGGTTATTTTTATATATAAATACTGTAAAAGCCTCAATGTTGTCCCTCTGTAATCAATATATTTAATATTTCCAAGCTGTCTGTGCCATTTTGTAGTCAAATCCATACCTTTATTTACGTTGTTATTTTTTTTTTGATTTTCATTTTTTTTTTTCGTTTTTATATATATTTTTTTATTGTTTTATTTTTGTTTCTATTGTTGTAATTATTTTATAATGCTCCGTGAGTAAATTGTATCTTATACCTACCTGTAAATGAATGTTGTAGACTTTAAAGGACTCGGCCAACTTTAATTCGGAATAATTTACTATGCATGCGGCCATTAAACTGTATTTTTATAATGTTGGATAGATATACTTCAGTGGTCCACATAGAAGATTGGATTTATCCAAATGTGTTGCCTTGTTAAATAAAGTCTATATTATTTTTAATATTATTATTATATGGAGTTAGTTTTCTAACTACTCGGAGTGAAAATGAATTTTCATTGAAGTTCAATTGATTTCTTGATAATTATATAAATCAAGGTGCACAAGAAATAACTAAAAGAATTAATGAATTACTTTTCCTTCCATTACCATCAAACTTGTATCATTCCAGTATACCCCCAGCGATCAGGCTGCTGGTAAATGAGCCTTTTTATCATTAACATAAGGCCACACTTTATATTTTTTGTCTTACAAAAATCCTGACCCTAGTCTTTCAGAAATTGTAAAAAATAATCTTGAATATTGATTTTCTTATTACCCACCATACTTATTTTTGCACCAAAAAAGAAATAACTCGAACCCATCCCAGTACGAATAAGCTTAATGTGTCAACTATTGCACAGAGAAAATGTCAGTGAATTTCTAAGATAAATATCAATTTCACTCAGAACTTGTACAAATTGGGTTTGAAAGTCGATTGTAATTGACATCTTTTATCTTTTTTCATTTCGACCTACCTTACTCATTTTTTTCAAGAAAATTCTCGTTGGACTAAGAATAAAAAAAGTGTGGCCTAATTCATTATTTTCATATAAAAGGCTGGTTTTATGAACAAAATTTTCATATACGTGTATTATTCTTTAATTATGACTTGAAAAGTTTGATAAATATGATTTCTTGAAGGCATTATGCCTCTGATCATAAAACTGTACTGCATGTGTGTGAGTGAATGAGGGATGGATGTATATTTATTTTACAAAAACATTGTCATTTATTGTAAATACTTGTATTCATTGACCAATTATGTCTCATCTCTATTTAGTTAGTACATTTTGTATTTTCGTTTCAAATATTGGCTTTCGTGTTGTCATGGCCTTTCATGTAGCAAAGCATGCTTTTTACTTGTATGTAGATTTCATGAAGACAAAAATGTCCTGTGAGTGTTAGGACCTTGCTTGATTGCCGTGAACTATTGTAGTAAAACTTTGTGAGGAACATCGCTATACATGAAATATGTCATTCAAGTTGACATATACTAGATAAAAGCAGTCTTTGCCTAAAATTTCTCAAGCACTTGTCTGACTATGTTACATAGTAAACTGCAAAATTTATCAAAAAGCCCAACTAAAAGTTATATATAATGAAAATATATGAGTAGATTAGACTTTATGAAAATACACCATAATGGAAAAACTACTAGAATACAGCCTACAAAAACTAAATGTTTATTATGGACAATCATAGCCAACAAGTACACTTTTTGAAATAAGTAAATTTCAAGCCTCAAACAACTTTCACAACTCTTGGGCTTAGGACTAGTTGGTTACGGCAATGAATGAATCATTGAAAATTTGGGACAGTTACTAGTTACTAGTGATGTACTTTGACGAGAAACTTAAAGTAGACCACAAGTTCTGTGTATATTTGAGGCTGTACAACTGTAAGTAGATATTAATTCTTATTCATCAGTAAGACATTATGTAACTATCATCATACTACTGTGTAGAGGGTAATTTAGTGGAGCTGTTTTGAAAAAATTTCATCTTATAGTTTGGTGAAACCAGGGCAGGTGGGTGGGCAGTAGGGCAGGCGTCGGATCTTGCGTTAAAGTTTTTTCTTTACCGTATATTTCTGCCATTTATTGTCAGACTGATGTTTATGAAACTTCATACAATGATAACATACCATGTTATGAACAGAATTAGAACCACAACTCTTCCTGGCTTTGTTATGGATTATTTCCCTTTGTAATTTTTGCATTAAAGTTTTTAATATGTTGGATATCTCTGTCATTTATGGTCAGATCTTGATGAAAATCCGGCTTTAATGTGGTTTCCACATTACATTTCTTTGGTTTTGCTGTATTTATGGCCAACAACAATAGCACAAATTGAAACCTTTATATATCTGTATCAATGCAGATTATACTTCGAGGGTTACCCGCAAGACTGTTGTAAGTGCACTGCGTTAAAGAGTGAGTTACTCCTGTCTTGCAGGCAACCCTCGACTTGTAATGATGGGCTATATGTCAAACATGTGAATTTAGAATCCCTTAGAAAGCCCAAAATATATACTCCACAAAATTAGATAGCTACACAGTATGTAAAACAAAATAAGTGTTTTCAATTTTTTAGTCACTTTACCCTTTCATACCGCTTTGCTTTTATATATTTTTTACTATAATTTCGCATTCATTTATTTTTTTACCCTGCTTACCTTACCTTCATTAGTAGTTGTTGTAAAATTGTGAAAATATAGTTAATAATCAAAGACCTGAATATTTGTCGGAAAAAAACAATCGAAGCAAAAATCCAAAACCCTGGCAGTTTTCTAATCCCCAATAATATTGAAGATTCCATTTTTTTATCTTTTTTTTTGATATTGTTGATTATATGTTGTATGTCACTGTTAAGGGCCATGAGGGGCTTGACCAATGTAGACATAAAACGCTAAATGTTGTTTTTTGCTCATCTCCTAATACAAGAAAATCAGCTGGTATGATGTACATGTACATTGTATAATATAGCTGCATGGCCAAAGGTACTAACATACTCGTAGAATTGTCTATTTCTTACTTAACATTACTCTATGTGCTATAATTGTTTATATCATTTTTTTTCATTCTAAACTTTTTATTTTCTTGTGTCTTGTCTATAATACAAGCTAGATGTTTTTTTTTATTCTGCCCATTGCAGATTGGGAGGTGCGAACTTGTAAGTACTCATGTCTTTAACTTCTTTCTGGTACCTTCATGTTCAAATTATTTTTCGTCTATAGTACCTTTTTATAAAAATTTAATCTCTGCTTACAATACATTTCGTCAATATTTTTTTTGTTCAGTATTTTTTTCATAAATTTTAATCTTAGCTTAAAGTACATTATCTATTTCAAGGCTAACATTGAATTACTGAATATTTGTATTATTAGTTTTATTAATTGATGTTTATAATTTTGCTAAACTTTTGATTTTTCATTCAATTATTTTTCAATAGTCTTCTATTTGTCAGTCATCACATTTAAATTTCTCAAGCTCCAGCCAATTTGTTTATGTTAATATTTTATATTGCAAAGGGCAAGATTAACCAATAGCCTGACTATATTGAATAAGTAATTTCCACTAGCTCAACTTGATTTTCACTAGACCCATTCTTTGAGCTACTTGGTTAAGATGATAACAAATTTTTATTTAAATAGTTGTAAAATTTCTGCAAACATTTTAATTATTTACTTTCATTGGATTTTTAATATTTTACGCACTTAATTAAAGTGCACCTTTTAAAGGCTATATCTGTAGTCTAAAAGTGCAGTGTATAGAATCATTGGGTGTCAGCATCAAAAAGTCTGTTAAAGAATGTATTACCTTATATAGCTAGGTATCTGATACTTGGCTTTGCAGACTTTGACACTCACAGTCTTTGAAAACTGCGGCACTTTTGTACCATAATATCTTATATTCTGATATTTCTTTTCTTTTTCTGCACCACATTTTATAATAGTAAACAAGAAAAATGAGAAAATCCAAGCCATTTTAGGCAATGAACAAAAAATAAGGAAATTAGCATAAATTATTCTTAGTTTTGATATTCATGCTTTCTGATTTTTATTATCTTTAATTTTATTTCCTTTATGCAAGGTCAAAGTTTAAATTCCATATCTTCATTTCTTTATATAAAAAGAAAATTTCATCATAGAAAAGAAAAAATATATAATTTTTATAGTAAAAAAATATAGAAACAAAATTTAATATATAATTATTGCTGTTATAAGGTACCAGGGGAAGATTGGATATAGAAAAAGCTATGATGTTGTTATTGACCTGTTTTTATGTAATGTTTCTGACATTAAGGCTGTCTTGTAGATTAGTGTATGGCGGCGTAATCTTGCCGGCGAAATTATCAGTTTTGGATTATAAAAAAACTTGATTTTTTGCTATAAAAATTTTTTGCTTAATTTTCTAAAAATATATTTTTGCATTACAAATTTTTCTTGTACAAGTCCAGTGAATGTAAATTTTGTGTTGCTTTTTTGATAATATTTCATATTTTTTGAAAAATTTTATTTTTTAAATAATTTTATTATATTTATTATTTTTTCAAAATATGAAATTATGTCTTATTCTTCACATTTTTTTCTTCAAATTTTGTCTCAGTGTAGAAAATTATTATGTAATTGAATTTGACTTTTTGATACTTTTAATAAATTAATCAATAAAATTTCTTTAATTAGCAATCAAATTAATTATTTTTAAATAAAAAGTATTTGTTAATTGTAAAGTTAAATTAGTATTGAACAATTATTGATTTTTTAACAAGTGGTTATTTGATTCAACTTTTCTACAAAAAGCTATCAAAATATTGAATATGTGGAAAGCGTATACCGGTATGTGTCATTATCTGTTACAATGTCTTTCATTTTTTTCATGGTACATTTTACAGGTTTCTGTTCATTTTACTGTCAAACAGCATGAAATTTATTCCCTTTTAGTCCCCCAGAGCCCCTTTTTTTATTTTTAAGTTGTTGTTGTAAAACGCTTTTCATTGAAACAATTATTTCGTTGTCAAAAGGGAAACAACTGTGTTTGTACTGTGTTGTGCTTGAGTCTTGTGTATGTGATACTGCTTTGTGCAAAAAAAAATGTTTAAAATAAACCTATGTAAATGTATGATATAAAAATAGTTTAAAACTTAGGTTAAAGCATGGGACATAGAAATAAGTTATCCCCCTGTATCCCTTAAGTTTTAGGTCACTTATGATATTAGGAGAGAAATTATTATCGTTTATGTTGTCGTGAAATTAGCTCAGTCCCTTTATTTGTTGTATGTCATTTTGTGACAAAAATATAGTACAGAGAAAAAGTTGATAATTTAGTCAGAATTTGTGTTCATATAGTTTTAAAGATATGACAACTTAGAGTTTTCATCTGTCATGTTTGTATTGTTCTGAACTAACATATTGTTTTAAATGATTTTTTTAGTCTTCACAGAAAAAAGTTTTAAAGAATTTTAACTTAATTTTAGTGAATTAATAAAAAATGTTTTACAGGGTTCATACAAACTGGAAAAATCATGGAAATTGAGATTATTCTGGAAAAATCACGGAATTTTGATTTTAGGGGAAGTATCATGGAAAAGTAATGAAAAATTAGACAACATCATGCAAAAAGTTAAATGTGTCATTGAAAACCATAAACTCAAACATAAATGGCAACTTAAAATGTTCGGGCAGAATTATTGCTTGTGTACGAAAAAGAGACTTTTCAAACTTCACCATTTCAAAAACATAAATGCACTCATTTTGGGTTCTGTATGTGTTTCTGTTGTATCATGGAAAACTGTGAGGGATCAGGGAAAAAAATCATGGAATTTTGTTATTCAAAATCTGTATGAACCCTTTTTTCTATCTCCGTCAACTGAGTGTTGGTAAATATAAGAATTGTGTTTAAGTCTTTCAATGTAATGTCATTAAAGTCTTGTGAAATATGTTTTAAAAAGTTGGCAATTTTGATGTAAACAAGTATATGTAGCATGATAGTTTAATGTAAAGAATCTTATTTGTTAGTAAATGAAAAAGTCTGCAGCCAAATTGCTTAAAATGTAAGAAAGATTGATAAAATTTATGTTTTTAACTGTTTATACAAGTGAAATGTATTGTTCAAGTGTGTTTTAACTTGTCATGTGTTTTTGTGCAAGTAAATGGTTGCTGAATAAGTTAAACATATTTTATGAGAGTTCAGAAGTAAATTCTGTGTTTTTTAATTCACAGGCTTCAATTTAATCACTAAGCTATCCGTCAGCTTAATCCATGTCTTGTGATTGTATTTTGTTTCTTGTTCTGTGAAATCGTTATTGTTGACTATAATAATTATATTGATGGTTTGGCACAAAACCAGTCTTCAATCTTCTTGATTTATATTTAGAAAAGAATTGTTTTGTTCTGAACCATCAATATGCTCAAGTGTCGCTGTAGGTTTTGTATTTAGTGCACCTATAATTGTACATATGATGATATTTTGTCTTAAATGAAACAGGGCAGCATATTATCGAATATTTTGCAACAATATAACAATGGAGGATACTTTCAATCTGGATAAAGTAAGGGGGTCCTCTTTATAAGGAAATGTTATAATTTTGCCAAAGGTGCCCATTCTTTATAACAAATTGATATAATTTTGTCAATAAGTGCCCTCTTATAAACAAAATAATATAATTTTGCCAGGAACTAATGATCTTTTTATCAGGGCTATTTAAATGAGATATTGACTTTAGAAAGTTGTATGTATATTGTTACAGGACCATGATATCAGTGATGGCCACGTCTTATACTAAAACTCAGATGTCACAACCAGCCAACCATACTAACACCTTACCTTTAGTGTCATGTGGTATTCTACATTTGATGGTACCTGACTGTGCAAGGTTTTACTTTATACAACTCTATACAGCTGATCCATAATGTAATAAGGGATCAAAGCACTCTGATGTAATGTCATGGTCACTTTGTCCCCCTCTTTATACCCCCTCTCTCTTCATTCCTGAAGTATAGTTATTGTATATTAAGTATACAGAGAGTCACCTCCCTTGAAACACATGTGACTATATTCTGTGTATTAATTCACATTTTTTATTATATAACTAATATATAACTTTCACTATATACTAAACTGTACAATATATACTTTAATGTACAATATGAATGCATTTGTAACTCAGAATTTGTGATTTAATCAATGAGAATGAGAATTTTGATCAATGAGGAAAAAGTATATTGATCAATGGGATGGAGAAAGTATATTGATCAATGGGTAGATAATGCATTTTGATCAAGGTAGAATATGGTATTTTAATCAATAGGGGAGATAGTATTTTGACAATGGGGAGGAGAGATATTTTTATCAAGGGGAAATAACAGTATTTTGATCAATGTGAAGAGGATAGAATTTTGATCGATAGGGAGGTGAAGTATATTAATCAATGGGGTAAAAGAAAGTATTTTGATCAATGGATGGAAGATTGTACTTTGATCAATAAGAAGAAGATAGTATTTTGATCAATAGGGAAAAGGTTGTATTTTGATCAGTGGGGAGAAGAAAGTATTTTGATCAATATGGAGAAGATTGTATTTTGAATCAATGGGGAGAAGAAAGTTTTTTAAATCAATGGGGAGAAGAAAGTATTTTGATCAATAGGGAGAAGATTGTATTTTGATCAATGGGGAGAAGAAAGTTTTTTAAATCAATGGGAAGAAGAAAGTATTTTGATCAATAGGGAGAAGAGGGGAAGAAAGTATTTTGATAAATAGGGAGAAGGTTGTATTTTGATCAATAGGGAGAAGATTGTATTTTGATCAATAGGGAGAAGATTGTATTTTGATCAATAGGGAGAAGATTGTATTTTGATCAATAGGGAGAAGATTGTATTTTGATCAATAGGGAGAAGATTGTATTTTGATCAATAGGGAGAAGATTGTATTTTGATCAATAGGGTGAAGATTGTATTTTGAATCAATGGGGAGAAAAAAGTATTTTGATCAATAGGGAGAAGAAAGTATTTTGATCAATCGGGAGAAAAAAGTATTTTGATCAATAGGGAGAAGAAAGTATTTTGATCAATAGGGAGAAAAAAGTATTTTGATCAATAGGGAGAAGAAAGTATTTTGATCAATAGGAAGAAAAAATTATTTTGATCAATAGGGAGAAGAAAGTATTTTGATCAGTAGGGAGAAGATTGTATTTTGAACAATGAGGGTATAGTATTTTATGATCAATAGGACGGAAAAATTAAATTTAAACTAAATTTAGACTATGTTTGTATTAATTCTTTGTTTGAAATAAATCTATGTTCCAATCTATTCAGCGTTTAATTTAAATAAATGTTCAAAGAAAGTAAATGTTATATTCGAAATAAATATGTGTTTAAATTAAGTCTATGTTTGAATTCAGTCTATGTTTAATTCAGTCTGTGTTTAAATTCAGTCTATGTTTGAATTCAGTCTATGTTTAAATTTGGTCTGTGTTTGAATTCAGTCTATGTTTGAATTCAATACAGTTTGAATTCAGTATGTTTTGAATTCAATCTATCATGTTAGAATTAATCTGTCTTTAAATTAAGTATAATTATGTTTAAATTCAGTATAATTATGTTTAAATTAAGTAGTGTTTCAATTCAGTCATTATTTGAAATAAATCTGTGTTTGAATTAAATTAATAGTTGATTAAGTTAATGTTTAAGTTAAATCTGTGTTCAAAAGTAAATAAATAGTTGATTTCAGTGAGTATTTGAAATAAATCTGTATGCAAATTAAGTCAGTGTTTAAGTTAAGTCCATGTTCAAGTTAAATGTGTTCAAATTAAGTGTATGTTTATATTGAAATGTGTTATAATGTTGTAAGATATCACTAAAATATTTATATGTAGTATTCCACAATGTCATTTTATTCCTCAGATGGAGCATATTTCATGTATTTATTAAGCTTTAATAATGGCATTGATGTTTCCCCTCAGTCACAATAAAACTGAACTATGAGCCCCTATCACATTATTTCAACCAGTTTGTAAAACACATTATCACTTTTCATGTTTTAATATTGATTGTAAACATTCATTGATATTATTATTGAAATTTTCATTTTTGTATGAAGCAAGTTTTGTATTTACATTAAAATACTTGTATAGGTTTTTGTAATATTTATAAAATCAAGAATAAATTCCATGGTAATATATGAAAATATAATGTTATACGAGTTTAGTCTGTGGAAGCAATCATTCTATGCAATATATAGAAATTGTATATTAAATTAGTTGTAAAATTATATGAATACCATCTTTTGGGATATTTTCATATTTTAATAGATATTCCTAATTAGTGTATTATTTCTTTATTTTAATTGATTAAACATCATTGTCAGTGAATAGCAATGCATCACAAGTGTTGAAGTGTTAAGCTTCCTACTCGAAATAATTTTTTGTATTTTGTATCATTTTGTATTAATAATATTCTTACTTTCAGCTCTCACCGATTATCACCATATTAAATCTTAGTTTACCATGCAAGATATCAAATCCTGATGATCTGATTGGACAAGACATTACCCACTTAATTATTTTCCAGTTGAAGAGTTTTAGATTAGTAATCTGTCCTGAAAACTCAATTTTTTAGAAGATTTTGGTTTTAGGAATATTATGTACTAGTTGAATTAGTTTAATCACTCTGTGCAATGTTTTGTAATTTAAGCATAAATATAATTAGTGACTGCTAGTGAATGGGTATTATGCACTTAAAGTATGTTTTGTACAGACGTAAAGTTGACAACTAATAAATCTTAGTGTGAAATATTCTGTTTGAACTCTATATGTACACTTTGTATGCCTACTGTTCATTTTCTCTTCTATTTACTCGTAGATGAAATATGTTTTTTTCTATCTCTTCATGTAAGTTTATCTTGAGCATTTATCTTTCAAGGTGCCTTTACTTTATGACACTATATGATCTGTGTAGGTCATAATATAAAAAAGGACCCTCTTGGTTGGTTTTTCTTCCATAACATTTTACTGTATAAAACCAGCTTTTGTGGAATATGATATGGAGTGCCTGCCCTTTCTATTTAGAAACCCATGTGTAGGATTTTTTTGGGGGGGGGAGCTGTAAAGTGAAGTTGAGTCTTGAAACAGTAAATAAAATCATGCCGTTTCACTTTATGAAAAGGAACTGATTTAAAAAAAACCACATTCTACATATGGGTAACTTATTAGAAGTCAGAACTGCACACTATACCGTACAAATGGTGAAATAGTAAAAATTGATGGAAGTAAAACACTTCTTTGAGTGTTGCTTTGTTTTGATATTATTACCCACGTTGATCACAAAATGTCACATGGTACTGGCATCATGTCTTTTATCTTTACACCTGTTATACTGACTGACTAACACAATTATAATACTCTGTATGAAACTTTAATATATTTCCATGCCATAACAATTTTCAATTTATTTTTCAGCCATCGGCTCAGATCAGTAAAATTGATGATCAAATATTTTCAGTAATTAAAACATTATAATTATCATTTCAGCAATGAGGCTATATCTGTCGTCAAGATTCTTAGGGTACTTCGTGTATTGAGACCTTTGAGAGCTATTAACAGAGCTAAAGGATTAAAGGTAAACTGTTAATTCTTACTGATAAGAAGTGCTTGCCTACATATGGCAAAATTTAACTGCTTATACACAAATTTCAACTTAGATATTAAGACAATCAATTTTGATATGATTTTATATAAAAAAGTGTTTTTTATTGGGCACATTGATTGTATAGGTTGTATCACAGATAACCTACTCGAAGTTCCTGGGAAGGATAAATCTCTGGATTTACTTGTTGTCTAGTTACTTGGCACATGCTTCTGTCAGTGACTGACAATTGCCCTAAAATGATTTAGAATCAGTGGTAGGAGAGAGAATGGCGACTAAAATTATTTTATGACCTAACTCAATGAAAGTTTGCTCCACCCAGGAATCAAACCTATGCCCCCTTAGTTAGTAGACATGTCATCTATTGATTGGAATTTAATTATACTTAAAATTTCATACTATTTTCATGGTTTTATTTGCAGCATGTAGTACAGTGTGTGATTGTAGCTGTGAGAACTATCTACAATATTATGTTGGTTATGTTTCTATTACAATTCATGTTTGCCGTCATTGGTGTACAATTATTTAAAGGAAAGTTCTGGAGTTGTAGTGATTCATCTAAACTTTATGAGGCAGATTGTCAGTAAGTGAATTTATATTATAGATCCCCAACCATGTCTGTGCATACATACAGCTGGAAGCCGCGGCCGTAGTGTAGTGGTTAGCATGTCTGACTTCGAAACCGGAGATTGCGGGTTTGAGACCGTTCGCAGTAGATCATACATGAGTTGTCTGCCTTGTGGTAGAGTAGGTTAGTACTAGTGATAGAAAAGTTTCCAGGAAACCTATAGTAGGAAGAGCTGGCCGTCGTGTATATGACTTAAATATGTGTTGAATACGACATATTAAAAATAAAACCCACAAAAAACATACAGCTGATATGTATTGCTGTAACCAGTATGAAATTAGAGCTGGGTATTGCCAGCTAGTTTGTATCAAAATACATTTCATGATAGTAGCATTGTATTGCTTTATGTTTCACGATTTTATACGTGACCCACACCTACTGTATAAATAGTTGGGAGGCGTCAAAACAAGCAAGCAACTTACTAAAATAGTAGTATTATTATACATTGTACTAGAATTAACTATATAGTTATGCCAAAAACTGAGGGTGAATTTGCTCTTAATAAGAACACTTCTAGAAAAATAACTCAGAGATGAACAAAAAGTGTATTCAGTTTTCATTATAAGCTTTATAACAAGTTACTAGCATCATATATTGATAGTTTGAGGTACTATCGCCAAACACTTTAGGTCGTCCACGTAAACATTGCATATATAAACATATCCAGTTTCAATACACACAAATATTTAGGGATGAATTATTTTTACGATATATAGTTTACTTAGTTTACAATTATTTTATTAACGTATCATTATATAAAATTTACAATGTGCATACACACTATTTAAAACAAATGTTACACATAAAAATGGCCTGTTTAAATCAGTAAAATGCTGTTCATGCATTAGCTTATTCATTTTATTGAGTAAGTCCATTGTTTAAGTACAAAAACATGCATGACCTAGAATACAACCTGTATTGTCACACAAATATCACAATGCATTTCTTGTATTGAGAATATCGCCCCAACCCTGTATAAAATATTATTCATATTTTTCAGGGGTTACTATATAGATTTTACAAATGGTGATATTGATCAACCAGAAGTACATGAGAGAGTTTGGTCAAATAATCCATTAAATTTTGATGATGTCCCTGAAGCTATGATGACTTTGTTTACTGTATCAACATTTGAAGGATGGCCATTGTAAGTACTTGGAACGTGAAATGTTTGTATTGTGAGGGTTGCCTGCAAGATTGTAGTTAGTGCATTGTGTTAAAGAGCAAGTTCTATAGTCTTGTCTACAACGTTTGATTTGGGATCCCATCAGAAAAGAAATGGAACAAACTTTTAAGATTTTTCTCGACTTTCCATATATTTTGTATTCAATTATCATGGTACTTTCATGATAAACCTTGCTTATAAATACTTGTTTACACATGCATTTTGGTTAGAGGTGTGAAAAAGTCAAAATAAGACATGGTTTTCAAAAATTGCATTAACTTGATTTTAGATTCTTCTCTTTAAATTTTTTCTTAATTTTCAAAAATGAGTTTTAAAAATCAATGTGACTTTTACATTAAATGTGAAGAAGAAAATGTCAGGACATCAGTTCTACTTATTTCTTTGAGTGTAGAATAAACATGCTCGGAAAAAATGTAATTCAGCTGTACTTGAAACATGAAATCTTGGTATTTGGATTCCATCAGAAAAGTAAGGAAAGAATTTTCTATGATGCTTCTCTTCTTTGCTATTAAAGTTTTTATATGAAAACTGATGAAGTAACTGAATTCTTGAATTTTAGAAATTTGTATACAATAATTTCGGAAATTTCACCTATTTTCACAATAATGGTTTATTTTATTTAATTCTCTATTTCAGGTTACTCTACATATCTATAGATTCCAATGCTGAAAGTAAAGGTCCTATCTACAATGCCAGACAACCAGTTGCTATATTCTACTTTATTTTCATCATTGTTATAGCTTTCTTCATGGTCAATATATTCGTGGGTTTTGTTATCGTTACATTTCAAAATGAAGGTGAACAGGAATACAAAAATTGTGAACTAGATAAAAATCAAGTAAGTTGAAAGTATATGTTCAGGGCTTTGACATTAGAGGCGGTCCTATAGACCTAATTTAGAACTCCCAATTTACGGGTTTTTCCATCCATGCACTGGCAGTTCACACATAATGCTGAAAAGCGTGAAATATGGATTAAATCCTTTTCTTAGTACACATGTTTTCATTGAAATGGTGAAAGTGTGTGTGAACTGTAGGGAAATATCCAAAATATTTGAATTCCTGATAAGCCTATTGCTTCTGACAACCTATATTTCAGTTTAGGCAATTTGTTGCGGCTAGTAAACATTTAGTTTAGGCGCGTAAAAGTATAGTTAGTTGTCCAACTGGGGAAATGAATGTTGAGCCCTGTGTTTAATTTTGTTGTTATAATCTTTTTTCCAGAGAAAATGTATAGAGTTTGCATTAAAAGCTAAACCAATCAGAAGATATATACCTAAAGAAAGATGGCAGTATAAGATATGGTGGTTTGTGACATCACAAGCATTTGAATATGGAATATTTGTTCTTATTATAGTGAATACTCTAGCCCTAGCTATGAAGGTATTGTTATATTGAACTTTTTAATTGTCCTTTTAATGCATTATAGTGTCAACACCCTGACAAAACTTTTGATTATAGGCTGGGATCCAACCATAGACTTCATGATTCCAAGCATGATTTGAAATTCTATTAAGCTGTAGTTCTATACTATACTAATTTATTTTAGCTTGATTGTGAAACAAGTTCTTACAACTTAGATTTATCACTTTTGAGACTGCTTCCTGGTCCTGCAGTCCTGAGCTAGTAGGTTAAAGTTTCTTGCTCAAGGAAACATGAGGTAGATTTTTGATGGGATTCAAACCAACACGAAGCTTGCTATTCAATGATTACCTGTGGAATGTCATAACCACTTGGCCATGCCCGCTCCTATTAAGCTGTAATCTGATTTGAAATGTTGTATAGCAAAGAAATTGCTAAATTTTCAATTGGCTTGATCATATGAAATAATTAATTTTTGCAATCTGAATCAATTTTCAATATTGAATAAGTTTCTTGCTCAAGGAAACAATGGGGTAGTTTTTAGATGTGATTGAAACCAATGTGGAGCTGGCTACTAGCTTTACAATTATTACCAGTCCAACATCGTAACCGCTTGGCCACACCTGTTTCTTGTAGTGTATGAATTAAAATACAACTCCGACTCTAACCTTTAGTGTAAGGATAGCTGTTGACTAAGTGCTAGCTACTGCTATCTGTAGGAAATTGAACAATGTATTTACTTTTGTATTTTTTCTATGTGAGATTTCACAGTGAACTGATTTTTTTATTGTTAAGATATTTATTGTTACATGTATGATGAATAATTATATCACATTATTTTAAATATTTCAGTTTCATGGACAATCATACGAATATTCTGAAGCGTTAGATTACATGAATATGTTCTTCACCGGTGTGTTTACAGTGGAATTTGTTCTAAAGTTGTTGGCTTTTAGATTTAAAGTAAGTAAATCTTTATTATTGTCCTATTAAATCAAAATACTTCCTAGCCTACTGTTGATAAATTGAATTATGAAAAACTAAAAAGAACATTTTTAATGTTGTCATATTTATAAAAGAATCATTACTCATCAAGAAATTATATAATGCATGTCAGTTAAAACCATTGTGGTACCAGTCAACACAAAACATGGTGGACCAACAGACATATCCTGTAAAAAAATAGAAAGTCCATCTACATCTGCAGGTTTACATGATTAACTGTCTTGCAAAAACTTGATCTCATCCATCATGTCTTATCAATTCATCAAAATATATATAATGTCTCCAGTCCTGTACGACTTGGTTTGGTCCTGTAAAATTTTGATCTACTGTCTTGTAATAAACTGTTGAGTTTCACAGTGACTGGGTACTATAAACAATCAATCATGAGGCTGTTTAAAATACATTTAGGCCTCAACAAGTTGATCATGTGTTCTACGAATTTTTCTAGAAAAACATGGGGCTAGTGAAAGAAGAAAAAAAATATAAAAAATCTTAATTCAGTTGCTTTATATAGCGGTTTGACCAAATTTTTTATGAAGGAGCTAGGACATATAAAATAAATTTTTAAAAAACTGTCAAAATTAAGGTGTGAATCCATAGAACACATGATCAACTTGTTGTGGCCTTAGTGACTATTACATGTTAATGTTTACAGAATTATTTTGGTGATCCATGGAATGTGTTTGATTTCATCATTGTACTTGGAAGTTTTATTGATATCATATATACTGAGGTCAATGTAAGTAGAACTTTAATACTCCGGCTAGACAGCGCAGGAAACTTTTATACTCGGACTGCAAGCTGAGCTTTGATTTTACAACTTTTATGGTCTGACCAGACTTTGATTTGTCTGTTTTATTCTCCGACTTGAGACTTTGTTATTTTATTATTAATTGATCTTAATTTTTACAATAAAACCTTGTGGTAAGACTGCTTAAATACAATAAAACTTGTAAGCCTTAGTTTTTGTACAAAGAGTAAGTTGTATTATCAGTGCCAAACTAGTTTACATTCTATATTTTCTTGTAGTTAAAATGATCCTTGCTATATTTAATTGTTTCTTTAATATTCACTACAACAGCAACCATTATCTGGAATGGGCGTGGCCATGTAGTTATAATGTTGGACTGGTAATCTTTAGATAGCCTGCTACATGTTTGTTTGAACCCCATTCAAAGTTCACATTGTTGTTTACTTGAGCAAGAAACTTTTATTTTATGAGCTCAGTACTGGGGGACCAGGAAGCAGGCTTTAGAGAAATTAATTCAAGCTGTAAGAACTTATTTTATAATTGAGCTAATATAATTTTGTATGAACTTGTTATTGTAAATAAATGCCCATTTTATCTATTAATAAATATGCTATGATATAATCATATATTAATTTTAATAAATGTTATTTTTTGCATTGATATATTATTTACATGGGTGAAAATTCATAAACAGATCTTGAAAATCAAGATTTTTTGGAAACTTACGAAGGGCTGGTTTTCTATGTAATACTTGCTGAAATGATGAAAAATAATAAAATATTTGAACTTTCACTCATGTACATGTAATGTGTTTGGAATGGAACTAACCAATTCAATGACTCAGTGCAAGGCTAGTCTATGTCTTTTTTTTATTTACAAGAAATTAGACTAGTTTTGCACTGACATTATAATCGAACTCTTGTGTGTCATAATCCAGTGTTCTTAGCTCTACTGAAACTGTATCTCTGTATGTTTTTTACTAACTTCTGGTGTGGAATTTTACTATCGCATTTCTAAACTTTGGGCAGCATACTTTCAAATATCTTACGATAATATAGCAATACATCATAGCATGATCAACTAACTACAGTAAATAGTTGTAAGATCTTTGAAAGTAAGAGCTGTTGATTTATCTTTTCTCATGGTGTGCATTTTAAGCTAAGGCCTGTTGATCTATCTTATCTTTTTCTCATGGTGTGCATTTTAAATTGACTTTAATTTTTATCATGAATATTGTTTTTATTTAGCGTGATCTCAATGTGTTGAAATCTAAATTGTTTGCTCTTTGGTCTTTTTCTACTGTTTAACACAAGTCAGTGAAGATAGGGTTGCTTTCTTATCATCGCTAATCAGGGCTTGACATTGTACGGTCATCCGATTGTCTTTGACAAGCTATCATTAGATTTGGACAATTATAACTGATAGTAAATATTTATATCTGGTTGTCCAACTAGAGAACCTACTTTAAGAATTTATGTTGAGTTCTGTGCTTCCTTTAGCAAGAGTCTTATGATAAAGTCTTGCTAGGAATTAAGCAGACGTTTAAGAACCAGACCCAAAAGCGTGATTTACAAAAGTTGTAAAGAAGAAGTATTCTGAAAGGAGCTTAGATATAAAATTGTTGAGATAAGCTGCTAACATATTTTATATTCTACTTGCTGCGTACTTAACTACTGACAGAGAGCTGAGGTTTGTTGTTTTGTTTGCGTGGTATGAAGCAAGCATGTCATAAGTCTTTAACCTTGCATGTTGATGTTATTACCCTACCCACCCTTTATATATATCATGATACAATATCACTGTTAAAATACAATTTTAGAAAATAATGTTTGGTTCGATATGGCTTAACTCAACTATGGGCACGTTCCACAAGGTGATCGCTAGCTAGCACTTTTTGAAAGCAATTTTTTGTAGCATAAGATGTCTATTGAACGGTTTGCTTCAAGTTAACAAATCCAAGATGGCGACTTTCTCAAACAAAAAGTTCAGAATTGTAACAAATGAGAAATATTTAAATCGATAATCACCGTGATTATTTTATTTTATCACTTTGAAGAAATATATGCATTAAATAAAATATATATCAGTATTCTTGAAAAAGAAAAAATGTTCTATTTTGAAATAAGCAGAAGTGTGCGGAATGATACTGCTAGCAAGAAAAAAACTTGCTACGTATCGCCAGCAAGCGATTCAATTTGCTAGATCATAGCAAACTGCTCAATAAGAAATCACTATATAGCGCTAGCTAGCGATCGTCTTGTAGAATGTGTCCTTTATGTTGGTCTAATCCTGGTTTATGAGCAATATATTCACTTATATACTGGAAAAAATATTGTTGGAAAAAAGTTGTGAAAAACACTTAAGTATATTAGAACACACAGAATGTGGAAGAATGCAGAAAAATACTGTTGGTAAAAATGCAATGGAAACACTTTAAAGCATATTATTACAGTAAAAATGTGGGTGGAAATGTAGAAAAATATTATGCCATTTCCACCATGTTTAATACACGAATACACTTCTTTAAGAAGGGACAATGTTGAACTTAGTGTGCTAGTTGCAAAATTATTGAGAACATAGCTTTTATTACAATAGGGAGTCTTATTTGAATATGGGGTTATTCACCAGCTAGAGTAAGTTAAAGTTATGGCTACTTCATTAAGTGATTCCAATTGAAAACATAAACTGTCTTAAATTTTCTTGAAGGGTGACATGTATCAAGTATTCTGTCTCTTTTCTGAGGAAGTTCTAGCTGTGTGATCAGTTTCTGAGTGTTATAGTAGGGAAAGAAAGTTAAGTGTCCAATTTGAGGCTTGTATCCCTGACTTCCTGCAGATGCTCAATCATTGCACTGATCAGGCAGATAAATATAACTCACAAATGATTTACACATTTACTATTTATACAGCTTTGCTACATGACTGTGCAAAATTCAGGAGGCAGAGTATGTCCACCATTAATGTTAAAAATGTTGCCCTGGTCAAAAACAGAATATTAGCAATCTATACAAGCTTGTAGATGCCTAAAAATTGTCAAAATAATCGTAGAAAACTATTGTCCTGCTTTATTCTATGTTGTAATGCTTCAAAGTGGTGTAAAACTAAATGTTGTCAATTTATGATATATTATTATATATATATTAATACTTTTGTTACTTGTATACTTATGTTTTTCATCCATGTTTGTAAGGCAAGGTATATATTACAATGTATATGTTACTGTTTTCTTGTCTAAATATTTGAAGTTCAAATAACTGTCATTGCCTTAAATCTTCTCCAGCACTAGCCAAATTTATTATCTTATATCATAATGGGCAAATTCATCAACTAGCCTGACTATATGAAGTCAATAATTATCACTAAGTTAAATCGATTCCCACTAATCCCATGTTTCCGCTTGTGGGTTATGGCAATGACCAGTGGCATCAGCCCAGTTCCTTAAGTATTAATCAAGTTTATTCAACTGTCAGTAACCCAGGTCAATAGCGCAGTTGGTAGTGTGCAGGGATTTGGAATCTCGTGTCCCAAAGGGGGTACAGGCTCAAATCCCACCCGAAGAGGTTATACCCTTACATGAAAATTTGCCAATAATGTCAATTTTCCTCCATTGATTAGATAATATGGAGAAGTTTCCAGCCTTGTGGAAGGGTAGGTGAGTACCGGTTATAGATAAGGGTCCAGGAAATCTAGGTTTGGTGTGCTGGATGCCTTAAAATGACCTAAACAATGTGTTGCTATGGCATTAAACCCGGTAAAAAAAATCAACTGTCAGTGGGTCATACGTATTTCCCACTGATTAAGATAATCACTGCAGGAACTCTGTACTCAGGGTTGATAAAAATAGATACCAGGATATATCTATGGGGATTATTGAACCAAAATATAATATTTAAATCAGCAGGGTTAACATATGTGCCACAGACAGTTGAATAAAAATTAATGATGGTATGATTATTAATGAATATCAAACTTGGATGAAGTGGTTTTTTTCAGTATAAAAATGTATTTATGAGTTTTTTTCATTCATTCTTATTTGAATTTTATTTTAATTTGTAGTATAAATTTAATTTCCTACACTTAAATTTCCTTTCACCAATGTATCATGTACATTGACTCATGGTAAAAAAGTTCTAGTACTTGTGCATTTGCAGATCGAGTTGGGAATTCTAGATCTGCCCTTGCCTAGCTTAACCTTATAGCTAATCAATGGGTCTGTGAAAAACTAGTCTATTTTTGTCTATTTATTTTCAAAAGTTCAACTATCATGACCATCAAAATACATAGTTTTGATTGCGAAATGATTTTGTCTTCTCAAATTTACCATTTGGGACCTTAAAATCATCAAGAATTGCATGATTGGTCTGTATAGCAGAACTTAACTGTATGTACATGTAAGACTAGTTTTGTGTTGACCCATGGACATTTATTGATTAGTTTCTGTTTTAATACAAAGTATAGTAGAATGAAGCACATCTTTGCCTGCTTTATACTGCATTTCACTGATGCTTCTAGTAGAATACTTCCATTATATAATTTTAGAAATTAACTTTTATTACTTTCTTACATATATATATGTGTGCGTGTGCATTATAAATGCATGATGCATGGTATATTCTAACTATCTATGAATAATAAACTGTAAGTTTACTTATAATGCCTAGTACACACTGTCCCTATGTTTGCCCTGACGCTTTCCGGTTATTTTAGCTGGTGGACTGGGATAAAGCAACAAAATTTGTGAAGAAAATTTTGTGGCCAAACCGGGCATCACTGTACCTCCACCTTGGACTCAGGCCATGCCCATTTCCTGCTGTTTTAACTAGTAGTCTTAAGATGGAGAGATGGATCATGCTGAATGGGCTACAATGATGCCCCAGATCTCCCAGGATGACCAAACTGGGACAAACAGTGGCTTTACACTGGGACAGTATGAACTTGGCCTAATCGTGATAGAAAAAACATTTACTAAAGAGAAAATATGACTAACACTAACAAAACTTTATAATAAAGTATGTTTTTTTGGAACTGTTTAAAACTTTGGTTTCAGACTGGTACACGTATCTTCAGTATTAATTTCTTCCGACTATTTCGTGTGATGCGACTGGTCAAACTGCTCAGTAGAGGGGAAGGTATTCGTACGCTTCTCTGGACATTTATCAAATCTTTCCAGGTATTTTTATAACTCTATATTTTCATATACATCGTCTTGTGAATGCAATGCTGCTTGAAACTCGTTTTTTCTTACTAGATTTATTCATGAGTCTCAAAAAAAAAACTAAACATACACAGTCTGTATGATGAATGGACATTGGACAATATTGAAAATTCATTTTCAATTCAAATTAATGTGTTATCTACAACAATAAAGTTGTTAATAATAGTATTACTAAGCAAAATGCTAATTAGACTTTATTGTGCTTTGAAATTTCAAATCTGGCCAAACTTTTATTTTTGGATGAAAATCTCTAAATTATTTTAAATAATGGGATGTTTTTTTATTTTTGAATAATGCATAAGAGCAAATAATACAATGAATGATTTATGAAAAATGAGTTACAGCAGTGTTGCATTTAGCTGACGACATGTTTACCCTGTGTCATATACAATATCATGGAGATGTGTTTATATATTTCTTTCCAGAGCGGCACACAAATCATTAGCATAAATTTCTTCCGTTTGTTTCGTGTCATGCGACTCGTTAAACTGTTGAGTCGCGGAGAGGGTATACGAACTCTGCTATGGACTTTCATTAAGTCATTTCAGGTATATTTATTACAAAAAAAACAAAAACGTGCATGTACTGTTGGACGTACGTTTTAATTTTTTTATCCCACAATATTAGGCATGAGGTGGCGTGGTTTTTTTTTTCATTTTTTACACTCATCACATTTGAAGCAATGCTTTAGAACTGTTGTAAAGTGTTTTATATTCTATTTCAATTTATATCACTGATTGTATATCACACTTATATATGTATACATTATTATACCCCCGCAAACGAAGTTTTCGGGGGTATACTGGAATCACCCTGGTGGTTGGTTGGTTGGTTGGTTGGTTGGTTGGTTGGTTGGTTGGTTGGTTGGTTGGTTGGTTTGTTGGTTGGTTGGTTGGTTGGTTGGTTGGATATGTGGTCTGTCCCAAAAAACTAATACAACTGTAGTATGTTTATTTCTTAATGTATTTGAATAGATGCTGTTATATACCATGATTTAATGGTGTATACAAAACTCATGTAACTATGGAAACATATCTCACTTGTTTAAAATATTTAATTGCGTTATATATTTTAAATCTAATTTGATAACTGTATAGTATGCTTTTTTCTCAAAAAATTTTTTTTCTTATCTTATTTTATAGAATTTGCACAGGCGTTTACAGTTGATGTTTATATGCATGTTATATCAATTCCAATTCAAAATGGCCGACTTGCGGCCATCTTGATTTTTTTAGATTTAATTTAATAACTGCATGCTTATTTCTCAACAGATTTTTTGTTTTTTTATTTTATAGAATTTTGCACAGGCGTTTACAGTTGATGTGTACATACACTTTATATCAATTCCAAATTCAAAATGGCCCATTTGCGGCCATCTTGAATTCTTTTTTATTAAGTTTAATTACTGTATGCTTATTTCTCAACAGATTTTTTTCTTCACTAATTTAGATAGAATTTTGCACAGGCGTTCACAGTTGATGTGTACATACACTTTAACTCAATTCCAATTCAAAATGGCGGACTGGCTGTCATCCTTTTTTCAAATTTAATACAGTCTTATATTGACTTATTACCATACATATTTTGAAAAGAAATTGCATACAAGGTCTCACTAATACAGTTGATCAGGATGACTATTCTTCATCAATTTATATTCAATATGGCTGACTGGCAGCCATCTTGAATTTTTATTTAAATTACTGTATAGTACATGTATGTGTTTTTTTACTCAATTTTAGCCAAATTTCGCTTCAAAGTCTTTATTGATGTAGTTGACTTGTACATGGATTTACTCTGGATACAAATTCATCATGGCAGACTGGCAGCCATTTTGACTTTGTTTAAATAACTGTATAGTAAGCTTATTTCATTACCAATTTCTTCTTGCTGAAGTCTGATTGATTTATAGTTTGATTAATTGGATTTTTCGGCTTTTTAATGCAAAAAGGTCATATTACGCCAAAACAATTGATGATACTATTACTGCAATAAATAATGAAGATTTAACGTCCTATATTTTATGATAAACATTTATTTCCTTCAAGTATTGTTTGGTTTTGTTTTGGTTTTACGGCGCACCAACACAAAAAGGTCATATCGCTTCGAAAGCAATCAATGATACTATTTATTAAAATGATATTAATGATGTAAAGCTCTATATCTTATTATATACATTTATTTCCTTCAAAAAGTTAAGTATCGCATATGATGGTACAGACTCAAAAAGTTCTTTAAGTGAGTTAACTTTAAAATGTTTGTCACGGATGTCTTTAAGATCCTGACAGTCAAGGAGAACATGTTTGACAGAGAAATGCTCATCACAGGGTATATATTTAGGTGCTTCCTCTCTTTTGAGAAGGTATGAATGTGTTAAACTGGTATGACCAATTCTACATCGAGAAATCACTATTTGATCTCGGCGATTAGAAAATATGATGGTACTGACTCAAAAAGTTCTGTAAGTGAGTTAACTTTAAAATGTTTGTCACGGATGTATTTAAGATCCTGGCAGTCAAGGAGAATGTATTTGACATTGAAATGCTCGTCACATGGTGTACATTTAGGTGCTTTCTTTCTTCTGAGGAGGTATGAATGTGTTAATATAGTATGACCAATTCTACATCTCGTAGTAACTATTTATCTCATTGATTAGCAAAAATTATTGACGAAGACGAATCAAGGGTTTATGGCTCTATGTCATGTAACTTATTAGATATAGCATTATTCCACATTGTTTGCCATTTTGACTTGCTGAAGTCTATTATGTACTGCTATTGTTATCAAATTCTTATTGTTGAACTTTTTTTTGATGTATTGATATTTTATCAAATTCATAATGGCTGATTGGCAGCCATTCTGAGTTTTTCTTTTCAAAAAGCAAATGATTTGATAATTTTTGTACAGACTTCGAGAAAGTTAGCAATTGTTTAAGTTACTGTGCTTGGCATTTTCTTAAGTGGAATTCAAAATGGCTGACTGGCAGCCATGTTGAATTTTCTAATATCTTGTACAGCAAACATCTTTTTTCTCACCTCATTTTGATAAAATTGTGCTGACAAATTCTTGTTGATGAAATTTTTATATGTATTTATTTTTTATGTATTTCAATGGACCAACTAATAGCCACCTTGAACTTTTCTGTAATGTTGTGAAGGAAACATCTTATTTCGTTATAGCGACATGAGATTTTAAATATTATTTTAACTTTACTACTGTGAAAATAATGATCAGTAATTTAAGCTTTCTTATGGGGTATTTGTGAAATTCTTGATACAAGATATTGTTAATACTAATTGTTTGATTTATATTGTGTACATTGCTGACTACCATTTTTACACTTGCCTTATTTTTTACTTATTTATAAAAAAATTACAAACACATTCTACATTTTGCTCTTCTGGTTACAACATACTCATGATGAGTTTAAATGTGATCACTCTTTGTCTGTTGTTCCACTTTACATTCATAATGACCAAATGGTGTTCATTTTCAAGTAAAAAATCATTTGACATATGACAACTCTGTTCATTTTGCTTTTTCATAGATCTATAGTGAATTACACTATAATTTGCTGTTTATTTCCAATTTGATATTTGCATCCTATTCTTTTTATGATTTTTATGCTTCTTACAACATTTACCCTTTTGGACTTCCACAATGTTGACTGCTTTTATCTTGAAATGTTGCTGTTGCGGGGGTATTTTCGCCACTGGTGGCAGTTCTAGTTTTTACTTGTTGTTCACATTTATCATAATTATAAGAATCCCAGTCGGTACCATGTTTCATTGATTGTTGTCATAAATACTAGCACTTCCTTTGGGGCAATATAAAGATATCATAAAAAATGGCAATGTTCTTGGCAAAGTTGTTACAAATTGTGTAATTGCATCCTTAAATTGTCCTGCTGATTTAAAAACTCCAGGAATTTGAAAGACAAGTTCTGGTATAGTTTGTTTTTTCACAACTGTCATAACATGAATAATTTCACAGTGTCTTTGTGCTCTTTGTCTAACACTTGTGATATTGAGATAGTGTGTATTTAATCACCGTGAAATTATTCAAACTTTGACAGTTGAGAAAAAATGGACTTTAAGAAGAGGTTGTCTGTAGCAGAGGTGTACTATGGCAATTATACTCCCTTGCCTTCAAGCTAGCATTAATGGTGACATGGCAGTGTCTCCTTACGACTTGAAAAGGCTGAGGGTTAGATCCCAGCTTGGACCAGGGATTTTTTTTGTGGTTGCATCAATGAGGTCTGTTGATTTAGATCAGATGAGAAAGTTTAAGACATGTGCTGAGATGAAATATTGACCTGCTAAAACTGGGATACTTTATTATTCACCTATATATTACCATTTTCAAATTCTACAACAGTTACTAGACTGTTGAAGTTTGTAGTACACTATTTGCACTTTGACTCACTCTTTCAATCACGTTTTTTTCTGGCATTTCACTCTCCCATTGACTTGTTAATTTAATTCACAATAGAGAAATAGTTAATCAGTCTTTCTCCCACTCTAGAGTGCATACGCTATTTGTTATGTTTGAAAGTGAAGGGCAAAATGATCAACCAGCCCAACTATATGAAAGAAGTAATTTTCACTAGCCCATAGCGATTTCACTAGTCCTTGGCTTTAGGCAAGTGGGTTAAGGCAATGCCTGATTCATTTGTTTTTTTGTATATTCATGGTACAACAGAACTTGAAATATGCAAAGATGTTCATTAAAATTAGGTTGCCAACACAAATTTATAGTCCTTGTATAGGAGACACTAAATGTACAGTCGAAACACTTGTTTATGTTGTCATGTTTTATTTCAATATGTATTGTATTTCGTATGATTAAGTTTTTATTATGTTTCTATGAGATTTATATTAGTAATGAGTGGCATTGATAGATCCACGATTATGCCATAAAAAATAATATTTCACATGTTTAACACTGCTGTAGGTTTTACAACATTGGCACATAATTGGTTTGTAAGTGAACTTGTTTGTTGTTCAGAATCATATTGCTGTCCCTTTAGCACCATCTTGAAAAATGTGGCAGGTGAATCTAGCTCTGAACAAATCACATTTTGAGTTCTATAAAAATTCATGAGTAGACATCTACTTTAATCTACTAGTTTTTTGGATCATTTTAATACATACATATAAGTGCTGCCTGACTATAACTGGGTGAAACTGGTTTTCTATGTACATTGTATTCTCTAGTTAGTG
Source organism: Mactra quadrangularis (assembly GCA_025267735.1). NCBI lineage: Eukaryota > Metazoa > Mollusca > Bivalvia > Venerida > Mactridae > Mactra > Mactra quadrangularis. The sequence goes on from CM046302.1 coordinate 27,718,806, forward strand.
GTTGTGTTACTTTGACTCACAGACTGGCATTAACGGGTGGTCAAATGGTTAAAATTAAACATTAGTGGCACAGTCTGAAAGAAATTTCTAAATGCTTGACAGAAAATCAGAATGTTGTATATCATCAAATTAGTTTAATTTTCTATCTAGTGTTTTTTATTTGCTGCAAAATTATTATAATTTGTTTATGTATGTATTTTGATGTAAAATTCTTGTAATAAATTTGTTTTTGTAATGAATTTGTTAATGTTTACATGTTGTTTTTATTATGATTTGTTTATATTTTATGTAACATGTATTTGTTATTGTCGTTATTATTGTTGAAAATATAGGTTTAATCTTGAAAATAATTATTTGAAAATAATCAAACATTTTAAATGGTCTTGTATTCTATGAAAATAATTTCTTATATTAATTTTCCATTGTCTATGCTGGTTTTTATTGCAGGAATCTTGAAATTTAGGGATTTTTTGGTACATATATAATTCAACTAAGCTGTTTAATATATATTAAGTAACACCCATTGCCCCATCCTTAAATACTGAAAAAAGTCCTGGTATTTTATTGTATTGGAAATATTTTTATTAGTAATGTTTTGTCCTGTGTCAAATTGTTCTAATGTTGGGAACATGAACTATAGTGTTATAGTTCAAGTACTGAGTTGGTAAGTTATGAACTAACACTAAAAATGATGTTCTTTTATGTATATCAATGGACTCAATGATGACTGGATTTTATTATAATAACACCACAAGGCCTATAACATGTGACTTTTAAATATAAGTGCTGGGTTTTTTCAATAAATCTTCTTCTTCTGGTAGAGCAGTGGGCTCCCCACATTATCCAATAAAAAAGGGTAAAATAGTATAAAGTTAAGAATGAAAACCTTGGGCGAGTTGCCTAAGCATTTCGCTACCTATGACTTTGTGCCCTGGTACCCTTCTTACAAGAAAAGGAATAAGTGTGTGATATCGAATTAAGGTTACCAGGGCACAAAGTGATATGTACTGATATGCTCAGGCAACTGGCCCCTTTGGCAGTCAATGTTTTGATGTTTTGACCTACACTATTAAAAAAAAAAGACACATAATATAGGCTTCGTTACCAGCAAGAAGAGTTATTTTAACTATATTTTTATAAAATAATGATGAAATGTATATTTTCTACATTTTTACAGGCTTTACCTTATGTAGCATTATTGATTGTAATGTTGTTCTTTGTGTATGCTGTAATTGGTATGCAAGTGTTTGGACGTATCGCCATTGATGATGACACTCCGATACATCGCAACAACAACTTTCAATCCTTCTTTCAAGCATTGCTTGTACTGTTCAGGTATGGTTTAATATTTATATATCTGCGACACATAGATTTACCCCCCCCACTGATTTAAATACTCACCGCTGTACTCCCTATCAAAAAGAAATATATCTAAGTATTTAAATCAGAAGAGTGGGCCACTGACATTTGAATAAAATTTCCTGTTTTACACTTCAATATGTTTATCAATGAATTGGAGAAAAAAAACTTCCAACTAAAAGATTTTCTGTTTTTTTAGCCTCAGTTACTATTTTATAGTGAAATAAACATAAAATTGAATTTAGATTTTTTGGGGTAATGCTAAAATTGCCACTATCAGTCTGTATGAAAACAAACAAAAATGCTAAAATATTACTGTTTGATGTCATTCCTTTTTGGAATCTGCTTTACACTTAGTTGACTTTTAACATTGATAATTGTTGAGTTATGAGATGTATGATAAAGTTATTGTTTTTACAGACAGTGTACAAATTTTATATTTTCTATTCTTACAGATCAGCGACTGGTGAAGCGTGGCAGGAGATTATGTTGTCTTGTATATATGATAAAGATTCTGTCAAATGTGATCCTTTAGCAGAAAATAAAGACTCTGATTCATGTGGAAATAATTTTGCCTTCATTTATTTCATATCATTCTACATTATTTGCTCATTCTTAGTAAGTAATTGTTTTTAACTTATATTTAAATTTTATTTAGTTATGAGGGCTCATAAAGGGTATAAATCTATAACTGATTCATATGTTATATAGAGTTTAGGGTTTCTAAGTTTTATTCATAGGTGTTTGACTTTTTTTTGTAAAATATGTCTCTGTGATTAAATGTATGTAGTTGTGTACACAGAACAATAGGATTTAAATCTGTGTTGTATGCTTTTCAGCAATAATATGTTAAATAAATTTGTACTGCACAGATGCATCTGGTACAAACAAACCTTATTCAGCTGGAAAAGCCCAAACATTTGAGGTCCTAATTAGAACTATTGTTTTACAATGTAATATTAAACTAGCTCTTTACTAGTCGATGGTTGCCTGCAAGACTGTAGTAAGTGCATGACAACCCTCAAAGTGTAAAGGTGATTTTAGATGGCACTGTACTTTGAACTTTGAACTATAAATTAATTGTTATTATACTTACAGATTATCAACTTGTTTGTTGCTGTTATCATGGATAACTTTGATTATCTTACTAGAGATTGGTCTATATTAGGACCTCATCATTTAGATGAATTTGTTAGATTATGGTCAGAATATGATCCCGAAGCAAAGTAAGTGATGTTTATATGTATGTGTAAATGATGTAACCAACTTATGCTTCTCAACAGTGTTTTAACTTTTTGTAATTGATACAAGAAGAACTTGTATGGGCAAGTTTAGTTAAAGTTTAAGCTTTCTTTCAAGTTGAAGTACAGTTTTACAAACTGCTTCTATATACATGTACAGCCAAATCTACAATTTTGTATGATAACCTCTGATCATTAAATTACCTTCAAGCTAATGATCCCTCACAGTACCTATTTACACTTGGATGGAGTGGAACAATTGTAGGAAATTTCTTGCTTAAGGATATTAGCAGTGCTCTTTGTAGGTTTTGAACCAAGGAACTCTCAATACCTAAACATGTGCCCAACCACTGTACCACTGATCCCTTGTTCTTTCTCAATAGTTTCTAATGTTTTGCTTCTGCAATTATGATATACTACATTCAGCTGAGTAAGTTATTGGGCAGATGAGTTTATCTGTCTCAACATTGAGCCTTGGCCATTTTTTAAAGATCCTATTTTGAGCCATCATATTTCTTATAATGGATATTAGAGATTTGTTGAGAACCAAGTGTGACTGACCTATCTCGGCAATTTGAGTTAGTGTGTTTTGTGCAATCACATATAGACTGTATATTTTAGCAAGATTTTTCAACGGTCGTCCGGTGTCATTTACAATTGCTTTAAAAAAAATTCTGGCTTTAATGTGGTTTCCACTTTACATTTCTTGTTTGTTTATATTTCAGGGGTCGTATAAAACATTTAGATGTGGTAACATTACTTAGGAAGATTTCACCTCCTCTAGGTTTTGGTAAATTATGTCCACATAGAATAGCATGTAAGGTAAGATATACTGTGAATAGCTTAGATATATTGTAAGGAGTTGCTATATTTGAGCCCCATACCCTTAGTCTAAAATAATATTTTATGATGAAAAAATTTGTTCATGGATAATAAATACATGTATGTTCATATTTTAGTCTTAATTAATAAAATATATGTTCTGTTCTGTTCTTAAAGTATGCATTTCACCCTTTTCTGTATAAAATTTCCTTTGTCCTAAAAACTATATACTGTTAATTTCATTTTATTGCTGATTTATGAAGTATCGTGTAGAAATCTATGAATATTTACTTCTATAGTTGGAATTTTTCAAACAGCAAGACAGATATATTCCCTTGAAAATATTACTCTACTAGTTGATATTATCTTTAGTATTGAAAATTGAGAAAAGTTTTCCCAAATATTTTATTTTTGTCACTTTTTCCCCTTTTGGATTAAGACTCTGCCACCTTTCCCCTAAACCTTTAAATCCACTTTGTATATGGTGATTATTATTATTTTTGTTGTATTACTTACAGAGATTGGTTAGTATGAATATGCCTTTAAATAGTGATGGAACTGTGATGTTTAATGCTACACTGTTTGCTCTGGTACGGACATCTTTAAAGATTAAAGTTGAAGGAAATATAGACCAGGCTAATATGGAACTACGTGAAGTTATATTAAAAATATGGAAGAGAACGAGTATTAAATTACTTGATCAAGTTGTCCCCCCTGCAGGTATGTCTCACCCCATGTCTCAGACTTTGTGTATCATTATTCTCAAAAAAAATGTATTAAATGCAGTGGTATTGTCATTATATTTGGTCTTCATTTTATTGCATTATTTAATGCAGTTTTTCTAAAAAATACCCTTAAGCTTTTTTTCTGCATTTTAATTGTATTCATACATTACTAGTAAAACAACATGCTAAATATTGCACTAAAAGTGCAGGAAAAGTACATGTAAACATTTACATAAACTTTGAAAATCATTACTGTTAATAGTAAGGATATTTTATAACCTATTAGTATTAGATAAAAGCACAATATGAAGGTCTAGTAATGATACATTAACCCCATTTATTTAAATACTTACATTTCTGTTGAACAGAACCTCTTCTTCGCCTGGGCTGTAATTATTTTACAGCATCTTCAGTGTTGTTTGTCCTCGCCATTTATCAACATGGTTTTCGACCAGCTACATCTGGATTGAGAGTGGTTTTAATGTTTAATTAATTCTATTACAGGGGATGATGATGTTACTGTTGGTAAATTCTATGCAACCTTCTTGATACAAGATTATTTCAGAAGATTTAAGAAAAGAAAGGAACAAATGCAGAAGATACAAAAAGGACAAGAACATACTAATGCCTTACAGGTATAGTCATAATATCATTTTGTGTCTTTGTGACGCCTGATAAAAATATCCATGGTCTCAGCTAAGTTCCAGCTTACCACATTCTATTCATAAGTGGCTGCTGTTCGGTGCATACATGTTGCTATAGAAACAACAGCCATAGCTGATAGTACTTTTCTGGAACTAGTTTTTGGAACCAAAATTTATGCTTTTTTCCATGATAAAACATGTAGGTATGTTTAAAACACCACAATGACCGAGGTTTTGTAGTTTTTTTATATTCGCATATTTTACAAATAACATTTGGCTGATTTGGTGGGAATGAAAATTTAGGTATTAAATTGATATTCAAGTATTGCCTGTGTTTAAATCTTGACCAGCTTTAATCTAAAAAAATCAGAATGTTTGAAGTTATATTTTCAAATGAAGTAAATAGCTTGAAAACCATGACTAGGTTTGATGTGAGAAATTACAGCTCTAGATTTGAAGTTAATAAACATTATGCTGAGGCTACTATAACCACCCCCTTAGACAAGTGGCTAATTTGTTTAACAGAGTAATCCTTTATGTCCAAAAACATGTGACTATGTTCGTTCAAGAATATGCTAATCTTTCATTGGTGAACAGATTATGAATATTAGAAATGGGTGGTCTGGGGTAATGTCAATTGTATATGTTACATATATTTTCTAGGCTGGATTGAGAGCTGTACATGATCTTGGTCCAGAGATACGTCGTGCTATATCTGGTAATCTTGGTGAAGAAGAGTTCCCAGATAAAGATGTTGAAGAACCAATGCACAGAGTATGTAACATATCTAATAACTTGATGTATTTTTTTACTTGGTTTTGTAAAAAAAAATATTACTTATAAAAACTTTGGTTTTTATGACAACAGTAGATGCTTGACTTGAAAATTTTAATATAGATATATTTATTTATTTATTTGGGTGTGACTGTATCAACATTGGATTGGTTATAAATGGACAGCTAGATCTGTCTTGATTGGAATTTCATTCAAAACACTCCTTATTGTTTCCTTGAGCTAGACACTTTATCCTACTAGCTCAGTACTGGAGAACCAGGAAGCATACTCAAAAGGGATTATTTTAAGTTGTAAGATCTTTTCACTATCAAGCTTAAAAAAATTAGTATTAGTATGGATTTATATTGTATAATTTGCTGGTAATATGATAAAGTGCTTGCTGGTACTTTTGTATTATTTTTTTTTTTTTTAATCAACATTTATAAACTTCTTGTCTTTTACAGAGGAACCATAGTTTATTTGGTAGTGTAATGAATGCATTAACTGGTACAGTGAAGACTGGACTACCATTTACAACAAGGACCCAGTCTCTGTTTATCAACCATACACCATATCCTGCACCCATCGTTTCTCCCACCAACTCATTCCATAGTTCACACAACAAACCATCTCCAAGAAATTCCATAAATGGTAAAATATCACCTTCAGAGTCAACCAATCATATAGGTGGCGATCGTCTTAACGTAGATTTAAAAAATGCTATAAATAGATCACCATCACCATTAGCCAATCGTGTGAATGCACAGCCTCTATCTGATGATTCAAGACGTTCTAGTCGAGCTTCAAGGTAAATCATGTTGTTGTTGTTGTTTTTACTCACCTATTCGTGAAAGGCTTTTACTCTTTTAGTTGTAAACCAGTTACTAAGTGCATAGTTTTGCCAGTGTCGGACAACTGCCCTGCATGATTTAAATACTGTTGTTCTTGTTTTATTCAGTGTTAGAGATTACTGAATTGCAGTTAGTTAATGAGAACCATGTGTTCCTAAAAGTATCTGATTCTGTTAAAAAAGTATTATCGCAATTTAGTAGCTAAACATATTGTTTGGACACATATTGTAGCTAAAATATAACAACAGAATTACATCATCTTGAAAGATAAATGTGATCATATTATAGAAGAAATGATATTGTTGTTGTAGAAATATAAAACCCTAAAAAAATATTTCTATGCAAGAAAGAAACTGGGACCCGTATTATTAAGCCTCTAAGACCAATTTTAGTCATAAATACTTCAATGTTGTATTGTAAAATTAGTGTAAGATTTTTGATAATATGCTGCCCTGAATTTTCATCAGTCTTGGAATAAGATCTTTTTCTGTTTCTATTTGTGAGCTCTAAAAATTATGTTTATACATGTGGCTATGCCACTCGTGAAAATATGTTTTCTGAGCTCACACAGTGAAATTTAAACCTTGTACCAAAGTTGACAAATATTTTCTATGTCCATTACAGTGAAGGATCATTCCATGATGTAGAGGAGGGTAGTCAGGAAGAAGGTTCAAGTCCTGATAATAGATGGGCTCATTCTAACTCTGTAGGGTTTCCACCTAATCATACAAATAATATACAAGATGTCAACAAACAACCTATATATGTATATAGAGAGTAAGTTACTTAATATCTATATCAGTCCAAGAAATTAGGACATAAAAAAGGCATCCATCAGCCGAAACATTGGATAGATAAATATGATATGTTTTTAAGTGTTATTGTTGTGACTATTATTCTATATTCTGAAATTAGGACATGAAAGTGGTTGTACAAACAGATCATTTTTAGAGAAAGCACTGTATCTTATAAGTAGAATTTTGGTTTGCCCAAAAGAAGTTGTTGGTTGCCCGAACTAAAAAGTGGTTGTTCCTGGCAACTGGACACCCACCAATTTTGTAGATTGGTGTAGAGATATTTGATTACACCATTTTTGCCTAGATTTAATGGTTCATTTGTGTTTTTTTAAAAAGAAAGACTTTCCTTTAATTGCAACCTTACTTATTCAAATGGATTTAACTCTTGCTGGTTCTGACTTGGCTAAATATTGACTTTTCTGAAATTGGCCTTTCTTATAAATTCTATTCTTTTGTGTGACAGATGTGCAACTTGATGAGAGTGTTCCATGCTTTAATGGCTGCGAGAAGTAGACACATGAGCAGAAATTCTAATTACCATGGTAATACTGAGTTAGGACATAATGGCCTTTTTTAATCCTTTTTTTAGTGAAACTTTCCTTAAATGAAATTCTTCAAATCCAAACAGGCCCTTAGTTGGAGTTTTGAACTTAATGATAAAATAATTATACATGTAATAATAAGAAAAAATAAAAAATTGTATGATTTTGCATTAAACAAGTAGGTCTTATTGTGGCACTTTACATTTTGTTTATTATTATATTTATAGTTTACCACAAGAAGACAGTGATTATGAGAGAGATCATACCCCACCCACTCCTCCACCAAGAAAACTATCACGTAAAGGTGTAGCGTACAGACTTGGTTGTATAGGCAAACAAGGCAGTGATGAAAACCCATTGATGAGACGTGTTGGTGAACCTTTAAAACTAACACAGTCACAGGTAAATTATGTAGGTATTATAATATAAGATATTGAGAATGTCTCAGTTATATACACTTGTGTAATCTGAGCTCACAACCATACTTCACTTTATTGTTATGATCACTTTTGTATATACAATATATATACCAAAGGGAGGTAAGTATGTTATTACTTTATGATGTTTATGCAGGGTTCGACATTTGCTGTTTTTAGATGATGACATTTTGCAACTGTTGTAGTTCGTAATATCAAAAGACACACCACCAAGATATTGTTAACTTTTATTCAACTGTTAGTGGTGCTTACATTAATTCTGATGATTTAAATTAATCATGAGTATACAAATACTGTAGTGAGTATTTAAAGCAGTGGGGTCAATGTATGCGTTACTGACAGTTGAATGAAATTTTACAATACCTGAAGGAATCCCTAGTCAATTATTCAGAAAATCCTTTTTAATGTTAAGGAATTAATTTTTTTTAAATTGGATACAAATTTGCAAAGTCACAAATGGTGATCAGCAATTTATGGAAACTAAAAGTCATGTATGAATCATATGTATTCCACGCAATTTTTTTGTAATCCTTGGAATTCTGAGACATTGTTTGTGTCGAACCCTGACAAATGCACTTATAAAATCTCTAATAGTTTTTTTAATTTTTTTTTTTAATTCTTTAACTTAACTTTTTACAACATTTAAACTACATATATGTTTATAATATCATAATGGTTCATTGCAAAACTGGTCTACATCCTTCTTTATTAATATTTGTTAGACCAGTTTTGTGCTGACCAATTGATATAGCGTATAAGATAATTGGGCGTTTTGGATAGTTTTTTTGTTTCTCTTTATTAACTTTAAGCACTATATATCAAAAATGAGAATACATAGCAATGTCACTAATCTTATGAAGATTATTTTTTTATTTATTTGCACCTTATACTCTGAATTTTTAACAAATTATTATTATCAATAAGTTTCTATTTTTGCACCATTATTTTACATTTGGTTATTTAGTATATACTTTGTTATTTCTTTAACATGCTTATAATATGATCTAGAATACTTATAATTAGGAGCTATAGAATTTTCTATAATGTTTGAAAACTTGATGATAAAATGTAACAGTGAAAAATAAAACAAACTTGACAAGTGTTCTCATGAACAACAAAACCCAGAAACAAGATAAAAAGGGTGAAAATCCAACCCTAATGCAACCCCATGGGAGAAAGTTTTGAGTATTAATACTGATTTTAGTATTTTGAAAATGAATTATTCTATGTAATTCAAATGAAATCTGTCTTCTCAGTTTGTTTTCATAATTTCCTTACTTTCAACTTCCACCCATGAGCTGCGGTATAATTGGGTACATTTGGTATGGAACAAAAATCAAGAAATTACATAAATACCTGAAAACCTAGTTAAGACGACAAAAAAATCTACCATTTTGAATTTTTTTGGTCACATGTTATGCCACCCTAAGATTGTATATAAAAATATTAAATAATTTTGTAAAATATATAACTATGTTCTGTAGGCAATGGCTGTAGCAGGTTTAACTCCAGATGGTCAACATAGAGATATAGATTATCCTAATGTACAGAGGACACCATTGTCTTCACCTAATAGAGTTAGATCATCATATACACAACCAGGTAGGTTCTCTCGTTAGTTTATGTTTAGTTATCAGGGCTTTTATAGTTTACTGGCAACTTGTGATATCCATGATGATGGTTCCAACCAAACCTTTGTTAAGGTCATAATTAAATTAGTATGTAATTCTAATGACCAGGACGTGGCCAAGTGGTTATGACTTTGGGCTGGTAATAATTGGATTGCTAGCCTCATGTTGCTTTGAATCCCATACAAAACCGATCTCTTTGTTTCCTTGAGCAAGAAACTTTATCCTGCTAGCTTAGTACTTGGGGACAAGGACTTTAAATAAGTCAAAGCAAATACTTGATAAAAGGCTTTTGAAGATGGCATTTATTCGAGTGCTCAACATCAATTTTATAAAATGTGATGTGAACTTAAACTTAATTACCATACTCTATTTGGACCAATCCACTTTGTTGGCAAAATTTGGTAACCCTAGTGCCAATACCACTGTGCATGTAATACATTTTGTCAAGAAGTATGCCCTTTTCCAGATTAACTATTCTTGTTATAAATTTTTTATCGTGGTTTTTGGAATTCACTATTTTATCATCGTCTTGATAATAAAAATATTAAGGCACTACATGTCATTCTGCATGGTTTTGAACACATATTTATAACATGTCTTTTACTGATTTATCTTCACTAGCAGAAATCTTGAGATGAGCAAGAATTGCAATGTTGTTTTTTGTACTAAATTCCTTAATTTGTCCCATTCTTGTACTGAATCCCTTAATTTGTCCCTTTCTTGTACTAAATCCATTAACTTGTCTTGTTTCTTGTCCTTAATTTGTCACTTATGTCTTATCAAAATTATTATGTAAAACTATGTTCACTGTTTACTAACTAAGTAACATACCTATGGACTAATGCCCCAGTGTATTGTGTTGTTACAAACTGTTTCAGTAAATTTTATTCAACCCACAGTGGTGCATACATTAACCCCACTGGTTTAAATACTTGTTTTTGTTGGATAATCCCTGTACATGATATCTGTTATGATAGATAGTGAGTACAGAAATATTGTAGTATGGGGACTTACAAACAATTATTGATTATTTAAATTAGCAAGGTTAATGAATGCACCACTGATAGTTAAATAAAATTTACTGATATTTTTGTCTTGATTTGTTTGGTACCTTTGTGGAGTTTGGTCATGACTTTAGACCTATCAATCATACTAAGAGCACATCTACCACTGGACTACTGCTCCTACTTTATGTGATGTTTTTCATGCACATGAATACTTGAAATAGCTTGTTCATTGAGACCTGAGATAGATGAAAATAATGCTAGCATTTGTGTTTACACTTTTGGCTATTGATTTATGAATGCCAATGATTTTGAATTTTCTGTTGTTTGTCTCGGGTCAATGTGAACAAGCTTAAATGTACTTGTATCACTAATATATTTACATGAGTGAAAGTTTACAGAACTGATATTGAATTTTTGAAATTTATAGAGCCTTAGAATATGTCTTTGCTGTTGAAACAATGAAGTTAAAGTGTATCAACTTATATCTCATGGATCATGTTGTATAGATTTCTAATTTACAACCTTTATTGGTTTCCCATTCAAGAGTATAGAAAATTTATAAAGATATGTGTCTATGATGAAAAAGATACAGCAATCAATGCAAAATAAGAAAATCTTGATTGTCAGAATGCAATGTTAAAATGTTACTGTGTTAAATTGTGCTGTAGTCATTGTTCTCATCTGAAAAATGTAAAGATAAACTCAAACATTCAAACTAAAAAACATTTTGTTCTTGAAGTCTAAATATATGGTATTGATATTCTTCTAATATCATGAATTGAGAAATATCGTGAAAATTTTAGGAATTGAGGTTGCATGATTATGTACAAACCTTGCATACACTTTAAGAATTTTGAAAAACTTTAAACTTTCACGTATGTATTTATATACTAACAGTTGTACTAAAAATGTCGTGGCTTTAGCAGAAAATGGTCATAACTCAATATAAAAAAAGACTTGAGTTACAACTGTTTTGCACTAAACCCACGATATACATGTGCTTGTACCACTAACATATTAACACACACTAACCCATACAGCATGTATTGTTTACAGTGCATCCATTTCTACGTTTCAATCGTTCCAAATCCATCGTTGAAGGTGACACAGACACAGATGGTAGAATATATCAACAACAGCTACAACATCAACGTCATAGTGATGTCACGTTACCTGCTGATGGGTTACATAGTGAGAGGGGACCACTTTGTATACCTGCACAAAGAATACACGATCTTCATGGTGCTGGCAGTGGTGAAAGTTTAGTTGAACATGTAAGTTTATATAATGTGGAAAGATGTGGGAAGTTTATATAATGTGGGACAAAAATTTGTGTAAATCACTTGATTTTGCAATAAAGAGTGGTCTCTTTTGAGAATTTATGAAATGTCATTGATGGAAGCTAACTCTTGGTTATGAATAAATTTTACCACTTAACTTTGAAAAAAAATACAAGTTTAGAAGACATTTGACTTTTAATTTCTCATAAGATGTATACTAAAATAGATTAGGAAGATACAAACCATATGTCCTAGCTGGAAATCAAATCTTTTTTTTCTTTGTGGTGGGCGAGACACTCAGCAGTATTGCTGAGGTGTTGACTTATGTAGACATCTACCTATTATCACCACAATACTACTTTGCGGAGCATACTTTCGTGGAGCTTGGTCATGAAATTATTTCTAGGGCCATTCTCCCTCCTACCAATGATTTTTAATTATGTAGGGCAGTTGTCAGTGACTGAAGAAAAGATGCGCTTAGTAGTTGGTTTACAGCTAAATCCAGAGGTATAGCCTTTCCAGGAGGAGTTAGTAGGTTGACTGACCGCCGTTATATGACCTATACAAAGTGTTGCTACACGTTAAAACAAACAAAAAAAAACAACAAACAAACTGGTAAAGTAATGAAAGAAGATTTGTCTGTAAAATGTACATGACTCTTTAATTCTAGATACATAAACCTCGTAGGAATTAAACAAGTTCACTATAGATCTCAAGTATGGTGAGTGTCATAATGGCAATATGTAGGTTATATGCACATTATTTTTATTGTCTTTTCTTGATAAAATTGTGAGTTTTGTTGATACACCACTAGAGAATATAACACTGGTAGAAAAGTATTTGTGTCTTCCTTTGCAATATTAGATAACACTTGTTTACATTTTGATATTTTTTTTTTTTAAAAAAACATTGATCTGACAATTTTGCTGTATTGCTATATTTATAGGGAATTTGTTACAAATTACCATTACATTTTTATCTGAAAACTCCCCTAATAAACGCCTCACAATTATTGAAAATGTTTCTAAATTTACGTAAAAAGTTTCTAAATTTACATGAAATTTGTTACAAATTTCCATATATTCTTTATTTAAATTTCCCCTGTGAGTGCCCCACTGTTATTGAAAAATGTAAAGCCTCCTGGGGCATTTAACAGTGGGTATATCATAATATGTATTTTCATTGTAAAATTAGCAATTTTAGTTGATTACATGCTGCCCATGATGTAAGAATTTGTAAGTGTAAAAAACTTTTAGTTAGATTATACAAAATACAGGAAAATGTTATTTAAGTTGCCTGAAATTATGAAATGGTCTAGTGTTACAATAAAGTTTTGCTATTAAGACAATCAAAATTGATGATCTTAATAGAAGAATAGTCATAATACAGGGATTATTTTCTTTCAAATTAAGCATTTGGGACATAAAATATCAATGAACAATGCATAATTTTGCAATAACCATGGTTGTCATTTTATTGGGGCTTTACTGCAATAACAATTTAAATTGGTTTAGAAACAGTAATATTCTCCATTGTTTTGAATAAGTAATATTTTGATATAAGAATGAGAAACCATATATAATCTCTAGGCAAAATATTACAATCATTGTAAATTGTATCAGATCAATGTTTTCAGGGTCTGAAGTCATGTGATCTACAACAACAAGTAACAAAGTGAAAAAATACTTAGTTTTTCAATGATTTTTCTTCCAGACAAATGATTGAACGAGTCTTACATAAAATAGCACATAAAATAGCTACTTTTCTTTCCACGAAACATTCCAATTGATTCTGTGCATTTTGATTGTTGACTCCATATCCTCCTCACAAAAATTGAATTCAATGATAAACTCGGTCATGTGTGAAAATAATTTGTGCAGAGGATTCCGAGTAAACAATTACAACTCACTGGCCACTATTGGCATTTTCTGACAAAGAAATGTAACAGTTATTTTATCCACTATTGAAATAGTATCTATATATGGCTTCTGCAAGAAATTGATGAAAAATAAGTATAGTGTAAATTCTGAAGATCACATGACTATATACCCTGGTTTTTAGACAAGAATGAAGTGACATTGTTATAAATGTGTATAAAATATTTACAGGTTATACAAAGTGAAGGTTTAGGAAAGTGGGTCAATGTAGAAGCTTTAAAACAAGAGATAGCAGAGGCTGGTGATATGACCCAAGAACAATTAGATTTAGCGGCCTTTCACCTTATGCAGGAGCGCAAGTCTAGCACCTTGCAAGGACCTTACTATGAACATATGGGTGGTATACGTGCTCATGAGATGAAGGACTATCATCAATATTCGGCCCAGGATGATTTAAGACATAGACAGGGTTATAATGATGACCTTGATCCGAGAGAAAGTTCTAAAATGGTATATGTCACTACGTTGTAGCAGTAGCTTGCAACCATTTTCTCCTTTTTATATTATTAACAACTACAAAAAAACCTGACAACATCAAAAAGTTTGTGTCTCCTGTATGTTCCTGTGTGTTTTATAACGTAATGTGCTATGTGCATGTTTTCTAACAACAAAATGTGTGAATTGCCTTTTTCTAAGTGGAATGTTTTTTAAACCAAGACAATTTTTTTCTCGTTTTTTTTTTAAATTCTACTAATACATGTATACAGGACTATTTAATATATAGACATTATATATTAATGTATATTTGTACGTAGAATTTATTTGTATTATAACTAACAGTCTTTCAGGGGTAATTACCTCCCGGATCCTGGACAAGTCTCGGATCGGTTTAGTGTTATGGTATTACCTGTGTATAGTGTTTAAAAAATCCTTCTTACTAATTATATATACATTTAACTCATAGCATTACTGTATAGCATGTGTCATGCTATAAACCACTTGTGTGTTGTTTTTTTAATTTGTCATTTAAATGAAAGGGGTAAAACAAACTATTTCTCTACATAACTTTGTTGTTTAAGTATTGTTCCTATTAAATTCATGATCATTTTTTTCATGCAATTTTTTTTTAAATATTAGACAAGACTTGATATACAAAATGTACCTGTGTAACAATTATATTTAAATAATTGTTACAGGTATGAATGTAGAATATAGGGATGTTTCGTTCAGTTTTTTTATTAGTTTTAGTAAAAAAAAATTTTTTTTCATATCTGAGTCTTATTCTCCACATTGATAGTTGTTGAAATTGTTTGTTGTAATTTATATAAAACAACATGCAGTCATTTGTCATGTAAATAAATATTTCCATCTTTCTGCATGCTTAACATTTTTTTTCTATCATGAAAGATAATTGATTTATAAAAACTCGTTACTTTGAGTTTTGTTTATGTACAGTTTTTAGACACCTTTGGAAGCATGTACAGCTATTTATCATTGTTATTATTATTATAATATATTCTGCTCGGAATTTTTATCAGAAACAAAAATTCTGTTATGTAAATAATAACCTTAACTTTTTAATCTATCTCTTTTCTCATAAATATTTCAAATGTTTTACATTATTTTTGTACAAAATACGAGTTTTGTATAAATCTTCGCCCCACCCCCATCCTGCCCCACCCCCTTCTCAACAACGTACAAATATTTTCTATTTGTACTCTTGCACATTTACCTTTTCATTGTTATATCATTATATCTCACATGTTTTTTGTAACAAATTTTTTCATTCATTTGGAAAAAAATCTCATTTTTTGTGTTAAATTTAAAAACCATGTTGACATGGTTGCTATAGTTACGGCATATAATGCTGGTAACCATGGTGACAACCCAGCTGGACTGGTGCCTATTGTAAATATGTTATATACATGTTTTTTTTGTAAATAACATTGAAATATTTTACTTTATTAATGAATTGAATGTTTTTTATACATTGTAATTACATATAGGTACATGATTTTCATGTATTCACTGTGTTTGTATTTTTCTGGTTATCCAAAGACGAAGTGTTTACATTTCTTTATAAATTTTGAAAAAAAAAATTGAGTTTATTTAGATTTTCTTGAATTTGTTTAATTTCTTAGAAAATATTTACTTATTAAAATAGTTTTTTTTGTTCTTTTTGCGATGTTTTACTCTACACCTTGACACCGTTAGTGGCCTCAGGTTTTAATTCATAATTCACTGATAAAACACAAAAAACAGACTTATATCAAATAATGTCAGATTGTCTACCATTTTGAGATTGTCTTTGTTAACTTAGTAGGAAAGACAAATAGGTATATTATGTAATACAGCTGCCAGTCATTTTGATACCATAGTTACACTGTTCTAAAATTGACATTTTTTTGAGAATTTGTTACGTTAAAATTGACATTTTCTGCCAAAAAGGTCTTTACTCTAAAATTGACATTTTTTACTGTTCCTTTCTTATAAACTGACATTTTACTCTTTCTTGTACTTTCTTAAGAATTGACATCTTATTCTTTAGGGCTCATTCTCTGAAATTGACATTTCCTTCTAAAAAAGTCCTTGCTTTAAAATTAACATTTTCTAAAAGGGACCATAACTCTGAAATTTGAATTTTGTTCTATAAAATTGAATTGAAAATGAGATTTTCATTTTAAAAATGTCCTTTCTTTAATATTGGCATTTTCTTCCTATAGACTACTTACTACTAAACAATCTAAAAATAATTGTGGATATTTTATATATTAACCCTGATTGGTGTGTTTTTGTTCCTTGCCTGTGAATGAATGTTTTATATATATAAATGATTGTAATAATTATATAGCTTTGTGTATCATTTTCTATCATAACTAACAGTCAAGCCTATAGTAACATATTTTCTACTAACTTGCCTTGTTAGTTGCTTCATCTGCTTCTAGATCTTCAAACTAATTGACAAACTTTTCAAATCAAATATTCCTTGTAATGTTAATGTATTACTTCTCTTCTGTCTGAAACATACTTTTGGAATGTCTGTGGAAAAGTAATATTTTTAGCCCAAAATACACTAGCATAGCAATACTTAATAATGTAGATATCTCCATGCTTCAACAATGAACTTTAAAAAAAAAAGGAATTCTACACCTTTGACCTAAAGCACACCACAAGAAGTTGATAGTGTTACATTTTATCTATGGTTGACTGAATTAATGGCCATGAATAACAAATGAAAATATATGTTCCATCAATTAGTCATTTTTTATTAGATAAACGCTTATAAAGAAGTATTATTGGCCTTTAATAAGTCATTGATGGTAACACGAATCGTAAAATGACATAAATACAGATATATTAAGTGGAAAGTTTGGCGAGGTCCAGTTTTTCAACACTGTTTTTTTAACTTTTGCTGATGGAAGACTGCAGATTAAAGTTTCCACAGAAATTTTCACTTGTAAGGTGGCCATAATCAATTTTAGACTGGTCTGGTACCTGGCTTTAAACTTTTGCACAAATACAGAGTTATTTTTTGAAGATGTTTAGATATACTCTAACCTGATATACATGTATCATCATAGACTAGCTTGTCTTGTATGGAATTAACTGATAGATTTCACACTGTCATTTTTGTCTTTGAATGGCTTTAACTTCTTTCATGCATATTATTTATATAAGATCTATTTGTACATGCTGAATTATTCTATTTTTATAATTGTAATTGACTAGTCTGCACTATGTAGGGCTTGAGTTCACAATACCTACCATGGCAGTGCCTAGCACTCAAATATATAAATGGCAGATCAAATTCCATGAAAGCACATCATTTCGGCTCTACTGTATCAAAATCTCTTGCAAAGAGTTTGTCTATATTTACATTTTCTTTCTCTATTAATGCACGTTTAAATAATGCTCTTTATTTTACAAACAACAACATCTATTTTCAACATCATTAATTACTTGAGTCGTAGCCGGAAACCACTAGCCCAACTTCAAAACTAGGGAAAAAATATTGAGGCTAGTTAGAATGACTTTTTTAAATTTTAGGACTTGTTGATAATTTTGCCTTTTTCTTTATGCCATTAAATTGGGTAGTGCTCAAGAAAAGTTTAAGGCAATGACTTTTACCTGATTTTTATTAATTTAGAAAAATGAATAAATAAAAAATAAATTGATTATTACTGCCTGATATTTTGACCTAAAAATAATTTGTATAAGAATTCAAAGATTTTGACTAAATTTTATTGTCTACACTTCACTCATAACGATTTCTTGTTTTGTTTTTTGTTTTTACGAAACTTTCTGTTCATATAACATATGTTTGTAGGCTTACAGATCAAGTTCTCCAAGATATGGCCGTGATAATGTTTGAGAAGTAGAGAGTAAACCCTGTTAACCATTCCAGTTTCATATATAATACTACTGACTTCATGGTCCAACAGTTTGGTGTCATGCTTAGAGCTTAGAGAGTGACCATAGAGAGATAATCAAGCTAGCTGAGAGAGTGTGCATTCATCTTTATAGATAACTCAAGCTTGGACAGAATGACAGGACAGACTGCTGTTCGCATAGTGACAGCCAACTTGTGGAATTAATAATATGACTGAATGGATCTATCTTCAAGAAAATGCTTGTGATATTATAGTAATTGTTCATGTGTAGGTACCAACCATGCTGTCAACCAGTCTACAATTTGATCAGTCAGTCTACAAGTCTGTGAACAAGTCGGTCAATCAGTCAGATAACTGGTCAGTTATCCAGCCAGTCAGTCAGTCAGTTGGTGTATTATTGTATTAATGAAAGGATGTACAGTTTTCATACAGGATATAAAATCTAAACAAGTCCCATCAGAAGAAAGGGACATTGACATTATTACTTGATAATACAGTAAAGTCCCACTATTAGGACCATCAAAATAGATGATCTTTATTACAAAATGGTCTTAATATAGGGATCTCCATCATCTCAAGTGAAACATTTGATTCTTTAAGATCAACAAAATTGATGGTCCTTAAAAGCAGCCGGGTCTTAATATCTAGACCTATTTTCTATCAAATTAAGCATTTGAGACTTATTGAAATCATCAAAATTACATGATTTTGCAATAACAAAGGTGGTCTTTATAGCAGAACTTTACTGTAATATTGAAGTGAGATGGAAAGACAAATTGTGGAACCTCTCGTCTGATGTTATTATGTTTTACTGCTGTGTTTTTTTGTTCAATTTACAGAACTGGAGAATACACTATGACACTTGTTTTTATCCAATTATTTATACTTGTTTGAGGTGTGCTTCATTTTTTATGCTTGTAAAGCATTTATAGGTTTGAATCTTTGTGTTTTATATAAAAAAATGAAATCATTTTATCCAACTTCATGCGCCCATTGTTAATTAAATTTTTCATTGGTTTTAGTTGTACAAATGGTTTGAATTTCTCTTTATTTATATATATAATGTTTCCATATTTCATTTGATATAGGGAATTGGTTAATTAATTATGGTGTTTTTTGGGGGGGGGGGAATCGTAAATTTGCATGCAAGTAGTCAGAGACAAATCAGGGGTTTAGCGGAAAACAGTCGTAACTCAATATAAGGTAAGAGTGAGTTATGACCGTTTTCCGTTAAATCCATGAAACTTTTTTGTGAAAGACAAAATGCTGTAAGATGCTTGTAAAGCACTTTTATAGCACATACATATGGCCTTGATGTAATGAAAAAAGATTTTCACTTAGTTAAGTCCTTGGTTTTTCTTTTTCACTGTCAAAATATAGATTTTTATGAAGACGAAGATCTACTGTTAATGAAAGTACTTGGTTTTAATCTATGCTGAATGTATGGTAGGCAGTTATATTATTTTTACAGCATAAATGTATTGTAAGCATTTTTTGTTCATAGTCTGCTAAAAGCAGTATGAAAGATTGGCTGACCCATCTGGACACTGAGTGTCCAAGTTGAGTTATATGTGATCATTTCATGTCTGTGTGTTTATGGAAACTCTTAACTTTTTAAAGTTCTGTATTGACTATAATTTGAATATTAAGTGATTTAGAATAAAACATTGTGGTTGCCCAACATGGAATAACAATGTATAAGTAAGAGTCAGCTTAATTTTTATTGTGACCAAGTTAACTTTGATGTAAGTTCTATTTTATATCCAATTTGGCTTTGATTAAATATCTTATAAAAAATGACTGAATATGGCTCAAGTTGACATTGCTGCTAGTGTTTGATTTTTAATTTCTCTTTCTAAAATGTTCTGCTGAGAGTTGCTAGTATTTGATGTCTAAGTTCTTTTTCTATAGTGTTATGCAGAGAAGCTACAAGTATTTTGTTATATAAAGGTTCTATTAAATTCCAATCATATTTGACTATATTTTCTATAAAAGTTGAAACTTAATGATAACAGAGGAATGACATTACTTAGTGTATTCAGTTGAGCAATTTGTGGTTCTTGCGACATGTTTTTCTTTTTCTAGTTTTGATGTTTTATTTTGTGTACTTGTTAGAATCATGATAAAAGTTAACATTATGTTTTCATGTGTGTAATGTTTTGTATATCATTATAAAATCATATACCTCTGTTTATATCATATCATATTTTTATCATTGTATTTGTTATGTTTGTAATTCCATTTATTATAATAGGAATTCTGTCCGACAGGGGTTAATTATATCCAATAGCAATCTTTTTCCAATTAAGCAAGTGCCTGTTTAGAGATGTTTTTCTTGTACATAGATATACAATGGATGGAATACCTATGTAGATGAAAACTTCTGAATAAGAAGACCCTTCTTTATTTGGAAAAATAATGAGCTAGTTTGATGTATTGAATAATAAATATATACAGTAAAACTCGGTTATAACATACTCGCTGGGCCAAAGAAAAAAGGTACATTATAACCGAGGTATGTTATATCCATATAGCATACTAAGCTTATGAAGCTTTTTGAGACCATACAGAGCTTACAATGTTAGAATTAATAGATTTATATATAAGTTATCTCCCTTTAAATGAAAAATTAATAAATAGTTTTAAAAGTAATTACTATTTACATTTGCTGTCTGGTAAAATGTCCCCCTGGTCATGAATGGTATTAATTAATAGTCTTATAATTTTTAAGCCACACAATGTTACTGTTATATGTTGCTTTGCCGTAACTCAAACAATAAAACTCACTAAGATCTACAGGTCGGTTGTCTGTTCATTATGTAATAAATGGAATTAATTGAACATTAATCATTATTGTTCTCATTTTTACATTATTTATAATAAATATATTTATATGAAACCTTTAGTTTTTAAAGGTTTAATAGTTGCTTTTTATACCATTTTATCCTATGTAGATTTCTATGTTTATTTGTATAGTAAGGGTTAATATATATGTACATGAAAATATTTATTATACCAAGACTCTTTCTAAGGATTTTAGTAACTTCTGAAATTTCCTTAAAACTTCCCCCAAGGTTACATATTTTACAAAGTATTTATACCTTATATAATATACATGTATATATTTCATTTTCCTTAAGTAATACATTTTCAAACTGTTGATGTTTCAGAGAGAAAAATATTGAGTTTCACATCTCTTGCATAATTTGATTGGTTAAATATATAAATATGTCATTTTGTCAGCCAATCAGGATTCAGTTTACAAAGTGTGACTATGCTTTGCCTAGCTACTAAAATTTTTGATACATTTCATCAGATACTCTTTAATGCTGACTGTCATTGATTCGGAATTTTGAAATTCTAAATAAACAAAAACTCTCTTGATACTTTCATCTTCTTAAATTTACTAATGGTTATCTTTTCACAGACCCTTGTACACACCACTTACCTTTCTAAAATGTCTTTGAAATCATGCAGTTTTCTAAAAAATTGGGAGTTCATGTTGGACCCTTTTCCCCTAACAATGAAATTGCTATAAAAATTTTCCTCAAATGTTCTATACAAAGTAAGGACACAGGCCCCATCCCAAAACTGAAAAAAACTCTGGAATATTAACCAAATTCTGTAACTTAAAAGGATTCTATTTGGACAACAATGAAGGAACATGTTAATATGCTTGTTAGCATACTGGCAGACTCCAGATATACTTTATTTAGGTTGACATAATACCATCTTCCACTTCAAAATGTCAATGGAATAAATTTCTAAAAACTTCAGTCAGTTTTATTCAAAAAGATATTTATCTGTAACGATCTAGTTTAGAGTTATAAATCTTTGTTCTTTTAGGGTATAGTGTGTAGATTGTTTTTCTTTTTTATAAAATAAATTGTGTTAAAGATGATGATCTCATATTGTTAATGAATTTTTTAAACTTAAATCTTTAGATTAATTAAACTTGACATTTAATTATTTAAATTTATGGAGAAATAACTCTTACTGCTCTATTAGTAAGTAGAACAGAGTTACTTCCCCTTTTTGAAATATTCATGCCTTTCAATATAAATGTGTTGTTTATTTAAATTTGAAACACTGCAAGGTTATACAAGGTTGTGTTGTTTGGTTGTCATAGAGAGTTTGAGGTTTGTTTGTTCCTTCTAAAGTTGACAATATTCTATACAAGAATACATTTTGTTGTTGATTTCTGTTGTGAAATGGACTTGCTACATCTTAAGATTTAATATTGGTGAAAGATACTTGCAATTGGCCCTTAATTTATGAAAAGGGTTCATTAATTTGAAAAAAAGTATTGAGCTATTCTTTTTTTCAAACATAATTGGATACTTTTAATTTGAGAAAAACTAATCATGCATGCTGCACGTGATTTTACTATAATTACAACTTACTACTGAGGAAGCCTTTCAAGATGACTTCTTTTTGCTAGTTTTCCTGTATTGGCATTCTTCAGCTTGATTGTTTAATTTAAGTATATACATGTAGGAAGTAGTCAGTCTGTATTACAACAGAACTCTGTGACCAAAGTATTCTTATAACAAAATCTAGTTCCGGTATGCTCCGTTTAAAGTTTTTAGCATTTTATAAGTAAAAATTGTACCTTTCATGAAAAACTGTCATCATTTTAAGCATGGAGCTTTAAACTATGATGATTGTACAATGTATTTACATATTTATATAGTTTATTTCCCTATGAGCTGTTGTTATTTATTGTTATTTTCTATCTTTCATACGTTTTCTGGTGATGACATAAACCACGAGTGACTGTATCAAAAAGTGCTATGCTCCTGTCTTATTACAAAATACTGCTGTATATTTTCTATTTAACACCCCCAGTTGATACATTTGTCCAAAAGGGGGCTGTTATTAAAAGTATCAGTAAAAGGTGAAATTATGATAAAAATGTAAGTTGTATTTTGTTCTTTTTCCAGATAATTGGAGGAGAATATACATCATATGGGGGTAGGGGCTTTTATTAGGGGACAGGCATGTAATAGAGAATATATGGCAGAGCGCTTGTTGGGTGCATTGGATAGAGAATATACAATGTATAGGGGTTGTTTATATGGGGAGGGGATTGGTTATAGAACATACAATATATAAGGGTTGTTTATATGGGGAGGGGATTGGTTATAGAACATACAATATATAAGGGTTGTTTATATGGGGAGGGGATTGGATAGAGAATATACAATATATAGGGGTTGTTTATATGGGGAGGGGATTGGTTATAGAACATACAATATATAAGGGTTGTTTATATGGGGAGGGGATTGGTTATAGAACATACAATATATAAGGGTTGTTTATATGGGGAGGGGATTGGATAGAGAATATTCAATATATAGGGGTTGTTTATATGGGGAGGGGACATTGAATATAGAATATACAATATATAGGGATTGTTTGTATGGGGAGGGGATTGATAGAGAATATACAATAAATAGGGGTTGTTTATATAGGGACGGGACATTGAATATAGAATATACTATATATAAGGGTTGTTTATATGGGGAGGGGGATTGATAGAAAATTACAGTATATGCTATAGTATTTAATCATTCAGTTGTAAGCTGTCTGTTTTGTACATTACAGTATTTAGTATAATGATGATAAGACTCGAGTAAAGTATATTTATGTCACAGTCACCAGTGGTAAAACACTACATGTTATGTTTACCTGTAAATTGACTTTTGTATTTTTTCTCTCACATTTGTTGATGATGTAGTATGGATGTTTGTTAACATCAGAGAACTGCTCAACTATATAGTGTTAAATATGTATAAAAAATATTCTTTATATTTCTTTCATGTATAGTCTTGTACTATTGTTCGATAAAACCTGTTTGGTGACAATGTTATGTGTATGTATAGGCTATCAACTAGTGATAGGGTTTTTTTACTCCATTTTCAGAGTTTATCCATTATAAAAAGCACATTTCTTAGCTTTGTGTACAATAAAACAACGGTTGTTGCAATTTTTTAAATGTAAATATGACCATTATTTGTCTTGTTTTTCTTTTTTATTATGACAAAATCCTTTAAAAGCTTTATTATGAGCACTTTAGAGCTTTCAAGTTTTTTAGAGCTCAGTTTAGTGTATTTGTTACAAACACATATTTTAAGTGAAAACTTTTCTTCACCTTTTTTTTCCACACATAGTTTGTTTGTTGAAGAATGCCTGTTTACTCTGTAATAACACAATGGATGAAATAAAATTTTAGTTTCCATGATTGTGTTACTATTAGAAAATTAAGAAATTGTTATAATATAAAAAACTGGTTCTTTATTAATAAAAAGATAGTTCATTTGGATGTGAAACTATTTCTTATTTTCCAGTCTTGATTAAAGTTAACTATTATTGTTGTTTTTTTTTGTACTGATTTATGTTTACTTTTACTTTTTTCCACTACACAAGTGTTCTATAAGAAAGTTAACTAGCTAAACTGCTCTATCTGTTATACATTGAGAGATCCACATAGTCTCAAATAGAGACTATAAAAATCTTGCGCTGTGATGGCAGGTCTTTAAAACAGAGATATTTACTTTAAAAAATCTGTTATTTTTTGTTTTGTTGTTAATTCTATGATAGTTTATTATATTATATAATATCTTGGTGAGATTATATATGGTGGCATATATCTGCCACTAGATTACTACGGTGTTAACAAGTTAATTATGTGGTTAACATGTTTAATGAAGTGGTTAACTAGTTAAATAACTAGTTAACTACTTATCTGCTATCTAAAAGAGGCTGGTATGTAGTTAACACGTTATATAACTAGATATTCACTTAACTAACATGTTAATTATTTGGTTAACTTGTTACATGGAGAGATAATCACTTATGTAACAAGTAAATTATTTGGTTTACTAGTCACGTGACTAGTAAACCTTTCCATGACTTTACCCATTTGCATATTGAACAAAGGTTAACATTTACATTTTGTCCCACAAATGAGCTGTTTTTAAAGAGCACATCATATGACTGTGGGTAAACATTTGTTATTTCAATGAAATGGTCCTATAGTGAACGGTCAGTTAACCACTTAATGAACTTGTTAGTTATGTGGTTATCTGGTGGCAGAAATATGTTACCATAGTTATATTATATTACAAATTAATATAGTTTATCTTATAGTATAGATGAATGACACCTTTTGTGTTAAATATCACCAAAGAAATGATTTGATGCCAAAATAACGAACCAAATAAATGTTGCTGATAGTTCACCATGTTTCTTTTTGTCTTAAAAGGAGATTGTATATTTTTATAGTTGGCCTTATGCCACTATGACTATGACTGATTAAAATATAGTCTTGAAGGGAAACATTTAGTCTTAAATATTGAATGATCAACTAGTTTGGTTCTTGTCTATGATCTTATTCTTCATTTGATATACGTAAGTGAAAGTTTCTGTACTAGTCCCAGAAATTCAGGAATTTTAGACCTAATTTATTGTTCTTTTCCTGTGTTAAAGTTGTTTTTTTAAAAACAACAGAAATTTTAGGACTATGAAAATTTTGAACTTTCACTCATGGATGTAAAAGTTTTAAATTTTGTGTTATTATAACTATTAATCGATTTGACAATTCTTTATCATTTTTTGAGATTTCTCCTTTGTACTGGGAGGTTGTAAAGATTCTCAAACTAAACATTTTGATGAATCCATAGTTATGAGAATGCTTATTAAAAACGGAAGTTTATATTGAATTTTTTCAAATTAAATTGATTTTTATTTATGGAATTATGTAGTTAATGATTTTTTTATGAATTGTGTTTGATTTATTATTTCTGAAAACATATTACATTACATTAATTGCAGTATTTTTAAGTTTAGTTTAAGATAACAAATTTTGTAGTAAATTGTTATGAATTATCGAGAAATGCACTTGAAATTTAATAGTTTTTTGTTTAGTGTTATCATTTTAAATAACAGTTACAGTAGAATTTTATACATGTACTTTAGTTATGTTTTGATGTTTCTAGCTTTAATACAACTGTAAACAAAATCAAAATTTTGTTAAAATGTTTAACAGATATATGCTGCTAAAATAGAATGGAGCCTTAATCTTTGAGTCTAACAATCTACAAAGTAATACAGTCAATACTTTGTTGTCAAGTTCATTACTTCTTAATATTCATGTTCTAATATTTTCCAAAACAATTTGGAAAAAAAATTCGTTTTCAAATTTTATAATTTGCTCTTTTTCATATGTTTGAACTTTCTTATTTCATATACTCTCTTTAATTGCTTATATTATCATATGTTTTAAAGTTATTGATACATTGTGTTCTATTATGATTTTGTTTATTATAATTCAATAAGAAACCATTGTTCTTTCCTTGCTTTTACTCATAATCGAAATGAAATGAAACTAAACATCTTTATTTTACAAAGGTGTTTGGATAGGTTTCTAGCATTTCAAAGCAAATTTCATGACAATGTTTACAAGGTTCTATTTTTTTTCAATTGTTCATAATTTATTTTCTAAATTAACCAGTGTTGATATTGGTTTATTCTCTAAATAAACCAATGTTTATATTGGTTTTTTATATGTAAGTGATAAGAATGTATAATGTCATATATTTCCACATTTTTTTTCAAGGATTGTTAAGCAGAGATGTGCAATAAAACATATTCCCCAGATTGTTCTTATGTTCTGTTTTATCTAACAATGGTTTTTTTACGGTGACTAGTTCACCTATTCTAGCATTCCTGGACCCTTGTATTTACCATTCCACAAGATTGCCAGTCTCTCCATATACTGTATTCATGGAGGAAAATCAACATTAGTGTCAAACATTCATGGAAGAGTTTAACCAGCCTAGTGGTTTTCATACTGTAGACTCATCTTATAGGTAAATAGAACACTCATTAGAATATGTACTGAGGTGTCCTTGGTGCAAAGTGTAAGGTTACCTATAATCTCAATGCACAGGAGCTTGACATTTTATATCATACTACGAAAACTTCCCTCCTACACATAAAATAAACATGAAGTATGATATAAAATGTCAAGCTCCTGTGCACAATGCCTCCTTGGCTGAGGAGTCATTGATTTCAAATCATTGTTAACTCTCACTCATAGAGGGTAATGGGTAAAAACACAGCTACAGAGTATGATTCTTAATCATAATGTGAAGAAGTAAGCTATTACAAGGATTGAAGTCTAGTATTGGTGAATCCAAGGAGTGATGAAAACACGAGTTGTTCACTTATGACTCTGACTATTTGAAAATGGCTGGAAAAACAGAACCTTTGTTCTCGGGCTATTATTACATACTGAGCAAGTGTAGACATGTGATTTAATCACTGTATTGGTTGCTTGTGAAAAGCTAGTCCAGTTCGGATGTGGTTTGTTAATCAAGCTTCTCCCAGTTCTGTTTAGTCCAGGAATTCTAAGTAGTTCCTTGTGCAAGAATCTGTATCTGGGTCAAGTTAATTAGTACTGGAAAATTTTAAGAGAGAAGACTCCAGAGTGATCAATGTAAGTTGACTCGTGTTAATGCTTTAAGTTATTGATGTCTGTTGAACTTGTTAAACTAACTTGTTAAAATAACACATTTGTAAGGAACAGTAATCTACACGAACGTTATACGTTTTGTTTGCCGCAATTATTTCCCTTTGATGATTAACACCACATGTGTTCGCGTAAGAATTCGTTGCAATAAAGGCAAATTTATAATTAATCGTTTTTTGTGACAACTTTAAGTAATTAATATTAGAATTGATAAAACTACGACACTAAATTACAGAATATGAAATAATACTAAAAATAATGTTTTTGCACCATGATATTTATGAACTATTTTTTTACCGCAGCACGCTAAACAACTTGTGATTCGTCTGCTATGTTGCTTCACTAGTAAATAGCGTGTTTCGCGAATTTTAGAATCATTTGAGGGTAGAATTGTGTGTAGAAAAGGTAGGGTTCTGTTTTCTGTTTTAATTTGCTTGAATTTAGGCATAAACATTTTTGTTTGACATTTATATTTTTTGAAGCCAATTAGTGATATCAATTAGCGTTCTTCAAACCTATTTAGTATTACATTATGCCTAAAATACGAAATTTGACAAAATGAAACGAAAAGAAGAAATGCATTTTTACATAAAATTGAATAAAATAATTGATTATATATCTAATAAATCTAACCAATAGACAATCTGCATTTGTATGGCGTGACGTCCAAGATATTCCCGTATTGGATCAAAAAATATATTTTCGTATTGGACGGTTGGGTACATGTGCACTTAAGGATTCTAGTCTGTTGTTGTAGCATTCTCGTTCTCAGAGATTTTTAAGAATCTCGATCGAAAATCTTGATAACCTCGGGATACGAGAATGTTGTTGGGGGTGATGGTGATGATGATTATCTCAAAATAAAACGAAAGATATATAACAATAAAATATATATATAATAAACATTTTACTGTACAATACGGAATATATTTGGACTCGTACAAATATATTTTCGTATTGTACAGTAAAATGTACAATAACCTATAACTATTTTGGCTGAATCAGGGTGGAGAATCAAAACCAGTTCGTATCATTCAAAACGTAAACAAACGGACGCCATTTTGGAAAATTTCAGGTATTTTTTCTAATTTACTCTTTTATTCGTCCACCAATGAAAAAACGAAAATTACTATAACACGCTACTCATTTTTCCGCTTCTAATGATGTAAATAACATACAGATTCAATTAGAATTTCAACAAGTTATCCCGGACATTGGAATCGAAGTGAGCAAGAATTATGTCATTTTTGACGGATGCGAACTGGTTCAAATTCATACTTTAGCCTAGTTTATCACAAAAAAGCATTTATTCTCGTTAAAATTGCTATGTATAACCAACGGAACTTGTATGTAGTCTTGTAGTAAAGTATCAACTCCTCCAGATATAGTTTGAACATAAAAAATAGAATTTTTGAAGAATGATGCGAACCGGTTCAAATTAATACAATGATACGAACCGGTTCAGATTTATGATATTTCATTTTTTTTTACTTCATTTGCATACATTCTTTGCCGATGTTTGTTTCGCGGCATTAATATTAAAAACTTGCACAATGTCGTCATTCTGTACACAAACGGTCTGACAGACCTTTGTACGGAGACGCCGAGCTTTATGGGTAAAACTGTTTATTTACCTGAAAACACGTGGCAATGTTTACATTCTAGTAATTTCCCCCAACAAGTATACTCAACAAAAAGAGTATGTATTTTGTGTCTACTCAATAAAATTTTACTATCCAACCAACTTTCCTCATTAAATTAAACTTTTTAACCAGTAATTAAACCTCCGTCGTAACGTGTTTACATCTGTCATTCTTTACACAGACATTTGAAATCGAAAGTAGAATACACAGTTTAATTATGCATCTGTACATTTAGATGTTTAAATGTACTTTGAATACATGGATTTATATTCCTGTAGCTATAATTGATAATTTATTTTAAATTTTAACAATGATTTTGTCAAAACCCGAAAAAATCCAACAATTTTGTCTTCATGCGCCGCACTATATTCTGTTGCATAATAAAACGCCGAAATCTGGGAAGGTTGTGCGGGTTAGTATACGGGTGATATCTTCACCATCTATTTATAGAATGCAATGTCGTTCATTTAAATGTCGAACAGTATTGTACCATAATTATTTTAGGACCAAAATTAAAAATACACATGTTTTCCCTTTCTCGACCAAAAAACCCGCCCACTCAAAAGTTTTTATTGCCGAAATCAGGATGTTTTTTTCAATCCGATCTGGATGTAGGACTTTTAGCAACGACTTTTTTCCGACCCGGCGTTCAAGCAGTGATTCATTTTGCCGTGCGTCCTGCGTTAGAGACGCAAACTTTGAACGGCGGACATGCGTCAATTGATAAATGATAACGTGTTGGCAGTTAATTTATACATAGAAGGTTAGGTGATAATTAGCACCGAGTAATGATTGTTTTAGTAAAATTTGTCGTGATTTTTGACATTTTTTATATTAATGAATATCCATATAATATCGTAATATCTACGGGCATATATTTTATTTTTTATCCGAGTAAGAACAAAGCTCTAATAATAACGTCATTAAAATCAATTTAATGTGAGTCGGCTCTGTGTCCCTATGAACTTTTTTTTAATGTATAATCAACTTTTTTGATGATAACCGCCGACCTTAATTATATAATGACGGGCGATGTCTTTGTTATTGATTTGAGAGCTGTGTGGTCGGTTGTAAGTGAAGGAACTCATAATTATTGATAATTGATAGTATGATTATGGGCCGTTGCACCGTAACTTTAAGCCTGTTTCACCACAAAGAGTGAAATTATGCGATCCAAACAAATTCGATTTCGCCGTGAAAAAAAAACGCCCGTAAGCTATTTCTTTTCGATTTTGCCATAGAAATCGGCCGCGAGATTTTGTCTTTTCGCCGAAAAATCGGCCGATCATCTCAATTTTGCCGAATAAATCGGCTGATTGTTTTCAGATTTTGCTCAGATTTTTTTAATGCGCGTTATACCCGTAAAATTAAAGTAAACCTCAGCTGAAAACTGCGTCCAAGCGATACAGCGTTCTGCAGTATGACATGAAAGGTTACTATCGAATATTACGAATTTTACAGTATATTATAAATGTTTGTAGCTATTATTTTAATAGAAATTTAAACCCACATCATTTTATGATGATTTAGTAATATGTATATAATTGATCAAACCATTTACTTGACTATAAAAGTAAATGGCATCGTGAAATTTATAGTGCGTACAAAAAAACAAAACACTGTTTATAATAACAATACAGTGAACTAATCCTCGACAAGGGATGCCCAGGATGACTTTAAAATAAACAATTGTGATATGTTTACGGTGTCTTAGTAGTTGGTGTAATGGAAAGCGTTCTATCATAACAAGCATGAATTACCAAGTGGTGGTGGTTTATTAACCATGCTAATTTTGTTAAAATGAATTACACAAATTTCATTTTCATTACTGCCTACCCCTGAAATGAATTGTCTCAATTTTAATGTTTACCAAAACACGTTTTGTTTTTTTGTACGCACTATAACTTATGTCCACAATAATTTTGTAAACGTGGCCGATCGTAATATTTTGTACAGTGGTGTGTGTAAAGCAACTCCAAATTAATCCAAGTTAGATAATGTATATAGAAATAAAAAATTGTAATCATTTAGAAATAAACAAGCTAAAATTGATAAATACTTCACAATAACAGATAATGACTCAGTCTGCAATTTATCATGAAATTATGTTTTAACATTACAAATGATTCACAAAACTTATTTACTAATGAAAATGAATGTGATAATATTAATATAAAATACACCAAGTCATTGAGACTACACAATAATATTGAATGAAAAATGATTGTTTAAAAATTATGCATTATTTTAAGGACTGCTTTAGTGACCAAAATCTCCAGATTCGTTGTTTTTGGGTGGGACTCATTGTTTCAAAATATGTCCCATGGACTAATGTTTTCCAGCTTCAAAATAAATCACTGCGCAAGTAATAATGTGCTGTTGGTCAATGTTTTTCACGTCGGATATCTTGAGTTTTACAAAATGAATAGTGATAAACCAGATTTTGTGTTTGTGTAAGTGTAACCGCTGTCTCCAGTCCCCAAACGTCGAAATGGATATGTTGTCCAAAAAAGCCGACATACCTACATACATATGTGTTTTATAAGTCATGTTTAGGAAAGAGGAAACATAAATATTTAAAAATTATTGTGAAATTAAAATTTCGTCAGCTTGTCATGCACTTTTCGATTCATACTTGAATCTATTAAGAAGTAATTTTAGTATGTATTTATTAGGTTTCAATGTGTACGAAAGTCTTTCAATACTTTGAATAGCGAATTGTGACCGTCATTTTGTCTCAATTTAACAACTTTCGCAAACGATTTGACTAATTCGAGATTTTAAGCTGAAAATGACTTTATACTTAACCGAACACCATCTCTATTTTTGATGATAAAAATGTCAACGTTCCATTCGCATTTACTTTTTCTCCACCTGACCATGCATATGTCCACAGTCATGTCTTCATAAACGTAACCGTTGAGTTATATGGTAATATGAATTCATTTTCAGCTAAATTTCCCGAAAAAAACAGATCGTTGTAAAAAGTTTTGAAATCGAGACGAAAACGTAATAAAATTGTGTAAGTTTGGAAAAATAATGCCGTGAAACTGACATCGACAAAGAAAGTATGCAAATAAAAATAAAATTGCAAAATACCATAAATCTGAACCGGTTCGTATCATTGTATAAACCTGAACCGGTTCGCATCATTCTCAAAAAATTCTATTTTTATGTCAAAACTAAGTCAGGAAGAGTTACTACTTTTCTACAAGACTACACACTTGCACCGTGGGTTATTACATGGCACATTTAACGAGAAGAAATGCATTTTTGTGAGAAACTAGGCAAAAGCATAAATTTGAACCAGTTCGCATCCGTCAAAAATGACCTAATTCTTGCTCACTTCGATTCCAATGTCCGGGATAACTTGTTGAAATTCTAATTGAATCTGTATGTTATTTACATCATTAGAAGCGGAAAAATGAGTAGCGTGTTATGGTAATTTTGGTTTTTTCATTGGTGGACGATTAAAAGAGTAAATTAGAAAAAATACCTGAAATTTTCCAAAATGGCGTCCGTTTGTTTACATTTTATATGATACGAACTGGTTTTGATTCTCCACCCTGTGAATATAAGACATTGAATTAATGGCTGCACAATTAATTTTTGTTGACCATTTTGTAAATAGTTCGTTTTTCTCTAAATCTATTTTTGTAGTCGTGTGCCATAATGATGACTTTCTTAGAATCTTAACCTTTAAGATTTGAATATATGTGAAGATGTGATTGATGACCTTATTGTGCTTTAATATGTCAATATTTCATCAAAGAGATTCTCTTCCAAATTCTATTTAAAAACTTTATTTTTCGAACATTTGTATATTAAAAACATATCATTTAAAAAACTGACAGATAAAATTATATGTCTAGAGAAATATTTTTATGTCTCTGATTTATGCCATTTAGTTAAGACAAAGAGTGAGCATAAATTCCTTCTTTGCTTATACATGTAATTATAAGCAAAAACAACATGTATTGGAATATATTGGACTGCACATTTCAACTTATTGTAACAACCCTATTATTTATGATAAGTTATCACCAACTTTATAAGATTATTGCTAAGTCAGCAAATAAATTCAGGTGCTCTGGTCGCTGTAACGTCATCTTGTACATGTCCTTCACCTTGACAATGCTATTACCTTATCTGAACCTTTGTGTGTTTGTCCAAGCAATATTGTCTAAAATATCTTCCTCTTTGCTTTTTTGACTGTTTGTAAAATCTGTGTTTTTACTGATGCTATTTCTGATGTGTTTTTGGGCTCATTGTTTGCATATAAAATATGATTTTAGCTTGTTTTTGTTGGGTTCAACGTCCTAGCAACACACTGTATAGGTTATATAACAGTGGTCAGTCAACCTACTCACTCCTCCTGGAAAGGCTAAATCTCGGGATTTAGCTATTAACCAACTACTAAGCGCTTACTAGGAGGGCGAACGGCCATAAAAATAATTCCATGACCAAGCTCCACGAAAGTATGCGCCGCCTGGGAATCGAACCCACAACCCCTCCATCTGTAGATTTGCGTGCTACCAACTGAGCTAGCCGGGCGGCTAGAATATGGTTTACTCAACAGAGAACAAATAACAATAAATGTAAGATTTCTATGCATGTTTAATTATTATTTGATCACAAAAAAGACAATGTATAAATGCAGCAATAAGATAATTTAAAATCAATATATATATATATATACAGCAATGATGATAATTGAAAACAGTAAAAAATATGACGTAAATATATACATAAGACAGTTAAACATTTTGAGATCAATTAAGTCTTTCCGTCTTCATTGTTCCTCACCCCACCCACTTGATTATAGTCTGTCAAATTCTTTCTTGTTCATTACCCCACCCCCTTTGTCTCACTCAACCCGTGTCTGAAGCGAAGTATAGTTGAACCATGACGTTCCGGAGGAATGCAGTTGATCAGTTAATGACTAGATGTCCAAGATGTGGATCCATGAAGTGACTTAATGTCGTGAGAGTTTGTTCATTCATGATGCCACTGTTATTGGACTGAAATTTTCTTGTTTTAAGATGTATTGAATACCATGGTAGACATCTTCAGCAAATCTTGTTGGTTTAGTTAGCTCAGGTTCATTTTGAATGTCTCTGTGCCCATGATATACATTCTTTTCCTTTGTTTCATGCTGAGATCCAGGTTTGAACACTCCGGTACCTACTAGTACACTTTCCATAGATCTGACAGTTTGTTTGTATAATGTAGGAGATTTTGGTATGACCCTACATTCAGGCATATGATCTTTATGAATATTATCATTATCATCAGTATTTCCATCATTGGACCATACACGTTGTAAATATCTGTCATACAGGTTAGCACCCATTACATCAACATCTGGGTTATCCCTGTAAATATACATACATTAATGATTAATTAATTGTATAAGTGTACTGTACTGTACTGTACTGTAGTGTATATAGGAATCAAAACTTGGCTGGGCTCAATTAGTAAAACACTAACTTATATACTTTTGCACTAAATTAGTGAACATTCCTTCAGTAGAATTAGGCACTCATCAAGTTAAACTGTTGAAGTCTCTTCAGTTTTACAGCTCTATCATAGCATAAAAAGCACCTTGTTTACTTGTGTATTAGTGTCTTGGATTGTTAATAAAGCAGACACCTTGATCTGTACTATTGTTTGCAATAACTTGACTGTGTTACACCAAGCTGTTAGAGTATTTAGCAATCTGCATTTTATTTGAAAAAAAAATATAGCTGAAAATAAAAATTCTGATAAGTGGTACTCACCCAACAAAATAGAGCTTTCTGATTGGTCGGTTTATACCAATTCTCTTAGCAATGTCACCAATCACATGTTCAGCATATCTATATGTAATCTCACATGGTTTGCCTATCAATGCTCTGTATTCTAAATCATGACCCGTAATTTTCTGGAAGTATACAATTAATAACCATTTAACAATAGCTATGATAAAAAATCAACAATTATTTGATAAAAAAATCCATACTAAAACTTCTAAAAAAATGGTGAAGTTTGAATTCATTTTGAAACATTCTTTGTATGAACTATTTAATGATAAGAGTTGGTTACCATTGTCAGAATGAGAAGAAAAATCATATTAGATAAGAAATAAATTGACAATCATGTATATGGGCCACTCTACCCCTCCTTCTAAGAAACCCATAACCCCTCAGCTGTCCCTTTGGATTCATATGAACACTCAGGGTCAGAAGGGCCCATATATGAAACCAAAAGTCTTTATAACTAATAGTGTATTTACCTTGTAAAGAGCTTCAAGACAGACAAGGAAAGCACCATGACCAAATCTAGGCATGCAGGCTTGATGCATGAATACAAGATCCATATTACATGCTATGATAGGTAGTTGTTTGGCTGTTTTTACTGATTTTGGTGTGTGACTTTTATTTGGTACACCATCAGTTAGTATGAGATCTATCAGTAATTGAAGATGGGATTCCCAGTGAGTAGGTTCACCTAACATTAATACAGCTGTAAATATAAGAAATATATTCATAAGTACATTTATAAAATATATCACAAAAAGGTAGCCATCTTGATAAAATAGTATAGGCTGCTAGTGAGTCATACTTATATCATTTAACTGGGCTAGTTGATAATTTTGGGAACCGTTGATAGTTATAACAAATGAAGACAGACTGTGAGTTACATTCTATGATACTTAGATTTATCAAATACATTATTTTATATATACATGTATATTTTTTTAACTCTACAATGAAAATAACCTACAAAATGTATTAAGTCCAAAAAAAATCAACAATTTGTTACAAAATGAATATTGCACAGTATGATAAAAATATCACAAAATGGGAGACAACTCACAAATTGTACACTGTCTAAAGATAGAGCTTCTCCCTTAGATTTACATTAAATATGTACAACACTTATTTTCCTTTTATTGAAGTATGTAACTGGTATTAGGAGATTGGTGCAATAAAAAAATCGTAACTCTTCAGTGATTTTCTATTAAAATACAGGAACATCTGTGTGGAAGATTGATGAGGTGTTCCAAATGTAAATGAAAGGTAAACTAAACCTACCTTCAATAGGAGGAAAGTTAGGATCATCTTTATGTTCGCCAGTAGCTACAACTTTTCTTTTCTCATGATCAACCATATCTAACAATGGATAAGCTTTCTGTACATCTTCTATCGTACTGACATTTACAAATCCAAGACTAATATAGGGTTAAGGTAAAATATTTATAAATTCATGTAAACTTTTTATTACAGAAACATTCTCCTATATAGACCACCACTGTTTTATAATATATACTATATAATGTAGTGTAATTTTTGACGATTTTCAAAATAAAAATACGTATTTGATAATAGCAAAGTTACATTTCAAAAGACCACCATGGTTATTGTAAAATCGTGAGATTTTTGCCATTTTTTGGCCCCCAACTTCTTAATTTGAGAAGAAAAACATCTCTATAGCCTAGACTATACCACTATTAAGACCATCAATTTTATTGGTCCTAATGGTGACACCTAACTGAATATCACTTCTACTGATGTACTGCCTGAAAAGAAAAATCTATTAAATTTGTTCTCAAATCAAAAAAGGATACTCTTTAGCAATTTCTACTCTGTGTTCTTGTCCGACAACAAGTATGTGTTTATCATGGAATTCCGTCATCAATTTAACGGGTGTTGGCGAGTGAATAACTTGATCAGGTGTAACTTGAATGTTCAACCATTTCTGTATCTGTGCAGCTTTATCATGGCTTCTATTACAAGCATTGGTAACAAATGCTACTGGAACTTTGAGTTGTCCATTTTCATCCTCTAGAAGTCTTATAGCTTGGACTGCAGCGTTTAATGGAGTAGAGCCTCTAGCTAGCACCCCATCTACGTCAAATAATATACCAAAATCAGCCTGTAAATATATACAAGTAAAACATTTATTAAATAGTCGGCCTATATGTATGGGAGGGTCTAATAATTATTCATCAAATTAAAATAAAGTAATGTGATTGTTTCTATAGTTCGAATATAAAGCATTTCAAGAGTATTGTTGTTGTAGTTAATTGCATTAAAAAAGATATTTTAAACATCTTAATAGCTAACGAAAAAAAAATCACAAATATTATTTGTTTTATAATTTCAATCCAATTAAAGCAATATTTTGTAGTTACTAATAACTTGAATACAGCGTTACGAATTATAACAGAGTTCAGAAATAAACAATGATTATTTGCGTACTTAAAAATAGAACTCGTCTTGAAATTAGATATTTTTTTCTGCGTATCTGAACAGATAAAATGTTTAAACTAAACATCATATCCCCTTATACCAGTTTCATGGAACATGTTTACAAAAACGTAATAACCGTTTTAAAAAATATGAACCACGGAACATAAACAATAACGCTAGAGTTTATACTCAGTTCAATGTCAAGGTCGAATCAAGTAGTAAAAAACATACAGTCTGAGTAATACCTATACTACGATTCTACTACAAACAGAATTGTGCTCTAGTTAAACATATCTCATTCATAAAACGCTAGCTAGGTTATATAAAATGTAAAGTAAAAAGTACAGTAAAACCTTACCTCCTCGTCCTCGATTATCGTATTATCAAGTTCAGTCTTCACTCGGACATCTGATCCCTCAGAACTGTCTGTAAAAAAAACAATTCAAATTTAATTAAAAATTAATTAAAAAAATATTTTTTTATATTATTATATATTAAAAACAAAAGTACAGTACATAACCAAGTAGTTTATTATAATAGTATTTATAGTTATTTTGTATTTTACCCTAACATCTATTCGGAAATACGAGATATATTCATTTTATTACAAAACGTACACTTATTTTCAAAATTATACAAAGCATACATTGTTTTTCATTTTATACAAAACATACAATATTTCAAAGAGCGTACAATAAAAATTTGTATTTTAAGAATTTAAACCAACCTGTGTTGTAACCGTCATCTAAACTTTGGTGTCGGTCTCTCATGATGAAATTATATTCAGATATTCAAATAATAAATTAAAATCCTTCAATAATTATAATAACTTATTATAGTCAAGTCTCTAGCAAGTATTCTCAAGCGCTCTGTTAGAAGCAAGTGAAATTGTTTGATTATCATCGTGAACTGTTCCTGTATTTATAGTACTCGTTTGTTGACGTTTTGAATCTCCCACGGTCACGTGGTTTTGAGTATTGTCCTGATTTTTGATTGGTCCCGATTGAGGTTATGCTACCGAAATTTGTAAAATGAAGTCATGGCCATCTATCACAAGCAAACTATTTACAGGGTTAACTAAATTATACAATGTCTCTTATCGTTAGTAAACACTAAAGTCGGTTTTTACATGGTTTATGTTTTTCGCTTTGCTGACTGATTTTATTAATGAAGTAAACAATATTAGAAGTGAAAAACATAAAAATAAAATTTTAAAAAATGCGGTTATGTATAAAAATATAAACAATAACCAACCCTTGTTTGGCAAGTATGCATACATGTACATTGTATAAATAACTGTGCGTATCGTTTATGTGAAACAGAATTTCTCGGTGAGTAATACTATATAGTTGCGAATACCCTATTTGCACTGGGGATGTATTCAACAGATGCTGATGTTAGCAGACGAATTGTCCTCAACAACTTTTACATGTGAAATTTGTCTTACATTATTTTTGTAGAAATTCTTGCCATAGAAACCTACTAAGTATAACAAAGTTAGTCTCGTCTTTCATTCGTACAGACGACTTAGCATTATTCTTTAGTTTAGGTTTCAGACGAAATATTCACATGTTTTCGCGCGTGAATACTTTCGATAATATAGTCGTATCGTTATAGTTAGGTTTAGTGTTACTGGGTTGATACTGAATGCTAGATCAGTAGGTCAGAAATATCATTTGGATATCATGCTAACAAGTGATGGCATTATATAGATCTCTGCTGATTATTCACCAATACTTGTATAATGCGCTGGTACTTGTTACTGGGTATTTATTTCCTTGTCTAGAGAATAGCGTTTTCCCGGACAGAAACACCGCAAATGTATTATGTATTACAGTTTCGTTTCGATATAAAGACCACATTGGTTATTGCAAAAATGTCCTAATTTGGACGATTTTAAAGTCCCAAATGCTTGATTTTAAAAGAAAAAAGTCCCTATGTTAAGACCATTTCGTTATCAAGACCAAGGATTATGGTGATCGTAATAATGGAACTCTACTGTGCATTATTATGTTCTCCGATGATAAGGTGATTTTAATTGCGAAGAATAGCACCAGGCAAGAAAAAAGCATTTCCTAATTGAAAAGTGAATGCCCGCATTCGATACATGTAATGACAGCAAAAAGTAGAGAACGTAAACAAGTAAACAAACGTGCACAATAACAGTTACTTTTTATTTCATGCAAAATGTACTCTAAGGCGTGTCGTCCTTGATGAGTACGAAATATAACATTACAGACTATCATATGAATGGTATTAGTTAACAAAATAGATAATGGTCAACTGGTCAGCTGGTCATAGACTAGTAAACATAAATTTGGCAGGTCATAAGACAAGTACGTTATTATCAGTTCTATGGCTTACTGACCTCGATGACCGGAAGATTTCTTAAAGTACTTAGGGTCAGTGACTGACCAACTCTCATTGGTCAACAGTGGAAAGTTTATGATAATGTACTCAGTCATCGCGGAAATCTACAAAAACAAAACTAGCTATGGTCCGCTTTGTATATCTGCGTATTACTCATTGTGCTTTGATATTGAAATACTGGTGTATGTATTAGGCCACAACAAGTTGATCATATGTTCTATGGATTCGCTCGCACCTTAATTTTTGACAGTTTTTACCCAAAAAAAATATTTTTATTTCCTCGCTCGCTCATAAAAATGTGGTCAAACCGCTATATAAAGCAACTGAAATAAGATTTTTTAAATATTTTTTTCTTCGCTCGCTCGCCCAATTTTCCCCCAGAAAAATCCATAGAACACATGATCAACTTGTTGTGGTCTTAACTTCTCTGTTTTGATGGTTTCAACAGTACTTCTGTTTTCATAATCGATTTAAATCAGCGGGATAAACGTATGTCATTTACATAAGGTGCCAATTTTCGTAGTCTGAAGTGGGTTCAAACCTGCGACCTT
Organism: Mactra quadrangularis; assembly: GCA_025267735.1. Classification (NCBI taxonomy): domain Eukaryota; kingdom Metazoa; phylum Mollusca; class Bivalvia; order Venerida; family Mactridae; genus Mactra; species Mactra quadrangularis. The sequence goes on from CM046302.1 coordinate 27,759,517, forward strand.
CCAAGTCGTTTAGCAGACATTCTTCCACATCGCCATAAAAGCTAGCTAAAAGGTTAAAGTGAATATAAGCGCCGTAATGCATGTATTCATCTGCTACACATATATTCCTGACCTCTTCTTAACCACTTTCAAACTTGATGGTCAAAGAACTAGTTATCATTTATTTTGCGACGTTTTTTTTGGTAGCAACGAGGTAGGAAGCGAATGTCCGAACGTATAAATACATCGTATTACAAAATATTAGAGATAAAATCTTAAAATATTTGTTTATTAAAGTTACACGTACAAACAACTTTAACCATTGAATGTCCGTTGTTTTTCAAAACCTACAAATTAGGATTTATCAACACTATTTATCGAGGGTTGAACGAAACTTCACTGTAACTACCTTTATTTTCAAAAGGAGTCACAGCCCTCGGTATGACTGTAACACAAACTGAAAGATGACTGGTATTGTGGGGCCTGAGTCTTTTCTCGTACCCAGAGTACGATAGAGTTTCGATATATCAAGAAGGTTGATATCCAAAGAGTGCAAAGTTGATCTCGGGCAAACTACGACAAAAAGCAGTCTTGCAGAATCTCAGATTCTACGCAAGAAACAACAGTCCTGAAGGGTCTCAGACTTACTGTGAATGAATAGTGGATTTGCAGGATCCATATCACTGATTTATGAGTCCTTACAAGACTGATTTTGCAGTCGAACCTACCACGTTGTTTCCTTGAGCAAGAAACTCCAATATACTATCTAAGTAAGAGCGGGGGCAGGCAACGGTCTAGAAAGTGATTATTCTAAGTTGTCAGAACTTGTTTCTCAGTCGAACTAAAATAAACTAGTACTAAGTATACCTAAATAAAACATGATGCAAAAAAGGAGATAATTGTCATACCTACACGTAATACAAATTGTCTATAGATAAACATCACAAGGCAGATGATACCAGAATTATTTATAATTCACATGTTTAGAAATGTGAGTTCTATAAACGTATTCCTTTACTATCCAATATTGCAGTTCAACTTAACAGCACACACACTGTTGTCATGCACACAGTGGATGACCAACCGAATTTTGAATGATTAAGTCAGGATACGATCGAATTTTCTTACTTGTTACTTGTTCGTATTTCATGTTTAAATAAAGCAACTCGGTCACTAATATTCACCAAGGGGTCGACAGTTTAGTTCATTTATATACATGGACATGGACTGTTTGTCGTTTTTTTTTTAAATTAGGGTATATTTTAGCTTATATACAAGTACAAATGTACATTTGTAATACAGTAACGGAACTGTGACACGAAAATGGGGAGAAGGATTTATTTTTAATTTGTGTAGGTAAATTTTATTTAACTGTCAGTGGAGCATACATTAACCCCGCTGATTTTAATACTCGGTTCTCAATAATTATTTTTGGGCCATATTGTACGTACTTCCCAGTGCAAGTTTGCCTATTGGTTAGCATTTGACGAAATGAGATTATGAGAAAAATTGTGTGCAGTGAAATTGTGCAATCAAATACTGCAAAATAATATTCGGTAACCAATCATACATCATAACAAATTAACTAAACAAGTTAATTGACAGTCGAAACTATGGCGACGTTTATGAAACAGATTAAACGTTTGCGAAGATAATGTTCCGGACTCTCAATCGAACCGGTTGCTAATGCTACACAGTAATAGCAGTAAACACACGAATAAACTCTGTCAACAAACATTTTTGCCAAATTGAACTATTATACCAGACATACTAACAATAGCTATGCGAATAATTAACTGACATTAAACACTAATCAATCTTTTCCTTCTCATATTAGCCGCCAATGCCAATCTATCGTCTATATAAACAGTTTGTAATGTCCTTCACTGACATATATAATCATCACGCATTCTAACCATGGAAAACCCAATTTACCAGCTGATCTCGATTTCCGCCGTAAACATTGAGATATAAATAGATTTCATTGACACTCGTTTTATCCGAGAGTTAAAATGACGTCACTATGTGAGTATACAGCACTGTAAACAAGACACTTTATACGAGATATCGGTAAACCAACTAAGTTCAGATCGGTCATTGAATGTACATGTACATTGTTCAACAAACATGTTTTGATTTCATTAACATCGCATTCCAGCCTTAATCGACTCAATAGGAAAATATTGTTTTTGAAAAACACTGTCTGCATGACTCTACCAATAAAATAATACATGTCAGTTGGTCGCCTGACCTTCTACCATACTTTATTGGTCAGTTGGTCAGTTGAACTTTGTAAATCACAAGACCAATTCAAAACCATGTCAAATGTACGGACTTCGAGTTCAAGTTATGATAATCATCACAACATTAGCCTATGCTTAGACGTAGACACTTGTTATTTCAAAATCATGCGATTTTTGACAATTACTAAGACCCTAATGCCTAATTTGTGAACAAAATGGTCTCTATAATAAGACCGTTTCGCTATAAAGACCATCGATTTTGCTGGTCTTAATAGCGGAACTTTACTGTAAAACAATAGCCATCCTTCAAGCATGTACATTTGTATATTTGTTTCAAGAATGTGTGGTCTTTGCCATCAATATTGTGAAAGGCCAAATGCATATATATGCAATGCTGTTTTTGCCAAATAAAGATAGTGTTGATGATATTTTTAATATTGTTTTTCATACATGTAAGTATTTGCACACAATATATTTTGAATATGTAATGTATCATAAAAATATAACGGGAAATCAACTGTATTCACAGTACAGTGTACTTATCTTTTATTCAATGTAATATAGCATATTGACAGTTCATTGATTAGTGAGGTCCCAAAATTTGTTTGTCTAAAAGACACCCAAAGTTCGTTTTCTTTCGGACAGTCAATATTTACTTCCCTTTCATTTGCCTATTACAAGCTTTAATTTGCTTTAACGTAACAATTTATATCTTTGCATTGAATATTTACGAATCGGCTTTTCTCTTTCTGAACTCTCCGGTCATTCACTACTAATATTTTTCAATAAATGGCCGAGGTGATCCCAATTCCGATTTTCTGTCACACTTATTATGCGTGCTCTATTGTAATGGACAATTAACCAAATTTTGAATTCAGTCGTACGTGCACTGTTGTTGATTTTGCTTCTTTAATTTTACGACCCGAATAAAAGACGGACACAGTTCAGTTCTGTAGGCATTGTTTAATGTTTACAATGATAAAGCGATCATGCTTTTTTTTATCTCTTCCTTATATAGCTAATTATGATTAATTAAAAAGGATATACAAAATTAGAAATATCCATGATTCAAACCACAATAATAAACGTCATGATGTACAGTGCATGCGATGCAGACGACATGTAATTTGATACTTCGAAACTGTATAAACGTTCCTCTTTAAAGACAACCTATGATGTAGCAAAACCCTGCGACTTTTGACAATTTGCTAGTTGCAAATACTCAACTTGAAACATATACGGTCCATATATTAAAACCTTTCTTATTTAATAAACACAATATAGTAGGAGCAGTAGTTCAGTGGTGGGACGCGCGATTAGGGATCGAGAGGTCCTGGGTTCGAATCCCATCCTGGGCACTGCTACTTTCCTTGAGAAAGAAATTTACCTGCGATTGCTTCACTTCACCCAGGTGTAAATGGGTACCTGCGAGGGTGGAATAATTCCGTTGCGTCAAAGTGTCGGCTGCCCTATGCGGAGTAAAAATACTCCCCAGGGAGTTTGATAGATAGATTCCGGTAGCCCGATGATCAGGGATAATAGCTGTAAAGTCGGTAAACATGCATAAGCATGAAACTTAGATTTTAAAATGCAATTACTTTACTTTACAATCGATTTTGATTGTCTTTATATATAGTAAGTGGACCTTAACTATATTTCTTTACATTTTAAATTCGAAGAAAAAGGTTTCTATAATATATTAACATCATTTCTTCATTAAGACCATCTTTATGATGACCCTAACTGTGGAACTTTTCTTTACTGTTTAAATGCTTAATTAGAGAAATATATGGTCCTGTAATAAGGTCATTCCTTTATGGTCATAATAGTCTTACTTTCCTGTAGTTTTATTACTGTTTTAATCTGTTGGTGAAATCAATGCCAATGTCAACAAAAATATTTAGTAGTAGCATGACATTGTCCTGCCTTAAACCAAATGTCAACGTCCTCTGTTATGTTGATTAGTCATTTCCCTGTACGATTAAAGTTTAAGTACGACTCGTGTGAAATACAGACAATAAATAGGTCGAGTTCCAACCAGTATACTGTATACAAATTATTTGTGTTTAACAATCACGTACGCTTATAGTCGAAATTTACTACTGTTTTTAAACCTTACCTAAATTATACGATATTGCTTGTTTATTTGACTTAGTTTTGAACCGAATTTTCGTTTTGTCTGTCATTTAAACATGTTATTTATTTTACAAACGCACGTAGTGGTTCATTTAAGTTTGATGGCTCCTCCCAGGTCCTATGTTAGATTGGACGAATGACCAAAGGGTTTCGAATGTCAATCTGCACTCGACCGATGTTGTCACGGTCACGGAAATGCCGAGATATACAATAAATATTCACGTGTTTCCATAATGAGATGTCCTATTTGTCCATTTTAAGAAGTACATTATTTTTTTTGCAACGAGTGAGCTCAGAAAGCATGCTTCCAAGAGTGGCATAGGCACGATTGAAAAATCTTTTCTAAGCTCACGAGTTGAAAAAAAAAATAAACAAAATAACTAAAAAACAGGGGCCCAAATAAACGTTCATTCAATCGCTCATGTTCCAAACATAATTCTTGATTGGCGACTATAATTTAACATCCAAGTAGCTGTTTGTTTAGTTTAACGCCGTAGCAACACATTGTATAGGTCATATAACGGCGGTCAGTCGACCTAATCACTCCTTCTGGAAAGGCTAAATCTCTGGAATTAGCTGTTAACCAACTACTAAGCGCATTCTGCCCTTCATAATTAAAAATCATAGGTAGGAGGGAGAATGGCCCTGGAATAATTCCATGACCAAGCTCCGCGAAAGTATGCCCCGCCCAGGAATTGAACCCACCACCCCTCGATCAGTAGACTTGCGTGCTACCAACTGAGCTAGCCGGGTGGCTTTTCTAAGTAGCCACCATGTGTAATAATCTTGTGTTCGATGCTAATGAAGTACCAACAATTCTACGAAATCTAAAAATCTAGGACTTGTATTTTAGACATTATTGTCTCCGCTGTATTTTTAACGATAACATACAAGGGTCTGTCATGCAAAGAACAGATGTATCATTATATTGTTTGTGTTTTCAATGGATCTATTTTCTAAGACGGAAATATGAAGAAAGGCGGTGAAATGGACGACTAAAGAAATCAATAATAAGAATAATATCCATTATTATAGCTACGACTGTGGAAACCCTTCAAGCTAAAAATGGAAGTGCATTTAATCTCGCACTTGTTTACCTAAAAGTTTTGATGAATATTTAGATATAACTTGATAATTTAAAAGTTCATTTTGTATGCTTCCCAGATACAGCTTTAGTATCGGTAACACCTTATTAGCTTATCAGTTAAAAATAGAGGTGAAATATTTAAACAAATATATATAAGATAATTGTAACTGTTTGTACGATATTATATCAGTCGGTAACCTTGTCTATAAAGACCTTATTTTGTTTCAACTATCATTCAAGGTAGACTAGGCGTCCTATATCTAGTTTTCATTTATTTTTAGATGTGAGCATTTTCAGTAAGTGCACTTGGTCGATCCTGTTGGGAATATTAAGGGGTTTAGGACAACTCTTGGATTGATTAACTACTTGCATAAATTCGATAAAAACTAAAAAAAAACTGTCAATTCTTGTCAATTTGTGGCAAAGGTATAACATGACATTTTTACCCCTTGCCTTCAAACTAAGTATATGAGGATGTGATAAAATGTGTACTAGGGCTCGACCGTTTCTGGACTCGATCCCAGTAAGGGCCTTGGATTATCACCGAGATATGCGCTCTTTTTCTCAGGCATAGTGAGAGGAATAACTATGAAAGTGATTGAGAAATTAATCAATATGATTCAAGGTACATGTTTGGTGCTTTTATCCACATTATGAAATATTTAGATAAACTGCGCCCTCATAAGAGCTTGGGGGTAAACGTCATTTCAACGCACATTATGGTCATTTTCGTCGGCGAACGCACTAAACCTAGCTTTCCCTAGTTTGTAATCAGTATTCACTTACCATTCAACAAGGCTGGCAACTTCCCCATATACCTTACCAATGGAGGAAATTTGATATTATTGTGAAATTTAATGGAAGGGTGTAACTATTCAGACGGGTTTTGAACAGGCAATTCCTTAAGGACACTAGATTGGAAATCCTGCACTTAGCCTACGTTGTCACAGAATCGGTTCTCTTAAGAAACCAACTCTATATCCAGCCCTGGTGAATACATGTACCAAGTACATTAGTGACAAGGACAGTGTTGAAACAATCTAGAAACATCTAGAGTATCAAACTAGTAACCTTAAACAAACATAAAATTCTATTTATAAAATTTAAACTATAGATAAAGACAAAATTATAACTCAGACAAGCTATCTCCAAGTTTTTTCTTACAGTTACGCATTCTTATCTTGCTATGTTACAATATGTTTCACCTTGTAACATAAAAGTACATACTTGATAAGTCATCTTGTTGTCTGTTTACAATTTAGAAATGACTTGCATACGTCAGCAAAAATCATACAGGAATGTATCAAATAGAAGAAGTACACGTAGTGTTTTTGAAGCGTTTTTCCCCCAATTCATTAGAGATACATTAATAATGATATTTTCTTTTCTATTTACGCTTTAGGATGAAATGCTATTAGACGGTTCTTTTTGGGTACTCTCTGTTATACTGAACATGAAAAAACAGGAATATTTAAAAAAAATTTAATTTTTATCGTCGCTTACTTTTTAAGTTTTTTTTTATTACTTGAGACCAGACACCTATAAATGGCGTTTTGTCTTATACTATAGATGCTAGTTTGGATATTACTCCATCTGTAGTTTGTTTGTTTTTGCCTGGACTATTTTTTGTATCTTATCTTTCAACACTGCGCCGAAAAATAATTCTAGTACCGAGGAAGAGAACGAACTTATGTTGCATTTTAATGGAATGGTATCAGCTTATCGCTTGTAGAGATCGTCAAGGAATGGTCGGATTCTACGTCCAGTGTTCTTAATACTGGACGAACAGTGACCGTGTCCTAGCCTTCATTTGATAACATTATTTTTGGGTGCTGGTCAGTAAGCGTCACGACTCATAAACTAAGTTATCTGCCAGTGTCTATTTTTGCATACAAACATTTATATCAAAATTACTTGAACAGTAGGTTATCGTTTACTAATTAACGCCCAGATAATAGATAACAGATGATGTCAGACACCCAATGGTCAAGTTATCAAAAAAAAGTTAAAAGTTGTTTGACCGCTAGAATAAAAACTTCAGGTTGTGTTTGAAACGTACGCGTCATTCAACTTTTGTTTATAAATCATAATTTATTTATCTTATTTGATGTTCGTATGTTACGTATTTTGTCACGAGTGAATATATTAAAAGATAATAGGTCATTTTGAAATATGTTCCGGATGTAAACATTCACATAAGTACAAACATTGTGGCATTCTAATGCGAGGAATCGATCAGGCACGGTCTCGATCCACCAATGACACAAGTCATGAATACCAAACTCTCCGCAGCGCTTTTCCCATTAAATTATGTCAATGGAATATTCATACATATACGCCATTATTTGTTAGCAGACAACAATCTGCTATGTGCCGTAGTTGGGTCCACGTTAAAGTTTTGGTGTCAACAAAATTCACAATAGCTTTCTTATAAGACTTCAACAAAAAATTAGGTATACTAGTAATTATAACAACCTCTTAAATCAAATCTATCTTCTTAAGCCATTTTAGCCGTTTGTCACTTTCCAAAAAAGTTCCGCTATTATGACTATCAAAATCAATGGTAATTTGATCTTAATCGTTAGAACCTTTTACAATCGGACTCATAATTTAGCATTTAACATGATTATAGAGGATCTTTACAGAAGTTTCGAAGTACCAATTTCTTGCCTGCATCGTATGCATGAATCAATACGATTTATTGTAATACTTTCAATTAAACAATGTTTATAATCAAGTCTTTTTAGTGGAACTTAACTGTTACATTGTATTTATTATCATCACGTGATAGCCATGCTTCTGGTGCAGTAGTTGCATGAACTTCAAATCAGGGTTGGAACCCAGTTACGCCAGGTCATACTTTCAAAAAGGGTTTAATTTACTATTACAAATTTTAACATTGGTTGCTTGCAACCCAGGTCTTAGAAACCACAACTTTTGCAACGTAACACAAAAATATCGCGGACAAATACATTCGGTCATGCGCAGTCAGATTTAGCGCAAGGATGTGTAGTAAGGTTAACACATACGCATGAAAAAGTAGTCTCATTGTTAACAATATCGGACAGAATTAAACAATCTTGTTACTTACATTGATCATTGAGTACACGTATAGTTATGTCAGGTTTAGATGTAAATGTTGATATACTTGATGCATTATCTACACCATTCTGAGGAAATACAAATATTTCATCTTGATCTCGATGGTACAAACCAACATCTTGTGGACTTGTAGAACACATAGTGATTGAACAATCTGCAAAATATCACATAACTAGAAGCGACACCTGGAGAAATCAGGGGACCATGGACTCGTATTATCATAGGTCTTACGTGCGATTTCTGTCGTAAACCGCACTTTATTGTAAATTACTAAATTATTCTAAGATTTTTGATAATACGCTGTCCATATTATCAAGCGCCTAACGACTAATTTCAGTCGTAAATTCTTCTACTTGTGATAATATGCTGCCCATGGACGCGTATGGTTGACAGTATCTAAGAGCTATAAACTTGTGTGGTGTATCCAAGAAAGTTGGTCTATTTGTAATTTAAATCTAGTTATTCAGATAGCAAACATTGTTACCAAGTTTGATGAAAATCGGATAAAAAAGTGACTCAGCGAGCAGACTTAATAGAGCACCGGATGGATGGCTAATCATTTAAATTTAGAGAGTACTATCGATGTCAAGCACAGGCGACTGGCGCGGCCCAGATCTACTAAAGACACTATATAGTTAAAGATATAATTATTATTGAGCGCACGCTGGAACGTGTGCTCATTATGGAATCGTTTTCTTTTCTTAAATCGAATATGTAGTGTCTTTGATTGATCAGAACCGCGCATGCCGCTCATGTCGTCAAGTAAATAATAATAAAGGGGTTGAATAAAGGGCGCGTTGCCTAACGATTTTCGCTACGTATCGCTATGAAAAAGCGCTTTCTTGTAGCGATTCATCTTAGGAAACGGCTAGCTATTTACGTCACAAACCAAGATGGCGGCCTTTGTCGAGTAAAACTTTTGCGCTTATTGCAATTGCATGCTTTCGGGGCGATTTCAAACTAAATAAGCCTTTAACAAGTATAAAATCTCTGCAAAAACATATGTTTATTTGAACAATAACAAATATCAATTAATTTCAATTCATCTATAGTCAGTCAAACATAAAAACCAAATTGTCGGCAAACAGGAAGTCACATTATTGCGGAGGCTGCCATTTTGATTTGTTAAAGCGCTTTCGGATAGCGAAGAATTTTTTCGCTAGCTTTCGATGCGAAATGAAGCGATATCTTGTAGCAAGCCGTTTCCTAGTATTTTGCTTCGTAGCGATACCTAGCAATTTACTTAGGCAACGCATCCAAAATGTTGATACTAATACAAGGGAGAATATGCTGATGAAAAAGATTGTCCATGCTGCAGTCCCCTGATAAATAACTTTTTTCTAATCAGCGGTCTATAATTTATATTTTATATATCACATACAAATTAACAAATCATTGTATACTTTCTGATAAAATGCAGACCTCAGACATTATGCAGGCGTAATAACAACTTAGAAATTCGCTAAATTATTAACTTCAAATTAAAAATTTATTAAAAATACATAGTATGTGTCATTACTGTTTTAAGTATATGTTAACCATTTTTGATATTCCTAAATGTTATAAACAGTTGTAGTCGTATTTGAGTTTAGAATAAAAATTATTCCTTTAACTTTATATGGAAAACAGCATTGTTTATTTTAATATTTGAATACATGTATGACGTTTTTGATATATTTTTTTAGATGTTTACTGTTCGACTAACCAGGTTTCGGCATCTTATTATTGTTAATAATACTCACTCATCCTCTCACAAGATGTCGACAACAAAATAAATCCTTACTTAATTCCAATTTTTGAAATCCAATACAATATGCGATATTTGCCTGTAAAAATGAATTAATATAAATTTCCTACATCTTGCAAGATAAAATTTTAAAGTAGAAAGCAAGTAATTGTTTATCTAAGATTTTCAGTGCCAGCAGACGAGATGGGTCAACACGCCCTACATGTATATATATATATATATATTAGAATTAAAGTTCAAAGAACGAAGTACTTGTAGACTCACTTACCAAAAAGTACAGTGACCAAATTCCGGATATTCAAGTTCCTCGTATTTCTATTCGAACTATGAAATATCTTGTACGAATATTTAAACAGCTTTAGCAGACGACATCTATCTCTGTACAAATATCTCTAATTCCAAGTAAGTGCACATGACAAGTACACGCGATAAATACGGTCAAAAGCATGACCAATGTACTCGGTTATACCTATCATCCGTATAAGGTCAAGATTAGACGCTGAGTTATTGACCTTTAAAGATAAACTTCAATAGTCAGTTCAAAAACAATACATATTAATTGACCGAAATTTAAAATTCATATTCAAGTACAAAAATACATTTGTATAATAACACTGTTTCAAAGATGTGGATATTTATAAGATAGATAGATAAGTGAGTCTACTATCATTTCATAACATGAGGAAAACTCATCCGATTGGCCAGAATGTTTCATGATTGTGGTGGAAATTCTCAAGTTATTATCGATATTCTACAACATGTGATTCTCAACCAAACATGTGATTGTACATGCTTAGAAAATACCTTGAACACTTGATGAACATGCGTTTCTTTGGTAACAGTCTTATCAGCGACGTTGTTGCGATTGTTAGAAAGCATGATCGTTTCTATCAGAGTAAACGTTTGTCTTAAATGATGCTCAGAAGTTTGGAAACGATTTCTTAGACTTTTTCAGCATCATACAACTTTACTTAAGCTTGATCGTGAAACAGGTTATTGATGTAATTACAAACCAGCGCGGATCTAGCTATTGAATGATAATCGGTCAAACACCGTAACCATGCACTCGTATCTTTCCCTAATGCTTAACTATTTTTATAAGCATAGCAAATTTCCTGAAATTGTGTATCCCATTGTAAATTCTATTTCTACCGGTTTAAGCATGTAAAATTGTTTGATTAAAAAATTTTTTATTGTCAAATTATAATTACTTGTATATAGTGTGATGTGGTGTGGTGTGGTGCGGTGCGATGCAGTGCGGTGCGAAGCGATGCGATGGAGCGCGTGCAGTGCTGTGCGATGATGTGATATATTCGGTCGAATATTTTACAACCTTCAGCCAAATATGGAACACATAATGTGACAAATTCGTTTGGAACTCTTTTTTCCATGCTCATCAAAACGTATTTGTCACTTGTCAATAATGTCTAAAATATGAAAACAGCAACGTATTTGTCACACGAGTATATAAATAGAAGTACAACACAGAGAAGCGAAGCAACAAAAATAATCATGATCAAGTGTGTAACGCCGTTAAACGTCGCAACGCTAACGCTAAACGTCGCAACCGCCGCTAAACGTCGCAATCGCCCTGCCGTTAAACGTCGCCATGCTGACGGTAAACGTCGCGAAAAAATCGACTGCCGTTAAACGTCGCAACCTTGCCGCTAAACGTCGCACTTAGTAGGAAGGTATAGAATCGAGCCTAATCAAAACACAAATATTACATAGGACAAATATGACTTCAAAGCAGCCACTCTTAGACTCATAGCAACCATCAACATATCCTTAGCAACCACCCCTTCGTCCATAGCAACCACTTTTACACTGTATGCCAATCGCTTTAAGGCCCAAAGTATCCATTATACTTTCCATAGCAACCGATTTGAGTTCCATAGCAACCGTAATTGCACCTTTAATATCCGTTTTAATATCGAATCGAATAACTCTCGCGGCCATAAACTTTATCTCAATGTCTATTTTGATCATCTTCAGATCAACTTTCAAACTTGGTCAAGTTGTGTTAGATCTAGATAGGCAAGCGCTATAGAGACCTTATTCTTGCTTTATCGATGTTTCGACGTTTAGCGGCGTTGCAACGTTTAACGGCGCTACAACGTGAATTTGATTTCGAAATTGGAACCTAATCTACAATATTTTTATCAAGATAAATTCTAAAGTACTTTAATTTTGATATTAGTCTATTAGATTGTTGAGTTTAGTCTCTAGTCAAAATAATTTTGTGACCTTTGGTTATAATAAAAAGTTCACGATACTTTATTTTCACACATTTTAGCTCGGCTATAAGGAGTTGAAAAGTGGGACTGTCGTAGTCATTAAGCAACGCAATTCTTGGTTAACGTTTTAGATGACGTTTGACTGAATTATGACATTATATAATTAGAAAATTATATAAAGTAAGACTTTTGATTCAACATTTTTGATGTAACATACCGCTTCCGATGATTCAATCCGCTGCTACGATGGTTGCTACGTTGATGGTTGCTATGAGTCTAAGAGTGGCTGCTTTGAAGTCATATTTGTCCTATGTAATATTTGTGTGTTTATTAGGCTCGACACTATACGTTCCTACTAAGTGTGACGTTAAGCGGCAAGGTTGCGACGTTTAACGGCATTCGATTTTTTTGCGACGTTTACCGTCAGCGTTGCGACGTTTAACGGCAGGGCGATTGCGACGTTTAGCGGCGGTTGCGACGTTTAGCGTTAGTGTTGCGACGTTTAACGTCAGATACGACGTTTAGCGGCGTTGCGACGTTTAACGGCGCTACAAAGTGTTAACCCACGACGAAAACCTAGCTTGGTAGAGTGTTCGATCCTATCTTTGTTTATTTTCTGCTGTATCGCACCAATTAAGTAAGCTTGGAATAAACAGAGATACGATCACTTGGTGTCGAGAAGCAATTCATCATATTATTGAGAACAGTAGCCTGTTCAATTACACAAAACGTTACAGAACGTTCCGTAACGATACATTCGGAACTCCTCGGCCATTCGTTGCGAATAATCTAATCTAATAAACAAATATTCGATCGTTAAGGCAATAAGTGATGTTTCAAAATTTACGGACTAAAAATGAAACACAACTCATTGCCTAAACGATCATTTATTTGTTTACTTCAACACCGGTAGTTTCAAAATAGCGTCTAAATCATTCGGAACATCCTCGACCTTTCATGAATGAATAATTCATTATTTATTCGTAGCGATTGGCCGAGGATGTTCCGAATGGCGTCTAAATATGTCCGAGATTATTCGCAGCGAATGGCCAAGGAGTTCCGAATGTATCGTTACATTACGCATGCGTAGGAACCACTACATGTAATCACTGTAAATAAAAGTAAAACCTTGTTAAGAAGTGTTTAAACATAACTGGTCAATCACTTAAAATTACGCGTCTGGATCTCCTCGAAATGGCCGCCACGGGCCTTGAATTGTTTTTTTATTAACTGGACTGTGTGAATTTCTATTTAGCCAAGTAGCCACAATTTTATTTACGTAAGCGTCGCCCATAAGGGGAAATTAAGTGCCACACAATATGATATCATTTTAGTGCTTGGATGCTTTAAACAGGGTTATCGGTGCCTAAATGTAGTGAGTTAGGCCTTATAACGCTATTTTAGGTGCTCATCCTAGTGTGTGACCAATTTACACACTAATTATAGTTGCGCACTGAAGTGCGTGTTCGCTATGTACAGAGCCGCAAAGTAGCCCCCTCATTGTAGAGTCTAGATGCTTCTTGGGGAGCTAAGTGCCACACAGTAGGATATAATTTTAGGCTTTGATTCTTTAAATAGGGTTATCGGTACCAGAATGTAGTAAGTTAGGTGTTTTAACACACGTTTTAGATGCTCACGGTGGTGTGTTAGTGGTTAGCACACTAATCATAGGTGCTAACTAAAAGGCTACCTAATTGTAGTATGTTTGAAATACACCAGCTGATTACACTTTAAGTCATATATTTTGTTATGAAACTACAACACTTGAGGGATATACAAATGTATCTATTACGAGCTCATTCTGTGTTCTTACTAAGTCATGTATACGGGTATTTAACAGCAACACTTGAGGGATTTATCTATTACGAGCTCATTCAGTGCTCTTACTAAGTCATATATATTAGATATTTTTATAGCAACACTTGAGGGATATATCTGCTACGAGCTCATTCTGTGTTCTCACTAAGTCACATATACGGGTCTATAACAGCAACACTTGAGCGATATATCTATTACAAGCTCATTGGTTGTTCTTAGTAAGTCATATATATACGGGTGTATAAAAGCAACACTTGAGGGATATATCTATTAGAAGCTCATTCAGTGTACTCAGACCGTCATATATAAAGTTATAACTTAGCAACACTTGAGGGATATATCTATTACGAGCTCATTTAGTGCACTCAGATAGTCATGTATAACGTTGTAACTTAGCAACATTGGAGGGATATATCTATTACGAGCTCATTTAGTGTACTCAGATAGTCATGTAAAACGTTGTAACGTAGCAACACTTGACAGATATATCTATTAGAAGCGCATTCAGTGTTATTACACTGTTTATATAAGGGTATATAACAGCAACACTTGAGGGACATATCTATTACTAACTCATACAGTGTACTCAGATAGTCATATATAACGTTGTAACTTAGCAACATTGGAGGGATATATCTATTAGAAGCTCGTTCAGTGTACTCAGACAGTCATATATAACGTTGTAACTTAGCAACATTGGAGGGATATATCTATTAGAAGCTCGTTCAGTGTACTCAGACAGTCATATATAACGTTGTAACTTAGCAACACTTGAGGGATATATCTATTAGAAGCGCATACACTGTTATTACACTGTTTATATAAGGGTATATAACAGCAACGCTTGAGGTACATATCTATTACGAGCTCATTTAGTGTACTCAGATAGTCATATATAACGTTGTAACTTAGCAACACTTGAGGGATATATCTATTAGAAGCGCATACACTGTTATTACACTGTTTATATAAGGGTATATAACAGCAACGCTTGAGGTACATATCTATTACGAGCTCATTTAGTGTACTCAGATAGTCATATATAACGTTGTAACTTAGCAACACTTGAGGGATATATCTATTAGAAGCGCATACACTGTTATTACACTGTTTATATAAGGGTATATAACAGCAACACTTGAGGGACATATCTATTACTAACTCATACAGTGTACTCAGACAGCCAAAAACAAGGGTATATAACAGCAACACTTGAAGGAGATGACTATTACGAGCTCATTCAGTGTTTTGTCACTGTAGTGTACTTAGACAGTAAAACATTAGGGTATATAACAGCAACACTTGAGGGAGATTTCATTAACTATCATTTGTAGTGTGCTGACACTGTCATATATAAGGTTATACTTCAGCAACACTTGTTTTATCACCTTAAATATGACAGTGTTTGTACAATGCATAAGCTCGTAAATGATTTCTTCCTCAAGTGTTGCTGTTATTTAACCTTATAAATGACATTGTAAGTCCACTGCATGAGCTCGTACATGATTTTTCTCTGAAGTGTTGCTGTTTTATAACCTTATATATGACAGTGTGTGTACACTGCATGAACTCGTAAATGATATCTCCCTCAAATGTTGCTGTTATATAACCTTATATATGACAATATTAGCACACTGCATGAGCTCTTAAATCAGGTCTCATTCAAGTGTCGCTGATTAATAGCCTTATATATGACAGTGTTTGTAAACTGATTAAGTTGTCTCCCTCAAGTGTTGCGGTAATATAACCTTATATATGACAATGTTAGCACACGGCATGGGCTCGTAAATGAGGTCTCCCTTAAGTGTTGCTGTTATATAACCTTATGTATGACAGTGTTAGCACACTATAAGAGCTAGTAAATGATGTCTCCCTTAAGTGTTGCTGTTATATAACCTTATATATGGCAGTGTTAGTACATTGATTGAGCTCGTAAATGATGTCTCCCTTAAGTGTTGCTGTTATATAACCTTATGTATGGCAGTGTTAGTACATTGATTGAGCTCGTAAATGATGTCTCCCTTATGTGTTGCTGTTATATAACCTTATATATGGCAGTGTTAGTACATTGATTGAGCTAGTAAATGATGTCTCCCTTATGTGTTGCTGTTATATAACCTTATATATGACAGTGTTAGTACATTGATTGAGCTAGTAAATGATGTCTCCCTTAAGTGTTGCTGTTATATAACCTTATGTATGGCAGTGTTAGTACATTGATTGAGCTCGTAAATGATGTCTCCCTTATGTGTTGCTGTTATATAACCTTATATATGGCAGTGTTAGTACATTGATTGAGCTCGTAAATGATGTCTCCCTTATGTGTTGCTGTTATATAACCTCATATATGGCAGTGTTAGTACACTATAAGAGCTAGTAAATGATGTCTCCATTATGTGTTGCTGTTATATAACCTTATATATGACAGTGTTAGCACACTATAAGAGCTAGTAAATGATGTCTCCCTTATGTGTTGCTGTTATATAACCTTATGTATGGCAGTGTTAGTACATTAATTGAGCTCGTAAATGATGTCTCCCTTATGTGTTGCTGTTATATAACCTCATATATGGCAGTGTTAGTACATTGACTGAGCTCGTAAATGATGTCTCCCTTATGTGTTGCTGTTATATAACCTTATATATGGCAGTGTAAGCACACTATAAGAGCTAGTAAATGATGTCTCCCTTATGTGTTGCTGTTATATAACCTTATATATGACAGTGTTAGCACACTATAAGAGCTAGTAAATGATGTCTCCATTATGTGTTGCTGTTATATAACCTCATATATGGCAGTGTTAGTACATTGATTGAGCTCGTAAATGATGTCTCCCTTATGTGTTGCTGTTATATAACCTCATATATGGCAGTGTTAGTACATTGATTGAGCTCGTAAATGATGTCTCCCTTATGTGTTGCTGTTATATAACCTTACATATGGCAGTGTTAGTACATTGATTGAGCTCGTAAATGATGTCTCCCTTATGTGTTGCTGTTATATAACCTTATATATGACAGTGTTAGCACACTATAAGAGCTAGTAAATGATGTCTCCATTATGTGTTGCTGTTATATAACCTTATATATGACAGTGTTAGCACACTATAAGAGCTAGTAAATGATGTCTCCATTATGTGTTGCTGTTATATAACCTTATGTATGACAGTGTAAGCACTCTGTGTAAGCTTGGAGCTTTTGGAACACAGTTGGATCACTAATGATCTAAAGACAGACACAATTGCAATTTTCCAATGTAAAGAAGATCCTATTCATGTATCAGAATCATGTACTAGCGTGTAAGCAATATTGGTGGGTTGTTTAGCATGTTGTATGGATGGTATCAATGTAGTTTTGCTTTTCCCAAATAATATTTAAGTTGAATTTCAGCTTAAAATTATTTCCAACAAGTGTCATTTTTTCCATTTATAGTAAAGTTTAGTATGAAACACGACTGTTCATCAAGTTATACCATGTGATGACACTAAGTTAATTTGTTATACTGTTTAAAGACTAAATATGGTGGGTGGGGTTTTCGGTTGTATTGATTAAACTTAATTGTGACTTGCACTTAATATAAAAAATATTTCAAATTATAAAGTTCAAAAAGTATTTTATTTTTTGAAAACATCATTATATGATGAGAATAGCCTTATTTCTAAGCTATCCACATCACATAATGATGTTTTCAAAACCCACACTATGGCACGCTTTTGGCTTGTTATACAATTCAGGTTATCAATCTACATAGTAATATAACAGTAGAGATATGAAATTTTTTATCAGGTCTTGTCCAGAAAACTTGGGATATAAAAAGTTCTTATATCAAAATGGGCAATATTCTTATTCATATCTATCTAGATATCAATTTAAAATAATGGGGAAAAACTATCATAAACTAGTCAAATGATTAATGTTTATAAATCGCTTGACAAGTGAACCTTCTTTACAGTGCTATTACTCTCTAATAAGTGAATGCTTTGTCAAAAGTTTAAATCTATTTGTTACCCATCAAATGTGTTAACTCTCTTTTTCTATGCAGTATGAGAAATTTTATTATTATCTTACCTATCAGACTTCACTTTGTCAATTAGTACAAACAACATTAAAGGAGGTCTACTGAACAGAGATAATGACATAAGATTCATCAGGCCATCAAGTAAACATTTTTTCTACACCACACGTAAATGAACTAAAACCTAATTAACCACTCAAGAATAATGTGCACTTCCAAAGAAACACCGTGGACACCAGGATGAGGGGCGACTTTGGGGCTCTGTGGCCAACGCGCATCTCACTGCGCAGGTATGATTTTTTGCAAATAGGTTGCTAACTACGTAGGGCATCGGAAAAATGTGTTTAAACAAGTAAGTAACTACATTAAGGTACCAAAAAAAACCGCGTGCAAACCTTGCGACACCAGGATGAGGCGGCCATTTTTGCTGTTCTATAGCCCTATACATGTATAACCATATTGCACGGTATACTTTGCGGCTCTGTTGCCATGTCGCACCTCGGTGTGCGAATGTGATTTTTTGCAGTTAGATTGCTAACCATCTTGGGCACCTGAAAAACGTGTTTAAACACCAAACCCACCATGCTTAGGTACCGAGAAACCCCGTGCAAAGCTCCCGACACTAGGAGGAGACGCGAATTTGGGGCCCTGTAGCCACTGCGCATCTCACTGCGCAGGTATGATTTTTTGCAAATAGGTTGCTAACTAAGTAGGGCATCGGGAAAATGTGTTTAAACAAGTAACTGACTACATTCAGGTACAAAAAAATGCGTGCAAACCTCCCGACACCAGGAGGCGACGCCTATTTTTGCTGTTCTATAGCCCTATACATCCATATTGCACGGTATACTTTGCGGCTCTGTTGCCATGGCGCAAGTCGGTGTGCGAATGTGATTTTTTGCAGTTTGGTTGCTAACCATCTAGGGCACCTGAAAAACGTGTTTAAACATCAAACCCACCAGGTTCAGGTACCGAGAAATGCCGTGCAAATCTTGCGACACCAGGATGAGGGGCGACTTTGGGGCCCTGTAGCCACTGCGCATCTCACTACGCAGGTATGATTTTCTTGCAAATAGGTTGTTAACTACATAGGGCATCGAAAAAATTGAAAACGTGTTTAAACACCAAAACCACCAGGTTCAGGTACCGAGAAACCCCGTGCAAATCTCCAGACACTAGGAGGAGACGCGACTTTGGGGCCCTGTAGCCACTGCGCATCTCTTTGCGCAGGTATGATTTTTTGCAAATAGGTTGCTAACTACGTAGGGCATCGGAAAAATGTGTTTAAACCGGTAACTGACTACATTAAGGTAGCAAAAAACGCGTGCAAACCTTGCGACACCAGGATGAGGCGGCCATTTTTGCTGTTCTATAGCCCCATATAGCCATATATCACGGTATACTTTGCGGCTCTGTTGCCATGGTGCAAGTCGGTGTGCGAATGTGATTTTTTGCAGTTTGGTTGCTAACCATCTAGGGCACCTGAAAAACGTGTTTAAACACCAAATCCACCAGGTTCAGGTACCGAAAAAACCTCGTGCAAATCTTGCGACACCAGGATGAGGGGCGACTTTGGGGCCCTGTAGCCACTGCGCATCTCACTGCGAAGGTATGATTTTTAACAAGTAACTGACTACATTAAGGTAGCAAAAAACGAATGCAAACTTTGCGACACCAGGATGAGGCGGCCATTTTTGCTGTTCTATAGTCCTATATAGCCATATTTTACGGTACACTTTGCGGCTCTGTTGCCATGGCGCAAGTCGGTGTGCGAATGTGATTTTTTGCAGTTAGGTTGCTAACCATCTAGGGCACCTGAAAAACGTGTTTAAACACCAAACCCACCAGGTTCAGGTACCGAGAAATCCCGTGCAAATCTTGCGACACCAGGATGAGGGGCGATTTTGGGCCCTGTAGCCACTGCGCATCTCACTGCGCAGGTATGATTTCTTTGCAAATAGGTTTCTAACTACGTAGGGCATTGGAAAATGTGTTTAAACAAGTAACTGACTACATTAAGATAGCAAAAAACGCGTGCAAACCTTGCGACACCAGGATGAGGCGGCCATTTTTGCTCTTCTATAGCCCTATATAGCCATATTGCACGGTACACTTTGCGGCTCTGTTGCCATGGCGCAAGTCGGTGTGCGAATGTGATTTTTTGCAGTTAGGTTCCTAACCATCTAGGGCACCTGAAAAACGTGTTGAAACACCAAACCCACCAGGTTCAGGTACCGAGAAATCCCGTGCAAATCTTGCGACACCAGGATGAGGGGCGACTTTGGGGCCCTGTAGCCACTGCGCATCTCATTGCGCAGGTATGCTTTTTTTGCAAATAGGTTGCTAACTACGTAGGGCATTGAAAAAATGTGTTTAAACAAGTAACTGACTACATTAAGGTAGCAAAAAACGCGTGCAAGCCTTGTGGCACCAGGATGAGGCGGCCATTTTTGCTGTTCTATAGCCCTATACAGCCATATTGCACGGTATACTTTGCGGCTCTGTTGCCATGGCGCAAGTCGGTGTGCGAATGTCATTTTTTGCAGTTAGGTTGCTAACCATCTAGGGCACCTGAAAAACGTGTTTAAACACCAAACCCACCAGGTTCAGGTACCGAGAAATCCCGTGCAAATCTTGCGACACCAGGATGAGGGGCGATTTTGGGGCCCTGTAGCCACTGCGCATCTCACTGCGCAGGTATTATTTTTTAGCAAAAAGGTTGCTAACTACGTAGGGACTTAGAAAAATGTGTTTACACAAGTAACTGACTACATTAAGGTAGCAAAAAAACGCGTGCAAACCTTGCGACACCAGGATGAGGCGGCTATTGGTACTTTGCTATTGGTACTTTTCTAAGTCCCTACTACGTAGGGACTTAGAAAAATGTGTTTACACAAGTAACTGACTACATTAAGGTAGCAAAACAAACCGCGTGCAAACCTTGCGACACCAGGATGAGGCGGCTATTGGTACTTTGCGAAACGGAACGAAACGGAACGGAACGAGAGGCACCACACGGGGGAAATAAGGAAATGAAATGTAAATTCTTAAAATCAATTTACAGTAATCATAATAGTAAATTATACGAACTCTGTATAATCTTAGTCTATCCGACGAAACTCATTATACACAAACAATTATATATGTAGTTATAATTGCCGACCCAGGATCTACACGTCGCCTTTTTACATGTATGTTATAAGATTGTAGGACAATTTGTACGTTTCTAAAGGGAAGGCTTTTTGCATATTTCCTTGTATGTGCACGCGTGATTATTCTTCAAACTACTATGTTTAGGCTGTTGTTGTTATTATACCAATTTGCCCATTCTCTCTCGTTTCGTTCCGTTTCGCAAAGTACCAATACCCACACAGGTATTGGTACTTTGCGAAACGGAACGGAACGAGACAAATATGTTTATATCAATACATGGATATTCATAAATAACCCCCGACATGGAATTTTGCCAGGTATATCACATAATCATTTATGGCTTTATATATGTAGTTATAATTGCCGGTCCGGGATCTACACGTCGCCTTTTTTACATGTATGTTATAAGATTATAGGACAATTTGAATGTTTGTAAAGGGAAGGCTTTTTGCATATTTCCTAGTATGTGCACGCGTGATTATTCTTCAAACTACTATGTTTGCGCTGTTGTTGTCATTATACCAATTTAGCCAATTTTCTCTTGTTCCGTTCCGTTTCGCAAAGTACCAATACCCACACAGGTATTGGTACTTTGCGAAACGGAACGGAACGAGAAAAAATATATTTATATCATTACATGTATCTTCCTAAATAACCTCGACATGGAATTTTACCGGGTATATCAAATAAACATTTATGGCTTTATATATGTAGTTATAATTGCCGGTCCAGGATCTACACGTCGCCTTTTTTACATGTATGTTACAAGATTATAGGACAATTTGAATGTTTGTAAAGAGAAGGCTTTTTGCATATTTCCTAGTATGTGCACGCGTGATTATTCTTCAAACTACTATGTTTGCGCTGTTGTTGTCATTATACCAATTTAGCCAATTTTCTCTTGTTCCGTTTCGCAAAGTACCAATACCCACACAGGTATTGGTACTTTGCGAAACGGAACGGAACGAGACAAATATATTTATATCATTACATGTATGACTGTTATAAGATTATAGGACAATTTGTATGTGTGTAAAGGGAAGACTTTTTGCATATTTCCTCGTATGTGCACGCGTGATTATTCTTCAAACAAAATGTCGGCCGCGTCGTAGCGTTTCGTAACCAAGTTTTTATCGAATCTATCATCAAAATTTGTTGCAATTTAAAGCTTTATTTAAGATGTTTTAACCACAGAAAGTAGTGATATACCCAATGTTAATCTGTTATGAAATAAAGGAATATTATTTAACACTATTCTGCTGACAAATAAAAATTCTACGAAAATGACGAATTCAAGTATGTCAGAATGAACTGTTTGATGCAGTTTAATTAAAACTGGTTTAAACAGTCACCTGCTGTAAGTGGCTAATCCGGACTCTTGCCGTCACTGGCAGCTTAATGTAGTTTATAAGGTATGTAAGCAGACTTTATTGTTTCTGCATTTTCAGAAGTAAATTATATATATAGTCTTATAACATACATGTAAAAAGGCGACTTGTAGATCCTGGGTCGGCAATTATAACTACATATTTAAAGCCATAAATTATTATTTGATATACCCGGCAAAATTCCATGTCGAGGTTATTAATGAAGAAACATGTATTGATATAAATATATTTTGTCTCGTTTCGTTCCGTTTCGCAAAGTACCAATACCTGTGTGGGTATTGGTACTTTGCGAAACGGAACGAAACGAGAAAGAATGAGCAAATTGGTATATTGACAACAACTGCGCAAACATAGTAGTTTGAAGAATAATCACGCATGCACATACAAGGAAATATGCAAAAAGCCTTCCCTTTACAAACATACAAATTGTCCTATAATCTTATAACATACATGTAAAAAGGCGACGTGTAGATCCTGGGTCGGCAATTATAACTACTTATATAAAGCCATAAATGTTTATTTGATATACCCGGTAAAATTCCATGTTGAGGTTATTTAGGAAGATACATGTAATGATATAAATATATTTGTCTCGTTCCGTTCCGTTTCGTAAAGTACCAATACCTGTGTGGGTATTGGTACTTTGCGAAACGGAACGAAACGAGAGAGAATGGGCTAAATTGGTATAATGACAACAACGGCGCAAACATAGTAGTTTGAAGAATAATCACGCGTGCACATACAAGGAAATATGCAAAAAGCCTTCCCTTTACAAACATACATATTGTCCTACAATCTTAAAACATACATGCAAAAAGGCGACTTGTAGATCCTGGATCGGCAATTATAACATATATAATTGTTTGAGTATAATGAGTTACGTCGGATAGACTAAGATTATACAGAGTTCGTATAATTTACTATTATGATTACTGTAAATTGATTTTAAGAATTTACATTTCATTTCTTAATTTCCCCCGTGTGGTGCCTCTCGTTCCGTTCCGTTTCGCAAAGTACCAATAGCCTTTTTGGAACGATGTCTAAACATGATTTCCGTTGTTCTTCGTTCACAATCGTAAAACATCAAGTACATCCACATGTATATTCCCACTCGTAAAACATCAACAACTGTAGTCTGTTCAATTACAAAAACATTACAGAACGTTCCGTAGCGATACATTTGGAACTCCTCGGTTATTCACTGCGATCAATCTCAGACATATTTTGAAACTACCGGTGTTGAAGTAAACAACTATATGCTCGTTTAGGCAAATATCGATGTTTCGTTTTTAGTCCGTAAATTTTGAAACATCACTCATTGCCTAAACGATTGCATATACATGTAATTTTGTGTATTAGATGAGATTATTTGCAGTGAATGGCCGAGGAGTTCCGAATTGGTACTTTGCAAAACGGAACGATTATTTGATATAACGTTATTGATATAAGTATATTTTGTCTCCATTCGGAACACCCTCGACCTTTCATGAATGAATAATAGTTATTCGTAGCGAATGGCCGAGGGTGTTCCAAATGTTTTGTCTCGTCTCGTTCCGTTTCGCAAAGTACCAATACCTGTGTGGGTATTGGTACTTTGCGAAACAAGAGAGAATGGGCCTAATTGGTATGACAACAGCGCAAAAATAGTAGTTTGATAAATACATTTCATTTCTTTATTTCCCCCATATCTTGCCTCTCGTTCCGTTCCGTTTCGTTTCGCGAAGTACCAATAGCCATGAAATTTCGCACCAAAATTGTGTGAAAGTTAGAGGGCGATTGTAAAAACATCGATTCGTCCAGGAAATTTTGTACCAAAGTAAAGGAAAGGTTCTGGGAAAAAAGACATATTTCGATTCGTTAGTTTGTTTTTACGCCGTAGCAACACATTTAAAGGTCACTCAGTCAATTTACTCACTCCTGAAAAGGCTAAATCTCTGGATTGAGCTGTTAACCAACTTCTAAGCGCGTACTTGCGTGATTCATTGGTAGGTGGGAGAATGGCTGTTGAAATAATTTCATGACGAAGCTCCATGAAAGTATGCCCCTCCTGGGAATCGAAACAAGTCCCCTCGATCAGTAGGCTTGCGTGCTACCAACTGAGCAAGCCGGGCGGCTTTTTTTCGATTAGTTTCAGTTTTTCAGAAACTTTCGTGCCAAAATGATGTCCCAGTATATTACGTACAAAATTAAGATTAGATAGGGAGAAATAGACATGTATTTCGATTCCAAGGAACTTTCGTACTAAAATGATTGAACTGATGAATAGAAACATTACGATTCGTACAAAAATATTTAGTACCAAATTAAGGGTGCAAACTTTGTGTGGAAGAATAAGTTTCGATTCGTCCCGGAAAATTGCGTACCAAAATTAATTACACTAATTTTAGTACGTAAATTCCAGGGACGAGTCAAAATGTTATTTTCGTTCTCAATTTTCTCGCACCTTCACTTTGGTACAAATTTTCTGTGGAAGAATCGCGGTGATGCTATTCATCACAGATCTTTATGTATCATCATTTGTGTATGCAGTCCTTAAGACGAATCGAAATGTGTCTATCCTAGAACCCCGAATTTGGTACAAAATTTCCTGGGACAAATCGATGTTTTTTTGTCCTCGAATATTCTCACATCTTAATTTTGATACGAAATGTGCTTGGACGAATGAATATACATGCAATTGTTTTAATTCGACCTCGATTTTTTCGCACCTTCATTTGGTACGAAATTTACCTCCTATTCACCTTAACTTTGATACGAAAATTTCCGATTTGTAACTTTCAAATTATGTTATAGGTTCTGTGATGAATAGACCCTTTTCCCTGTATTTTTGAAAAAATAAAACCGTCTAGTTGTCTCAAAAAATGAGAATGTTAAAGAACTAATAAAAACTTATTTATTCGTCCAGGCACATTTGTCGCAAAGAAGGGTAAAAAAGGGACAAAAAGAAATTTCGTTTCGACTCAGAAACGTTCGTACCTTTAACGAGTTTATTACGTACCAGGGTTAGGGCTAGGTTAGAAAGGTTCTGGGAAAATTACATTTCTATTCGTCCAAGGAACTTTCGTACTAACTAGTTCTATTATGAATAGAAACTTAACGATACGTCTATAAATATGTAGTACCAAATTAAAGGTGCAACGTTTGTGGAAGAATGAAGTTTTGATTCGTCCCAGAAAAGTTCGTACCAAAAGTATAAATTTTAGTACGTACATTCCTGGGACGAATGTGGTTTTCATCCTCAAATTTTTTCGAACCTTTTTGGCACGAATTTATTGTGGAAGAATCGATGTTTATATTCATCAAAGAACTTTTCGTACAATCATTTATGTACGAAAGTCAGTGAAACGAATCGAAAAGTCTATCCTAGGAACAAAGTTTCCTGGGTAGAATCAATGGTTTATGTCCCTGGATTTTTCACATGTTAATTTTGGTTCGAAATTTCCAGGGACGAACATGATTGTTTTAATTCGTCCTAAAAATTTTCGCACATTCATTCGATACGAAATTTACCAAGACGAATGATGTTCATTTGCACTATAATTTTGATACGAAAGTTCCCTAGGACGAATCGATGTTCTTATTATTTTTGAAAGATTCTGGAAGATTTCAGTACCAGGTTCTGTGAAGAATAGAAACATAGCCATTTATCCACAAAAATGAGATAGGGGACGAATAACAACGTATCGATTCGTCCAGGAATTTTTTTTGTTTGGGTTTTACGGCGCACCAACACAAAAAGATCATTTCGCGCCATAAGGAAAATTTTGTACCAAAATTGTGATCTGGGACAGATATTTCCTTTTGTCCAAGGACATTTCTTACCAATGATGCCACATTACGATTCGTCATAAGAAATTTTGGACAAAAATAAAAGAAAATCTTCGAGGACGAATTAAAGTTCGACTCGTCCCAGAATTATGGATAGAAAATCTGTTTCTTTTGAAAGATTCTAGGAGAAATAGGAACTTAGTACTAAAATGATAGTACTAGTTCCAAGATGATTACGCAAGAAATCTCGTACCAAATTAAAGGTGCAAGTTTGTGTAAAAACGTTTTAATTCGTCCCAGAAAATTTCGTACCAAAATTAATGTACGAGAAAATTAGATGACGAACAAGAACATCAATTAATCCCAAGAAAGTGCGTAAATTCTGCGACAAATTGACACATTTCGATTGATCTCTGGAAGTTTTGTACCAAATTCAGGTAAGAAAGAGCTAAGAAAGGTTCTGGGATAGACATTTCGATTCTTTTCAGAGACTTTCATGGTACGTAAATTTAAGTTCCGTGATACGATTCGCCCACAGAAAAATTCGTTCCAAGATGGTGCGAAAAATTCGAGGACGAATAAAACCATGCAGATTGGTCCTAGAAAATCTCGAACCACAAATAAAGGTGTGGAAATTTAGTAATAGAAAAATTTCGATGCTTCCCAGGAAATTTCGTACCATAATCAAGGTAAAAAGGCTCAGAGATCCAAAAAATCCAATTTCAAAAATAATGGTATAAGTTCATGGATGAATCGTAACATTATCATTTGTCACAGAATTTCGTACCAAAATTAAGGTTCACATCGATTAGAGTAAAAGTGTCTGGGAGGAACAGTAGGAAATGTTGATTTTAAAAATCATCATGACATTCTGATTCACACCCAGAAATTTTGCACTGTTTTATTTGGTTCGGTACATATAATAGTAACAAATAAATTCTGTTCGGATTTGGCTATTGTCGTACCCAGTTTGATAGAAAAGTAACACATTTTTTAAAACATGTAATTGGGCAACAAACATCTCAAGGACAAAATGTCCGAGATGACTTGTTAAATACGAGCAGGCCAGAATTATTTAATGTACAAGAAATAGACATCACACACATTGCTGATCTCACGCTGTTTTCAAATAGCCTGAAAAAAAAACATCAAAATCAAATTATGAATAAAAACATTGTAAAATAATTCAAAGACTTGCATTTATGATTGCTCTCAGATTCGAGCAACCGAACGTACATGATTTTGAAATTTTCTTGAAAGGATATCCAGTCTGGACCAAGCTCAAATCAGTATCTCTTTCAGGACCTAAGATTGACAAATTCTGTCTAAATAACGAGACGACTTACTTGTAACAGAAAGATTTAAAACTGTTATAACAAGATGTATAAACTGTAATTACCAGATTTATAACTGTAATAACGAGATTAATTACTGTAATAACAATATGTATAACTTTAATAACAATATGTTTAACTGTATAACAATATGTATAACTGTAATAACTAGATGCATAACTGCAATAACAATATGTATAACTGCAATAACTATATGTATAACTGTAATAACAATATGTATAACTGTAATAACTATATTTATAACTGTATTAACAATATGTATAACTGTAATAACTAGATGTATAACTGTAATAACAATATGTATAACTGTAATAACTAGATGTATAACTGTAATAACAATATGTATAACTGTAATAACAATATGTATAACTGTAACAACAATATGTATAACTGCAATAACATGATGTATAACTGCAATAACATGATGTATAACTGCAATAACAAGATGTATAACTGCAACAACAATATGTATAACTGCAAAAACAATATGTATAACTGCAATAACATGATGTATAACTGCAATAACATGATGTATAACTGCAATAACAAGACGTATAACTGCAATAACATGATGAATAACTGCAATAACAATATGTATAACTGTAGTAACAAGATGTATAACTGCAATAACAATATGTATAACTGCAATAACATGATGTATAACAGCAAATGACCTGAATTGTGTTGACATAGCATTAACTCAAAAAAATAAATAAACTAGATTTATAACTGATATAACTAGATTTATAACTGGTATAACTAGATGTATAACTGGTATAACTAGATTTATAACAGGTATAACTAGATTTATAACTGGTATAACTAGATTTATAACTGGTATAACTAGATTTATAACTGGTATAACTAGATTTACAACTGATAAAACATGATTTATAACTGGTATAAGTAGATTTATAACTGATATAACTAGATTTATAACTGGTATAACTAGATTTATAACTGATATAACTAGATTTATAACTGGTATAACTAGATTTATAACTGGTATAACTAGATGTATAACTGATATAACTAGATTTATAACTGGTATAACTAGATTTATTACTGGTATAACATGATTTATAGCTGGTATAACTAGATTTATAGCTGGTATAACTAGATTTATAACTGGTATAACTAGATATATAACTGATATAACATGATTTATAGCTGGTATAACTAGATTTATAGCTGGTATAACTAGATTTATAACTGGTATAACTAGATGTATAACTGATATAACTAGATGTATAACTGATATAACTAGATGTATAACTGATATAATGAGATTTATAACTGCTATTACTAGATTTATAACTGATATAACTAGATGTATAACTGATATAACTAGATGTATAACTGATATAATGAGATTTATAACTGGTATTACTAGATTTATAACTGATATAACTAGATTTATAACTGGAATAACTAGATTTATAACTGGTATAACTAGATTTATAACTGGTATAACTAGATTTATAACTGGTATAACTAGATGTATAACTGGTATAACTAGATTTATAACTGGTATAACAAGTAAATCTGTGAGCTAATGCTGACTAGTGATACCCCCACAAAAATCTAAAAATATGCGACAAACAGGAAGCAGATGAGCAAGGAGCATGAAATCGCTTTACACCACATGGGACTAGGGGATGAAGCAATATGCAAAGTATTAGGCTGCTGCAGGTTATAGTTGCTGAGAAAACTGCGACGGACATTTTGTAACGGACGGACACATGGACAAGGGTAAAACAGTATACCCCCCTCTTCTTCGAAGCGGGGGTATAACTAGATGTATAACTGATATAACTAGATGTATAACTGATATAACTAGATTTATAACTGATATAACTAGATTTATAACTGTAGAACTAGATTTATAACTGATATAACTAGATTTATAACTGATATAACTAGATTTATAACTGTAGAACTAGATTTATAACTGATATAACTAGATTTATAACTGGTATAACTAGATGTATAACTGGTATAACTAGATCTATAACTGATATAACAAGTAAATCTGTGAGCTAATGCTCACTAGTGATACCCCAGCAAAAATCTAAAAATATGCGACAAACAGGAAGTAGATGAGCAAGGTGCAAGAAAACACTTTACACTACATGGGACTATGGGATGAAGCAATATGCAAAGTATTAGGCTGCTACATGCTATAGTTGCTGAGAAAACTGTGACGAAAATTTTGTAACGGACTGACAGACGCACAGACAAAGTTAAAACAGTATACCCCCCTCTTCTTCGAAGCAGGGGTATAACTAGGTGTATAACTAATATAACTAGATTTATAACTGGTATAACTAGATATATAACTGATATAACTAGATTTATAACTGATATAACTAGATTTATAACTGTATAACTAGATATATAACTGTATAACTAGATTTATAACTATAACTAGATTTATAACTGATATAACTAGTTGTATAACTGATATAAGATTTATAACTGATAAAACTAGATTTATAAAAGTAAATAACTAGATTTATAACTGATATAACAAGTAAATCTGTGAGCTAATGCTCACTAGTGATACCCCCGCCAAAATCTAAAAATATGCGACAAACAGGAAGTGGATGAGCAAGGAGCATAAAATCGCTTTACACCACATGGGACTATGGGATGAAGCAATATGCAAAGTATTAGGCTGCTGCATGTTATAGTTGCTGAGAAAACTGCGACGGAAATTTTGTAACGGACAGACGGATGGACGGACGGACGGACGGACGGACGCACGGACAAGGGTAAAACAGTATACCCCCCTCTTCTTTGAAGCGGGGGTATAACTAGATTTATAACTGGTATAACAAGATTTATAACTGATATAACTAGATTTATAACTGATATAACTAGATTTATAACTGATATAACTAGATTTATAACTGATATAACTAGATTTAAAACTGTATAACTAGATTTATATCTGGTATAACTAGATTTATAACTGTATAACTAGATTTATAACTGATATAAGGAGATAAGTAGGCGTAGGAGTTGACTGGTAATTGGTTGGTTTCCCGGGCCGGCCAAACTTTAGTGGAGCTTGGTAATGAAATTATTTCTATGGCAATTTTCCCTCCTACCAATGATTCTTAATTATGTAAGGCAGTGGTCAGTCACTCACATAAGAATGGGTCTACTAAGTGGACAAAGCTTATTCCAAAGACTTAACAGTGGTATTCAAAAATAATGCAGATTAATATAGTAATGTATACTCACCTAGATTAGAAGACAAACATCAATAAAGCTCAACATCTCATATAAACATCTACATCACATGTTGATATCTCAATGGTAATTCTTACAAGGTTTCCTAGAGTTCAGTGAAATTATAACATCATATCTAAATATTTAAATAGAAAGAAAATTCTTGGTTATAATTAAGAAGATTCAAGATCAACAAGAATTAAAAATAAATATTTTCAAATATTTTCATAACCTCCATATTGTCAACAGCAACTGGATTTATATACAACATCTGAAGTCTGCCAGTGGGAGTCAGCTTTTATGGTCAGAACATATAATCATTTGATGCACATCATAGTTAAGCAATAGACTAAAAGGCGATTGTTTGGATTAAATAGGAAAACAATTTTATATTTTGCATTTTAAATATTAAAAGATATACCCAGATTTATGTCCCTAAACACAATGGTTTATCCAGTTCTATTGAAGAATACCAACTTTCAATAAAATATGTTAGATAGTCAGTGTTGAAACTTTAAAACAAATTTCACAAGCAACTCCAATCCTTATGCATAAATGATACAACATGTATGAACTCTCAATTTCTTCAAAAAGTAGACCTCATTAAATTATGTTTTCAAAGTCTAAGTTCAATTTTAATCTATAATGTCACCAGAAATCTGAAACCATTGGATTTTTGTTGATTTATCTTTCCTTTACATTCAGTTCAATGTCTAACCCCTCTAGTAGTGAAATTAGGTTAAAATTGAACTAAAGTTTTGGAAAATCTGATCTTCACATTGTCTGTTTTTTGGCTTGCTTGCACTTATTTTGTTCAAAGTATGAAGTGCAAATTGACACACAAAATCAATGTATTATTAGAAACAAAATACATACCATAAATCCCCATTAAAGTCTCAAAAAATACAAAATGAATTAGTATTTTGAGAAAGGAAGCACAAACTACAATTTAAGTATTTTAATTTGTACTTTACTATATTTCCTAATACTGTAAATAACACCCCAAATTGACAAATCCATCAAGGGGGAGAAGTTTGAGAGAATATTATGGCAATTGAAAAGGTGACAGTTAAAAATATACAGTTAACAATTTTACATTTTACAAGACTTAGTATAATCTGGGATGCCCTCTCTCTGGTGCTACTTAAGTATTTTAGTAAGATAAAAATCTTCACCTGGGCTTTTTTCAGCACAATCATGGCACATTTTTCTGGTGTTTGTTTTTGTTTAAATACAACCATCAGTGGACTGCTTCTGGCTCAGGTTTCTGAAATAATCATTACATTAATATAAAGCTGAACATTAGTAACAAGTATTTCTAATATATAACAGACTGATTTATAGTACTAACCAGTCTTTTACATGCCCAGCTAGCTTATAGGTAGTACTCAAGTCTACTGTTCATAGGGGTCATTGGTTTCATTCCCTAGCTGGGCATACTTTTGTAGAGCTTTGTCAAGAAATAATTCATACCACAATTATCCCTCTTACAACTGATTCTAAATCAGGCAAGGTGGTATGTTACTAGTAACTAATTAACAGGTAAAATCCAGAGATTTAGTTTTCATGAAACTGTGACTAGGTTACAATGACTAATCAATGTAAAATGACCTATTCAATATGTTGCTATGGCATTAAACCAATTTAAAATCAAAGCACTGGAGTGCTGGAGGAACGATGTCCAGAATATATATACCTTTTCACTAGTTAACTTTTCCATGGAGGTACATGCACATGTAAGTCAGTCAGTGAAATATTTATCACAAGAAACAAACATGTAAAATTACCCGATATTATTAAATTTTGTTGCAAAGTATAAATGGCAGAAATATAGATACCTATAGAAGGAAGAGCTGGCCGTCGTGTATATGACCTATATATGTGTTGAATGCGACGTTAAAAAAAAACACAAAAAAAACAAACAAACAAACAATGCAAATAATATCTTTAACCAAGTCAAACAATGCAAATAATTCGGTGTGCAATGGTTAACCAATATACCCATTAATATTGCAATACGAATTCTGACAGTTTTTAACCGGTTTCGTTTTTTCCTGAACAGGTTTTTGTAGCTATGTGCCATATTGGTTGTTTACATCAGAATCTGAATATTTGAATAAATGTTAAAATATGTTGAAAACTTGAGATTATCTAATTGTGCTTTAATATGATAAATATTTCGTTGAATGAGGGAATAATTCTCTATGAAAGTCCATTTCAAAATGAGAGTTAAATGAGTGTTTTTTAACATATAAACTATCTTGAACAAGTAATAGAAATATTTTGATAAGAGATTACTTGAAAATACTTGTAACGAATGCAATGCATGTGCATTGCTTCAATGAATGTTTTGCATGTTAACTAAAATCCGATACATATTGCAATACGTGTATATATATATACGTTTTTTACTGTATTGTTACACCGCTACAAATAATATCTTAAATGTATTATTTTATGTTTCGAATCAATTTTCGCAAGCTATACAGACATCAAATGTTTGTTTGTTTGTTGGGTTTAACGCCGTAGCAACACATTATATAGGTTATATCACGGCGGTCAGTCAACCCAATCACTCCTCCTGGAAAGGCTAAATCTCTGTATTTAGCTGTTAACCAACTACTAAGCGCATACTTTCGTCAGTGACTGACAACTGCCCAACATAATTAACAAGAGCTCCGCTGGGCGGGGCATTATACGCCCGTGTGCAGTCCATGCTGTGTTCTATCTCATATGAAGTCCCTGTGACCTTGACCAATGACCCTGGGATCTCAGAATAGGTCCCATCCTTAACTGGAGGGCTATCCAAAGCAAAGATTTTGAGAACCTAGGTACAGCCATGGTTGAGTTATCACCGACACAAAGTTTTCCCATACAAACTTCCAGTGATCTTGACCCTGGGGCCTCAGAACCAAAAGTTCTCGCCCTTGACCCAAAGAGTATTTATACATAAAATTTGGTGATCTTAGGTAAAGTTGGTTGTTGGACAAGGTTTTTCCTCATGATGTTTCTTGTGACTTTGACCTTTAACCCAGGGACCTAAAACCAAAGGGGCATATGCTAGACATTAAGGCTCCCCTTAAATAAAATTTGGAAAACCTACAATGTAGGTACAATCATTATTGAGTTACTGTCCCGAAAATGTTTCAATATGAATTAAGTCCCTGTGACCTTGACTTTTGACCCTGGGGTCTCCAGATCAAAAGAGAACATCCAATACCAAAGAGCTATCAACACATTACATATTAAGTTATTGTCTGGACAAGGATTGTCCACATGATGCCCCTGTGACCTCAATCTTTGACCCAGTTTTGACCCAAAACCAATTGGGAACATCCTTGACACATGGGCTACCCTCACATAAAATTTGGTGAACTAAATTCATGTTACTTATTAAATATAGCATTATTTCCATGGTTTGCCATTTTGACTTTGTTAACATATTGATTGAACATTTGAAGTCACTGCTTGGTAATTTGATATCTTCTGGATGATGGTTTAAACTTGACCTAGGGGCCCCAAAACCAATAGGGAACATTCTTGACACATGGGCTACTCTCACATGAAATTTGGTGAACTTAGGTGCAGTCATTGTTGATTTACTACAAGGACAATGTTTTTCAATATGATGCCCCTGTGACCTTGACCTTTGATCCAGGGGCCCCAAAACCAATAGGACATAACCATGACACATGGGCTACTCTCACATAAAATTTAGTGAACCTAGGTACATTGGTTGTTCAGTTATTGTCTGGACAAGTGTTTCATTGTTTGCCATTTTGACTTTATTAACATATTGATAGAACATTTGAAGTCACAGCTTGGTAATTTGATATCTTCTGGTTGAAGGTTTAAACTTGACCCTGTTTCCCAAAAACTGATAAGGCACATCCTTGACACATGGGCTACTCTCACATGAAATTTGGTGAACCGAGGTACAGTCATTGTTGAGTAAATACCCGGACAATGTTTTTCAATATGATGCCCCTGTGACCTTGACCTTTGACCCAGGGGCCCCAAAACCAATAGAGCATAACCTTGACACTTCCGCTACTCTCACGTAAAATTTAGTGAACCTAGGTACATTGGTTGTTCAGTTATTGTCTGGACAAGGTTTTTCCATATGATGCCTCTGTGACCTTGACCTTTGGGTCTGGGGCCCCAAAACCTATTGGGAACATCCTTGACACAAGGGCTACATTCACATAAAATTTTGTGAACCTAGGTACAGTCGTTGATGAGTAATTGTCCAAACAAGGTTTTTCAATATGATGCCCCTGTGACCTTGACCTTTGACCCAGGAGCCCCAAAACCAATAGGGCATATCCTTGACACAAGGGCTACCCTGACATAGAATTTGATGAACCTAGGTACATTGGTGGTTCAGTAATTGTCTGGACAAGTGTTTCATTGTTTGCCATTTTGACTTTATTAACATATTGATAGAACATTTGAAGTCACAGCTTGGTAATTTGATATCTTCTGGATGATGGTTTAAACTTGACCCTGTTTCCCAAAAACTGATAAGACACATCCTTGACACATGGGCTATTCTCACATGAAATTTGGTGAACTCAGGTGCAGTCATTGTTGATTTACTACACGGACAATGTTTTTCAATATGATGCCCCTGTGACCTTGACCTTTGACCCAGGGGCCCCAAAACCAATAGGGCATAACTTTGACACATGGGCTACTCTCACATAAAATTTAGTTAACCTAGGTACATTGGTGGTTCAGTTATTGTCTGGACAAGGTTTTTCTATATGATGTCTTTGTGACCTTGACCTTTGACCCAGGGGCCCAGAAACCTATTGGAAACATCCTTGACACAAGGGCTACATTCACATAAAATTTTGTGAACTTAGGTACAGTCGTTGATGAGTTATTGTCCAAACAAGGTTTTTCAATATGATGCCCCTGTGACCTTGACCTTTGACCCAGGAGCCCCAAAACCAATAGGGCATAACCTTTACCCAAGGGCTACCCTCACATAAAATTTGGAGAACCTAGGTACATTGGTGGTTCAGTTATTGTCTGGACAAGTGTTTCATTGTTTGCCGTTTTGACTTTATAAACATATTGATAGAACATTTGAAGTCACAGCTTGGTAATTTGATATCTTCTGGTTTAAGATTTAAATTTAACCCTGTTTTCCCAAAACTGATAAGGTACATCCTTGACACATGGGCTACTCTCACATGAAATTTGGTGAACCTAGGTACAGTCATTAGTGAGTTATTACCCGGACAATGTTTTTCAATATGATGCCACTGTGACCTTGACCTTTGACCCAGGGGCCCCAAAATCAATAGTGCATATCCTTGACACATGGGCTACTCTCACATGAAATTTGGTGAACCTAGGTACATTGGTGTTTTATTTATTGTCCGGACAAAGTTTTTCCATATAATGCCCCTGTGACCTTGACCTTTGAACCTGGGGCCCCATAAACCAATAGGGCGCATCTTTGACACATGGGCTACTCTTACATAAAATTTGGTGAACCTAGGTACAGGCGTTGTTGAGTTATGGTCCGGACAAGGTTTTTCTATTTGATGTCCCTGTGACCTTGACCTTTGACCCAGGGGCCCCAAAACCGATTGGGAACATCCTTGACACATGGGCTTCTCTCACATAAAATTTGGTGATCCTAGGTAGATTGGTTGTTAAGTTATTGTCAGGACAAGTTTTTTTCCCATATGATGCCACTGTGACCTTGACCTTTGACGCAGGGGCCCCAAAACCGATAGGGAACATCTTTGACACATGGGCTACTCTTACATTAAATTTGGTGAACTTAGGTACATTGGTGGTTCAGATATTGTCCGGACAAGTTTTACCTATTTTAAGTCCTAGTGACCTTGACCTTTAACCCTGGGGTCTCAAAATCAATAGGGAACCTCCTCCACCCAAGGGCTATCAACACATAAAATTTGAGGAACCTAGGTTCATCCTTTCTTGAGTTATCATCCGGACAAGCAATTGTCCACGGACGGACAGACGGACAACAGCATAACATAATACGACCGTTTTTTCAAAACGGGCGTATAAAAATCATTGGTAGGAGGGAGAATGGCCGTAGAAATAATTTCATGACCAAGCCCCACGAAAGTATGCCCCGCCCGGGAATCGAAACTACGATCCCTCGATCAGTAGACTTGCGTTCTACCAACTGAGCTAGCCGGGTGGCTCAGACATCAAATGATCATGTTAACTTTAACAAGAGCTCCGCTGGGCGGGGCATTATACGCCCGTGTGCAGTCCATGCTGTGTTCTATCTCATATAAAGTCCCTGTGACCTTGACCAATGACCCCGGGATCTCAGAATAGGTCCCATTCTTAACAGGAGGGCTATCCAAAGCAAAGATTTTGAGAACCTAGGTACAGCCATGGTTGATTTATCACCGACACAAAGTTTTCCCATACAAACTTCCAGTGACCTTGACCCTGGGGCCTCAGAACCAAAAGTTCTCGCCCTTGACCCAAAGAGTATTTATACATAAAATTTGGTGATATTAGGTAAAGTTGGTTGTTGGACAAGGTTTTTCCTCATGA
Source organism: Mactra quadrangularis (assembly GCA_025267735.1). NCBI lineage: Eukaryota > Metazoa > Mollusca > Bivalvia > Venerida > Mactridae > Mactra > Mactra quadrangularis. The sequence continues at coordinate 27,797,339 of CM046302.1, forward strand.
TTTTTCTTTTGACTTTAACCTTTAACACAGGGACCTAAAACCAAACGGGCATATGCTAGACATTAAGGCTACCCTTAAATAAGATTTGGAAAACCTACAATGTAGGTACAATTATTATTGAGTTACTGTCCGGAAAATGTTTCAATATGAATTAAGTCCCTGTGACCTTGACTTTTGTCCCTGGGGTTTCCAAATCAAAAGAGAACATCAAATACCAAAGAGCTATCAACACATTACATCTTGACAAATGGGCTGATCCACATAAAATTTGGTTAACCTAGGTACAATCATTGTTTAGTTATTGTCCGGACAAGGATTGTCCATATGATGCCCCTGTGACCTAGATCTTTGACCCAGTTTTGACCCAAAACCAATTGGGAACATCCTTAACACATGGGCCACCCTCACATAAAATTTGGTGAACTAAATTCATTTTACTTATTAAATATAGCATTATTTCCATGGTTTGCCATTTTGACTTTATTAACATATTGATTGAACATTTGAAGTCTCTGCTTGGTAATTTGATATCTTCTGGATGATGCTTTAAACTTGACCCAGGGGCCCCAAAATCAATAGGGAACATCCTTGACACATAGGCTACTCTCACATGAAATTTGGTGAACTTAAGTGCAGTCATTGTTGATTTACTACACAGACAATGTTTTTCAATATGATGCCCCTGTGACCTTGACCTTTGACCCAGGGGCCCTAAAACCAATAGGACATAACCATGACACATGGGCTACTCTCACAAAATATTTAGTGAACCTAGGTACATTGGTTGTTCAGTTATTGTCTGGACAAGGTTTTTCCAAATGATGCCTCTGTGACCTTGACCTTTGGGTCTGGGGCCCCAAAACCTATTGGAAACATCCTTCACACAAGGGCTACATTCACATAAAATTTTATGAACCTAGGTACAGTCCTTGTTGAGTTATTGTCCAAACAAGGATTTTCAATATGATGCCCCTGTGACCTTGACCTTTGACCCAGGAGCCCCAAAACCAATAGGGCATAACCTTTACCCAAGGGCTACCCTCATATAAAATTTGGAGAACCTAGGTACATTGGTGGTTCAGTTATTGTCTGGACAAGTGTTTCATTGTTTGCCGTTTTGACTTTATAAACAAATTGATAGAACATTTGAAGTCACAGCTTGGTAATTTGATATCTTCTGGTTTAAGATTTAAACTTAACCCTGTTTTCCCAAAACTGATTAGGTACATCCTTGACACATGGGCTACTCTCACATGAAATTTGGTGAACTTTAGTACAATCATTGTTGAGTAATTATCCGGACAATGTTTTTCAATATGATGCCCCTGTGACCTTGACCTTTGACCAAGGTGCCCCAAAACCAATAGGGCATAACCTTGACACATGGGCTACTTTCACATAAAATTTAGTGAACCTAGGTACATTGGTTGTTCAGTTATTGTCTGGACAAGGTTTTTCCATATGATGCCTCTGTGACCTTGACCTTTGGGTCTGGGGCCCAAAAACCTAATGGGAACATCCTTGACACAAGGGCTACCTTCACATAAAATTTTGTGAACCTAGGTACAGTAGTTGATGAGTTATTGTCCAAACAAGGATTTTCAATACGATGCCCCTGTGACCTTGACCTGTGACCCAGGAGCCCCAAAACCAATAGGGCATAACCTTTACCCAAGGGCTACCCTCACATAAAATTTGGAGATCCTAGGTACATTGGTGGTTCAGTTATTGTCTGGACAAGTGTTTCATTGTTTGCCGTTTTGACTTTATAAACATATTGATAGAACATTTGAAGTCACAGCTTGGTAATTTGATATCTTCTGGTTTAAGATTTAAACTTAACCCTGTTTTCCCAAAACTGATAAAGTACATCCTTGACACATGGGCTACTCTCACATGAAATTTGGTTAACCTAGGTACAGTCATTGTTGAGTTATTACCCGGACAATGTTTTTCAATATCATGCCACTGTGACCTTGAACTTTGACCCAGGGGCCCCAATATCGATAGGGCATATTCTTGACACATGGGGTACTCTTACATAAAATTTGGTGAACCTAGGTACATTGGTCTTTCAGTTATTGTCTGGACAAAGTTTTTCCATATAATGCCCCTGTGACCTTGACCTTTGAACCTGGGGCCCCATAAACCTATAGGGCACATCTTTGACACATGGGCTACTCTTACATAAAATTTGGTGAACCTAGGTACAGTAGTTGTTGAGTTATGGTCCGGACAAGGTTTTTCAATTTGATGTCCCAGTGACCTTGACCTTTGACCCAGGGGCCCCAAAACCCATTGGGAACATCCTTGACACATGGGCTTCTCTCACATAAAATTTGGTGAACCTAGGTAGATTGGTTGTTAAGTTATTGTCAGGACAAGTTTTTTCCCCATATGATGCCACTGTGACCTTGACCTTTCATGCAGGGGCCCCAAAACCAATAGGGAACATCTTTGACACATGGGCTACTCTTACATTAAATTTGGTGAACTTAGGTACATTGGTGGTTCAGTTATTGTCCGGACAAGTTTTACCTATTTTAAGTCCCAGTGACCTTGACCTTTAACCCTGGGGTCTCAAAATCAATAGGGAACCTCCTTTACCCAAGGGCTATCCACACATAAAATTTTAGGAACCTAGGTATATCCTTTCTTGAGTTATCATCCGGACAAGCAATTGTCCACGGACGGACAGACGGACAGACGGCCAGACGGACAGACGGACAGACGGACAACATCATAACATAATACGACCGTTTTTTCAAAACGGGCGTATAAAAAGAGGTCAATATGCAACAGAATTGGATAAGAGTCAATGAAGTATAAGTTTACCCAGCAAAGTAAGAATGTTCATGTCTCAATCTCTTGATTTAAGTGAGAATTAGTTTTTGGGTAAAATAGCAAGTTGAGTATTTTTGGGGGATTAGAAATTGTGGAAACTGAGTAAAAGCTCCAATAGAGACAAAACTTGTACTTTTGTACATACAGAATCAGGTGACAAACTCAATGTTTAAAATATACAATTACCTTATAAGGTAAGAGCAGACCATTGTGGAAATAAATCATCTAAATATGAAGATTTCATTGTTCAACCTCAACCAGGCATTGTTTCTATTCTATACAACCATGTTGGATCTCTACACGAATGTTCATAACCCTGAAATATCACATTATAATCATTAAATATAAGAAGTGATGTAACTATTACAAGGTATGAAAAAGGGAGGTAACTATCACAAGTCTATAATGTTGATCAATATTACTGGACATTGTGGTTTTCTGATTTTAATAAAACCTACAGTGCATGCAAATTGACCAGAATAATTCATAAAATCCCTTAACAACACAACATAAAACTAATTCATTATGCATTACAGACTAAAAACCAAACTTCAGTCATCGCCTAAACAATCGTGTATTTGTTAACATACTTTCAAAATGGTGCCTAAATATGTCCGAGGTTATTCGTAGCGAATAGCCGAGGAGTTCCGAATGGTAATTTCTTGTGTACTCAACATTACTTTAGCAACAAAACTTTGTTCTATACTTTGGCCCAGTTATTTGCCTGTATATTTTTAAACAGCACTCACTTTTTTTACAAAATGACTAGTGCAGAAAAAAGTTCAGTATTAAATGCTAATAAGGTTAACTGAATGCCTTACAAACTGAAAAGGCATCAATAAATGGTGTAATCAAAGCGCTGATAGCACTGTGCGAACATGGATTAAACAGGGCAGAATTTATTGAAATACATATATCATCTAAAAAGCCTGATCAAGGCCAAGGTGATAAAAAGTAATTGCAATAAATTTCAATACCAATGATAATTTCATTTTTAATGTATAACGTTGAAATAATTAAGTTTGAAAAATCCTTCATTAGTTGTTTCATTAGCGAAAATACCGGAAAATTAACGGATAAACATGTTTTAGCATTCTAAAATTTACAAACAAACTGCATTACAAAGGATCAGCGAAGCTACATTGATAATGTTCTCAGATAAAATGGGAATAAACCCATCAATATTTTTTACGTCAGTACATGATCCTGACACATGTTTATGATCTATTTTTAGACACTGGAAATTTGTAGGCATATCTATTTTAGCACATTGGTATTACAGTTGAACATACACAAACATACAAAAAGAACAGAAAAGGGTCAGAAGTAACATAACTTGTTGTCAATATTTTAGCAGATGAATGACAGTTCTTGAAAGAAAATGTAAAAATGAAATTAATTTAATTAACAATGATATTTTCATGTATTGTATGTGTGTTGACAACAAGACTGCTTGATACTGTCAGATATTGTTATCAAGGGGACTATTTATTCACATGTTAGGTTAACCTAACTACAAACCATTATACTGAATCTGACTGCGCATGTCCATCAAATGGCTACTTCCATGACATTTTATGATGCATTTCAAAATATGTAGCTTACCAAGACCTGAATTGCTAACGCAATCCATGTCAAAAACCATATCTTTATTCATTTATTTATTTATTGGATTTAACGCTGTATTAACACATTTTAGGTCATTTCACAGCGTCCAGCGCACCTAACCTAGCTTTCCTGGACCTTTGTCTATAACCAGTACTCACCAACCCTTCCACAAGGCCGGAAACTTCTCAATATTATCTAATCAATGGAGGAAAATTGACATTATAGTCTAATTTTCATGGAAGGGTATAACCTCCCCGGGTGGGATTCGAACCCGTACCCCCCTCGGGACACGAGATACCAATTGCGCTATCGACCTGGGTTAAAAACCATATCAACAAAGGAACAAGTAGACTATACTTACTGGTGATTTAGGATATTGTAACAACTGAGGATTATCACAACCACAAACATTTCCAAATCCTTCATCATTATCACAGAATATTTGAATATAAGTCTTCCACTAGCAGCATCATCTAACCTGTTCTTACAATATGACTCTGAAACAGTTTACAAGTTAACAACTTAAAATTCTGTCTATTCAAAAGATGAAAATAGCCACCCGGCTAGCTCAGTTTGTAGCAGTTGGTAACAGCAATCAGTCCACCTACTCACTGTCCCTGGAAAGCTAAATCTCTGGCGCATACCTCCGTCAGCGACCGACTACTGCCCTACATGATTTAGAATCAGTGATAGGAGGGAGATGGCCATAGAAAATTATTAAGATCACTAGTTTTAGATTCAAAAGCCTCCCGACTAGCTCAGTTGGTAGCACACAAGTCTACTGATCGAGGGGTCATGGGTTCGATTTCCGGCCAGGGCATACTTTCGTGGAGCTTGGTCATAAAAATATTTCTACGGTCATTCTCCCTCCTACCAATGATTTTTAATTATGTAGGGCAGTTGTCAGTCACTGAGGAAAGTATGTGCTTAGTAGTTGGTTAACAGCTTAATCCAGAGATTTATCATTTCCAGGAAGAGTGAGTAGGTTGACTGACCACCATTATATGACCTATACAATGTGTTGCTACGGTGTAAAACCAAACAAACAAAACAACTTGTGGTATAATTTAAGCCTTTTGGCGAAATCACCACTCTAAAAGTCTAAAAAGACTATATATGAAGAGTATGGCAGCAGCATCGTGTTAGTCATTGAATCATGAGAAAATTTGGGTCATTAGAATTGTTTGATGCAAACAAGTAAATCTGTGAGCTAATGCTCACTAGTGATACCCCCGCAAAAATCTAAAAATATGCGACAAACAGGAAGTAGATGAGCAAGGAGCATGAAATCGCTTTACACCACATGGGACTATGGGATGAAGCAATATGCAAAGTATTAGGCTGCTGCATGATATAGTTGCTGAGAAAACTGCGACTGAAATTTCGTAACGGACGGACGGACGCACAAACACACGCACGCACGGACAAGGGTAAAACAGTATACCCCCCTCTTCTTCGAAGCGGGGGTATAAAAATAGAAATAGTTGTAGATAGTAATAGATAATTGTTCATAGATACCATATATAAATGTTTATTATGGAAATGAACTATTAAGTAATTAGGTACACAGGAACCCCTCTATTAAGACCACTGACCATTCTTTTTAAAACCAGTCTTTTTAGCGAGGTGGTCCTTGAATCGGGGTGGTCTATAAGCGAGGTTCCAGTGTATTTTCAGTATTATAACAATAATAACTTTAATTAATGAGGCAACTCAGTTGGGCAAGTCCAGTCTTCCCTGAGAGCCTCCACAATATTTACAATGATGATGACAGTATGATATAATAATGAAATTGAAAGAAATGAGCAATAATGAAATTGAAAGAGATGAGCAAATAATTATATAACATATTCAAACAGGTACATATGCAAGAAAACAAGTAAGGACAAAAAAGACAAAGAACAAAGTATTAAGTAATGACAAGAATAACATTATACTTACGTGAAATGTTGATGTTTATAATGCTCTAGCAAAACCATAGTTACACTCTTATAAACTGAAAAATTGACAAATAAAATGACATAAATTTAGAAATTTACCATAAACACATAAATGAGAGGGCCACGATAGCCCTTTCTCGCTCACCCAAATACCATTGATATATACATAAATCAGAAAAATATAAGAATCAAGGAATGAAATCTTTTTTGCAACAAAGTAAAAGCCTCATTGTATGATAGTAAAATTACCCCTCAAAAGTGTAAACTAAATTCTACCATATCTGGGCAATGTGACCTTATGATCGACCCCAGTTAAGCTTAAAACTTTTTCACAAAATTTCAGGGTATTCCGACAGGAAATATGGCTTTTTGTGATAAGATTTTTCCATATTTGAGCATTGTGACCTAGTTTTTGACCTCAGGTGACCCATATTTGAACTAGACCTAGCAATAATCACATCAACCATACAGTCTTTTTAGATTGATTTTAACTCGCATTTAACATATATTTAGGTTATATATATGACGACCATGTCTTCCTACTATAGGTTTCCTGGACACATTTCTATCACCAGTACTAACTTACCCTACCTTGAGGCCGACAACTTGTGTATAGGGAATGACCTACCACGATCGGGCTCGAACCCAAGATCTCAGAAGTCAGACATAATAACCACTACGCAGTTCAACCATAAAGATAACTTTCAAGGATATTCAAGATGTAAATGAAGGCTCTAGAGTGTCAACAAGATATTTCCATTTTAGGGCATAGTGACCTAGATTTTTACCCTAGAATACATGTACATAAATTGGACAGGGATTTTATCATATGAAATCAAAAGGTTTTTCCATGAAAGGAATTGTGACCTAGTTTTTAACCTCCATATGACCTATATTTCAACTTGACCTAGAAATCATCATAGCACTTTTTGACAAATTTCTAGGATTATCTGATTGTAAATGTAGCCCCTAGAGTGTTAACTATGTTTAAACATATTTGAGCATTTTGACCTAGTTTTGGACCCAAGGGAACCCATGTTAAGCATATCCGAGATATGATTGGGGCCAACATCCATACCAAGTTTCAAGACAATTAAGGCAGAAGTGTGGTTGCTAGAGCGTTAAGGAAACTGTGTGAACAGACGACAGACATAGAGTGATCATAATAGCTCACCCTGAGCTTATAGCCCAGGAGAGCTTTAAATCATAATGAATACAAGGGTGTGGAATTTCAATGCCTGACTTGTCTAAGTCATATTTGAGTAGTTGACAAGAAACACAAACTATCTTAATTGTCAGTAGGAAAATATTTTTAAATCTTTAGACAAGCCAAATTTTGCAGTGGACTAGTAGATAAACAGATTTTAAGCATAAATTTGAAATTTCACACCCCTGTACAATACAATACAAAACAATACAAATAATTCCTACCAAAGTATCTTATATCACAGTATCTCATAACCTTAGAGAGGAAACTATAATAAAAAAGCAAAAAACGAACAAAAAGTCAGTTAGAATAGATTATTTCAAAATAATGCCAAAAACCCTCCCCCCAGCCACGCAATATGACCAATAACCCTACATAAATCTTCAGTGGTCTCGAGGATCAATGCAGTATGACCGGAAATATCCAGGCCAGTTATATTTAAGTTTCCTTTGAGTTGTATGCCGGAGTTATCGCTATAACTCAATCCCTCCTTCCAACTGTGTCAGCATTTTTTTTAATTCAATTAAGTTTAGGGGGTGCAGTTTGTAATGTTTGAAATGCAGAGAAGTAGGGACTATCAGACTGAGGGACAAACAGACATACTTACAAAAAGTAATCATAAATATAAAGCTGAAAATGGGCATGAAGATCATGACAAGTGGAAAGTTGGTACAGTAAATTCTTTCAGAGGAGCATTAGGTCTATTGAGCCTATATCATTATTTCTCATACAAAATATTTACACTAATGTGCCATAAACTAGAACAATCAAACCAGTAGTATTAGCAACCCTGATAAGAGATTATTGATTATCGATTTTATGGAGAATAAAGTAGTATGCTACAAATAGTATTGGGCAAGAAAGGTAATAAATTTTTCCAGCATTTTACGGGACAGAAATACAATGTGTACATAAAATTAAACCAATTTAAAATCAAATTAAACTCAGTTAAATGTAAACTGATTTCTGTGCTTTGAAGTCTAATAGTCCAATCCTAAAGTAATTAATTCAACCATCTAATGAATTCAAATGAACATAATCTTATATTGCTGTTGTAATGATGAATGCGTTTGTTAAAATTATTGTCGTAATACATACATGAGTTTCGGAAAGCGTGTATTATGATCAAGTAAAGCTGCTTATGCCGTATGATATGTTTTATTCAAGATATTTTAATAACAATTAGGGCCGCCACCTGTATGAAAACAATGCATTCAGTCACAGTGAAATTATTCATGTTTTGATAGTTGAGAAAAAACGAACAATACCCCAATATGATACACACTTAGATATAACAGACATTTTTCATTTAACCATATGAAACTGTTTACACAATTTATTTAAATGGTGTTACTGACTACAAAATTTTATCCGATACTTGACAAACAATTGATGTCTTAATAATCTTTATTATTTAAATCACTAAATATTGGTCACTTTAATATTTATGGAAATTTATAATTCTCTGCGTTAAGACTAAATCATAATCGATAATTCAAATCTGCGGTGTTACTGTATGTACCAGTGACAATAGAATAAAATTTATCAACAAGTAAATCTGTGAGCTAATGCTCATTAGTGATACCCCCGCAGTGAGAAATATGACTATCATAATGTAACTTTCATTTAACGAAATCTAAAAATATGCGGCAAACAGGAAGTAGATGAGCAAGGAGCATGAAATCGCTTTACACCACATGGGACGAAGCAATATGCAAAGTATTAGGCTGCTGCATGTTATAGTTGCTGAGAAAACTGCGACGGAAATTTTGTAACGGACGCACACACAAGGGTAAAACAGTTTACACCCCTCTTCTTCGAAGCGGGGTAATAATAAATGGTGTACATTTTTTTAATATCATTTTAAAACCATTGTAACATGATAAAGCCATGATTTTGTAAAATATCTTTGTCACAAATATAAGTAATACGACGGCAAACACTTCCAAAATGTCAGAATACTATTTCATTAGTGAACTGCATGGAAAATTAAAATATCATTGCATTCAGATCTTTTTTTTTCTACAGTTATTTTAGAATACACATATAACATGTTATTACATCATATTTTAAAATCTTGGGCTGAATCAAACCCTTTTATAACTCTATTATTTTTAAATTGAGTAACACTAGCATTTTGTTCAGCCCTTGAAGTCATATAACCCGGGTCGATATCGCAGTTGGTAGCGCGCCGGGATTTGGATACTCGTGCCCGAGGGGGTGCGGGTTCAAATCCCACCCGGGGAGGTTATACCCTTCCATGAAAATTTGACAATAAAGTCGATTTTCCTCCATTGATTAGATCATATGGAGAAGTTTCCTACCTTGTGGAAGGGTAGGTGAGTACTGGTTATAGACAATGGTCCAGGAAAGCTAGGTTAGGTGCCCTGGATGCCGTGAAATGACCTTAATTGTGTTGATACGGCGTTAACTCCAATAAATAAAATAAATTGAAGTCATATACATACGAATCATCAGTCCTAATACTTAGTACTGGTTATCAACCTTTATCTATAGTACACTAAGTCATGAGCACATGTAAATATCACATTCACATAAAGAATTATTGCTATACCTAAAATTAAAGAATAACACTCTATACCCTCTCCTTCCTGTATCAAAGAACAAATAAAGCTACAATACTTCATTACTGGTAAAAAAACAATAATCATTGTTCTGGTATATCTTTGTGTACTTCAATACAAGTACTGTATATATGTAGAAGCACCTTAGCTAGATTCCCATACTATACCCGACTACTGTCCATTGTACAAGTACATAAGGTTTACTTCAATCCAACAATCTTAAACAGTATAACCACCCTGAACCATGGTTAATACATGACTAAGTCTGTTTGGACAAGTTATCCTTTTTTTGTATTCTATAATCTAGCTTTCCAGATTTGTTATTTTTCTTTTTTTCCTATCATACTTTTATTTCCTTTTATGTTCATTTTTCTTTTTTTCTATCATATTTATATTTCCTTTTATGTTCATTTTTCTTTTTTTCTATCATATCTTTTTCTGTCACATTTTTCTTTCTTTTTATTTCCTTTTTCTTTTTTTTCTTTTTCTTTTTTATTATCATACTTTTATTCTTGTATGAGCATTTTCTTTTTTTTCTTCTTCAATGTGACTTTAGCCATAGTAGATCACTACCTAGCATCATTAGTAACAACTACATATATTTTGAAATATTTTGTTGTTTTAGTCATTTATATCAAAAATAAAATCATTTAACAATGTATGACATCATTTGTTTGATACATGAAGTGAAGGTAAGACTATCGTTCTATTAATATGTAGCATTATATGTGAACAATGATTTTACACTGCCACACTTGGCATACTCTCATTCTAAAGGTTGAATTAGGTACTTAGGTGCTCAGACTGTATGACATTAAAGAAAAGACTGAATTTTGATTTTATTTATTTAACAACTCTTAAGTATGACCTTATCAATAAAACCTCACAGTATTAATTAATACACTTATACATGTGTAGCGTTAATAATATTAAGGAATTACTTAATTTGCGTTAATAAAACATTACAGTAATGATTTTTATATACTGGGTTAAGCACTGTGTCAATACAATAAAAGTTATTTTACTGCGGACAGCGCACCTAACCTAGCTTTCCTGGACCCTCGTCTATAACCAGTACTCACCAACCATAAGACCGGCAACTTCTCCATAATTATACCTTATTATTAAATGGAGGAAAATTGACATTTTCAACATGTTTTCATGGAAGGGTATATTAACCTCCCGGAGATCAACTCAAACCTTTACCCAATCTCCGTAAACAGAGATCCTGTTCTACTCGCGTTGTCATACTGGATCTCTACTTAGTCAATGCAAGGTCACTTCGAAATGAACTTTGAGTCGACCAATCAATGCGTAGCTTTCATCTATTAATCACATTTTGATTTCGTAATTTCTATTTTTAGACCTAGGTTTGCCAGCAAATTTAACAGCGCTATTATTCACAGTCTGCGATTGGGTGGCTCATTTCAAATTGCGTGACGTAGGCGATGTTAACAAGTTACGTATCATAACAATTTCGTCATGAATATTATGATGAGAAACGGTCACCTGAACGTGACCTTCGTTTGGAAAAGGCCAGATCTAAATTAGCGAGTATGTGAGCGGTAAAATTTTAGATCGGGTTTTAATCAGATTGACCTCTACCACACAGATATTTTTTCTTTCAATGCAGTCAAATTACTGGTACAAAAGATACAATATAAAGGTTTGAACATTATTTAACAAATAAATGTTACAATGGTTTTCACAACTAAATGTCTTGTCATTCAATTTTTTGATACAGTAGAACCTGAGAATATTACACAGTCCCAGGACTGTCCAGTCTTCGCTAATGTTCTGTTTTCTCAATGTGACATACAATTATAGTAAGGAATTTTTTGTGATCAAGTTTTGTGCCGTTTTCTCTCAACTTTCCCCTTTTACAACATGCAAAACATGCAGTATCATACAATGATTCTACTATAAAAAGGGTAGCCGTGTTACTCGGTACTGAATTTAATAAATTTGGACGACAAATACTTTATAAAAATATAGTCATTTATTTAATTTACTGTACGCTGTACTTAATAATCTTAATTAACTGTAATGGTTTCATAAATTTGTAATATAAATGTATTGTTAAATTTTATTTTACAGTCAGTGGCACATACATTAACCCTGTGTATTTAAATACTTACTACTAAACTTCTGTATTCAATTTATGAATTTATTAGATGTTTTCACTATGTAAATATTGTAAACAACTTGTATATGTTTTATCAGAGGTCCACATGGAAGATTGGATTCATTAAAATGTGTAGCCATTCTTAAATAAAGTCATTATTATTAAAATAGTTATCCATATTTATTCAAATCAGCAGATTTTATCATTTGTTATTAATATTACTTGGACTTTAATATGAATGATATGAAAAACAACTAGCTTTTCACACGTCTATGTTGACATATCAAACCAGATACACCTAATCAAAATCTTAAATAGATATTAATGTGTAATGCAAAATTTACAATTAATACAAACTTACAAATCATGCAATAGAATACAGAATTCAAATATTTTTATTTTCTTCTTACATACAAGCTATAATCATGAAAATGAGTGTACAAAAAACAATAGGATTTAATCAGTACTTCGAAATTTTTAGCAATAAGGCGTAACAAACTTACGTTGAAACACCTGTACACAGAAAAAACCCACAAATTTGAGTTCCTAATTGGATCTAGTGGTCTGTCAGTTAAGTTTAAGTTTTAAGACTAAAAGAAATCTACTTTTATTAGATATAATTATGTTTACTTGGCATACATTCTAATGCAGGGTTTTAAATATTAAACTAAATAACTCATGTAAAGATGTTATGTTACTCAATAACAGAAATATTTTTATTGAAATATGAATAATTGAAATTCTGATCACTTTTTAGAACCATATTTAATTCATATTAATTTTTGCATAAAAAATGGCATTTTTATACTTTTATAACTTTCTTTTCCTACAAATAGGAGAAACCAAAATAAACAGAAGGCAACAGACACATATTGGTTAGCTGCCCATGCCTCACTCATCAGGATATTTTTGTAATCTCTGATATTTAAAATTCACCAATAGTTTGATTACAGAGAATATGTACTAACATAATCCCAACACATTGTCAAGTACACTAGAAAAGTCTTTCATAGACCCAATACTAGGCACAGTTCTCCAGATAATGTTTGTCTGGCATTTATTTAGGATTGGATGTTGTTTTATTTTTCCATACTGGTTTGAGACCTTTTAAATTGGGAAACCCAAAAATTGGACAGTCAAAAACAGTACACATTTTCCAAGACTTCATTTTTTATAAACCTTGCATGTATATTTGACTGAATATTGTTTAGCGATATCATTTAACTATGTTATTTCAAATTTATGGACTAAAAAACCAAAACATCAATTAATAATTGAGTTATCACCTAATTCATGAAAAATATAAATGATCATTGATTTGTTTACTTCACACACTGGTCTAAGCAATTTGGTTGGGCATATGATGCAAAGGTAATTCTAAAATGGTGTTTAAATATGTCTGAGATTATTGGTAGTGAATGGTCCAGTAATAATCTTGTGTTTTTTCCTACCATGATATTTTATAGGGCTGTCACGATATACCAGTATTCCAGTACATTGCAATATGCTGGTGCAGCAATACGTACCGCGGTACAATTTTAACGTACCAGTATTTGGCGATATTTTTTTATTTCATTGGAAAATTCTTCCCTTTGCAAAATAAAAGTAGCGAAACGTCAGTTTTTTAATTGTTCATTCCATCTAATCTTAAGTTACAAGACTTTAACCGATTGGGGCACATCACAGTCCTAAATGACCGTAAAAACTTTAAGAGGCTAGATTCTATCAGTAGCTGCATGTAAGTTTGCTTTTTTTTCTGTTAAATACAGTGGAGGCACAACAAATCAAAAAGCCCACAACATATCGTGGTATGTATCGCGATACAATGCCAGCGTATTGCAATATATCGCGATACGCTTCTGGCGTATCGTGACAGCCCTAATACTTTATTCTGAATAAGCTTTCAAAAGTGTTCTTTTCAACAGCTATAGTGTGATTAAATGGTGTTGTTTACTCATCACATTAATATACATCAACATGATATTTAGAACAAACAGACCTTGTCTCACACAAAATTTAAGTGGAACATATTTCTATAGCCCAATTTAGAGTCCCTTTAACCAGTAGGAAAATCCATTTAATCCAACCAATTTAGCTAAATACTAAACACAATCAGCCATTGCTAAGAATTCACCAATATTGTGACCCAATTCAAGTAAATCAAAATCAACAGGGAACCTCCTCCACCCAAGGGCTATCCACACATAAAATTTGAGGAACCTAGGTACATCCTTTCTAGAGTTATCATCCGGTAGAGCAATTGTCCACGGACAGACAGACGCACGGACGGACGGACGGACAGACGGACAACATCATAATATAATACGTCCATTTTTCAAAACGGGCGTATAAAAATAAATAAACCTAATTAACCTCTGAATGATTTTACTGCACCAACTATAACTATTGCCACTGGTAGAAAAATAAAACTGAAAGTACTGACAACAACAACATGAGACAGGGTCACAGGGCTTGAAAAAATCAAGAAATGAACAAGAAATGTAAATGTGGAAACTACACTAAAGCCAGATTTAAAAATTTTAACGCAAAATTACAAGGGAAAGAATCCATAATAAAGCCAGGTAGAGTTGCAGTTACTTTCTAATTCTGTTCATCACATGGTATGTTATCATTGTATGAAGTTTCATCAAGATCTGACAACACAATTTTTAACGACACCGGACTCCCGCCCACCCACGCGCCCATCTAACTTTTTGGTAGAAAAACCAGGCTAAAACTACTGATACATCTTGAAAACAAATCGTAGAAACAAATACATTCAGGAAAATCATGACTAGTTTCCAGCTTGTTTTACTACCATGACAACTCACTTCAACTCATATGATCAACATGCTAAATAAAAGTTTAACAACAGCAGCAATGACCACAGTGGTGGTAACTGCACACAAAATGTTCGACCAAGTTAACATATTAACAAATGAACAGTGTATTGCAATTACGCAAAATTCCCAGAGTTAAATCTTTAACCAACCAGAAATAGGCTTAAGTTACAGTAATTGTAATTGACTCAAGAACAAGGTCAGTTTTCCATGCACATGTTGTCTATTAAGTATTGTAAAAATTCAACATTATGGCTGGTTAAAAATAATGTAGGGACACTGTACCCAGAAAGCAGCCTATTACCCAACTTTGTCTTTCAAGTAAGTCTATGCTGTCTTAAGTCTAAAATTTCATCTCAGTGTTATTATCTGATAATCCATGCATAATATATTATAAACTTGTCATCTTATTACCTTAAATCAACTGACAATGATTATGTCTTCAAATGCAGCCCATTATTATAAAACTAAGTGAAAATACTTAATATTTGTTAAAAAACTTGCATTTCTTTCCACCAAACCAGTAAACTATCACTTAATCAATTCATATTGTTAAGGCAAGGTTGTCAGACTTTTCAAAATCAAAATCTCATATTAAAACAAATACTCATAAAAAGCAAAACTGAGTTTGTCTTACAGTAGCATATACTAAAGCAGGCGTCACGATGTCCCGATATAAGCACTTGATAGACACACTAGTAAGAAAATATTCAAATTCGGATCTGATCATTATAACTTCAGGTCATTTGCGAGAGCATCTTCAGCCATTGCATGACCCCATGCTAATACTTTCACACTCCGGCAATAACTTTGTGTGCGGTCGAAAATCTATGGCATGTCAAAAAATGCCAATTTCAAGGCTTTGGGATAATGAAGGGAACAAGATGCAGGATTGTTCAAGAAAAGCAACACAACTTCTTGAAGCCCCCCCCCCCCCCAACTACTGTTGCGTCGCCATCCTATTTTGGTACGATGATATCAAGATGGGATCACGATGTATAAAATTTGTTACTATTGAACTTAAATAACGGAGGTATCAGCTTGTGTGTAACATAGATGAAATGAAGTAGAATGCTGCAGAAACACTTGGGACTGCTGGGGAAAGCTTGCATACCACTAAGGAGATCTAGAAGCCACTGAAGGTGGCTCTAAATTTGTGCTTTGAATGATAAATAATTCTTAGATTCCCCCCCCCCGCCTTTCTATGGTAAGAGGCTCGGAACTGTTTTCTTGGACCTCTAAATCATCCATCTGCTTTCCTCATCTAGGTTCTGTATTTACCAGAGAGACCCTCACCCTTGCTTCTTCTTACTTTTGGTGGCAAGATAAAGTAAAAGTCAAATCCAAATAGTGTTTAAAGGTAGTAGTGCTACCAATACTATAAGCTACTGAAATTTGCCACTTTTGGCCGCTTTTATACCACCCAGAGGTCAAGTGACGCTTCATGACTACGTTCAACACATCACACTAACACTATAATTTTGTAACCAATTGTATGGCCTTGGAAAGTCCTGCGGTAGACTATTCCGTGTGTGATTCGCATATGATCCCATGAACTTAAGTAGGAATCATGTGTGGATTGGATGTGATCGCATGGCCTTCTGTAGGAATCGTACTTGTTTCGTATGATGATTGACTGTCAACCTATTTCGGGACCATCTTCGCGTGAAATTCAAAATAGCAGATTGATGTGTCCATCAGGTTTAATTTTTGGGACAGTGTGATGCCTGCATAAATGTTTTTCATTTATAAAAGGATTCACCTTGTTACTATACAGATGTTGGCAGAGATGACATATTGGCAGACAACATGCACATGGAATACCTGACTTAAATGAATGTGTCTGTACACATATGTACAACAATAACATATATATAGTCCAGGTTCTCAATCTAGACAATACCCTCAATGGGATCTACATCTCAAACATTACAAACTGAAGGGGAAAAGTATGATTCTATGATTTCATCACCACATTGTGTCAGGAGACACTACCAACAACAAGCTAGAACCACCCTTACATAAAACATCAGAGCCCTACTGAGTCACAAGACATTCTCAACAATGGGCTAGAACCATCCTGACATAAAACATCAGAGTCACATTGTGTCAAAGAAACGTCCCCAATAAAAAGTATTCTATCTACAGAAGGGATGAGATGATATGGCAATATGTCAATACAGTAACAATAAATTATGTTGACCACAAAGTGTTCTTACACAGAACATTACATCAACTGTGCACTGTTTTTTGTATAGAACTTGACCAAAAAATTTTATCTAATTTTTTTGTGATCCTTATTGATAATGTATCTTCAAATTAAAATGTGAATGTAAATGTTTGTATTTTTTTAAATTATAATAATAACCCATAGCACATGGTTTCTAAAATATTTTTATCTTCTCTTTTCGGATCAATACATATCATACAATGTGATGACCATATCATCAATAAATTAACTAACTCCTCACACAAGGAAATCAAAAGCTAGATGCAGTGATGAAACCATGAAATCATTCCTTATCTGGCTCACTGTATTATTCAACAGAATTCAACCAATCTCATTTAGATCGGACCTCAGCAGCTTGCAACTCACTGACATGCAGTATACTTTGAAACTAAATATCCTAAGTTTTGGTATACAATTTTAACATAATTTGTTTTCTAGTGAAGACATCATATAGTAGTGCTGTCAAGGTTCGATCACTCAATAGTTTAGTTGGAATTTGTTATCTTGGTACACAAGAATTATGAGTAACATTCACGGCATTAAAATTTCACCCTTGCTGTTGGAGGTCAATTAAATGAGACTTTCTCACTAAGACAATGTTACTGCAATCACTTCAATATTGCTGCAACTGATATTATACTTCCATTAATTCAGCATCTCCATGGCAATATTGTCAAACAATTGCAAAGTTTCTACAAATGATACATCTTAAAGAAATTCAATGCCAGCTATAGAGAAACTTCAAAGTCATTTTTTAGAACAAATTAAAATCTCTACAACTAAAAAAACCATTCCAAGAATAAAGAAAGACCTCAGGGGCCCGTATTATCAAGCATCTTATGACCGATTTTAGTTGTAAATCCTTCAATATTGTATTGTAATTTTATCATAAGAATTTTGATAATATGCTGCCCAGGAGACTTAAAGTTTGGTTATTCACTTAACTTATCTAAAATTGTTGCCATGACTACACAATGTTGCCCCATTAAAGCTGATGAGTTCTGGCAGTTTCAACCACCATGCAACAATTGTTGCAGTCAGAGAGACTTTAGAATGTATGAGGCTTGATTGTAATGAGATTGGTATTCAACTGGTGAACTATAACAGTGAGCCAGATCCCCTGTACACCCCCCAAACATAATTGAATAAAATTTTTACTGACTAAAATATTTTGGGATAATACTAATGGTTATCCAACATCAAACTCGCCGGAATCTTATATATAACTGACTAGTCAAACTGCTAGTATATTGACACTACTGCCACCGAAGTTCCCTCCCCCTTCCCCCCTATTGGTCATACCTTGTAGCAAACCAATTTTGATTTTGAAATCCATCCTAACTTTCTTAAAGCTTGTTTTCTGGGAATGCATCAGACAAGACACCAAATAAGTATGAATAATAGATTGATAAATGCAAGACAAAATGAAGTTTAAACAAATAAATAAGAAACCTTATAACAATTAGAATGTATTTCCCCTCTTCAAGTTAAGATACTGTGATATAAAATATAGAAATGCAAACAAATACAATTAAAAAAATCCAAGTCAAATACTGTCTTTTACATAATGATAAATGTGTATACAAAAGGTTGGTAGTTGGCTATATAACTAAGGTTAAATATCATGAAAGATGATATGTAATTCACATGCATTACAAATCCTCTTTCATGACTTCAACTACAGTACAGTTCAAATAAAGTGACCACCTAAATTATATCTTAAAATTGTAACATAAAATAAATACTATAGAATCTAACAAGGCCAAAATGTCATTCAATCTTTGTAAAGAAAATATATATGTACATCTTAATTAATTGAATTCTTATGACAGGTTTTTATTCATTAATCCTCCTATGATACAAAAGCACTAAACTTTAGGTGGTCCCAATACATGAACATAGAAGTGTATAAATCTCTATTATCAGGTAATTTCTATATTTTGCACAGTGTCACAGTGGTTTTTTTCAGACCATTTTGGGGCCGAAATTGGGCCCCATTCCCCCTCTCCAAAAAGTATATATTTTTCCTCTTCCCAGGTAAAAAATTCCCCTGTCAGAGTGTCCTTTTTTAAAACTTTTTTTACCTTTTTATAGCATTTTTGCCAATTCCTCAAGCATTACAGAGAAATCACAGATGAATATATGGGTTCAATAGTTGGAATTTCATAAAGAAAGACAGAAATGTTACTCTGATAGAGGATCCATGTTATCTCAAGTATTGAAAAATTTCCCCCTAATTTCATTTTTGTCGCGAATTTCCCCTAAAAAAGGGCCCCGCCACCATTCCCCTATGAGTGAAAATAAACACTGAGTGAGCACTGCCTGGTTACATAATGTGAATCATTTCAGAGTGTATTATATAACTATTGCAAAGAAATCCTATCAGAAAATATATACAAACCATTTTTTTAAAGACAATTATTTAAACAAGAGCTGTCAGAGGAGACAGCATGCTCGACTTAGTAAGTGTTTGTCACAGGAGATGTGGTTGATGATAAGGAACATACATATTTTAAAATTTGAACATATAACCTTAACAAATTCAAAGAAAAAATAAGAAATAAATAGAAAACTATAAGTTCAAGGGGGATAACTCTGAAAAAATGTATTAGGAGTTATGAATCTTGTCACATGAGATGTGGTTGATAATAAGGAACATATATCTAAAGTTTGAAGTCAATACCTGAAGAAATAAAACAATTGCAGTAAAAACAAACATTTTTTAAAGAAAACTCTAATTTCAAGGGGAGATAATTCTGAAAAAAATATATTTGGAGTTATGAACCTTGTCACATGAGATGTGGTTGATAATAAGGAACATATATTTAAAGTCAATACCTAAAGAAATAAAACAGTTGCAGTAAAAACAAATATTTATTAAAGAAAACTATAAGTTCAAGGGGGATAACTTTGAAAATAATGTATACGGAGTTATGAACCTTGTCACATGAGATGTGGTTGATAATAAGGAACATATATTTAAAGTTTGAAATCAATACCTAAAGAAATAAAACAGTTGCAGTAAAAACAAACATTTTTTTAGAAAACTCTAAGTTCAAGGGGAGATAATTCTGAAAAAAATGCATTCGGAGTTATGGACCATGTCACATGAGATGTGGTTGATAGAAAGGAACATATATTTAAAGTTTGAAGTTAATATCTTAAGAAATAACAAAGATACAGAAGAAAGTATTTTACTGCACAAAAACTTTAATCTGTGCACAAAAACTTCAATCAGTTCAAGGGGAGATAATTCTTGAAAAAATGTGTTTGGAGTTATGGACCTTGTCACATGAGATGTGGTTGATAGTAAGGAACATATATTTAAAGTTTGAAGTTAATATCTTAAGAAATAACAAAGATATAGAAGAAAGTATTTTACTGCACAAAAACTTTAATCAGAAGTGTGGACGCGGACGCCGACGCCGGGGCGAGTAGGAGAGCTCTACATTACTTCGTAAAGTCGAGCTAAAAAGCACCTTATAACATCTTACACATCTTGATAATTTTAAGTAATATTCTATCAGACATAATAGATTTATACACTAAAATACTGTAGCCATAAACGGTTAGTTTTCTAGAACTCATACCTGAATACCAGCTTCTCATCTTTCTAAGAGTCCTGCAGAATGTTAGTAGCTAGTTTACTTATAACATATTAGTCACAATTATTGTTTGCCAAATACTTTAATTTTAGGCCACAACAAGTTGATCATATGTTCTACAGATTTTTCTGGAAAAACAAGTAAATCTGTGAGCTAATGCTCACTAGTGATACCCCGTAAAAATCTAAAAATATGCCACAAACAGGAAGTAGATGAGCAAGGAGCATGAAATCGCTTTACACCACATGGGACTATGGGATGAAGCAATATGCAAAGTATTAGGCTGCTGCATGTTGTAGTTGCTGAGAAAAATGCGACGGAAATTTTGTAACGGACGGGCGGACAAGGGTAAAACAGTATACCCCCCTCTTCTTCGAAGCGGGGGTATAAAAATGGGGCGAGCGAGTGAAGAAATTTTTTTTTAAAAAAGTCTTTATTCACTTACTTTATATAGCGGTTTGACCAAATTTTTTAATGAGCGAGCGAGGAAATAAAAATATTTTTTTGTAAAAACTGTCAAAATTAAGGTGCGAGCAAATCCATAGAACATATTATCAATTTGTAGTGGCCTTAGTTTATAATAATTTAATTTAGCTTGATTGTGAAACAAGTTCTTACAGCTTAAATGAATCACTTTCAAATCCACTTCCTGGTCCCCCAGTACTGAGCTAGTAGGATAAAGTTTCTTACTCAGGGAAAAAACAGAGTATGTTTTGGATGGGATTTGAACCAACACAGAGCTGACTATCCAATGATTACCAATCCTAAGTTGTAACTGCTAGAACAAGCCTGTTCCTAAATATTTTAATAAAGTTGATGGATCATTCATAAATCCTTCACATCTTCAATACATGGTATCATTCGGAACACCTCGACCTTTCATGAATGAATAGTCTCGCAAGGATTCGTGGGGGGTCTTCACTGGATTTTGGTGATTTTACTACCTACGCGAGGCGAAGCACGTAACCGTTACACAAAATAGTTCTTGTAGTATACACACACATATTTGTCTAAACATATTTATTTGTTTTAAATTGAACTAAATATTGTTCATGGGTATCATTGAAATGTGTAATTTCAAATTTACGGACTAAAAAACGAAACTTCAGTCATCACCATAACGATCGTGTATTTGTTTACTTCAACACCGGTTTTTCCAAAATGGCGCCTAAATATGTCCGAGGTTATTCGTAGCGAATGGCCGAGAAGTTCCGAATGTACATGGTATATAATCTACATGTATCTACATACAAGATAAAGGTTGAATGGTATATGGTACAGTGACACATTGGTATAAAGGTTGAGTGGTAAAAAATAAAATCATGGTCAAATTAGTAACTACTACAGATGAGACGATATAACCATAAAAATAGCTAAAGAAAAGACATGATTGAAAATTGAACAAAAGCATTATGTGAATCATTGTTATACCCAGAGATAGGAGTGTTACAATAAGGAAAATCTGTATTGCAAAATATTGCAAAATCTATATTGCAGTATGTATCTTTTTGTTGAGGGAATTTCGAAGATAATTTCTCTTACTTGACTAAATGTTCAAAAATTTTAAATCGCAATAAGATTATTTCAAGTTTTCAACACATCTTTACATTTACTTAACTATTTAAAGTTCATATTCTGACATAAACAATCAGTACAGCATGCAACTACAAAACCAGTTCAGGAAAACATTACATCCCTACCCAGAGATTATCAAGATTTTCTCATACTCTAAAATCTTAATCACCAGGGTATAACAATGAAGGTTGATCTAAACATGCATACAGGTTAATAGAAATGACCTATATAACACAGGGTTCAACATTAATTCTCATCAGCCCCAGCTTACTCAGTTGGTAGAATGCAAATCCACTGATCAAGGGGTCATTGGTTCGATTCCCAGACTGTGCATACATTCTTGTAGCTTGGTCATGAAATCAATTCTGCAGCCATTCTTCCTCCTACCACTGATTCTTAATCATGTAGAGCAGTTGTCAGTCACTGATGAAAGTATGTGCCTAGTAGTTGGTTAGCAATACAAATTACCAAACCCAAATAAATAGGTTGTCAGAGCAATCAAAACAACCTTAAATATTGAGCCCTGTAACAAAAACTATCTTAAACATTAATTTACACACTTTTTTTCATCATGATATACTATTAATAATATTTGATATTTTTAGGACAAGGGTTTTGGTATTTTCTAAAGCCAAATACAACAAAATCAATTCTTGTAAACAATTGTTTCTCATGACAGTTTTTTACATGCAGGTTATTTTTAGATTAGATTGTATTAATGTTTAAATGACTCCTTACCCAAGAAATTCACTCATGTAAAAAAATAAATTATGTTGTACTGTTAAATTATTTTGATATAGCCAAGAAGGTAGAATTATCTGTAACTCTTTGAACACAAAATGTTATCATTTTTATACCTAAAAATCAAGATTTAAGTTTAGCATCCAAACTATGGAGCAAAACATTAAAAATACAAGAAACGCCGCAATGCAACGAAACCAGGTTTTCATCGACCAAGTTTTGATGGGACAGGAATGATTCATTTGAAAGTTACTGAGCGGAAACTGATTTTCTATTTTTAGTGTCAGTGACCTTGACCTTGACCACAGACACCTGGGTAGCAATCCCAAGCTGCCTCTTGATATAAGCTACCCATACACTAAGTTTGGTGTCAATAAGTCAGAGCAAACTAAAGTTATTGAGCGGAAACTGATTTTCTATTTTTAGTGTCAGTGACCTTGACCTTGATCACAGACACCTGGGTAGCAATCCCAAGCTGCCGTTATAAGCTACCAAAACACCAAGTTTGGTGTCAATAGGCCAAAGCAAACTGAAGTTATTGAGCAGAAACCAAAAGTTGATCGTTGAAAACCTGGTTAATAAGCTCAATATTGAATCTCATAAATTCATATAAAATGATAAATTGGTATCTACTCAAACAATGAAGATTGTTCAGTAATTTACTTATCAACAACCCAAGATCTGATTTAATAGACACAAATACAACATTCTAAAACATACTTATGTCAACATATAGACTAATACTAGTAAATTGGGTAAGGAGTCACATTGAGGTGTGGAATACCCAACATATTCTACCACTCTATGAATAAATGAAACAAACATCCCTTAGTCCCAGGTTGAATTTTCAATACAAAATTAATAACTGGTTTTTTTTTCAATATAAAATTAAAACTGACAAAATGCACATCCATGCCTTTAAAATTGCCATATGAATAAAATTACAATTCATTCCAAAAAAAAAATCAAAAGTAAATTTGAAGTTTTCAAAGCAAACTGTGTCAGAGCAATATGATTTGAAAAATGGCATTCCATACCCCTTCCCTAAATACATCATACTTTTCCTCCAACTTTTATAAATATAGCTTGTACATGTTGACCAGAGACAAATGAATACAAAAACTAATTTTTCAGTGAAAACACTATGGCTAACTTATCTAATGTGAAATTGATAATGTAAACCTAGTCTAAGGTCAATGTGAGTGAGCTATAAACCATTAATGTCCTGATAAGAATAATCATAGTAAATCATTTTAATATATTCTTTAAACTCGTAAGAAATTTATCAACGGTTCATGATACATGTAATTATATCATCACAGGGAGAAACACAAATACCAAATAATTCTACAAGGAAATAAATATTAGACCATGGATAGCAAGAGCTTATGCTACTTGCACAAACATATAAAACTGAAGTGTTTTTGATCAAAAATTAAAATCAAAATTAGTTCAAATGGCCCAGTTATTCAGAAACTACAATGAAGATATAGGGTAAACGAGGAAAAGTAGATGATCTAAATATGGACTTTTTCTCTTTCTTTTACATAGTTATCATTGAAACTATGCTTAAGTTAAATAAATCTAAAATCCAAAACATCAGCTTAAATATGACATGATATACAAAACTAAAATGGGGGAACCATTTTATCTCTGCTAATCTATAATTTAAAGACAGTACAATCACATTTTTCAGAAATTCAATGATTTTTGTACTAAAGGAAATGACTAGAGAAAAAGTCCTATCTATATTATACTAACTATTGCTAACTAATCTAGCCAACTACCAGACTTCAATAAAACTAAATGCTAGCCAGTTTAACACCAAACCATGAAAACTTGCAACATGAACCAGTACTCTCGTGCCATTACCTTAAACTATACTTTACATATAGACTTACATGAGTAGACAACAATTACAGTTCCAGTTAACCTGCAAGTTTCCATATATTGGAATGGTAAAAATGGCAAACAGATATTTCAATGAAGTCTGATTTGTGGGAAAAAATGATCACTTTAGATATCTAAACTATCCTTTAAATATAGTAAAATAACCATTTTGAAAATGGGGTCAACATTTATCACTATGTAAAGACAGCATTGACTTGGCAAAAAACTAAAAGTAAATGTAAAGATCTTAGCGTGTTTTCTTCTCTGTCACTGTGCTGGTCCAATAAAACTGGTCTTCCAACTCTCTCCTAGACATCCAGGGAATTATGTTCCTTGGAAAGATTGTTTACTGCTTATTATGACATCATTTAGTAAAAATCCTGAAAAACAATTAATTACATAATTTCTAAAATAAATAAAATGGAATCATTAATTCTTCAATAAGAATACTGGTTATTCATAAATGGTCAACATCTACCTGGGCTCAATGTCTATTAAATTTTGGGGAAAAACTATTGACCTTTTGTCAAGCCCTGTCAATGTGTTACTCGGGTATAGTCCAACAGAATTAACCTGAGCTTGACCTTTATGCAAGAATAAATTAATATCAGTATTTACAGTCTATTTTTGTCTTATTTGTAAATCGCGCTTTATTGGAAGCTTTCGGCAAAATACACGTACTGAACAATTAATGTTGTTTTCATAAGAATAAATACTTGAAACTGTGCCATAATACTGCTGACTTACTTGATAACCAAAAAACTAATGTGTCCAAAATTAAAAGTACAATAACATGCCACTTTTAATAATATTGATTTATACTCACATCGGTTGTTATAAACACGTGTATAACCATACACATGCATACGGAAACTCACGATTTAATGTAAGTGAAGTGTGTAATTACTATAATTAGGTAGTTCAAGCTCAGGTTAATTCTGTTGGACTATAAGCCAAATCACTACAATCATTAGAGCATGTCTCAATTATTTTGTACAAATCTTCCTCAGCAAGATGGTAGAATTTCTACATGAACTCGCATATTTTAAAGATTTACAAAATCAGCAATATCTATATATAATGACAAAACTTCTGACATCAAAATGTAACAATGAGAGTTTATTCTATACAAGAATAAAACATGGAGTTATACTATCCAAAAATTTCAAGAAATGATTTTAGTTTTTCATATATTTGATTTTATAATTCTATCTCATGTCAAAATCTAGAACTATACCAACCCAAACATTTTAAGGATATATTGAAACTGCTATATTTTCATAGAAAAAGGAGGTAATTACTTACTCCAGATGACATTCTATGATTTATTGTCAAATTATTTGGAAGCACAAGCTATGTAATGAATCTAATCCGTACAAAATGTATGCCCCTTCCCAGCTCAGTGAATACTCCGAGCTGCCCAGCTAGCTCAGTTGGTAGCAAACAAGTCTACTGATTGAGGGGTTTTGGCTTCGATTCCTGGGCAGGGCATTTTTCTGTAGCTTCTGAGTTTGGTCATGAAATAATTTCTATAGCCATTCACCCTCCTACCAATGAAACTTAATCATGTAGGGCAGTTTTCAGTCACTGACTGAAGTATATATGCACCTAGTAGTTGGTTATCAGCTAAATCCAGAGATTAAGCCTTTCCAGAAAGCGAGTAGGTGGACTGACTGCCGTTATATGACCTTAATGTGTTGGGATGGCGTTAAACCCAACAAACAAAAAATAATATCAAAGTTTACTTCACACTGATGCAATAAAGCGAGTGCATTTATGATATTGTTCTTTACTACGAACTTATAACAGCCAATGGAAGTTCAAAGTAAAGATCAATATTGAAATTAATTAAACTAAACTAGTTGTAATACATAACACATATTGCCCTATAGTAAACAAGTTGAAAAAAATGGCATCTTTCACTAGAATGAATAAACTTTTATACAATTTATACAATTACCTGAAAGATTCTTGTACTGTTTGCAATATCAGACAGCCACCATGTTGGGCCAAAAATTGGAACAGCTCAATAAAAATGACAGCATCAGAATCCAATAGTTGGTTGGTCTGCAAACAACAACATTATTAAGAAAGTTTACTTAGGACATTGTACTCCTATGTAAAAAAAATGAAAATAGGAAAGTTTGGATAAGAAGAAAAAGAGCACTGGAGAACTTAATTAGTGTGTAACTAGGCTACATGACAAAGATGAAACTAGTTTGCTTTTGTCCAATGATCCTAAGAGTAATTTGGTCCGTACAATTACTGAACTTCAGAGCTGCAGTATACACAAGTTTTAAAATGTCAGAAATTGTTGACAACCTAGTAAAAACAGCCATTGATTGCCAACAGAAAATGTTTTCAATGTTCAAATAGGTGAAAGGTAATTTAACTATAGGCCACCGTGCTAGCACAGTCAGTAGTACACAGGTCAACTGATGGAGAGGCAGCAGGTTCAATTCCAGAGGCAAGGCATACTTTTCGTGAGATTGGTCATGAAATAATTTCTATGGCCGTTCACCCTCCATCTACAGATTTTCCATGACGTAAGGCAGTTCTCCTCACTTACAAAAGTATGCTCCTAATTATCAGGTAAACAGCTAAATCCAAAGAATTTGCCTTTTAGTGATTATGTTACCTGACTGGCTTGATAAAACCAATAAAATGTGTTGCTATGGCCTTAAACCAAAAAACAAAATTTATCTAACAGAAATACAAACTCTTTTAAGATATAAATATTAAATGTATGTAAATATATATAATTTAAAAGAATCCACTTAGCTGTAATAAACTTTGATCTAGATGTCACTGGTCACAACCCAATCTTAAACATGACCAGGATGGCAGAAATAACTATCCTCAGTAACATTCTGAAATAAAGAATGATTTGATTTTCTTTTCTCTGCAACAAGGACATTTTATTTTTATTTCTCATAGTTGTGTAATTCTAATGTTGATCACAAGTTGTGGTGAAAATTAATTTATTGAACACAAACAATTATATTATCTACTAGTCAAAAAAGTCTTCTATCCACACTATTACAGTTTTCATTAAATTATCCCCCTTTGGATATGACTTCAAACTGAATTGTTTGTTGGTTTTCTTGTGTGTCCTAATTCACCATCATGATATTGAGAAGTACACAGTTCGCCAAACCACCATTTCCAGGTGAGAACTAGCAATAAAATGCCATCTTCTGTACACAAATGCATTCTTATCATATTGAGTAAATTTATTAAACTTATTAGGCCTAGTGTACATGAAAATTACAACCGGGAACATACATGTATTTTATCATATTATATGACAAATTGCTACGACAAACACAACAAACACCAGTGTTAGGACAATAAAGGGCAAGCCTTTATTTCTATTATGGTCCATTGAGTAAAGCTAGCTATGGAGAAACTTGAACATTGGTTGAACATACATAGATAAGGTGATGAAATGAAAAAATCAAAGTGTTTACCACTGTCATGTCTTGTACAGGATCACAGTTGTAACTATCGAGTATAGCTGATGATTATGTATATTAGGATTCCAGAGCCATAAATGTCCAAGTCACCATTTATTGAAAACAAATCAATGATTCAATCAATATGCCATAATGTGCATTAACATCTGAAAAGATTAATCAAAACTACAATGCATGATAAAGAATGAGGTGTTTATAAGCTTATTTCTTTCATGCTATATGATAAAACGTCAGGTTATTCAATGAAAATAAACGATGAAAATACAAGTTTTATATTTTCATTGCAACGAAAATAAAACCTTTTATCTTACCTCGTACAGAATACTCGTTTTTCATTGGCCGAGAGCGGTCACGTGCTAACCATGTATTATCCCATATTAGGTCAGTAGATTCTAATATCCAGTCAGTAACAAAATTTATAAATGATATACTCTCTTGTCCGTGTTCTTTGATGCTAAAATTCAAATGGGGGTACTCGGTAAGATAAATTCGTTACACAGTCAGTTACTGACCGGATACGGTGTGATACCAGGTCAGTGAATAAATATTGGGCTCGAGCTACGCTCTCACCCAATATTAATTTACTGACCCGGTATCACACCGTATCCGGTCAGTAACTGACTGTGTAACTAATAATATTTTCATCGTTCATGACGTCATATTAGATTATAAATGATGTCATCTTGGAGTAGAAATGACGGCACATTATAATTTGCGTAAAATACATCAAATAGAACGCAAATCTAAGCAGAAATAAACACTGAATATTCGTCAACTTTGGTGTAAGATGATTTTTTTTCAACTTGTGAACTCAGAAAGTGGCTATGCCACTCGTGAAAATATGTTTTCTGAGCTCAATCGGTGAAATAAAAATCGATCTTACACTAAAGTTGATGAATATCCTCTATATCATGTCTACAACAATAACCTGATGAGGTAAACAAATCTTTTACAGTGCAACAGATAATATGTCAATCATTCTTGTTAGAAAGAGACTCACAAGTGTAAGCTGAACATAGGTTACAATGGGAAAACTCCCAACTTTATAGAGCCAACTCAGTCATTCACAGGTGACTGACTCAAATTTTGAGTCAAATTTGAGTCAGTCACCTGTGGCTATTAGATTTCTTACAATGGAAAATAGCTATGTCTCCCTTTTGCAAATAAGAAACTAACTTGATAATTAGTTGATATAAATGTTATTCAATCAATATGGTATAAGGGGTTATATACTGGGGTCTGCACATAATAATCTGTCTGTAAAGCAGACAGACACAAAATAACATAGCTCAACATTGTGTATCCAGCCATTCTTGTATACAAATCAGGTGTGTGTTTATATTATATAAATAACACATGGCAGTGAGGATGACAGTACAGATTATCAACCCGAGGAAAATAATATCAACCGAGGCGCTAGCCGAGGTTGATATTTATTTTCAAGGGTTGATAATCTGTACTGTCACCCTCACTGCCATGTGTTATTTGTTTTATTATACCGAACAAAACTGTAACATGTAAATATTTAACAACAAATAACAACACAGTAAAGAAAACAATCAGTATACAATAAAAAAAATGAATTATATCACTAATATACCCTGCCGCGACCAGGATTAGAACCCGCGATCTCCGGATTTGAAGTCAGACATGCTAACCACTACGCCACGGTCGCGGCTATTAATTAACGGTCGTTAATAAGTGGTCTCCCTTAGATAGCAGGTAATATTACCATGTGATCGAACAAAATATCACCCGCTCCGGTATAGGGCTATAGCATAGGGAAATTCCAGTGAGGTAAAATAACCCTTAACCGCTCAATCCCGCATTTTTACGTGTCTAGACCCCCCCTCAAAATGGCCGCCACAGCCTTGAAAATGGTGTTTTTTAACTGGATTAAGCGAATTTCACTAAAGGATAGTTGTCCCAAAAAAAGGAGCTCGTTTTCGCGCGCCGCCCCCATCAATTGATGTCTCAGGGGGGTTCCGAAGGGGGGATGTGCCCCCCTTTGTTGCTGGGGTTTGAAGGGGGCCCAGCGCCCCTCATCGCCAGAAAAAAAATCGGGGTCATTGAGTGCAGAGAAATGGCGCCAAATGCTGATAAGGAAACATGTTTTCAGTATCTGAAAAGACCTGGCACTTTAGACCTCAATTTCGGAAAATATTACTGTTTGAAGTGCAAACGTGGGGCGGAAAAAGAGCGAAAATTGCATTTTTTGCCGTTTTTGCTCCGCCCCAGCGTTGCCATGGTGACGGGGATCGGGGCTCAACTTGGTTTTTCTGAAAGACATTTACCCAGGGAATAACTTGGCCAAGTTGCATAACTGTATGATAATTAGTAATGAAATTAGAGCATCTTGAAATAGCCCTAGCGCGTAATGGTGAAAAAATGTGCGTATATGTGCAGTGTACATTTTACCTTGATAAGGATTAAACCCCGGTCGATAGCACAGTTGGTAGCGCGCAGGAATTTGGATACTCGTGCCCGAGGGGGTATGGGTTCGAATCCCACCCGGGGAGGTTATACCCTTCCATGAAAATTTGACAATGTCGATTTTCCTCCACTGATTAGATAACAAGGAGAAGTTTCCGGCCTTGTGGAAGGGTAGGTGAGTACTGGTTATAGACAATGGTCCAGGAAAGCTAGGTTAGGTGCGCTGGACGCCGTGAAATGACCTAAATTGTGTTGATATGGCGTTAACTCCAATAAATAAATAAGATAAGGATTAATTGAGAAATTTACACGCAGAAATAAAATGCAGTCCCTTCCTGCTTTAACAATAGACTCGATTTCAATATCCCTGTTTTCATTTTGTGTTGGTTAATAACCATTGTTTTGGGAATTCGGCGAGTGAAATTTTAGTAAAAGTTGAGTTATCAACGGCACTATGTTTTCCCATACAAACTTCCAGTGACCTTGAGCCTGGGGCCTCAGAACCAAAAGTTCACACCCTTGACACAAAGAGTATTGATACATAAAATTTGGTGATCTTAGACAAAGTTGGTTGTTGGACACAGTTTTTCCTCATGATTTCCAACCTGGGACAAAAGCATATGTGGAAACTAAAACTATTAACCTAGAAACACAGCCTCGGGTTAAACCTTTGCTTGAAACCAACAGACCCCGAGCCCTGACAAGTCAATGTTCCAGGCACAACTCAGAGCAAAAGCCAAAACTATTACCCCAAACACAACCTCGGGTTGTAAAACGTTTGTTGAAACTAACAGACCCAGAACCGGACAAGTCAATGTTCTAGGCACAACTTGAGTCTGAAGCAAAAGCCAAAACCAATACCCC
The DNA here is from genome assembly GCA_025267735.1 of Mactra quadrangularis. Taxonomy (NCBI): domain Eukaryota; kingdom Metazoa; phylum Mollusca; class Bivalvia; order Venerida; family Mactridae; genus Mactra; species Mactra quadrangularis. The sequence goes on from CM046302.1 coordinate 27,829,302, forward strand.
GAACACAACCTCGGGTTATAAAACGTTTCTTTTTGCTTGTTTAATTTACCCGTCATATAGCCATAGAGAAGGATAGAACATTTTGTTGTTTAATAATATATAGGTGGTTTATCAAAATGTTATATACGAAAGGTTGCAGTATTAACCCACTGCAGGAAGGAATAGCTGGTTTTTTTAGCCGAGAACATATTTGTTTGTCAACTTACACTATTTTGCTAATAATAACTTGCATCTACTCATTGTACATGCCAGGAATTAATTACCCAGCAGGCACCTGACGTCGTTTCAACGTTGAAAGAACGTTGAAATTTGGTCGCGACGTCGGCGACTAAAATACGTTGTTTCAACGTTAAAAGTACGACGTCTAGACAACGTCGACAACCGACGTTGAAACGACGTTGAAAGTTGGTCGGGAAAGTTTTATTATGTGACTAGAAAATATACTGATAAGTTCGTTAAAACTTCGTTTTTATTAATATTTTAATCTATCTTTAAAACAAACAAATTCGATTAATTTTACGGAAATTGTCAAGAAGAAAGACAACTCCGACAGAAAAACAGTTTGGTAACAAGGATTGCGCCCCTTTGATAGAAATCGAAGTTGCGGCTGTTATCGTAGACCGAAATGTTTCCCAAATTCATTTTCATAAGGTAATATACTGATACAATTTTATTGTACAGTAGTACCAATCTAATAGTTTAAATATCCCCGAATTGTTGAATTATAAGAAATATGTAAATGCGAAACTCGCACTAGTATTAGATCGAGCAGCTCTGTAAAGTTGAAATTTAACCGCCAAGACGATCGACAAGGTTGAAGTAATAGAACGCTTCAAGTCAGCACGCTTCGTATTCACCTTAACTTACAATAATTCAGCTACCACAATGGGGTAAAGATTGTTCAATTTTTATGCACGACACTTTGGATTTATTTAAAACGATTCGCACTGAGTCTATAGCCATATTATTGTATGGTCATCAGATTTCGCAACTTTGCATCTAACTGTGACTTTGGGTTTAAATAACCTGGTTTTTAGGCTGGATTAGGTCTATATGTTGGGATTGTCTTCATTAAAATCTATTCTGGGTTGGTTGGATCTGAGGAGTAAAAAGATCTGAGGTTTTTACCAATGGAGAAGGAATTATTTTGGATTTGGAGAACTTGGCAGTACAGATTCAGAAGAAATTGAGTATTCAGGACTAGAATGCACTTTACTGGTACGCGCCTACTGCGCTTGTGTTATTTTGCATTATTCATTGAGTCGTATTGACGGTGACCTTTAGAAAGCGGGGGTTCGGGGGCAGTAGCCCCTGATAAGACAGAAAATATCATGAAATTAAAATCAAATCATTTCGCTTTTTAATCAAACAGGGTTAGGGTAAGGGATATATTTCTACTTCCGGTGAATTACTGCGTACTGGTAAAGTGCAGTAGCCCGATATTCAGAGTGTATTCGTAACCTAATTTGGCCACACCTTGTATTTAAATGGTGCGGCTCTGTTAGTTTATGGGTTTGGCTCTATTCATCAACAGTATACTAGGACGTGACGTTTGGAAGCTTATGGTGGACAGCAAGTGTTTGGATTGGGTTATTGGAGATGGCCATACTTAATCTCATGTGGTATTCTTCCTTACATACTTCACTTTTTAATTAATTTTATTTTTAATCTGCACACTTTTAGAAGTATAGATTTATGGATTTTTCCCTCTTATAATTATTGACGGACTAGTTTTGATAAACTTATATTATATAGAACATTTCTACTTAATCAAATAATTGTATAACATTTTATTGCGGCTATAACTTAGTGTTATTTGTTGAAGCCAACATTATTCCATTCTTTGTTAATTTTTTTTTGGAAATTATATAAATCTCAGTCTACGATGATGACAATTGGTTGCATATGCGTTGAAAAAAGGTTGCATTTGCATTGAAAAATGGTTGCATTTGCGTTGAAAAATGGTTGCATTTTGGTCAGACTCTGACGTTGTATAGACGTCAGATTCTGACGTCTAAAAAACTTTCATTTTCAACCATTTTTCAACGTCTTTTCAACGTCAGGGTACAACGTTGTGGCAACGTCGTGACAACGTCTAGTGCCTGCTGGGTATTGACACTGTTAATTGTTATACAGTGGGATGATTGCATTTTAATAAAGGTGCAGTAAGAGATTTAAACAAAAAATCCAACTTGAAAATGTATATTGCAGGATTTACTTTTGAGTGATTAAAAATGATTGATGTTGAAATTACGTCATTCAAAAGAGCCAACTATTTCTTGTACAAAAATGAATCTAGAATAAAAATAATAAAACAAGTAGCTATTGTTTGCCATATTTGTTTCTAACTTATTTGACATCATTTTTAGCTAATTTTTAACCAAGTTTAACCAAGTATTTATTGCACATTGATTTCATGAATCAACAGAACTGAAGGCCCAATTAACTGACAATGTATTTTCCCCATTTATTGACAATTTATTATGTACAAGCTATAGAAAGCAAACCTGATTTATTGCCAATTTATTAAACCCCATTTATTGACTAAGTATTCAGTCCATGCATTAGCTCATTAGCATGCAGGGCTTTTTCAGTGGGTTTTGGGAAAAAGGCCCCTGCCCAAATTGGGAATTTTTAATGCTGTAAATAGTCCAATTTGGGATAAAAGTATCGACAAATAAACCCGATGTGGAAGTTTCATCATTAATTTTTCGGCATTAAATCTCTGTATGCCTTGCTTTGGTGTCTCTGAAAGAGTTGCAGTGCTATTATGGTGTTTGTTTTGACAGTTCAGTGAGGTAATCAATGCAAAATCTCATGTATTTATAATTTTTCCATGAAATCTGGTGTGGTGGTTTCTTTTGTCAAGGCACAATACATCCGGTTCAAAGGAATATATTTTACAAGATTGGGATTTTTTTTCTTGAAATTGGGGAAAATGGTCATTAATTGGCATTGGGAATGGGGCCCATATTCGGCCCCGTGGCCGTGAGATAGGCTAAACAAGCCCAGACATGTGAATGCCATTTGCACTGAATTGGAAATAAATTGACAATTTATCGACAATTTATTCACCCCATTCAATCTCAGTCCTTTTTTTGTTTGGGTCCCCTTTTCCTTGATGGATGAAACAGCAGGAAATGCCAGTGTTATTTCAAGAAATAAGAATTTGTTTCAGGACCTCAAAAATTGGGTATCTGGAGACTTCGGTAAATGACTATATCGGTAAATTGATTTTATTTTTTGTTGAACGAATATTTTATAGACACTATCGATATTTTAGCTAGTCATTTAACTGATATATTTAATGTTGTTTTTAATTCAGGCATTTTTCCTGAAAAATGGGCGCAAGGTTTTATAATACCCCTTCACAAAAAGAATAATATTAACGATGTTAATAACTATCGAGGAATCACATTGTTAAGTAACTTAGGCAAATTGTTCACCAGTATTCTTGATGCACGAGTTGAAAAATGGTATAACGAACAAAATATTCTTTCGGATGCACAATTTGGTTTTCGGAAAGATCATAGTACTGTTGACGCAGTTTTTGTTCTGCAAAACTTAATTGATCAACATATTCACGATAAAAAACGCTTATATTGCGCATTTGTTGACTTAAAGAAAGCGTTCGATTCGGTAAATAGAAATTCACTTTGGTTCAAATTATTTAAACAAGGCTTAGACGGTAAAATCTTGACTATGTTTAGAAGTATGTATAACATTGTAAAATCTAGCGTCAAATACTGCAGTAAATATTCCGACTTTTTTGAAATAGCGATCGGCTTAAGACAAGGCCAAACCAATTCTCCGGCATTTTTCTCATTATTCATCAATGATATAGAACTATTTATGCAACGTGATATTCATTCTGGTTTAACTATTGATGAAATTTGTATTATATTATTGTTATTTGCTGATGATATGGTAATATGTGGTAACTCTGTTGAAGACTTACAATCAAGCCTTGTGTCCCTTTACGAATATTGTAATAAATGGGGTTTAGAAGTCAACACATCCAAAACTAAAATTGTAGTATTTAGAAAAAGAGGACCTTTAAGAATTAATGAAGTTTGGTATTATAATCATGAAAAACTAGAAGTAGTTGAAAACTTCAATTATCTTGGCGTAACTCTTAACTATACTGGTAACTTAGTCTTAAATATCAAATGCATTAAAGGTAAAGCGCTACGTGCTATGTACACATTGCTTAATAATGTAAAAAAATTCAATCTTCGTCCAGATATTGCATTGCAACTTTTTGATGCGTTTGTTGGGTCAATATTGAATTATGGCTGTCCTATATGGGGTGTAACTAAATCTTCTGAATTAGAGCGTGTCCATCTTCAATTTTGCAAATCGATCTTGGGGGTAAAACAATCAACTAGCAATGTCGCAATATATGCAGAATTAGGTCGGCATCCCTTGTATGTTAATCGTTTTGTCCAAGTCATCAAATACTGGTTTAAAGTCATTTATTCTGATAATGTATTGTTAAAATCTGTTTACACGCATTCTTTGTCTCAGTATAGATCTGGTAAAAAGAACTGGATAAGTGATGTTAAGAAACTGCTCGACGATTACGGATTTAGTCACGTATTTGAAGATCCATATAATACTGATATTAAATCTTTTATATACTTGTTCAAGAAAGCCGTGATCGATTGTTCGATTCAGAAACTTTTTAGTGATATAGAAAGAAACGAAATTCTTAAGTCTTTATATATCAATTTAAAGCCTACCTTTGGTATGTCCAACTATTTAGTTGTTTTAAATTCATTTAAATTGAGAAACTGTATTACAAGATTAAGAACTTCATCACATAGTCTTTTTATTGAAACTCTAAGATACGGCAGAAATAGAAAACCTAGGAATGAAAGAATTTGTTACTTTTGTAAAGATGATATTGAAGATGAATACCACTTTATTATGGTGTGTAGTCAATATACCGACATTCGCGATAAGCACATCCCTAAAAAGTATTTTAAAAAACCAAGCATGTACAAATTCATTGAATTACTTCAATCCACAAATAGAAAATTAATGTTAAATTTAGGCAACTTTATAAACCTTGCTTTCAAAAGAAGAAAATCCCTAGAACCCAATTTTAACATGTAGTGACGTTATTTACATATATTTACATAAATCATAAAAATAAGTATCTGATACAAAATCTTCACTGTTGTCGTGATTAAAGTCATTTGAAACTAGTTGTAATTATTTGTATTGCAATATGGTATACATACATAGCATTTTGTCATTTGTATTGTAATATGGATATATGTATATATATGGTGTTTTGACAGCTGTATTGTAATATTTTATCAATTCATGGTATTTTGACTGCTGTATTGCAATGATATTTTGTCAGCTGTGTTGTCTTATTTAATACTTACCTGGTCATTTTTTACACTTACATGGTATTTTGACAGCTGTATAGTAATGCTATTTTGACAACTGTATTGTAATATTGAATACTTACATGGTGTTCTGTCAGCTGTATAGTAATGATATTTTGACATCTATATTATCTTATCTTATACTTACATGGTATTTTGACAGCTATATAGTTATGATACTTTGGCATCTGTACTGTCATATCTTATACTTACATGGTATTTTGACAGCTGTATAGTACTGATATTTTGACATCTGTACTGTCATATTTAATACTTACATGGTATTTTGACAGCTGTATCGCATTGATATTTTGACATCAGTTCTGTCATATTTTATACTTACATGGTATTTTGACAGCCGTATAGTAATGATATTTTGAAATCAGTACTGTCATATTAATACTTACATGGTATTTTGACAGCCGTATAGTAATGATATTTTGACATCAGTACTGTCATATTAATACTTACATGGTATTTTTACTGCTGTATAGTAATGATATTTTGACATCTGTATTGTCAATACTTACATGGTATTTTGACAGATGAATAATAATGTTATAATGTCAGCTGTATTGTAATACATGTGTAACATGTATGTTATTCATATTTGTTTTGACATCAGTATTGCTATAATTTTACAAATAGTTATTTTGTAATATTCTTTAACATCCTCGAATAATACAAAACATCTATCGTTTTTCATTCACCATTTATACTTACTTTGCATGTATTGTATCATTATGATAATTGTAATAAATATATGTGTAAGAGTGTGCGTGTGTGTGGGGCGTGTGTGTGTGCGAGTGAGTGTTGTATGAATATGTGCGAGTGGAAGTGCATGAGTGAGCGAGAGCGTATGTCACTTTTATATTGTATTATCAAATTGCGACAATGTACTTTATCATGTACAAGTCTAAATAAAATCTTATCTTATCTTAATCTTATCTTATATAGTAACTCGTTTGGAGAGATCGGTAAATTGATATTGTATAGTGTAAATTAAGTAGGTGTGAATAACAGTATAAGTGCTTGTGGCTAATGATTAAATAAAAATGAATTAATTAAAATGTACTTACATTAAAAAAATATTTATAATTTAAGTTGTCCTATTTGACAATTTATATTTTGAAATTAAGAGGTTTTATTTACGATTTACTATTGTAAAAATTACAATTACACGCTGTTGTTGTTCTTTCATTTTACTATTACAGAAGACAATTAATATACATTGGCAGCGACAGGAAAAAAGTATAATAATATCATTTATCTATCGTTGTTTGTTCGCTTTTGAAGATGTTCATATATGAAGTAAAAAATTGGATGAAAATGTTAAAGTGGCTTTAAAATATTCTCTTTTCTATGTATCTATTATTCATTGTATTAAAATAATTTCACGTTTGATAAAAGTAAAGAAAGTGTATCATTGTGAATGTGTATTAACTTAGATGAAATAGTAAATGAAATTTATAAAGCAATTTTATTGTTGACATTTTTTATCAACTTAATGACTCAGTCTGATATAAAATAAAGAGGTACAACAAATATTGTGCTAATTATGCGCACGCCTGATTGATTTGTGACAGTTAAGCCATTCAAACTATTAAAGTTTGAACAAATATGAACAATCATGATTGTTTTTAAACGCAGCGGTATTTTATTAGCTAATTGGCAGTCATCAATGGTAATCTATCTTCTGAGTGAACATAGTTATTAAATGTATTATTTTATACTTTGATCTAAAGTTGTTTCGTTTATTTCAGGTCTGGTAAGATTCCCGTCAAAAATATTGGAATAAATTATTTATCTATATAATGTAATCTTTTTATAATTAATTATTTCATGAAGTGCTATATAACTGTTATCTAATTTTGTGTAAATATGACATATTAGTGCATGGTGTATTTGAATAAAACAATAAAACAGATGAATGCATGTTTGCAGAGACATAGATAACATAGATATCTAATTCCCTGATGTTTGTTGTTTATTATTCTTATATCTTTTTTTTTAAATATGCAATTTGATCATCACTCCATGACTTGTATGAATCATTCGTATATATCAAGAAAAAAGAAAAGATTAATTAATATTGAGAAATTATGATTCTATTAAAATATAACAATATCTAACAAACAATTTCAAACAATAATATACAAACAAATCATAATGAACTTTGATTATCACACATTCAGAATAATTACACTATACAATATCAATTTACCGATCTCTCCAAACGAGTTACTATATAAAATCAATTTACCGATATAGTCATTTACCGAAGTCTCCGTAATCCCAAAAATTGTCGTTAGTTAGCCCTAACACACCTTATATCATACAAGTTGTAAGATGAAGCCATTGAATTCGTAGAGCAGTTTTTGCAAAACCCAAGTAAGTTCACACTAACACAAACTTATTGCACGTGTGTCTAGGAAATTTGGGCAATGACCGTCACCATGTGCAAGTCCATTCGGAAAAGATGCCAAATTCAACATATACAGGGGCGTAGCTAGACGAAAATTGAATGTACTCACCATTTATCTAGGGGGGGGTGTCGGGGGCATGCCCACCCCCCGGAAAATTTTTGAATTCTACATCGCTGGAGATGCGTTTTAGAGTATTTCTGGCAACTATCAGACAGTTTTATGAGGTACATATTTACGAGAAAAAATTCTCAATTACCAATGAAAAGCTATAGAAATGTTAATATTTTTCTTTTGTTATATGCCTCTCTCTGATATCGGGTATTCCCCCTTGTTTTTTCTAGTGTGGAAAACGGAACCTATGCATGACGGCATCCATTCTTTTGACGCGTTATTAACTTTCCGATATGCCATCTGTTTAAAGAAAAACTAAATCCGATCAGATAAAATACGAAACAGCTTACGATCGGGCTAAGTTTATGTTCTAAAGTGTATTTTTAACTCTTAGATACAAAATAAAGACATGTAATAAACACATTACTCACTGACGCTGGGATAAATAGTGTATCGGACTTTCGTCGTACTTGGCGGAAACACCCGATCACATTCGCGGCACGCCTATTTTGAGAACTTGTGTTTCCGTCAAGTACGCATCGAGTCCGATTCAACGATTTGTATCCCATCGTCAGTTGGTAATGTGTATAGAGTGAAATGATTAATCGTCTGAAAACTGATATCCATAAATTGTTTCCAATGGACCACTCTTTAACAGGCCAGCAGACACAAAGTTTTACGAAGTTTAAACTTTAAACACAAACGCAAGCCTGCGTTTTTTTTCGGCAAACTTGTCAACAATGTTTTCCGAGCTGATCTGCATGTCGCGATAAATGTTCATCAGCCCCAATCCAGACATGCGCTCGGTACCCATGGTACTTATGAGGTAGGTTTTCACTCTGCGCATAGTAGAGAAGGACCTCTCTGCGGTGGCCGTTGACACAGGCATTACTAATAATATAGCAAGACCAGCGATAAAGTCCTCCTTCCGGGGAAACAACCGACACGCATGCTATACGTCATAGCCTAATGATGTCGTTCCGGGAAAACAGTCGACAGTGATATACGTCATAGATGACTGACGTATCAAAAGAACGTAATAGATTATCTCGCGACATAAACTTACCTTCGCAAACTGTGGTTAAAAATTAACGTAGATCTACACAAGTTTTACTGAAACTTTTTGTGTGTGTCTGTGTTGCACTTGTTAAAGAAGCGAAGGTCTGAAAAAACCACCCTTACCCGGGTGAGGCAGTACTTTTATTGCATTTTTCTAATTTTAAGCCTTTTCTATTTTTGAGGTATAATTTCGATTTGTACGCCCGGTCGTACAGGGAGTATGCCTGGATACGCCACTGATATAAAACATATTTTCCTTTCAAATCCACCAAATGTTAGAAAGTTTATTATCTAAATGTTCGATTGCTGACAAAATTTACTGATTATATTGAATCATGAGGGAGGATTGTTTGGTTTTCGATTTTTGCTTATTTCTCTAAAATTTGCACGTCCGCCATGATTATCATCATTAGGGATGATTTGTCGACGTGATTTTAAAGATTCGCATTTTCGGTTATGAAGCACGTCAGACTCAAAATTATCATCGTATTTATAAATATTATAAATTTTACTGACTTCATCAGCATGATTAAAATATCATAAATCACAACAATATTCGATAAATCTTAAAAAACTTACCCGATAATAAATTCCATGTTCTCACAGTTCGCCCCAATATGGAAAAGAAAGTTATTGGTTATTTTGACCAACCAATCAGGTTGATTCACGTGACCAATACGTCATCACTGTGAAAGGGCACAAAATAATCGCTTAGGACAAAATTTAGCGGATAAATTTCTCAATTCGCTGTTTTCTATACCTTGAAATATTAATAAAGTGTAAAAAAATATTTCATTCAGTTCTTACAATGGGTGCAAGACATTTCGACCCCTAGACATTTCGACCCCAAGCATTTTATGAAGAAATTTCGACCCCAAGACGTTTCGACCCCAGAGTTGAGACATTTCGATCCCAGTTTATATAATATTATAATATGATATAATATATAATATCATATATGAAATTTATTTTATAAATCCTTATATTGTTGAAATTATAAAATTATAGCATTTTATTTTATTTTGCAGCGATTGTGAACGACATGCAGCATGATCTTGTAGATGTAGAATCTGAATGTCAATTTCTAACATTTCAACCCAAGAGCATAAATATATATTTACATATTCATATAAACTTATAAACATTTAAAAGTTTGAAAATCAATAAAAATGAATTCACACATCTAGTTATTTTATCATTATTATATATTACATACCGGTAGATCTATATAGGATAAATTATTAAAGTCGATTAATATGTAGCTTGTTGATATGTTGACCTTGAAACTATAAAAGTGTATTCCGATGGAAATTGTTCAATAATTTCAAATCCTAATGTATAATGTATGTAAAGATGAGTAGTACTCAGTACGTTATAATAACAATGTTATATAATAATATATGATAAAATTTTTTAAATGCAATCAATAAATCAAATTTAACAAAATTTTATACAAGGCGGTAAGTATTTAAACTTCAAAAGGGGATGTTTTGTAAACAATGATATTATTCAGCCAGAATTTAAACAATAGAATATCGTTGTACAGCTATTTATTTATTTATTAAGGTCTCACATTGCATGTTACTCAATATAATACAATTAAAACATATATACAGATAAAACTCAGACTAATAACAACATGCAATCCTTTCTAAATAGAAATACATGTATGAGAGACTGTTATCAATTCAAACAATACAAAATATTAAATATCAAATTATAATTAAAAGCAAAAATATACGCATGAAGACAAATTTATAATTAAGAATAGTAAAAATAATAATTTAATAAAAATACTAAAAAATGGATTTCTTACACAATAAGAAAGTTCGACATTTTAAAACATTAAAACAGGTTTTTGCACTAATCCTTATTAAATCTGGGTGGGTAAAAATTACTGTGAGCTGTTCATTACATGTTAAGCTAGTAAAATCATTACATATATTAAAAACTTGTGATAAGAGATTAAAACGTATATCATCACATAGACAACAACATAACATTACATAGGTTCCCATACACAGATATTTAACCCAAAAATATCGTCAGGATTCCATGGACCCACCCCTTAACTTTTTTGTTACTCAATTTATTTCTTAAAACTAAATAACATTTCAAAGCTTAGATAATGTAGTTTTCGCATATGTTTTAATTCTTAAATCAGATAATTAAAACAAAAACTAGGCTTGTTTAAAATTATTCTTTCCTATTTTTTTCGCGCATATTTTTTATTGGAGTAAATGGACCCATCTTTTATTCTATTACTTATTAATGCACATTTATAGAAAATATATATTTTAAAAGCTATTAGAAAGATTTTTTCAGAAATGTTACGTTGAACTAAATCGGACTGCTAGTCATGGGGTTGTATACATTTCAACACAACTATGTCAATTCAAGTAACATGACAATTATCGCTTATCACCCTGCATGAAACTTATTGAACACATGGGAAAATGTACCCACCTATATAAGCCATTCATTTCAATATCCTACAATAAGTTTTTTGATAGCAAGCAATTTATAATGTTGAAATTGGGTTAAAATGAACTAACTTATAAGCATTTGAATAGCACACTGTCATGCGCTGATGTTCTCAGTTACGATTTCAATTTACTTTTTATAGAAGTTAAGTCCATAAAAGGGTTTATGTATTAATATCTTTAAAAATGATTAAACAAGAGTATTACTTATTACATGGTTTAATTCGTACGATTATTAATTAAAGTATGCGTGCATTTGAATTGAACTCGACTGTAGCGCGCATTTTCATCGTAGGCCTACTGAACAACAATGAAGACCTATAATATTGTAAAGTTGTCGTCAATCACAATCACATAGACTTTTAACGATTTATACATAAACTTATAGGATGGGAGTAAAGTCAATTATGTACCATAACAATAAAGTGCGGTTTTCTATGATACGACCACTTGTACATGTATAATATACATTTGTATATCTCTTAAAAAGGCACTTATCTTTAGATCCTGTTTTTATCCTTAGTACATCAATAGTCATTTTTCACAGAATATAGGTATAAATTTTTATTGTTATATAAAATTTTACCCTATTTTTATACGTTTAGAAACGTTTAATAAAGCAATACATGTTCAGTATTGTTTAACTAATATTATAGATTTTCAAAATCGCGGTCTTTAAAAACAAGACAAAAATGGTACTATAATGGAAAATAATAGACGTAGTAAATTATTTATGTTATCTCGGAATGGTCTTTAATTATACAGGTACATTTGTTTTACGACAAACCTATTTAACTGGAAAAATTAAAGGCTTTAAATGTTTTATTGAATAATTCCAATGATCTTTATGAAATGATATAATGAAATAATTTGTATTTTGTAATGTCGAAAATGGCCGCCAATTTCGACAACTCTCGTTAGCCAATTATAACGTGCGCACGTAAAGCTATTGCGTGGCCACGTAAAGCTATTACGTGGCCACGTAAACGTTATTGCGTGCGCACGTAATAGCTACTGCGTGGTCATGTAAAGCTATTACGTGGCCACGTAAACGTTATTGCGTGCGCACGTAATAGCTACTGCGTGGCCACGTAATAGTAGCGGTATTTAAATATTTCTCCATGTCACCTTTATGCCACCGTATCTTTAAGCATATCTGAGCATATAATGCTCTACGACAAGGTTGTGCTTTCTGATTTGTTTGTCATTTTTCTATTTCTGAGCTAATGATGAGATAATTACAATGTACTTGTAACTTGTCCGGCTTCTTCATGTACAGAGCGAGAGTAGATTTTCCGAATTTATCCTTTCACCTCTGAAAACCAGTTTTTACTCTCGACAATCTGATTAAACCCCGATCTTAAATTTTCCGCTCGCCTAATTTGTACGACAATGCTCTACGGGATATCTGTTTACGAAGATTGTACTCTCGTGTTCCTGTTTATACAAGTCATAACAGACAAAACAAAGTGTACATATGAAATGTCTCATGGAAATCTTATCTAGATGGAAAGAAAATGCATATGAACTATTGTCAAAAGTAGTTGGAAATTGTAAATGAAACCTATCTTCTACTACATTTTTGAAAAGACACGAGGGTGTTACAATAGACTATATCCGGAATTCAAATATTTGGGTTTTTCCATGTAGGTACAAACAAACTTTCACTGTTACAATGAAAACACGTGTACAAAGAACAATAGGATTTAATCCATATTTCGTGATTTTCATCAATAATATGTAACACACTTTGTTTGTACCTACATCGCAGGAACGGAAAAACCCACAAATTTGAGTTCCGAATTAAGTCTAATAACAGTTCGTACAAAAAATCCTGTTTATGTTGTAAACATTACAATGATCATATCCACGGCCAGTGATGCTCAGGATGACAATAAAATATTATGCAGTGTTAATTTTAAAATGTTTTGATATATGTCTTGTTGGGATAATGGTAATGCGTTCTATCGCTACCAGCATTATGAACTATTGAGGTGGTGGTTTATCAGCCTTACTAATAAACTTTACAACCATTTCAATACTGCGCTACCTTTGCAATGGATTGGCTTATTGTAATGTCTAAACTAACACACAATGTTATTTTGTAAGAACTATAGATGCCTCCCTATCGCCAGTAATATTATATAAATATTTACCCGGTACAGCTCTTGTATCAATTTAATACATACAAAACACTTGAAGGCCGTGGCGTAGTGGTTAGCATGTCTGACTTCGAATCCGGAGATCGCGGGTTCGAGCTCGGTCGCGGTATGTCATACCCTTTACGACTCAATCCCAATTAAGGTGGACATATGGGCAATTTTTTTTTCATTTTTTTCATGTCATCAAATATGAGTTTTGAATCAATTAAAGGCATTGTAGACATGTTCTGAACGCAGTATAAAAATCTTTTCAGCTGGGCTAGTATACTTTTTTAGATATAGGCTGGTGTAAGGTCACACCTACCATTAATAAATGTGCTTATGAAAATCGAACATGTGCTGTAAATTTCACTTATTTAAAAGTAGTAATGGTCAAACTGTTGAGAAATTCAATACGGTTGCAGTCTATAAGGTATTATGTTTCGGAATAAATGATTAAGACTGAAGAGTAAGCCAGATACTTTCAGAAAAACATAAATAGTGAATACGCTATTTTCACAAGTTTTATTTGTTTTAAAAGTGTCATTCATATCAACTGTTCCAGAACGCAAACAAGTTAAATATAGAATGAAACTGTTTAAAATAGTTAGATACCATTGTCTTAGTGTTATAACAAAACGTTGTGTGCATGTGAACCACCACAAAGCAACCAATAAAGAATATAATTGTTGTCCCGTACGTTAGCAAAATTGGCTCGTACGTTATATACTTCAGTTTGGTCATCTAAACTATTGATAACTAAGTTAAACTGCAAGAATACAACTTACATTGTTCTGTAATTTGTTTTACAATTCAATGTACTTGTGTTTTACATATAAAACTACAATAATATCTCTCAATTACAATAATTACGCGAACCATTTTCATTTTTCCAAGAGAACAACATTCAACAATTTTGTGACAAGTTTAACAAAGAAACAGAGCAAACTAACGCATAAACTAATAAAAGCTTTTTAGTAGTGGGGTAACATGTGATTTACAACCATCAAATCATCCGGCAAATGCATGTTTAGACAATTCTACAGTGTCCCGTACGTTATTAAATAAGTAAGATAATGTATGAACCTGATCAAATTATTGCAGTGTGTGCTAAATGATTCTAAAGTTATAATTTGATCAAACGAGGCATTGTTTTAATTTATCATTTCAAAGCTAGATGGTATTCAATTAAGAACAATGCAAACTATTCATCATTAATAGCAAATAATAAGTACTATAAGTTATTTTCCCGTCACTCTTGATAGTTACTTTTGAACATCATCAATTTCATTATAATTGCCGTTCCCATAATATTTTCGCCTGTGAAGATTAAATGCATGTTAAGGAACCTTACAAAAGCAATTTATCATAAATATTCAGACGATTATCAATTATTGTGTCACATTTTGTCCCGTACGTTACGGACTCGTACGTTATTTTTCATTTTGTATTTAGTGGTTTTTTGTGTGTCACAAATATGCACTTTAAATGAATTATAAAAACACTTTATAAACCTTTTATTTAATCAATGAAGATCAGTTCAATGAAGAATTTATATATCTATTTGAAAAGGTTTATTAGATATTTTGATTTTACTAATTGTCCCGTTCGTTACGTGGTGAAAATTACGATTCATTTTTTAATAAATGAGCTCATAAA
The DNA here is from genome assembly GCA_025267735.1 of Mactra quadrangularis. NCBI lineage: Eukaryota > Metazoa > Mollusca > Bivalvia > Venerida > Mactridae > Mactra > Mactra quadrangularis. The sequence continues at coordinate 27,844,580 of CM046302.1, forward strand.
TTACCGATACCAATAAAATTTCAGCTAAAATGAATATCTTATCATTAGTATATATCTTTATGGACTTTACTTACACAAAAATAGTTTGTAAAGAGTGCAAAGCTGTGAGATTAATGAAGCCTTTAAATAAATGTCCCGTACGTTATCGGAGTTTGGAGACAACGTTTGTTGTATGAGGTGTGGAAAATTATTTTTGAATTTACATTATAATATGTGTTTTTCTTGAGGATTTAGTAATAATTGACATATTAAAGATATATTTAATTGGAAATCTGTCTGAATTTTTTAACAATTTGAAGCTAACTGTAAGAATTTGTCATTGGAGACATAGGGATTTTCTACACCCTAGCTTAATTAAGAGACAATATTTTGAAAAAATCGAAGTTTTCTTTACGAAATATGTCGTTTATATTTTTACTATAGCACTATCACTTGTAAATATGCTTTTCATTTACAAAAATTCTGTAAGTTAGATTCCTGGAAACATGATAAACGTTGGAGACATCAAATGTACATTCTAAGTGGGAATGAGTCTTACATGAGTTGTCGGCCTCGTGGTAGGGTAAGTTAGTACAGGTGATATAAAAGTGTCCAGGTAAACTATAGTAGGAAGAGCTGGCCGTCGTATATATAACTGACTACATTAGGGTAGCAAAAAACGCGTGCAACTCTTGCGACACCAGGATGAGGCGGCCATTTTTGCTGTTCTATAGCCCTATATAGCCATATTGCACTGTATACTTTGCGGCTCTGTTGCCATGGCGCACCTCGGTGTGATATAAAAGTGTCCAGGTAAACTATAGTAGGAAGAGCTGGCCGTCGTATATATGACTTAAATATGTGTTGAATACGACGTTAACACCCCCCCCCCCCCCCCAAAAAAAAAAACATCCCCAAAAAACAAAAAACTGATCTCTTGAGTCAGCTTCTGGCATTTATATACATTACTCGATTTCATTTATCTGTAGCGTGTTCAATTACACTAAACGTTACAGTACGTTACATAACGATACATTCGGAACTCCTCGGCCATTCGCTGCGAATAATCTAATTTAATACACAAATATGCGATCGTTAAGGCGATGAGTGATATGTTTCAAAATTTACGAACTATAAACGAAACATCACTCAATGCCTAAACGATCATATATTTGTTTACTTCAACACTGGTAGTTTCAAAATAGCGTCTAAATATGTCCGAGATTAATCGCAACGAATGGCCGAGGAGTTCCGAATGTATCGTTACGGAACGTTTTGTAACGTTCGCGGTAACTGAACGCAGGGCAGCTTTTACCTGTAGCACTTAAGTAATATTGTAAATTGCATATTAAAATGTATAAGCGCTGTTTCGGTTTAAAATAAAGTCAAGCACTGGCTGTATATTTAGAGATAATCTCTTCAAGATGGGAGCTACCCATTTGGACGATGCTGCAAACTTGACAAAAGAAAGAGTTGTATTAGTTCAGTGCTACATCTGGTTAATTAATATTAACGTTAAATACATTGGCAGATTTGATCATGATGAGATCTAAGGCAATTAGGTTTATGTTGGTTCTGACACCACTGAATCGTGGACCGAGGATTGAAATTCTTTCATCACATTAAAGGGAAGAAACCAATGCTAGGATGTTGCGTAAATTGTGACATGGTTGTCTTCTTACATATTACAATAAAGGGAAGTAACTAATGCGAGTATAAAGTAGCAACGCGTGACGTAACCGCTGTGAGGAGTTTGGTATTTAGCGTAAATTCTGACATGGTTGTCATTCTTACAACACAACAAAAGATCGCACACCACTGAGAGGATTTTGCGTTAATTCTGACATGGTTGTCATTCTTACATTATTACAATAACGGACGTAATAATGTTGCGTAAAATCTTCTCAAAAGGTTGCCATCTTTTATCACAATAAGGGGAAGTGACCAATGCGAGGATGTTGCATAAAAACTTGCCTGTTTGTCATTTTTAGCTCGACTTTTCGAAGAAAATGAGAGCTATTGCTATACCTTTTGCGTTGGCGTTGGCGTCGGCGTCGGCGTTGGCGTTGGTTTTCAGGTTAAAGTTTTTTGAAACACTTATAATTTGAACACTATCCAAGTTATTTTATTGAAAGTTGGTATACTTATTAAGTGGGACTATATTAACCATTCTGTGAAAGGGGATAACTCTGGATGAATTATTTTTTGAGTTATTGCCCTTTTATACTTAATCTTTATGTTTGTGTTCCTTGCATGTACTTGCTTCTAATGAAATATGTTTTACCTATTTTTATTTGAATTCTTACTGTCGGCATCTTGAACTACATAATACATTTGTAACCAAATTAGTGGTCTTTTTATATTCTGTTTCGTTCCGTTTAGCTAAATCATATTTAAAAATAATCATTAAATGGAAGGAACACTAACTAACAGATTAGCCTTATTACATAATAATGATTAGTTGCAGATTCAAACTTGACAGTTATACAAACATTAACGATTATCCGATATTCCTAAAAAAATCATTGATATAAATTATATTCTGTCTCGTTTCGTTCCGTTTCGCAAAGTACCAATACCTGTATGGGTATGGTACTTTGCGAAACGGAACGAAACAAGAGAGAAAGGGCTAATTTGGTTATATACATGTATTTATTATGTGATTCAAGATAATGACAACAACGCAAAATAGTAGTTTGATAAAAAAAGTATTTTATAACACGCGTGTACATGCAAGAAAATATGCAAAAGCCTTCCCTTTACAAAAATACAATTTTCCTATAATCTTATAACATACATGTAAAAAGGCGACTTGTAGATACAATTACTACATATATAAAGCCATAAATGATTATTTGATATACCTGGCAAAATTGCATGTCGAGGTTATTTATGAAGGTACATGTACCTATGCGTTTGATACATAGAAAGTCAGTAGCGCAAGTGTTAGCAGGTTAGACGACTACAAGACCAGCGATCCTGGTTCGATTCTCACCGCAGCTGATATCAAGACTAGTGTTCAGACTAAATCGAATTAACGTAAACTATAGATATTTGCTATACATATAACATATATAATAATCTATGTATTGTTCGAAACGAAAATAATTTCGTTTGTGGCGGTAACTGTAAGTATACATAAACCATGTATAGTGTATATACCGTTTTGCCAGACTTTAAAATCTGTATGATTTATTTCGGAGTCCGACAATTACCGACAAACCGTCATTGAATATTCAAATGTCCCAGGTCAATATTGCCAAACAATATAATAAGTTTCTTGTAAATAAATAGTATTCTGTTGTTTCGTTTCGTTTCGTTTCGCAAAGTACCAATACCTGTGTGGGTATTGGTACTTTGCGAAACGGAACGAAACGAGAGACAAGAGGCTATTCTGGTTATACATGTATATGTATTACGTCATCAAAGATGCCGACAATAAGAATGAAAAGATAAATAGACGGAGAATCATATTTTCGGATGGCAATTTATACAATACAACCAAGAATGATGTATGAATAAGATAAGATAAGCTTTATTTAAAGTCGGCAATAAAAACAATGATTTACCAATCCAGGCTCGACCTTTATTCTACAGGCAAGCATAAACGATCATTATATATGAATGCCCGAAATATTTCATGTAAAATACATTATTTTTTCCCGTTACGTTCCGTTTCACAAGATACCAATACCTGTGTGGGTATTGGTACTTCGCGAAACGGAACGAAACAAGAGAGAATGGGCTAGATTGGTATAATGACATCAACAGCACAAACATAGTAGTTTGAAGAATAATCACGCGTGCACATACAATGAAATATGCAAAAGCGACTAGCGACGTTAAAAAAGAAACTCTACATTTACTTTTAGTAAAGTGTTGTATGGTATCAGTAATTAGTTATGGCGTTGATGAGCGGTCGCAAATTATTGAACAATATTGACATACAAATTCTTGTGATCAATATTGTACATGGAAGCATTAAAGCATTAAACGATTATTAGATAAAAAAACCATTTTATGTATATAAATAATTTTTTCTCGTTTCGTTCCGTTTCGCAAAATACCAATACCCGTGAAGGTTTTGTTCGTTTTTTTTCTCAACTGTCAAAACATGAATAATTTTACGGTGACTAAACGCTCTTTGTCTTACACACGTGATATTGAGATAGTGTGTAATCATTCACCGTGAAATTAATCAAACTTTGACAGTTGAGAAAAAAATGGACAATAATGGTACTTTGCGAAACGAAACGGAACTAGACAAAACTATAGTTCATACTTAATTGTTTGTGTATAATGAGTTTCATCGGATAGACTAAGATTATACAGAGTTCATATAATTTACTATTATGATTACTGTATATTGATTTTAAGAAATTACATTTCATTTCTTATTTCCCCCATGTGGTGCCTCTCTTTTCGTTCCGTTCCGTTTCGTTCCGTTTCGCAAAGTACCAATAGCCGCAATATTTGCTGTTCTATAGCCCTATATAGCCATATTGCACGGTATACTTTGCGGCTCTGTTGCCATGGCACAAGTCGGTGTGCGAATGTGATTTTTTGCAGTTCGGTTGCTAACCATCTAGGGCACCTGAAAAACGTGTTTAAACACCAAACCCACCAGGTTCAGGTACCGAGAAATCCCGTGCAAATCTTGCGACTCCAGGATGAGGGGCGAATTTGGGGCCCTGTAGCCACTGCGCATCTCTCTGCGCAGCTATGATTTTTTTGCAAATAGGTTGCTAACTACGTAGGGCATTGAAAAAATGTATTTAAACAAGTAACTGACTACATTAGGGTAGCAAAAAACGCGTGCAACTCTTGCGACACCAGTATGAGGCGGCCATTTTTGCTGTTCTATAGCCCTATATAGCCATATTGCACGGTATATATTGCGGCTCTGTTGCCATGGCGCAAGTCGGTGTGCGAATGTGATTTTTTGCAGTTAGGTTGCTAACCATCTAGGGCACCTGAAAAACGTGTTTAAACACCAAACCCACCAGGTTTAGGTACCGAGAAATCTCGTGCAAATCTTGCGACACCAGGATGAGGGGCGACTTTGGGGCCCTGTAACCACTGCGCATCTCACTACGCAGGTATGATTTTTTTGCAAATAGGTTGCTAACTACATAGGGCGACGAAAAAATGTGTTTGAACAATAACTGACTATATTTAAGGTAGCAAACAACGTGGTTAAACCTTGCGACACCAGGATGAGGCGGCCATTTTTGCTGTTCTATAGCCCTATTTAGCCATATTGCACGGTATACTTTGCGGCTCTGTTGCCATGGCGCAAGTCGGTGTGCGAATGTGATTTTTTGCAGTTAGGTTGCTAACCATCTAGGGCACCTGAAAAACGTGTTTAAACACCAAAACCACCAAGTTCAGGTACCGAGAAATCCCGTGAAAGTCTTGCGACACCAGGATGAGGGGCGACTTTGGGGCCCTGTAGCCACTGCGCATCTCACTGCGCAGGTATGATTTTTTTGCAAATAGGTTGCTAACTACGTAGGGCATTGGAAAAATGTGTTTAAACAAGTAACTGACTACATTAAGGTAGCAAAAAACGCGTGCAAACCTCCCGACACCAGGAGGCGACGCCTATTTTTGCTGTTCTATAGCCCTATACAGCCATATTGCACGGTATATTTTGCGGCTCTGTTGCCATGGCGCACCTCGGTGTGCGAATGTGATTTTTTGCAGTTAGGTTGCTAACCATCTAGGGCACCTGAAAAACGTGTTTAAACACCAAACCCACCTGGTTTAGGTACCGAGAAAACCCGCGCAAATCTCGGGACACCAGGATGAGGGTCGACTTTGGGGCTCTGTAGCCACTGCGCATCTCACTGCGAAGGTATGATTTTTGTGTAAATAGGTTGCTAACTACGTAGGGCATTGGACAAATGTGTTTAAACAAGTAAGTAACTACATTAAGGTAGCAAAAAACGCGTGCAAACCTCCGGACACCAGGATGAGGCGGCCATTAATGCTGTTCTATAGCCCTATATAGCCATATTGCACGGTATAGTTTGCGGCTCTGTTGCCATGGCGCACCTCGGTGTGCGAATGTGATTTTTTGCAGTTAGGTTGCTAACCATCTAGGGCACCTAAAAACGTGTTTAAACACCAAACCCACCAGGTTTAGGTACCGAGAAAACCCGTGCAAATCTCGGGACACCAGGATGAGGGTCGACTTTGGGGCTCTGTAGCCACTGCGCATCTCACAGCGCAGGTATGATTTTTGTGTAAATAGGTTGCTAACTACGTAGGGCATTGGAAAAATGTGTTTAAACAAGTAAGTAACTACATTAAGGTAGCAGAAAACGCGTGCAAACCTCCGGACACCAGGATTAGGCGGCCATTTTTGCTGTTGTATAGCCCTATATAGCCATGTTGCACGGTATACGTTGCGGCTCTGTTGCCATGGCGCACCTCGGTGTGCAAATGTGATTTTTTGCAGTTAGGTTGCTAACCATCTAGGGCACCTGAAAAACGTGTTTAAACACCAAATCCACCATGTTTAGGTACAGTATAACCTCTGCTAACGGCACCTCTAACGAGCGGCAACCTCCGACGAGCGGCATATTAGAATTCCCCCGTCGATTTTGCACTATGATTTACCTCTAATGAACGACACCTCCGCAGAGCGGTAAACGGCCGTTGAGATAAATTCCCATTGTTATTCTTTACCACAGAATACAGCGACACTAAGTCTAGCAAGGTTAATATCAATTATCGATAATTTTCTATGACCGGAAGATTTAAACAATAAGCGATACCCTTAATCGTATAATACTACCCTAAAGTGTCATGTTGTTAAATCATTTGACTAACAGGGTTTAATATACAAGTGACATATGGTTTCCATGACACCAACGAACGGATCTAAGATGAGGAGCGCATTGTTTGGTAGGCTAATGTCATCAAGTATCAGTTGTACATACATTTGTACGTCCAGCTAGTTAACAATACTAAATAAAACTTATTTGTTATTGTACTTATTATTGAAAGCTTCGATGGCATGAATTCAGTTTTAAAGTTATTTGAGGTTTAAGAGTCGAATCAGATAGTTACTCTCGAAAAGACGACGATAATCCATGCTAGATATTATTCGCCATTAGACAGGTATAAAAACAATTATGACGGTAAAAGAAACGATTTCGCTGGTGTATTGCTTTCTTGAGCATAAAACTAACCATCATGCTAGGAATATCTAACGGTGATAATGATTAATTAAAAAAAAAATTGTAATCATATTAAAACTTTTTACTTTTGTCGATCAGCGCCCGATAATAACTGTATTTACATTATGGAACGTATAACGGCCAGTTTTCCGTACCGAAACGGCCGTTTTTTGTGATCGGTAGAAAAAGTCGACCTCTGCAGACCGGCACCTCTGCAGAGCGGCAGTTTCTTCAAACTCCGCCGAAAGTCGCTCTGCAGAGGTTACACTGTACCGAGAAAACCCGTGCAAATCTCGGGACACCAGGATGAGGGTTGATTTTGGGGCTCTGTAGCCACTGCGCATCTTACTGCGCAGGTATGATTTTTGTGTAAATAGGTTGCTAACTATGTAGGGCATTGGAAAAATGTGTTTAAACAAGTAAGTAACTACATTAAGGTAGCAAAAAACGCGTGCAAACCTCCGGACACCAGGATGAGGCGGCCATTAATGCTGTTCTATAGCCCTATATAGCCATATTGCACGGTATAGTTTGCGGCTCTGTTGCCATGGCGCACCTCGGTGTGCAAATGTGATTTTTTGCAGTTAGGTTGCTAACCATCTAGGGCACCTGAAAAACGTGTTTAAACACCAAATCCACCATGTTTAGGTACCGAGAAAACCCGTGCAAATCTCGGGACACCAGGATGAGGGTCGACTTTGGGGCTCTGTAGCCACTGCGCATCTCACTGCGCAGGTATGATTTTTGTGTAAATAGGTTGCTAACTACGTAGGGCATTGGAAAAATGTGTTTAAACAAGTAAGTAATTACATTAAGGTAGCAAAAAACGCGTGCGAACCTCCGGACACCAGGATGAGGCGGCCATAAATGCTGTTCTATAGCCCTATATAGCCATATTGCACGGTATAGTTTGCGGCTCTGTTGCCATGGCGCACCTCGGTGTGCGAATGTGATTTTTTGCAGTTAGGTTGCTAACCATCTAGGGCAACTGAAAAACGTGTTTAAACACCAAACCCACCAGGTTTAGGTACCGAGAAAACCCGTGCAAATCTCGGGACACCAGGATGAGGGGCGACTTTGGGGCTCTGTAGCCACTGCGCATCTCACAGCGCAGGTATGATTTTTGGGTAAATAGGTTGCTAACTACGTAGGGCATTGGAAAAATGTGTTTAAACAAGTAAGTAACTACATTAAGGTAGCAGAAAACGCGTGCAAACCTCCGGACACCAGGATTAGGCGGCCATTTTTGCTGTTGTATAGCCCTTTATAGCCATGTTGCATGGTATACGTTGCGGCTCTGTTGCCATGGCGCACCTCGGTGTGCGAATGTGTTTTTTTGCTGTTAGGTTGCTAACCATCTAGGGCACCTAAAAACGTGTTTAAACACCAAACCCACCAGGTTTAGGAACCAAGAAAACCCGTGCAAATCTCGGGACACCAGGATGAGGGTCGACTTTGGGGCTCTGTAGCCACTGCGCATCTCACAGCGCAGGTATGATTTTTGTGTAAATAGGTTGCTAACTACGTAGGGCATTGGAAAAATGTGTTTAAACAAGTAAGTAACTACATTAAGGTAGCAGAAAACGCGTGCAAACCTCCGGACACCAGGATTAGGCGGCCATTTTTGCTGTTGTATAGCCCTTTATAGCCATGTTGCACGGTATACGTTGCGGCTCTGTTGCCATGGCGCACCTCGGTGTGCAAATGTGTTTTTTTGCTGTTAGGTTGCTAACCATCTAGGGCACCTGAAAAACGTGTTTAAACACCAAATCCACCATGTTTAGGCACAGAGAAAACCCGTGCAAATCTCGGGACACCAGGATGAGGGTCGATTTTGGGGCTCTGTAGCCACTGCGCATCTCACTGCGCAGGTATGATTTTTGTGTAAATAGGTTGCTAACTATGTAGGGCATTGGAAAAATGTGTTTAAACTAGTAAGTAACTACATTAAGGTAGCAAAAAACGCGTGCAAACCTCCGGACACCAGGATGAGGCGGCCATTTTTGCTATTCTATAGCCCTATAAAGCCATATTGCACGATATACTTTGCGGCTCTGTTGCCATGGCGCAAGTCGGTGTGCCAATGTGATTTTTTGCAGTTAGGTTGCTAACCATCTAGGGCACCTGAAAAACGTGTTTAAACACCAAACCCACCAGGTTCAGGTACCGAGAAATCCCGTGCAAATCTTGCGACACCAGGATGAGGGGCGATTTTGGGGCCCTGTAGCCACTGCGCAGCTCACTGCGCAGGTATTATTTTTGTGTAAATGGGTTGCTAACTACGTATGGCATTGGAAAAATGTGTTTAAACAAGTAAGTAACTACATTAAGGTAGCAAAAAACGCGTGCAAACCTCCGGACACCAGGATGAGGCGGCCATTTTTGCTGTTCTATAGCCCTATATAGCCATATTTCACGGTATACTTTGCGGCTCTGTTGCCATGGCGCACCTCGGTTTGCGAATGTGATTTTTTGCAGTTAGGTTGCTAACCATCTAGGGCACCTTAAAAACGTGTTTAAACACCAAACCCACCAGATTTAGGTACCGAGAAAACCCGTTCAAATCTCGGGACACCAGGATGAGGGGCGACTTTGGGGCTCTGTAGCCACTGCGCATCTCACTGCGCAGGTATGATTTTTGTGTAAATAGGTTGCTAACTACGTAGGGCATTGGAAAAATGTGTTTAAACAAGTAAGTAACTACATTAAGGTAGCAAAAAACGCGTGCAAACCTCCGGACACCAGGATGAGGCGGCTATTTTTGCTGTTCTTTAGCCATATATAGCCATATTGCACGGTATATTTTGCGGCCCTGTTGCCATGGCGCACCTCGGTGTGCGAATGTGATTTTTTGCAGTTAGGTTGCTAACCATCTAGGGCACCTGAAAAACGTGTTTAAACACCAAACCCACCATGTTTAGGTACCGAAAAAACCCGTGCAAATCTCGGGACACCAGGATGAGGGGCGACTTTGTGGCTCTGTAGCCACTGCGCATCTAACTGCGCAGGTATGATTTTTGTGTAAATAGGTTGCTACGTAGGGCATTGGAAAAATGTGTTTAAACAAGTAAGTAACTACATTAAGGTAGCAAAAAACGCGTGCAAACCTCCGGACACCAGGATGAGGCGGCCATTTTTGCTGTTCTATAGCCCTATGTAGCCATATTGCACGGTATACTTTGCGGTTCTGTTTCCATGGCGCACCTCGGTGTGCGAATGTGATTTTTGGCAGTTAGGTTGCTAACCATCTAGGGCACCTGAAAAACGTGTTTAAACACCAAACCCACCTGGTTTAGGTACCGAGAAAACCCGTGCAAATCTCGGGACACCCGGATGAGGGGCGACTTTGGGGCTCTGTAACCACTGCGCATCTCACTGCGCAGGTATGATTTTTGTGTAAATAGGTTGCTAACTACGTAGGGCATTGGAAAAATGTGTTTAAACAAGTAAGTAACTACATAAAGGTAGCAGAAAACGCGTGCAAACCTCCGGACACCAGGATGAGGCGGCCATTTTTGCTGTTCTATAGCCCTACATAGCAATGTTGCACGGTATACGTTGCGGCTCTGTTGCCATGGCGCACCTCGGTGTGCAAACGTGATTTTTTGCAGTTAGGTTGCTAACCATCTAGGGCACCTGAAAAACGTGTTTAAACACCAAACCCACCAGGTTTAGGTACCAAGAAAACCCGTGCAAATCTCGGGACACCAGGATGAGGGGCGAATTTGGGGCTCTGTAGCCACTGCGCATCTAACTGCGCAGGTATACTTTTTGTGTAAATAGGTTGCTCACTACGTAGGGCATTGGAAAAATGTGTTTAAACAAGTAAGTAACTACATTAAGGTAGCAAAAAACGCGTGCAAACCTCCGGACACCAGGATGAGGCGGCTATTTTTGCTGTTCTTTAGCCATATATAGCCATATTGCACGGTATACTTTGCGGCCCTGTTGCCATGGCGCACCTCGGTGTGCGAATGTGATTTTTTGCAGTTAGGTTGCTAACCATCTAGGGCACCTGAAAAACGTGTTTAAACACCAAACCCACCAGGTTTAGGTACCGAGAAAACCCGTGCAAATCTCGGGACACCAGGATGAGGGGCGACTTTGGGGCTCTGTAGCCACTGCGCATCTAACTGCGCAGGTATGATTTTTGTGTAAATAGGTTGCTACGTAGGGCATTGGAAAAATGTGTTTAAACAAGTAAGTAACTACATTAAGGTAGCAAAAAACGCGTGCAAACCTCCGGACACCAGGATGAGGCGGCCATTTTTGCTGTTCTATAGCCCTATGTAGCCATATTGCACGGTATACTTTGCGGCTCTGTTTCCATGGCGCACCTCGGTGTGCGAATGTGATTTTTTGCAGTTAGGTTGCTAACCATCTAGGGCACCTGAAAAACGTGTTTAAACACCAAACCCACCAGGTTTAGGTACCGAGAAAACCCGTGCAAATCTCGGGACACCAGGATGAGGGGCGACTTTGGGGCTCTGTAGCCACTGCGCATCTCACTGCGCAGGTATGATTTTTATGTAAATGGGTTGCTAACTACGTATGGCATTGGAAAAATGTGTTTAAACAAGTAAGTAACTACATTAGGGTAGCAAAAAACGCGTGCAAACCTCCGGACACCAGGATGAGGCGGCCATTTTTGCTGTTCTATAGCCCTATATAGCCATATTTCACGGTATACTTTGCGGCTCTGTTGCCATGGCGCACCTCGGTTTGCGAATGTGATTTTTTGCAGTTAGGTTGCTAACCATCTAGGGCACCTGAAAAACGTGTTTAAACACCAAACCCACCAGGTTTAGGTACCGAGAAAACCCGTTCAAATCTCGGGACACCAGGATGAGGGGCGACTTTGGGGCTCTGTAGCCACTGCGCATCTCACTGCGCAGGTATGATTTTTGTGTAAATAGGTTGCTAACTACGTAGGGCATTGGAAAAATGTGTTTAAACAAGTAAGTAACTACATTAAGGTAGCAAAAAACGCGTGCAAACCTCCGGACACCAGGATGAGGCGGCCATTTTTGCTGTTCTATAGCCCTATATAGCCATATTGCACGGTATACTTTGCGGCTCTGTTGCCATGGCGCACCTCGGTGTGCGAATGTGATTTTTTGCAGTTAGGTTGCTAACCATCTAGGGCACCTGAAAAACGTGTTTAAACACCAAACCCACCAGGTTTAGGTACCGAGAAAACCCGTGCAAATCTCGGGACACCAGGATGAGGGGCGACTTTGGGGCTCTGTAGCCACTGCGCATCTCACTGCGCAGGTATGATTTTTGTGTAAATAGGTTGCTAACTACGTAGGGCATTGGAAAAATGTGTTTAAACAAGTAAGTAACTACATTAAGGTAGCAAAAAACGCGTGCAAACCTCCGGACACCAGGATGAGGCGGCCATTTTTGCTGTTCTATAGCCCTTTATAGCCATATTGCACGGTATACATGTACTTTGCGGCTCTGTTTCCATGGCGCACCTCGGTGTGCGAATGTGATTTTTTGCAGTTAGGTTGCTAACCATCTAGGGCACCTGAAAAACGTGTTTAAACACCAAACCCACCAGGTTTAGGTACCGAGAAAACCCGTTCAAATCTCGGGACACCAGGATGAGGGGCGACTTTGGGGCTCTGTAGCCACTGCGCATCTAACTGCGCAGGTATGATTTTTGTGTAAAAAGGTTGCTAACTACGTAGGGCATTGGAAAAATGTGTTTAAACAAGTAAGTAACTAAATTAAGGTAGCAAAAAACGCGTGCAAACCTCCGGACACCAGGATGAGGCGGCCACTTTTGCTGTTCTATAGCCCTATATAGCCATATTGCACGGTATACTTTGCGGCTCTGTTGCCATGGCGCACCTCGGTGTGCGAATGTGATTTTTTGCAGTTAGGTTGCTAACCATCTAGGGCACCTGAAAAACGTGTTTAAACACCAAACCCACCTGGTTTAGGTACCGAGAAAACCCGTGCAAATCTCGGGACACCAGGATGAGGGGCGACTTTGGGGCTCTGTAGCCACTGCGCATCTCACTGCGCAGGTATGATTTTTGTGTAAATAGGTTGCTAACTACGTAGGGCATTGGAAAAATGTGTTTAAACAAGTAAGTAACTACATTAAGGTAGCAAAAAACGCGTGCAAACCTCCGGACACCAGGATGAGGCGGCCATTTTTGCTGTTCTATAGCCCTATATAGCCATATTGCACGGTATACTTTGCGGCTCTGTTGCCATGGCGCACCTCGGTGTGCGAATGTGATTTTTTGCAGTTAGGTTGCTAACCATCTAGGGCACCTGAAAAACGTGTTTAAACACCAAACCCACCAGGTTTAGGTACCGAGAAAACCCGTTCAAATCTCGGGACACCAGGATGAGGGGCGACTTTGGGGCTCTGTAGCCACTGCGCATCTAACTGCGCAGGTATGATTTTTGTGTAAAAAGGTTGCTAACTACGTAGGGCATTGGAAAAATGTGTTTAAACAAGTAAGTAACTACATTAAGGTAGCAAAAAACGCGTGCAAACCTCCGGACACCAGGATGAGGCGGCCACTTTTGCTGTTCTATAGCCCTATATAGCCATATTGCACGGTATACTTTGCGGCTCTGTTGCCATGGCGCACCTCGGTGTGCGAATGTGATTTTTTGCAGTTAGGTTGCTAACCATATAGGGCACCTGAAAAACGTGTTTAAACACCAAACCCACCTGGTTTAGGTACCGAGAAAACCCGTGCAAATCTCGGGACACCAGGATGAGGGGCGACTTTGGGGCTCTGTAGCCACTGCGCATCTCACTGCGCAGGTATTATTTTTGTGTAAATAGGTTGCTATCTACGTAGGGCATTGGAAAAATGTGTTTAAAGAAGTAAGTAACTACATTAAGGTAGCAAAAAACGCGTGCAAACCTCCGGACACCAGGATGAGGCGGCCATTTTTGCTGTTCTATAGCCCTATATAGCCATATTGCACGGTATACTTTGCGGCTCTGTTGCCATGGCGCACCTCGGTGTGCGAATGTGATTTTTTGCAGTTAGGTTGCTAACAATCTAGGGCACCTGAAAAACGTGTTTAAACACCAAACCCACCAGGTTTAGGTACCGAGAAAACCCGTGCAAATCTCGGGACACCAGGATGAGGGGCGACTTTGGGGCTCTGTAGCCACTGCGCATCTCACTGCGCAGGAATAACGTGTTTAAACACCAAACCCACCAGGTTTAGGTACCGAGAAAACCCGTGCAAATCTCGGGACACCAGGATGAGGGTCGACTTTAGGGCTCTGTAGCCACTGCGCATCTCACTGCGCAGGTATGATTTTTGTGTAAATAGGTTGCTAACTACGTAGGGCATTAGAAAAATGTGTTTAAACAAGTAACTGACTACATTAAGCTGCAAAGTATACGGTGCAATATGGTTAGCAACCTAACTGCAAAAAATCACATTCGCACAAAATGGCCGCCTCATCCTGGTGTCCGGAGGTTTGCACGCGTTTTTTGCTACCTTAATGTAGTTAGTTACTTGTTTAAACACATTAACTACATTAAGGTAGCAAAAAACGCGTGCAAACCTCCGGACACCAGGATGAGGCGGCCATTTCTGCTGTTCTATAGCCCTATATAGCCATATTGCACGGTATACTTTGCGGCTCTGTTGCCATGGCGCAAGGAAGTCATTTCCCATTGGTGATATGGAACAGATAATTGGAATGTTGTTGGCAGGACTGACACAGCCTCACGTTGGACGTCACTTTAACGTTAGCAATACAATGGTCGGTCACGTGTGGCAGAGATACCTGGACACCGGCTCTGTTGCTGAATGTCCAACAAATGGTCGTCCAAGGAGAACAACGGACATTGATGACCGTTATATTGTCAGCATTGCTAAACGTCGTCGGTTTGAAACAGCAAAATCGCTAAATGCTAACTTCCGGGACGCGTCAGGAGTTCGTATCTGTAAGCAAACTTTGAAAAACAGGCTTCATGCCGCCGATATTCGTGCTCGTAGGCCAGCAGTCCGCCCACCACTGACCACAGATCACAGGAGGTATAGGCTACAATTTTCCATGGAACACCAAAACATTCAGTAACCCAGGCTCCGCGCTGTTCTTCTCACAGACGAATCCAAGACGTGTGTTGAGACAAAAAAAATGAGAGATTCCGGGACTGTTGTGTCAAGGAACATGATAGGTTTGGTGGCCCATCGGTGCTGGTTTGGGGTGGTGTCTCCTTTGATGGCCGTACAGACTTGTTCATCATTCAAAACGAAGCCCTGACGGGTGTACGTTACGTAGATGAAATTTTACACCACTGTGTACGACCGTACGCTGGTGCTGTTGGTCCGGGTTTCATCCTTATGGATGATAACGCCCGACCTCATCGAGCTTTAGTTGTTAGAGGGTATGTAGAACGCGAGGGTATAGAGCGTATGTACTGGCCTGCTCGATTCCCAGACATTAATCCCATAGAACATGTATGGGACATTCTCCAGAGACGGATTAGTGATAGACCGGTGCAACCACAGACTAAGGAAGAGCTGACACGTGCACTAATTGAAGAAAGGGCACAAATTCCTCGTCCTGCAATCAAAAGTTGATTCGCAGTTTCAACTTCGGGTGTAAAGCTGTTATCAACGCCCGTGGTGGTCAAACACGTTATTGAATTCATTTATTGTGTGACATTAAACTTTATTCGACGATATTCGTAAAAATTTATACCCTACCCACCGTTATGCAAACCTTGATTTTTGGTTGTGACATTGCCTCTTGATATCATACTTGCTTACTTCTGTTTAACACTATTACGTAAGTTTATCTTTGTTTAAAATTGGTATTGAGAATTTCATATCAACATTTGATTTGTTGTTAGCAATAAAATTAATGAAATTGTAGCTCTTTCATTTTGTGGTCCTTAACTTTTTTTGAGGAGTATATATTATACGGGTTTAATTGCCCACGGGTTGAGTTGTTCTAATTTCGGGTTGAGTTGTCATTGGTTGAGTTGTCCACGGGTTGATTTGAACTGGACACGTTTGTGCTAGCTCCTAAGAATTTAATGTAATACGGTTGAAATCAGTTTGAAGTAATAATTGAAACGCAACATTGGCAGTTGAGCTTTCAAATATAGAAACTGTAAATATTGTAAACCTCAAATATGCAATTCATTCTCCAAAGTTTCTATTATTACGAAATTTAACCCCTGGCCACTTCGGCACTACGCCTCGAAAACTAACGTATACAATCAAAGCACTGTAACTTCCGACTCTTACACTAGAACGATTCCAAATATTTAGTACGGAAACCCCTTCCTTGCTCTTATACTGTATCTTTTCAATCTTTTGACCCAACGTACCTGCTTAAAAGTGATATATGTGTTATCTAATTATCAATGGCACGTACATTATTTTTACTTTGCTGATTAAAATATTCAATATATACAGTACTTTTGTAATCACACTCCATAAAAATATATTTAAATCAGCAGAGTTAATGTTTGTGGCACTGACAGATGAATAAAATGTAACAATTTTATGGATTTACTACTAACATTACTTTAATTTTTCCTAGAATAAACTCAGTGTGGCTCAATACTATGGATTTCAAAAAAAAATGTTTTCTTTTCTCCAACTCAATTTTACGGAGCCCATAAAGTGACATTTTGAAATACTTTTATTAAATATATAATTATTTCGTTTTTTTTCGAAATAATTTTTTCGATTTAACGAAATAATATTACGTTTAAACGAAATAATATTTCTAATAAACGAAATAATATTTCGTTAAAACGAAATAATATTTCGTAAAAAAAACGAGATAATATTACGTTTAAACGAAATAGTTGTGAAAATAAAACAAGTATTTCAAAATGTCACTTTAGGGGGCTCCGTAAAATTTGGTTTTTATTAGATTTTAGCTGTATATCAATCTATACATTAGGTCATGTATAGCAGGCAACTTACCTAACCAACTTTTAGTAAGATTCTTACTTTACTGAAAAAACTTTGTTCAGACTTTTAGGGACTTTCAGAGGGGTATGTAGATTGCTTGGGTTAGGCAATTATTTTTTTTTGGGGGGGGGGGGTTAAACACTATCAACTAGCTGTTTCAATTGTATCTATAGGTCAATTAACAGAGGCCAGTTAGCTTATTTCCCGTTCCTGAAAAGGCTAAATCTCTTAATTTAGCTGTTAACCAGTTACAAGTAACGTAATTATAACTGCCCAGCATGATTAAGAATCAGTGGTAGGAGAGAGAATGGTGGTAGAAATTATTTCATTATCGCACTCCACTAAAGCATGCAGTAAAAATTGTTGTTTAAATTTTTCCTCTATGTACATTTTCAGCTGTCTTGAAAACGTTGTATGCTGTAGCCACTGATCATTGAATAATCACCATCTGGCAGATGACACCACACAGTACCCATTTACACAAGGGTGGAGAGAAGCAACTGTCGATAAATTTCTTGCTCAAGAAAAAAAGCAGTGCCCAAAGTTGGTTCAAAGTATTTAGAACATTAGGTTTCCATGATTTACATCATGCTGGCTAGAATTTTTTATATAATTGACTAGAGAACATAAAATCAAAACTAGATGTACTTTATTACATTTATTTGCTTTTATTTAGTCTATGCATCTTAACAAAGATAGAAATATATGAGAGAATAGAAAATAACAATTTCATATAAATAGGCGAGTTTAAAAAAGTTTAACAAAACATAAGACATATCAAAATAGCCCTACAATACTTCAAGATGATTGTAAGTTGTCAGACTCGGCCATTTTTGTCCAATGAGAACATCACTGTTTAGGCCCTAAACATCTTCTACAAGGGGATTTATTTTGGCATAGTATGAGTATACATACAATGGTAAAAACTCAAAACATAAAAATTGAAAAATTAAAAAAATTGTAATAAAAAAATATCCCGATAATTGTCCATGATATGCACACCACCATCAATAATAACACAAGAAAGAGAAACCTTGTTTTTCCATTGTGGTCCTTTGGTTCGTGGCATAACATAGAGAGACAATTGATCACAGGATCAAACTTGTATGATAGTGAAATTTATAATAAGAGTTAATAATAAGAGTTAATTTATGTATCAACATTTTAGTAAAACCTGTGCAAATTGACTGAATATACAGAAATATAGCTTAAATATCAGTTAGCCATGCATTCCAAACTCCTCGGTGATTTTCTACCCAAATACACTAAGCATCATATCTTCTTAGAATGTAATCCACAGTGTCAATCGTAACTACTTCACAATTTCTGTGACCAGAAAAGTATGTTCTTCTTGGACAAATCCGATGAAGTTCTAAGTGCCTCAGTGTCATATATCTTTTAGTCAAGGAAAAAAGCCAAGTTATTTCTATTGTCAAAGTGTAGATACTGTATCAAGTAATTTATAATCCCATCGGGTCAATTTGCATTAGCTAAAAATTTATTCATTTTAGATGTACAATCAATCTATTGAAGTGCTCCATCAATAACAATAGTATCCTGATTACAACAATTTATCATGTATAGACTATAAAATTATATTACTCAATAACAATATCACAATGTTGCATGGATGAGCAGTAAAAAAAATTGAAAGCTCGAACTCAATTTTAGTGACAAAAAGTTCAAACAAACCAGGTGTTCGACTTGTCGGAATACCTCATTTATGCTTCACTGTGTTTTAACTTATTCTATTGGTGCCTTTTATATAGATTACAGGTAATAAGAAATAGGTTAGTTCTAGGTAAAATGTTCAACTCATCCGGCTAGTTCGAGCTAGTCAAGTTCAAACTCTCAACTTTCACTGTATTTAACTATCCCAAGCCTTTATACTCTTCACTCTGTGTTTTCTTTTAGAAATATATTTCAGTAAAAACACAGTTCCTATCACTATGGCAACAATCACAAATAATCCTCCACAGGCAATACCAGCAATAACAGCTATACTCCATATGGACTCTGTATCTGCAAATAAACAAAATGTAACATAAATATCTACATTATAGTTTGAAAATGTATCTTATAGGCCCTATATCACAGGTCAAGCCAGAAGCCTTTAGCTTAAGGAGTACTAAATAAAAATATTGCATTGCATTGCATTGTATTGCTATGTTTTACATTGTATTGCATTGTATTTTGTATTGTATGTATTGTATTTCAGTGAAATGAATTGTATTGTATTTTGTATTGTATTGTATTGTATTGCAGAGTATTGTATTGTATATTGTATTGTGTATTGTATTGTATGGTACATTGCATATTGTATTGAATAGTATTTGTATTGCATTTAATTGCATTGCATTGCATTGCATTGCATTGCATTGCATTGCATTGCATTGCATTGCATTGCATTGTATTGTATTGTATTGTATGGTATTGTATGGTATTGAATGGTATTGAATGGTATTTGTATTGCATTGCATTGCATTGTATTGTATTGTATTGTATTGTATTGTGTATTGTGTATTGTATTGTATTTTGTATTTTGTATTTTGTATTGTATTGTATTGTATTGTATTGTATTGTATTGTATTGTATTGCAGTGTATTGCAGTGTATTGCAGTGTATTGTATTGTATTGAATGGTATTTGTATTGCATTGCATTGTGTATTGTACTGTATATTGTATTGTATTGTATTGTATTGTATTGTATTGTATTGTATTGTATTGTATTGTATTGTATTGTATTGTATTGTATTGTATTGTATTGTATTGTATTGTATTGTATTGTATTGCAGTGTATTGTATTGTATTTTGTAATTTATTGCACTTGTCAATTCAACAGATAAAGTGAGATAATGCAAGTATGGTATATTTTATAACTGATATGAAAAGACAATTTTGACATTAAACATGTATTATAAATAGTGAATATGTATATTGTCAATTGCATATGTTTATATGTCAAAAAGATATACATTTGTATTTTAAGAAAATTTTCTATTAAATTGTTATAATAATGTTTCACAGCTTACTTTTGTTTTTATACGTACAGGCTACTAGAATTTTTTATAAATGCATTGTTCACACAAATGAGCAGAACATAGTTACTTAGTCCTTTTCCTTTTTTAAGTCAGAAGGATACTTGCAGAAACTTTCTAATCACTATGATACACACCCAATGTTTTTTGTGTGTCTTACTAATCTCTTCAATATATGTCTTACATTTTGTTTTCAATAAAAGTTGAAGTTAAAAAGTGCAGTTTAAAATCTGCTTCCATATACATGTTCAGCTGACTTTACAATTGTGTTTGATAACCCATGATCATTGAAATCATCTTCAGGCAGGTGATCCCTCACAGAATCCATTTAAACCTGGGTGGATTGGAACAATTGTAAGTCAATTCTGGTTCAAGGAAATTAGCAGTGCCCTAAGTGGGGCTTGGACCACTGCTTCAGTAAACACTATTCTAACTTCACATATACATGTACTTGTAGCATGCTCTTATTTGTAATTATATATATTTTAATACTTAAAATTACTGAGAGCAGATTTCAGCCAGAATTCTTTACGCTCTGTAAGAAGAGGTTTTATTAAAAGAAGTCCTCTAGGAAGAGTTAAATACTGTCTTAGTCTGTAGAATTTACAAGTTATAAAAAATCCTAAAAATAAAGATTGTGCAAAAGGCTAGACATTAAAGTATGCAAAATATATTGATATCTCTTAAATGTGAGCATATTCATCTCTTGAGTAAACTTTGCTAGAGGAATTAAACAACAAAACAAAAGCGAGGAAAGGAAGGCAGAACAATACAAGCTTTGGAAGAGAAAAACATGGATTTCACATATAAGACAATGAAAAGGGAGTTAATCAGGAATGCAATAAACTAACTTCATACCTTATTACCTCCCTTAGATGTGGGTCTTGTAAAATTGATGATGCAAAAAGGCAGGCTTTTGACATGAACAAATCCAACAGCAAATGTAGAAGGTTTCTTTTCAATATGCATCAAATTTTGATTTAACAAACACAATCTTGTTATTTGATTGCAGTTTTAAATATGGGATGAACTGTCTTCTTGTTAGTCATTTGTATAAATTTGCCAATGGATCATTTTGGATAGTTGTAATTCTAAAGACCACCTTCCTAGTATAAAGTCATATTAATTCCCCTGTCAAAAAATGGATTTGCCCAAGTCAGTGTAAATGGATAATTGGATATTGGAAAACATGGTAATTGCTAATCTACATAAAATAATTTCTGGTAAGACTATAAGAATTCTGAAAGCAAACAAAGTTAATGGAGATCTGGGACAATAATTTAAATTACTCTCTTTACACAAAAAATATATTTTACTTGAAGAAGAAGCCGGGGCCTCACTAGTTTGATGTTCAATTCTGTCACCTGAAAATTATTTATTGAAATAAGGTCAATACAGTCATATCATCTAATAAGATTTCATATGATTTACATTTTGTTTACTATTTCTATCCTTAAATCATTTTTGATGTGGAAATTCATACATATAGTTTATATTAAATTTACATATAATTTACATAATTTTTACAAATAATTCAATATTTCCTTCCTTTGATTATTGTATAATTAGATGATAATAATAATAATTTTAATTCATTTTTTTACAAATTTGAAGAATTAACGAAACTTCTTAATTATAAACGTATAGCAATTCTTAGTACACCATTATTATCTCCTTTTTAAATGCTATAATCAATTATAACTACATTGTACATTGTATTTTGCTGCATAAATACACATTAAGATTTTAGAAAATGTATTTCAAATTCAAAATTTAACTTATTGAAATCGTGACACCAAAGTCTCGTATCTGGGGGAGGGATATAATTTAGCCATACTTTTACTGAATGTTGAATAAGTATACGTGTTCATTTCATGTCTGCTACCTGTAACTTAAGGTATGACCATCCTAATAGTGATGTTCTAGGAAATAAGTTTGACCAATACAGGATGTTAGTGTTTTGTATGATACATAAGATTATGCAATATAAAACAATTTTACCGTTTCGTTTTCAAAATATTTCATTTTTAGTGACCCCACCCTATTTTTCTAAAATTTCCAAAATGGCCGCCACTCCTCGAAACTATAAATGCTTTTTTTTTCACTAAAAAATAATAAAACTGTAGTTATTTTACATTTTTATTACTATTCACACATTAGTTACCATAAATAAATAACAAATGAATGTATTTCAGAAGATATATATGAATTATAAGTATTTAAACATGGACACTTGGCAGATTAAATGGGACAATTTCCAAAAGGCCGAGGCATGTGTGTTATAAGAAAACTGCTCTTTTGACCTTATTTTTCAAATGCCACTCTTAAATCATACATCAAAATTTTCCTTAATACATTCTGCATCAGAAACAATGAGAAAACATTAACTTCACCGTCATATAAGAAAAATATTTCAGACCAAAAACATGAGACCCTGAAATTTCAAATGGCCTGTTTTCATTGGTAGTAATTATGGGAAGTCCAAAGTTGCAAGACTTCTTTATTTTTACACAAATATCTTGTAATTTTACAGTAAACTAAGTAAATAAATACTCATAAAAGGCAAACCTAACACTATTTTACACAATTAGGGTTAAAAATTGTAACATCTTTACAAAGGGAGAAGGAAATATTGAGTCATATTTACTATCTACCCATGTGCAACATGAGATAAAACATATAATAAAAATTCAAAGTCATATTTCCTGGATTCTTACTACAATTGTGTACATAACTGTGTATTTTACCTTGTTTTATATATCAAATAACCATATATCAGACCTATAGGCAAATCATGAAGTATCAGAAATAAGTAGTGGTAGACCATCCATGATGAATTGGACTGATGTCAGGATCAACAGATTTGCGATGGTTCAATTTCCATTCAACAACAATGTTCACAAACCCTTAAACATGAAACTTTAACCTATTTGAATATTACATAGGACCTGTGTCAGATAATACTTAACCTTTAATGGTCTGAGTTCAAAATATTGCTAATGAGATATCCATTTTATTCAGTATTAAACTTTACCCGAATCAAGTTCCAAAATGCTTATATTGAGTATACAGGGCTTGAAATTTGGTTAGATATAGGTTCATCACTCATATGAGTTTTGAGCCAAGAACAAAAAATCTTGACATTGACTGATCAAAGAAATGTAATGCATGTATAAATGTGTAAGATAGTATATTCTGATAAATGTGTTGAACTTGTTTCACAACTGACCCAATTAAATTTGTGAAGACTTATTCAGGTTATCTTCTAAGATTTTCAAAGGAGTAATAAGTAAGTAAAAGTAACTCTTGGGTGACCAAAACAACTTTTCATAAGAAATTCAATGTAGAGTCAATTCTCTCTATTACAGCTATACTTAGTTATTGTGGTTGTAATTAAAACCTGAACATGCAATATTTTCTGCAGTGTAATATACACAGTTCTGTACACAGTACCACACATTTTGAAAACTCTGCCACTTATCAAATTTAGTAAGCTGGGAAAGTTTTTTTCCTTATGAGCCTTCTATTGTCAGATGAACACCATAAAATGGAAGAAAGCTCTTCCGTATAACACTTATTATATTAACTTGTAAGATATATAAATAATGCTGCAAGACTTGACACATCATCTTCTGCTTTGTGAGAATTAAATTTTTAGATTGAATGAATTTCTAGTCCTCTGGTTTATAACTGTCCTGCTATTTTACAACTGTCCTGATGTTTAATAAATGTCCTGATGTTTTACCTAACAATAAGAGCACACACAGTAGAAACTTATTTATCAGCTGAAGAAGGCACAACAGAATCTAGTCTTCGACCAAAGTTAGCCAAAACTAAAATATTGTTTTCAGAGCTTAGTCAACTCAAATATAAAAAAAGCACTTAGTAAATATCAACACTTTCAACACCATTGACCATCATTTCTGTTTTATTCTACATGCAGATCTTTGTTACTCTCTCAGCAGATGGTGCAATAGGTAATAATGGTATCATATATTTAACTTGGCTCCTTATAGTACTTTCTTGGCGGCTATTTGTGTTACACAAGATACTTGATCTCTTCAGACTGAAATAATATAAATATGATACATTAGAATTTAAAATATGTAGGTTTCAATTCAAAACAAAAATATCTTAACTACCAGACTGAACAATTGGTTAATTCTCTACCAGAATAAAATATCAATTCATGGAACTACAGCAATAGCTTCATATAACAGTATCACTCAATTCATGGAACTACAGCAATAGCTTCATATAACAGTATCACATAAAATTTGATACATGCATATACACTGGTATAAAAGTCTACAGAGCAAAACAAAATTTACAATAAACATTTCACCCCAGCATTAAACTAAAATGTATCTATGAAGGTATAGCCAGGATTCCAACCTGTACCTCTTTGCAATTTCATGCCATGCTAAATTCCCTAGACCACTGGGACAAGAGCACTAATGTAATATTTATAGTTTACTTACTCAAATCTGTAGTTTCTAAATATATAACCACATAATCATGTTGGAGTGTCATCTATAGTCACCGGCTTGAATAACACTTGTTGTACAGGAATTGGAATGGTTTCTTTGTTGGCATCATTGTTGTGACCAATTCCTGAATAATGAAATTGATACATAAATAACAAAATATTGACCAGCATTGTAGGCAGAACATTGTAGCCTTCACATAAAATCAAAACATTTCAATATCTGCAGGTTCACCAAAAAAATCCCAAACAAAAATATAATATATATTGGGTAAATCCACATTTTTATTTGTTTGAAAAAGTCAATCACATTTTACCAAAAAATATTAATTTTATGTCTAAATTGTATTTTTCAACCTATTCTGAAGATCATATTTACACATTTCACTTCCAGGAGTTAAAACGCCCCCTAATGTCCAATGTTAAGAAATAGTCTGTATCGAATTTACTTACTTGTTGTCAAGCAAGACAGTAGCCTATTGTACATGTAGTAATGAACTATTTGATATAGAATGATACAAGTATGTTGAAGTGATTCACAGTGATGGCAGAATTGGAAATTTGCTCAGGGTTATTTGCATTGTAATTTGTAAGAAAATCCAGAGTGCTGCATATTATCAATTCAAATGATTTATTAATATTTACAATAAATGTATTTACATCAAATATAAATATACTTAGCTAAGTAATAACTGTAATACTCACAGCTATGCTTTTTTAAAAAAAATCCTTCTTTGTCAGCATCTGGCATAGATGAATTCACAGCAAATTCAGCAAACTGACCAGCATCATTCCATCATATGGAGATTAACTAAGGGAATTGGTTTGATATTCAAAGTTGCAAGAAGGTTGTTCAATTTCCCAGATCCACCAATACTGTCATTCATTGCTAGAATACAAATGTAATGATGGTATAAATAAATAATAACTTGTGCCAGTTGATAAAGAAAAGAATAAAAATACTTTAAAAATACAGTGTATGATCTTACCAGGAATCCATAAAACTGTTTACAATTTACTTGCTCTGAATCGATTGATTGATCTCGTCATACATGATGATATGTTGAAATTATCAACTGCTGGCATATCTTATGGAAGCAAGCATGATGAGGACATAGTAACAATTCCACTTTGTGTTGAATTTTCAAATGAAAATAACAAAACTCATCATCTGCATATTGACATGAAATTCTGTTTCAAGTACTTCATGGTTCATTGTGCTATGAACAATGTATAGTACTCATACTAACCTAGCTTTCTGGGACCCTTGTCTATAATCAGTACTCCCCTACTCTTCCAAAAGAACCATATCTTATAAATGGAGGAAAATTGAATATAGTCAAATTTTCATGGAAGGGAATAACCTTCCTGGGCGGTATTTGAACCTGTTCCCCCTTCCGGACACAAAATTCCAAATCCTGGCCCGCTACAAACTGTGCTACCACCCGGGTAAAAACTCTGTTTAAAATTCAAAAGTGTTCATTATATTCATTTTTTCCTTCGGCTAAGGGTGACAAACTAGGACCTCTCAGTACATTAGTATCAGAATTTATTTCTTTAAGTTAGACCTTGTCATTTTGTTCACAAGAATTTGAGTCTATACATTTACACAAAAGATAAAAAATTACCTACCTGCACTATGCAAAGTGTTTGCAGCAACACACAACCATCCATGTCTCATAACAATATGGCCCTGTGTTTTTTTCCATCTAAAAATGACCCTTGATATGAAGCGTATGTTTAGATATGTACACTCACTCATTGTTCTAAACGAACGTAAAATAGACACACAATCATTTTCTAGGCTCTCAAGTTATGTTGAATTGTGTCAATGGAATAGGTCCTGAGCTTCACATATTGCAAATCTTTTTATTCTCGAAGAGAACACCTAGCTGAATTTCAGCGAACTGTCACGAGTAGCATAATTTGGAATAAATACATGATAATAAGTGTTACACTGCTTCGTGCGGTTTAAATCGACGCAGTTATTTGTAATCCCATCATAATTACGCTAAAAGCTTAAATAACAGGCTAAATAAGGCTTCTGTTGACATTTTTCCTTGGCGTAATCTGTCTCTGCCGTCTAGAGCCGCCATTTTGATTATTTCGTTAGACTGCGTATCGATTTTCTGCGCGGCTGTACCACACCTTTATCGACAGCAGTATACCAGTCAAGTTTACGAATGATAACGAATAGCTTTACGAACGGAAGCGGAAAATACCGAGATATGACGGTGAATCCCGAGATCTCGGAGCTCTATTAGGATGGCCATACCTTAAGAAATAAATTATTAACATTAAAAAACAATCGTAAGAAATATACAGTTTATATATATATATCATAAGTATGAACAGTTTTACACAACCAAAGCACTGAAAATTTAGTTTATGAAATACAGAATCTTTCACTAAAATAGGAAGTAACAATGACAAGACTTTTAAGAAATGAAATGAAACAAATCATGAAGATAACACTTGTTTAATACAATCAAGTAAAAATTAAAGTTAAAGTTAAAACTTGAAAATTTGCCACTAAAATTCGAACCAACTGGGTATCTGACCCGTCCAAATTCATTATTTTGTTGTGTTCCATGTATACTAAGTTTGCTATGGCATTTTTACATAGATATAGAACAGAAATATGTTGATGCCAGGTAAATTGTTATACCCATCCAGGTAGTCGGAGCTAGCAAAATTCAAGTTTACGAACTTTCACAGAATTAAAGTTAATGCTAACACAATGGTAACAAACAGATTCACATTTGCTATGCTGTGCTGTCCTTACTAGATGAAAATATGTGCTAGTACAATGAACGTACCATACTTGCAGTATTCATACTATACTTTATACTGTTTACGATAATCATTCTTGAGCTATGTAAGTTATTTTTATTTATTTAATAAATTCTATCTAGCTAAACCCATAAGTGTTTTAAATACAAAATAATTAGAATTCTAACATACACACGTGCAAACTCCTCACAGTGCTTATGTCACTCTTTGCTACTTAACCACAGTCAACACGTAAATCTTGTGATACTACATTGTAGTAATACCATGTGACACCAATGTGTTGTGTGTGTAAAGTTATTTTGTTATTTTTACAAATTATTAATCTAAACTATTATTTTTTATCTTTATGTTCTTTGAACATCATAATTTACTACAAGAAGACTCAATTTATTGAAAATATTGAAATGTAAAAGAAAATATGAAAAGAAATATTCAGCTCTCTGAGGGAGGAATTAACTTGTGGTGGCAGTGGTTATTGATTTGATAAAAGGAAATAACTGCTGTGGGGAGTTTGAGGCACATGCGTTTTCACCCTCTATTTAATGAGACGTCATCTATATTTTAATATTGCACACATACACGGCTGATACATTTACCCCCTCTTTTATAGAACTTAATGGGAAACTTATTCATTTATCAATGTTACAATCAAACTAACATACAGTTTTTCTATAGTTTGTTGTAGAATAAAACATAGACTCTTGTTTTTTATGCACTTATTAAATAACTCATGCTAAAGCACTTGCTATTTAATTTTGGCACTTCAAAACTTGTGCCACATTTTATTCAACAATAATATATATACATGTACAACTGTATATCTTTATTATAATGTAATAAGAGTAGTGTTTACCTTGATTATCGTATGTACATGTATAATAATGCCAGTAATCAGTACAATGACCTCCAGGTTGATCTGTACATCTACCAGTACTGTTGTTGCTTGTACAATCATTGCCATCTTAAATATTTAGATATTTAACATAAATATTAATTATTGGTAAATGTCATTCTGTCAGTGGTGCATACACTTACTTTGTTCAATTTTTGTTTGTTTGTTTGTTTGTTGGGTTTAATGCCGTAGCAACACATTGTATAGGTCATATAACGGTGGTCAGTCAACTTACTCACTCCTCCTGGAAAGGCTAAATCTCTGGATTTAGCTGTTAACCAACTACTAAGCGCATACTTTCATCAGTGACTGACAACTGCCCTACATAATTAGAATCATTGGTAGGAGGGAGAATGGCCGTAATAATAATTTTATGACCAAGCTCCACGAAACTATGCCCTGCCCGGGAATCGAACCCACAACCCCTCGAACAGTAGACTTGCGTGCTACCAACTGAGCAAGCCGGGTGGCTTTTAATTTTTGTTAATAAGCCCCATACACAATAAAAGAATATTTATTTTTTTATTTTTCGTACACAAGTACTGTTATAAGTATTTAAATCAAGGGGGTTAATGTATGTGCCACTGACAGCTGAATAATAGTTTAATATACAAATGTAATATAAAATGAAAGTTATATAATTAAAGTTTCTTTACAGACAATAAATACATGCTTTTTGGTACACATGACAAAAAATATATGCATAACAAACATGATAATACAAATATATACTTGTAAAATAGAAAAAAAAATCAAAAGAACAATAAAAATTGTATTAGGTGTAGTTTAAATGATTTTTTTTTGTTATTAAGACAAATATTGTATAGTAAATAATGCAATTTAAAAATGAAGCAAATTAATGGAGATGTTTTCATTTCTGGACTTTAAAAAAAGTTATCAAAGGTTGATAGTAGCAGTTGGCATAAAAAGGGTAAAATGTGTGTAATCTAACAAATTGGACCTTCTTATTTGAAGAGTAAACAAAGGTGAAATAACCCAATAATCTATAATGTCTCTAATTGAAATGTTAACAAGTGACTTACCTCCGATCAGTAATGTATCACAATATGTCTCACCAGGTACTCTGAAACAACAAAAAATTCAAATATGGGTATAACAGTGAAAGTTCAAAATCTGAAACTATGCTAGCTCCAACTAGTCATTCTCGTACCCAGAGGTTATCAAGATTCTTGATCTAACAAGATGGAGAATCTTAATAGCCTCAGGGCATGATAATGCAACTACTAAGATGGGTCAAACGTCTTACCTAACACCAATCTATATCTCATATTTTTTTCATGTAAAAATTCTGAGAGTATAGAAAAATTGGTACGAAAAAAAGGAATGCAAAAATGATGAATTCGGATGTGTCAAACACCCTGTTTGCAAGAATTTTTGTTCAAAACATTAAAGTTGAAGCTTTGCATATAGATTTTATATGCTTTATAGTTTACAAAATAATTGATTAAGTATAGTTAATACAAAATTTATATTTGCTTGATTGTAAAAAAAGAAGTTCTTAAAACTTAGAAAAATCACTCCCGAGTCTGCATCCTGGTAACCCAATTCTGATCTAGTGAAATAAAGTTCCTTGCTCAAAGAAATAACAAGGTGATTTTTTATGTGTTTGGAACCAACATAAAACTGGTTATCTAAATAATTACCAGCCCAACACAATACCACTCGGCCACGCCAACTTCTATATAGTATGATAATTGCATACCCTTTACTGCTGTATAACATTACACAAGTTTTATATATGCCTGTCTCATTGGCTGTTAGTTTCCATTCTGTGTTTTCTGTCATAGTACTGACATTGTTTGTTTTCTTAAATACAACACTTAAATGTCCAACTGTCAACATTCTACAAGATAAACAAGTAAATCTGTGAGCTAATGCTCACTAGTGATACCCCCGCAAAAATCTAAAAATATGCGACAAACAGGAAGTAGATGAGCAAGGAGCATGAAATCGCTTTACACCACATGGTACTATGGGATGAAGCAATATGCAAAGAATTAGGCTGCTGCATGTTATAGTTGCTGAGAAAACTGCGACGGAAATTTTGTAACGGACGGACGCACGGACAATGGTAAAACAGTATACCCCCCTCTTCTTCGAAGCGGGGGTATAAAAACATCCATTGTAAAGGTTGGCTATGAAGAAAAAAAGATTGCCTTGTTTATGGCAAAATCATGAGGTTTTGATAATTTTAAAATTCCAAACAATATCAACAGATGCTAGAGTTAATTATAGATTTTTATCAAGTAGTCAAATCACCACAAGGACCTTGCTATTTTTCCAAGGAAACCCTAACATCTTTCCAAGAGACCCATATTCCCTAGGGGTTTCTACACCCAAGGACCCCTTCCATTTTTCCTAGGAACCACCTCCTCGTAACTTGTAGACATGTTTT
The DNA here is from genome assembly GCA_025267735.1 of Mactra quadrangularis. NCBI lineage: Eukaryota > Metazoa > Mollusca > Bivalvia > Venerida > Mactridae > Mactra > Mactra quadrangularis. The sequence goes on from CM046302.1 coordinate 27,875,304, forward strand.
AAATACAGAACCAAAACACCCAATGTATAGAATACAGAATAAGTAAATAATTGATACTTTGAAAGTCATTCTTATTAAAGGTAAGTAAAAGTCATTGCATTTTATGGTCTAAGTTTCATGCTAATGCACGTTCACTGACTTTACAGCTATTACCCCTGGTCATCAGGCTCCTGGTATCTATCTATTAATCTCCCAGGGGATTCTTTTACTCTGCTTAGTGTAGCCCACAGATTGGTGCAACGGAATTATACCACCATCGCAGGTACCCATTTACACTTGGGTGAAGTGATCCCTAAGTGCACGTCCTACCACTGGACTACTCATGGGCGGATCCAGCGGGGTGGGGGGGTTGAGGGGGATTCGGACCCCCCTCCTAAAATTTGGAAAACGTACATGTCCATTAGTGTATTTCTTGCTTGTAAGTCATTTTTAAGTAGTATGAAGTAATTTTTCTCGATGCTTAACATAAATTTAATGGTTATGTAGTTTTTATTATCAATATGTTGCATTTTTATTTACAAAATGTGTATGATGTGGTTGTGGTTCGAGGTTTGGAACCCCCCCCCCCTAAAAAAAGTTCGGACCCCCCTGGAAAAAAATCCTGGATTCACCCCTGCTACTGCTCCTATGATATTCTTATTAAATTTGTAATGTTCTCTCAGCGGCAGATAAATAAATTGAGACTGTTAACACTTATAATGTAGCATCAGATCGACATCATGTTTCTTATTATAACTGATTTAAATTTTCCATGTATCATGACCTGTATCATATCACATCTTGACTATAGATATACACAGTCCTATCAAATACGACAAAATGTTTTGAACATTATAATGATGAGAGCCAGTTCATGTAAAACTTGATATAAGCTTTATGTTTACATGTTTCAGATCAGAGTCAATTAAGATATTGGAACAAAGTCAATTATCAAGGTCAAACAATAAGTTTAAATACACCATATTATTTAAATATGGAACATGAACCAAGCAGGGGACCCCTCATAGTACCCATTTACACCTGGGTGGAGTGAAGCATGTAAATTTCTTGCTCAAGGAAATTATCAGTGCCCCTAGGGGGTTCAACCCTGGGACCTTTTGAACTGTAAGCGGGCATCCTACCACTGGACTTTTGTAAATGAAAACAGAGATGAGCTATAATATAGGCCTTGATTTTAGATATTGGTATTGTTCAATTTTATTCAGTTGTCATTGGCACATACATGAACTGCTGATTTAAATACTCACTATAGTGTTTCTGTAAATTCTGTAAATATATTTAAATCAGTGGAGTTAATGTATACACCACTGTCGTTGAATGAAACTTTAATTATATGATACAGTGTAACCTCTGCAGAGCAGCCCTCTACAGAACAAATGCTCTGCACAAAAACAGCTTTTGATATTTCCCTTAGGTGTAATTTTAATTGAATTTGCCCTTCGCAGAGCAACAACCTCTGAACAGCATCACACTCTAGCCCCTCCCAGTAGGTGTTGTTCAAAAGAATTTGTTTGTTTGTTTTGTTGGGTTTAACGCTGTAGCAACACATTGTATAGGTCATATAACGGCAGTCAGTCAACCTACTCACTCCTCCTAGAAAGGCTAAATCTTTGAACTTAGCTGTTAACCAACTACTAAACACATACTTTCGTCAGAGACTGACAACTGCCCTACATAATCAAGAATCATTGGTAGGAGGGAGAATGGCCGTAGAATTAATTTCATGACCAAGCTCCACGAAAGAATGCCCCATCCAGTAATCGAACCCACGACCCCTCGATCAGTAGACTCGGATGCTACCAACTGAGCTAGCTGTGTTCAAAAGAGGTTGTACTGTAGTAAAAATACATACGTGGCATTCCTATCATCAGTTGTAAAACTAGATGTATATACATCAGGATATAAATAAGAACCAATACTATCATGTAATGTTGGTAGAAATGTTGGTGTATGTTGACAATCACTTTGATCAGCGAGTGATGAACTTATATATACTGTAAACTGAAAATAGTAAAATATTTTACTTGGAATAGCATGCATGTATATACATTAATACAATCATAGTACTAGCAAGACTGATGGGTTTTAGGTATTTAATAGTTTTCCATGCGTTTGACTTTCATATCATGTTCAACCTTGGTGATTTTAGTTCAAATCATTATAACTTCCTTGTATAGTGGGTTGGGCATGTCATACAGTTGCACCAGCTATGCTCAATCTGTACTCAGAGACTTCGGGTAGAATTTGGGACCATACTGCCATGGCAACAAGACTATAAACAGCAAATCATTGTTTGGAATTACCAAAGATTTTACAACAAAACTCATCTACAACCAAAGGCAAAAATATAACCACCAATGGTACAATACTAATTCAATCAGTTTCAACATACTTCAAATTCTTCAGTTAGTATACTTTATGTCCTAATTATGATTATAATGGTCTTCAAATAAGAAACAAGTAAATTTTAGAATCTTACCATAACAGGTAGTTTACTAAATGGACCATGTGTAACAGATTTCATTCCTTGATGAGTTATCAATACTGATTTCTGAGAATAATCTTCTACCATAATGGTACCAGAATAATATTGTCCAGAAATATATCCTCCTTTAGTTGATGTATGGATTTTAATATCACACGATTTCTGAAATGGAAACCCATTGTCCAAACTGAGATTCCAACCCACAACCTCTACAGTTCCTTAAAAGCTAGCTTGAAGGCAAGGAAGTACATATTATATGTCTGACACAGAATAACACATAATGTTCTAGCTCTGACAGATGGTTTGAATTTTGAACCTGTATGTGACAATGTTACCCATTTAAAGCAAAGCCAAATTTCTTTATCTGCCTTTTTTTCTTCCATGAGCTGAACTTTTTGACAGTATTTTCATAGGGATTGCAGAACAAATTCTAATTTAGTAAGGTGTTTGACTGAATAGAACAAAAGGCAATGTCAGTGGTAATAAAAACGATCCTCAGCTATATTCATTTAAGACTATGTCCTCTCACAGATTACTGCATCACCCACCTGGCTAGCTCATTCAGTAGCATACAAATCTACAGATCAAGGGGTCATACATTTGATTCCAGGGCGAAGCATTCATTTGTGGAGCTTTGTCATGAAATAATTTTCTACAGCTATTCTCCCACCTACCACTGATTTTAAATCATGTAGGGCAGTAGCCGGTCACTGACGGAAGTATGCGCTTAGTAGTTGATTCACAGCTAAATCCAGAGATTTAGCCTTTCTAGGAACAGTGAGTAGGTGGACTGACCACCTTGATATAACCTATACAATGTGTTGCTACGGCATAAAACCCAACCAAAATAAAAGATTACTACATCAAACTGATGTTACCCTGTTCCAGTCTTATTATACAAGACTACTATTTAAAAATAGCATTATGAGAAGTTAAATGAACATTTAGAAACATGGAATTTCTTATATATGTCCAATGCATTCTATAGCAGGAAAAAATCAAAATTGTGAATTTTTATTGCAAAATGTCAAATTTGTTCAATTTAGGGTCCCTAGTCAGTATTTTACCAACTTACTTGATCTAGAGTAGCTCCAGGAAGGTTATTAGTCCATGAACAATGTGTATAGTCACCATCTCCATCATAAGGTGATAGATTTATACGTAAGGAACATCCTAAAGGTACTCTGTAATAGAAGCATAAAACATTATATTGTTTGAATACAGAATGCATAGTAGAACATTGAATTGATTTTACTCATTACACAACCAAGATATTTGCATGTTCTATGTACTTGTAGCAATTACTTGCTGGGTACATGAATAGTTACTATTATGTATAAATATATTCTATAAATTTGTATATTGTGTTCATAAAATTGTATGTTTTGTTTATAGAATTGTAAATTACTCATAGAATTATAGTTTGTAGATAAAAATTTTAATTGTACATAAAATTGTAAGTTGTATATAGAAAATTAAAATGTATATCATATGAGAAAAGTATATAGTGTTAAAAAAAAAATTTGACAAGAATTAAATATTGTTTGAAAGAGTTCCTTATTGTATAGAATAAAATATTATGTAAAATTGTTTATTTTATACAGATTTTTATATTGTAACAGCGCAAAACTAGCCTAAATATATGTAATTAAAGAAGGGTGTAGACTGTTCTTCACTGTTCCATCAATATACAGTAACATGTTCAGCTAGTACTGAAATCTTAAAAATAAAAACATAACTTACTGATATAGAGGTAAAACAGTAACTGTAGGACAAACATTTATTCTATTTGTATCATTTCTTATACCAATATTTAATTGTAAAGTCTCAAGTATTTGTGAGACACTGCCATTGTTATATTGCAAACTGAAATGATAAATACTGTAATGTAATGTAAAGGCGTAATGAAATGCATGGTGCTTTACCTCGCAGTTTAACGTTTTTTAAGTCATATTGCAGCGGTCAGTCGTTCAACTCACACTCCCCCCCCCCCCCCCCCGGGCCTAGACCTCTGAAATCAATATTTTGACTTATTACAAAACACATACCCTCACTAGTGGCTATCAACTAACTACCTTACTTGATAAAAATATAGGCGGGAAAATATCCATAGAAAGATATTTCATGACCATTATAAGAATTGAAAAATATTAAATAAAACGTTATTCTTGGAATAAGTGTTTCTTGATTCACACAGATAGGCATAAAACTTTAACATAAACATAAATCTAATTTTAATAAGTAATATAAAGTTGATTGAAAAGTCATATACATTTAGTAGAAAAGTATTTCGCAGGCTTTAGCACAAACTGGTCGTACTAAATTGAAAAAAGGGAGTGAGTTATGACCATTTTGCACCAAGCCTGTGATTTCTATTAAATTAAGACAATGAAATATGTAATAGTGTTGCTGTTTACCTTAAATCTACTAAATTACTGGTCCCTGGCTTAAACTTATAATTGACAAGTTCTTCTCCTGTTTCCCATTTGTTGCTAAGGTAACCACTGACCTCAGTGAACATTAATGTTGAAAGATCAGATATGATGTCATTAGTGGCACAACCACTGGAACATGACCATTGGTAGTTTGTCATTCGTCCAAAAAACTGAGCAGTTTTATTTGTTAGCTTGTATACTCGTAAACAAACTGGTGTCACACAAGTTGTCACATTTTGTTGTTCCCAAGATAGATGAGAATAAAAACTTATCTGAAAATAATGAAAACAGGAAAATTCAATCGAGCTTTAAGAAAAACATTGGCCAGAACATGGACCCTATATACAAGTATATATAGGGTCCTTGGCCAGAATCAAAACTGATAAACTTTCAAAGACATTTGGAATAAATAAAGATCTTACTGTGACATCTTTCAAGGATGAAAGATTTAAATCTGAGTAAAAACTGAACATAGAGCATAAGCTAATTTTATTCAAACGTTTAACAATAAAATGAATATAGGTCATGCCTCAGTGTACTTGGCTTGGTTTAACAGATCTTAATTCTATGATATCTATTTGACTAATCAAAATCAAGTAGGTGATAAAACTGGTTTTAGTTTTCTAAATCCTTGCTTTCTATTCTATTTCTGTAGGAACCATTGGCAATGTAATTTTATCTATGAACTTTAGACTTAATTTTCTTACTTTAAAAGGTTCAAATAGTTCATTCATTGGGTTAAACACAGCATCAGCAAAATTACAGTCATTTACAGCACCCAACGCATCTAATCTGGCTTCTTAGGGCCCTAGTCAATAACCAGTAATCATCTACCATTCCACAAGACCCGCAATTTCTCAATATACCATATTAATGGAGGAAAATTACAATCAATTATAATGAAAGGGTATAACCACCCAGAATGGAATTCCAACCTGTACCTCTTCCGGATGTGAGATCCAAGTGCACTACCAACTGCGCCAGAGACCCTGGTCAAGTCAAAATTTATAGATAGAATTAAGAGACTGTTAGAAAATAAAATCACAAATACATTACATATCTTACCTCGTCCATGTTCTGTGTAGGTATCACTTGTGTAAATATACTAAACATTCGTTCACCTTCTGTCATTAAACTTATATCCAATAAAAATAAATAAATTATGAATAGATTTCCTGATTTCATTGTCAGTTATCTTAAAGCAACCACCAATTAAGTATGTAAGTTTTGACAAATTAGCTTCGTACTTAAACTTGGATAGCCATGCCTTCAAGTATAGAAATGATTTATACAAAGTTATGGAATGGTGACTTTGGCTGATGAATAAAGCTACATATTATAGATTTTTTTTTTTGAAATTACAGTGACTGTAATACGGTTGGGAAAGTCAATCCTTAATTATTAAAGTCAAACTGATCAACAGATTGACATGAAATACAAAATTAAAGTCACAAAAAAGCACAAAAATCATCAATGTTGTTATACTGATACATGTACAAAAAGAGTTGGTTTTTAAGCATAATATCACACATTTTACACAATTGCACATTCATTTGCACTAAAATTGTCCCTATCAGAGCACTGTTATACTGCTTCCAAATTGTCTCCACACAAATTTTGAGTTTTTAAAAAAAGTTGATATTTAAGTAAAAATTTGTGATAGAGCACCCTTTATCACATTCATACAAGCTATAGACCTACACAATGCGAACAAAAATCAGAATTAAAATATCAAAAAGAAGCCAAATTTAACATAAATCATCCAATCTACAAATAAACAAAAATTGACATTGTTTAAAAGTCACAATATATTTAATATCACTTTTCAATATTCATATAGAATTTTTAACACTTTTATAGAAAAAAGCGTCTTAACGTCTGAAAGGGAAAATCCAATTTTACAAAAGTTGGATCAAGTAGCACTTGAAGTTATCACAGAAACTAACTTCAAAATTATCACTTGGTCTGTAATAAAACTTGGAATTATAAAGTTAGTACTTATATGTCTTAGTTTTAATGCATAGGTATACATAAGTAAAGTACTATTTACAGTGGAGTATTTTCTATAAGTTTTATAAAGTCACTTTAATATCTCTGAGAACAAATTCTGAATGTTTTTATCATAAAGTACTTTGTTTACATATAACTGTAGAAAAATATTTATATATTTTAAATCTTGAAGAAATAGTAATAAAATTTACATGAAATCCATGAAATGTTTTTGTATATAAGTCTACCGATTTAGTTAAATTACTTGATAAACAAGGAAACCCCCAAATACAATGTAAATGGCTGATTCAATTAACAAGAAAATTTCAACAAATTCCACATCAACCAACTTCTCACTGCATTTACACTTTGCTACTTCATTGATTTAGATACTTCAACACTTACCTACATGTTTTAGCAAAACAAAGTGAACAAGAGAGTGAATGAAGCGAGTGAGTGATAAACATGAGTAACTGAAGTGAGAAAGTGAAAGAGTGAGTGATTAACATGAGTGACTGAAGTGAGTGAGTGATTAACATGAGTGGCTGAAGTAAGTGATTAACATGAGTGAGTGATTAACGTAAGTGGCTGAAATGAGTGATCAACATGAGTGAGTGAAGTAAGTGAGTGACTAACATGAGTGAGTGAAGTGAGTGAGTGATTAACATGAGTGAGTGAAGTGAGTGAGTGATTAAAATGAGTGACTGAAGTGAGTGACCAAGTGAGTGATTAACATGAGTGACTGAAGTGAGTGACCAAGTGAGTGATTAACATGAGTGACTAAAGTGAGTGATTAACATGAGTGACTGAAGTGAGTGAGTGATTAACATGAGTGACTGAAGTAAGTGAGTGAGTGATTAACATGAGTGACTGAAGTAAGTGAGTGAGTGAGTAAGAGAAGTGAGTAAAATAGTAAATGAAGAGAGTAAGAAGTGGGTGAATGAGTGATTGAGTGTTTCAGTGAGTGAACCAGTCAATAAGTGTAGTGATTGAGTGAAATAAGCGAGTGACCCGAGATGAAGTGAAGAGAGTGATTGACTACATCTGTCATTCTACACAGACACAGTAGAATACAAGGCGAGGCTATGGATAAATACCCATTCAGACTTAGGAAGAACTTTATATCTATATCTTAAGGCGTGGTTTATTTAACAGTTTAAGAATGTTTATTCTAAAAGCAGAAAAAAATGAAACAGTTTATGGGTCATTTGCCAAACTATTTCCTTCACAAGGCCGAATTGCTGATTTGGGCAATGAGTTGAGAGTCTAGGTAAAGAGATGTCTAAAACCGTTTATGTATAGATTAGGAGATTGAGACATAGCCAGTATAAATAAATTAGGTCATGCCAAGTTGGAATTCTGTGAAGCATCAACTCAAATTTGACAAGCTTAGGTACTTATTTACAAAAACACACAAACCGAAAACACAAATATTTTTTATGACAAAGACAATGCATTATATATATATATTTTCAATAAAATAACATCTTCATAATATGAAACAATGGTCTGAATTTAATATAAAATGACCAGTGTTTTTTTTCACATAAATATATATGGCATTAATGACGTGGTTATAATTAATTGTTTTCTATGAATAACATCGTTGTCGAACAAAATTTTCTCTGAATTATAGTGTCGTATCGAATCCTGGAACATCGGAATAATTTAAGAAAATTTTACAAACAATTTTGTTTTTTATTTTGATTGAGGACTCTATAACCTATGTGCACACAGACGCTTAACACAATTTTGATATGGCATGGCCTTATATAAATACGGCATGTCTTTATATGTTTAATTTTGGTCTTGTCCTATCATGAGTGAAACACATAAGCCCAAAACATTATGGTCCAGTTTCAAAATACAATGTATTTAAGTCTCATCTGGCAAACTTAATTGTTCAGTTTTATTCACCGCTATGCACTATCTGATTTTATGCAAACTTGTTTTTAAATCAATGATAATAGAAAACTTCTATGTTTATCAATCCCCGTTTTTGTCAGTTAGACTGTCCATTTTGTTGAATTGACATGCCAAGTTAAAACATTCACCTACACTGGGGTCCAAAAGTTTCTTTACACTTGTATCTGTTAGTCTTGCTAACAGCCTTAGCTCATTCAAAAAGCAGTACATTAAATGGAAAATGCAAAAAGATTGAAATGTTCTTTGTCCACCTTAAACTCATCTCATGCCTATTGTTCCTTTTTTTCAGGTTACTTTGCTCTTAATTTTGATTTTCTTATGTATATAACATGTTTTTCTCAAGTCTAATATGCATTCATCATTATGTAAATATTGTATATACTGTGTAATATGTTTGATAGAGGCCCACATGGAAGATTGGATTTATCCAAATGTGTAGCCTCTTAAAATAAAGTCTTTATTATTATTATTATTATTATTATTTTGTTTCATATTTCCCTTTTATCTTTTTATAGCAAATATTAATGCAGACGCATTTGGTTTAATATTTTATTGTATACTTTATATAAAAATATATATGATAGAACATAGTTGACAGTTAATGATTAACTGTAAGTTAGTTGTACGACTAATACCGACAAGTAAAGTTTGTTTAAATATATTCAAAAACGTAAAAAATTAACAATTTGTTAAGAAACTTTTGGACCCCAATGTATATATGGAGGTAGCTCTTACTGAGTAAAAAAACATAACCAAAGTACTTCAGATTCTAAAAAACATATAAATGATGGCAACACTACTATTAGATAAATCATTTCATCTGACTTATTGATTGAAATGTTCTACCTATCCTTTTGTTCAATATATGTGTTTTAACTTTTTACAAGTGCATTCATAAACAATCCACTTCAAATATAGATTATCACATTGACTCTACTTTCAAGTCATTCTCGTACCCAGTTGATATCTCGATCCTTGATCTATTCTAAGATAAAAAATCATAACCTCTGGGTAGGAGAACGACTTTCAAGTTTGATTAATTATTTATTCACTGTTGCATATCTTACAACTTTTTTTTGAAGTATCAAATACTCATATCTTGGGGGCAAAGCTTGTGTCAATTTCTTCTACCACCTTAGTGCTAACATATGGATTTTAAATACTTGTTACCCAACATTTACATGGGCGCAAGATGAAAATATTGAAAAACCTGAAAACTTGAAACCATTTTTCTTCATAATTTAATAGCAAAACATTGTCTAATTTGTTGTAAACAAGAGCTGTCGAAGGAGACAGCATGCTCGACTTAGTAAGTGTTTGTCACAGGAGATGTGGTTGATGATAAGGAACATACATATTTTAAAATTTGATAATATAACCTAAACAAATTCAAATAAAAAAAAAATAAAAAAAATAGAAAACTATAAGTTCAAGGGGGATAACTCTTAAAAATGTATAAGGAGTTATGAATCTTGTCACATGAGATGTGGTCGACAATAGGGAACATATATCTAAAGTTTGAAGTCAATACCTGAAGAAATAAAACAGTTGCAGTGAAAACAAACATTTTTTAAAGAAAACTCTAATTTCAAGGGGAGATAATTCTGAAAAAATATATTTGGAGTTATGAACCTTGTCACATGAGATGTGGTTGATAATAAGGAACATATATTTAAAGTCAATACCTAAAGAAATAAAACAGTTGCAGTAAAAACAAATATTCATTAAAGAAAACTATAAGTTCAAGGGGGATAACTTTGAAAATAATGTATACAGAGTTATGAACCTTGTCCCATGAGATGTGGTTGATAATAAGGAACATATATTTAAAGTTTGAAATCAATACCTAAGAAATAAAACATTTGCAGTAAAAACAAACATTTTTTAAAGAAAACTCTAAGTTCAGCAGTAGGGAATACTTCCCGTTCGGGAAACAAGGGGATTCCCCTTCAGTGCTTCCCGATCGGGCAGCAAATGTCAAAATATTTCCTGATCGGGAAGCATTTTGGCCTTTTTTGAGGTACCTTATTAAAAGTGACCGCTGCATAAAAGTATTAAACCTACAAAAATATGAAAAACACCATCTGATACAGGAAAGATGTATCTAAAATCCTACCGAGTCGTTTTCTTTTTAAATGCCTACAATTAAAATAATCTGAAATTGAAATTCAGAAAAAAATATGACTCAAAAGAAAAAAAATGTTTCCCGTTCTGGAAACATTGCTTCCCGATCAGGAAGCAAGTTATACTATTTTTAATACAGCTAGATTGTATGTTATCCAAATAAAACTTCAGCTATAGACATTTTTTTGTTAATGGAAATATTGCATTGATTCCAACGCGTATGTAAGAAACACCTTTCACATGTACCATTCATAGTAATTTAGGTGTCCCTTAAAGGGAATTGTATAGAAATTTAATCACGTTTTTCAATTTTTATATGTATAATCATAACATCCCAAAAGATATTCCTATAAGTATACTTATAATCAATTTAAAGGTTTGACATGTGTATAAATGTAAAGTATCATTGTTTGGGTTTAACACCATAGCAGCACATTGTTTATGTCATGTGTCATATAACAGCTCTAAGTCAACATACTCACTGTTTCTGGAAAGGCTAATCTCTGAACTGAGCAGTTCACTAGTTACTAAGCACATAATTGGTCAGTTACTGAAAGCTGCTCTACATGATTTAAAATAAGTGGTGAGAGGGAGAATAGTCGTAGAAAATATTTAATGACCAAGGTCCTTGAACCCTAATTTAGTAGATTAATATGCTACCAACTAATCTAGACCAGGGGTATACTTAAGATTTTTACAAATATAAACTGATAAAAACTTATCAATAAACACTAACATAAAATTTCAAATGTGGTTCAATTTATTTGTTTCACATGTAGTTTCCTATCTATACTATTAAATTTGCGAGTTTCCTGTTTTGTGGAAAAGACTGCGCAGCTTTGAATAAATTTTTGGTTTGTCACTGGAGCACCTATATACCGGCATATCAAGTTGATAATTCTTTTTTGACAAAGCCTCTTGATATTTGCAAAAACTGCCAAAAATCAACTAAAAAAGTGGGCTTTTTTGTGTCTAAAAATAGTTCTAGATAAAACTAAAAATAGACCAAACTCTCCGCAGCGGTTATTTCCCTTTATTAAATCAATAACCACTGCCACCACAAGTAAATTTGTCCCTCAGAGAGCCGAAATTTTTTTACATCTTTGTAACTGTCATTACCTAAAGCCGGTGCTTGCACGGGCTCCCATTTAGTTACTATAAATTTACTTGAATTATTTCATTTCCAGTAAAAATAGACTACATTGTATTAAGGAGTAAGCAATGACACCTGGCGGCCATAGGTATATATTTTGCTATAAAAATTAAGTTTGAGCAGTATTGTGAAACTTTTTTAACAAGTTAACTAAGTGAAGAAAGGGTTATTTTATTTCCATCTTGTTCGCTGTTAAAATGGGCATAGGCCAAATGACTTACATAAATACCGCATATCCTAAGGATATGTGAAATGTTTTCAATTTTTAAGGAAAATAATGAGAATGCTTAAAGCACAGTCACATCATAATTTCTAACATTATTTCACAAGAAATAGACTACAAGAGGTCCACTAACCTTTTAACAGTATGTAATCCCATTTAAAGCATTTATTTGTTCTCAATTCATAAATGCTCGTTGATTTTATTTACATATTTTTTTAAAAAATCATGCAAAACACTTACTTTTCTAATTGTTAGCTATGTATTTTTCAAAACATTATTAAATTGAACCCAATTATTTTTTCTGTTGAAACATTAATGAAAATCTCGATAGTTTGTATTTATCTTATATGTAGAGTAATGAAAAAACCTAGTAAGTCCAGCCATCTGATTAAGAACCAACATTTGACAACCAAGAATACCAGACTTTCCAGCCCTGGCTCATTTTAATTTTCTCATAAAATTATCATAAAATTACAGATTTAGGAAATGAATCAAATATTATGATATTTAAATGTGATATATATAGTTCATATTACTAAATATATAACTATATACATAAATTAAAGTTTAATTGTACAATTAATTTTGTTTTGATCAGATTATTCTGGTAGAAAATCAGAATGTTTATACTGGACTATGTAGCCTTAAATTCTTTACAAATAAATAGACAGGTCTCTTGCTGAAATTAGTTTTGCATTACATACTAACTACATTAGAAATAATATAACTTGCTTCCTGATCGAGAAGCAATGTTTCCAGAACGGGAAACAACTTTTTTCTTTGAAGTCGTATTTCTTTTCTGAATTTCAATTTCAGATTATTTTAATTGTAGGCATTTTAAAAGAAAACGACTCGGTAGGATTTTAGATACATCTTTCCTGTATGAGATGGTGCTTTTAGTATTTTTGTAGGTTTAATACTTTTATGCAGCGGTCACTTTTAGTAAGGTACGTCAAAAAAGGCCAAAATGCTTCCCGATCGGGAAATATTTTGACATTTGCTGCCCGATCGGGAAGCACTGAAGGGGAACCCCCTTGTTTCCCGAACGGGAAGTATTCCCTACTGTTCAGGGGGAGATAATTCTGAAAAAATGCATTCGGAGTTATGGACCATGTCACATGAGATGTGGTTGATAGAAAGGAACATATATTTAAAGTTTGAAGTTAATATCTTAAGAAATAACAAAGATACAGAAGAAAGTATTTTACTGCACAAAAACTTTAATCTGTGCACAAAAACTTCAATCAGTTCAAGGGGAGATAATTCTTAAAAAAATGTGTTTGGAGTTATAGACCTTGTCACATGAGATGTGGTTGATAGTAAGGAACATATATTTAAAGTTTGAAGTTAATATCTTAAGAAATAACAAAGATATAGAAGAAAGTATTTTACTGCACAAAAACTTTAATCAGAAATGTGGACGCGGACGCCGGGGCGAGTAGGAGAGCTCTACATTACTTCGTAAAGTCGAGCTAAAAAACCTGAACTTCAGGCATATGCCTGAAAACTTGCACCCATGCATTTACAACTTGTTTACCTGCACTATATCAGAGGCAGCCAGCATGGTTCCTGTCCATCTGAGACAATGTATAGGTACAATATCTCAGGTGAATTTGGACCATTCCTGCCTACCATGATAATGAGTTTCTTGCTAAAAAACAATGTTGTTTTTTTAGGTTTAATGCTGTTTAAACACCAACTATGGTGACCAGCTCACCTAACCTAGCTTTCCTAGGCCTTAGTCACTACTCAGTTACCCTTCACAAGACTGACAACTTCTCCATAAAACTTATTCAAGGAGGATAATCAACATTTTTGTCAATTTTCCTGGATCGGTATAACCAGATCAAGTGAGTTTTCAAACAGCAACACCTTCCAGACACAAGATTAAAAATTACACATTAAGCCTACTGCACTACAGTATCTGGGTCCATCATGATTTAATACTAACGAATAAATACTACAACAGTAAATCACTACCATGTAGTTTGGCAGATTTAGTAATGCCATGCCAAATTGGAATTCTTTAAGCGTCAACTCAAATTTGACAAACCTAGGTACCTATTCACAAAAACACACAAACCAAAAACAAAACACAAGTATTTTTATGACAAAAAAACTATGCATTATATATATTTTTTCAATGAAGTAACATCCTCATAATATGAAACAATGGTCTGAATTTAATATAAAATGGCAAATGTTTTTTTTTTCACATAAAATATATATTGTATTAATGACGCAGGTATGATAAATTGCTTACGATGAATAAAGTCGTTGTCAAACACAATTTCCCCTGAATTAAATTGTCATATCGAATCCCAGAACAACAGATTATTTAAGAAAATTTTACCAACAAATTTGGTTTATTTTGATTGAAAACTCTAAAACCTACGCACACGCTTAACAAAAATCCGATATGGCATGGCCTTTACATATTTATAATATGAAAACATAGAAAGTTAAAACTTTCATTTTATTAATCATTTATTTAATTATACATAACAAAACAATTATAAGTATTCATATACATTGATAAATTTTAACAGTCAATCAATATATAATTTGAAAAGCATTTGCAAGAAACTTAACTTTCAACTTGCTTCTCATTATATATGCCATGATAAGAAACTATGATGAAATTTAAATTGACCGTAGCAACTTGTAAAAATACCACACAATACTAGATGACTAATGAACTGTTCTCTCATTTAATTTCCACCCTAGGCTCTCTGATGTTAAACAATCCCCTGTTACAGACTGAGAACCAGTAGGAACCCAAAGTAAGGTAGCTACACAGATGTATTGAACAACAGATGGATTGAACAATGTCAGCTTTCACTCCCTCGACAAAGCTAGTCACAAGTATAGTATAAGCATTGTACTAGGAATGGCAGTCATTCATCCAAGATTTTATTCATGTCATATCCACAGCTTTAACATCTAATTCTAGCAGTTATCACCTTTAAATTTTTATAACTACTAACCCAATTTATTATGTTATAAAGTAAAAGGATAAAACTATCAGTCAGTTTGACTATATTAAGTACTAAGTATAAAGTTCAAAGGCTCAAACTTTAGGGGACATTAAAAAGAGTTTGAGCAAGCCATGTGTTAGTACTATTTACAAGCCCAAGTCAATTTACACTAAACAAGGGCTTTAGGCTTGTTGGGTTAACAACCTTTGCCTTATTCTTTCACAAGCACTAGTTTTAATACATTTGATAGCAATTTGCCATATTGTAAACAAGCCAGCAACTAAAGTAGTACTTTTCACTAGCCCAAATCAATTTTCACTAGTCCAGGCTTCAGGCTAGTGAGTTAAGGCAACGACGGCATCTTAGGCGATATTCGTACCAGGTGTTTTGATAATAACATTAATCAGTAAGGAATTTCCTCTTCTTTGTTGTATTCATATAAGGTCTATATACCCATTCCACATTAGAACTGGATACTGTATCCAATGTACCTAGAATTATCTGATATACTGAAAATATAGAAATAGTGCGGGTAAGGTAATGTGGGAGTACAGTTTAAAATTCACAAGAAATTAGAGACCCAAAAAAATAGCTAAGCACATCATGAAGTTTACATTTAAATACATGTATATATAAATAATACAGATAAGGCAATGAATGACTTTAGAGGAACAAAGGTACACAGTCATGTGATCTTCGAAAGGGAAAAAACAATTCTCATAAAGCTTTTATGAAAAAAAGATTGTTATACAGTTTTCGTCAAAATAAAGGGCATTTAGGGTCAATTTTCACTAAATTAAAGAGTAAAATAAAGGTTTTCTTTGTGTATGGTCAATCATCTGGTTAAGTGAATAAAACAGATCTCTAAAACACTCAAGACTGATTCTGGACACCATCATTTCTTACTCTATTACAATAATGATAACAAAAAGTTGGATATGGTTAAAAACTTGGTATTTTATATAAAGACAAAACAATAATCTCACCTTTCATTTCAAATCTTGGTCCTACTTCTTCTAATTCAATACCTTTACCTCCATCTACTTTCTTATATACATGATGTCTGTAAAGATATATACAATAGCTTGGGATGATGAGGAAGCAGAGAGTTTGTATAAGTGTATTCTATTCAAATATACATAGGCTAATTTGCGCCAAAAAATTACACAAAATGATGATATGTGATGTCATCAATTATTTCAATATATTTTTGTTTGTTTGCTAAGGAAGACATTTGCTGTGAAATGTTAACTTCACAATAAACACTATTGATTGTTATCAAGTTTTTGTAGTATATGTTTTTCATTTCAGTGTAGCTTTCATGTAGACAAAACACTATTAATAACATTTTGATTTCATAATTTCAATTTTTAGACCAAGGTTTGCGAGCTAGTTTGACAGTGGTATTATTCACAGTCTGCGATTGGACGGCTCATTTCAAATTGCGTGACATAGACGATGTACACAAGTTACTAAACATAAAGATTTCGTCAGGAATATTACCATACCTAAATGATATAAAATCATCATCATTAGAGAATGTCATCACTCTTTTACTGTCTTCTTTTGGTACAGGAAATAAATATTTCAATATATCCTTAACCTGCAATAATAAAAGTATAGTGAATTTTAACATACACATACAGCAATAGAACTAATTGGAACTCAATTTGTGCATTTTTTGTCTGTGCGCAGGCGGTACAAACGAAGTTGTTACACATTATTGCTCAAAAGCACAAAATATGGATAAAATCCTATTATTCTTTGTACACATACTTAAAATGTGACAGTGAAAGTCTGTTTGTTGCACAGGGGGGAAAAGCCAAATATTAATTCAGGATATAGTCAATTTTAATAAGTTTAATTTATAGTCTATCAACTTAAACATGCTCATTTACAGCAGCCCCTGTCAATATGCCTTAAGGTGGTCAACACTGTTCACTTAAGTGATCTTTGTCTACTATTGGAGGAATCCCTAACACAAAGAAAGAGTCTCTGAATAACTGACTAGAGATTCCTTCTGTATCCCTAGTGAAAACAGTAATTGTCAAATTATGTTAAGTTGATGACGGACATTTTCAATACTAAACTCACCCTATTTCCTAATCTAGATGAAAAATTGTTAAATATAAGATGTGGATAGGCTTCAGACATCGTGCCATGATCTGGTATATCATGTCTCATAACAACATTAGATAGATTAAAATATGCTGTGGGCCCATAAGGTAGATGACTGACAATGAGACCATCAGGTACACCACTGTGTTCTTGTACCATGATTAAATCTGTGACATCATTAGCTCGACATGCATCAACTAATTGTTTGACTTCGTATCCTCCACGATTTATTCTTTGAGAATTTGGAAACAACAGTTTTATCTCCTGAAAATAAAATATACATTAAGACTGAATGCACAGTGCTCTTTATAATAAATTTGTTAGACACAGAAATCCTGTGTTAACATTCCAATTAATTATTGATTTTCAATACATTTTGGTAAGTTAAAGGATTTCTGCAAGTTTATGTATCAGTTAAACCTGTCAATCATAAACCATCAAATAAAAATACATACTGATAAAAAAACATAAAATTTAAATATGTAAAAAACAACATAATAACGCATGATAGATCATTACCTTCACAAATTGTTTTAATTTAGAACTAGGATCTCTTGATGTTGTTACCATTATTTTAGGATCTTCTACACCAGCCCATCTATATTCATCATCAACATTTGTTGTGACACCTGAAAATAGTTTAACAATCATTATAAATGTCTTTAAGTTGTTATTCTACTAATTTATTTTATTACTCCCTAAGTCAATTCTCCACCTTTTTATGTTATGTATAATATGTTCATACACACGTGTTTGTACTTTTATGGAGTATGAATAAAAAACAAGAGCTGTCCGTAAGACAGCCAATGCTCGACTATTCCAATAATGCTAGAAGAAAGCAATGTGATAGGCAGTAAGAATCTGTCACCAGTGAAAGCTTTGCAGAATGAAGTTGCATTCAAAACTTAAAACATATAAGTCCAAAAAGTATTGCATGTAAGTCCCTAAGTCCACAAAGGGGCATAATTCTTTCCAAAAAGTACATAGAGTTATGGGACCTAGTGATAGAAGCTCATATGTTCATAGTTAGTATTTGTGTGAAGTTTCAACCCGATATCTGAGTTACTTTTGGAGAAAGCAACTTACATTGGAAAGTTAAAGCAACATTTTGTAAGTCGATAAAGGAGGATAATTTTGTAATAAAAGCTTCATATAGTTATGGCACTTGTTGATACAAGCTCGGATATTTAGCCTAAATGTTTGTGAGAAGTTTCAAAGTGATATGTTAGTTAGTTTTGGAGATAAGAACTTACATGAAGAACTTTAACCAAGATTTTCTAAGTCCAAAAAGGGGCATAATTCTGTTGAAAAAACTACATAGAGTTATGGAACCTAGTGATACGACCTCATATTTTTATACTAAGTATCTGTGTGAGGTTTCAACTTGATATGTGAGTTAGTTTTGGAGATAGTAACCATCATGCAGAAGTGTAACAAAGATTTTCCAAGACCAAAAAGGGGCATAATTTTGCCAGAAAGCTTTATAGAGTTATGGCACTTGTTGATACAAGCTCTCATTATCATCGTTAATATTTGTGAGAATTTTGAAACTGATATCTGAATTAGTTTTGGAGATAAGGGCTTGCATGCATACTTTAACCAAAATTTCTAAGTGGAAAAGGGGCATAACTCTGAAATTACTGTTGACAGAGTTATGTAACTTGTCAGGGATATGCCCTGTGTCACAGTAAGTAAGTATAAGAGGTTTGAAGCAAATATCTTTGACAGTATACAAGATAATAGCCTTTTTAAAAAACTTTAACCAACGCCGACGCCGGGGTGAGTAGGATAGCTCTTACTATTCTTCGAATAGTCGAGCTAACAATACATACATTCATAATCAATTAAATGATAAGTTAAATATCCTAAAGGAATCCCTAGTCAGTTTCTCTTTATTCCTTTTCAAGATAAAGGGATACCTCAATGAGCCAGCTCAAATAAAAGACATAAAATTTTGCAGAGACAAATTATGATAAACAGTTCATAGAAACTCAAATCACATAGTTACAAGGCAATTTTTCAGGGAGCCAGACATAATCTCCATCCATAGGGTTCCATAGAGTTTTTGGAATGTTAGGAATCACAGGACACAGTTACAATAGATAAATACAATAATACAAGCAGGGCTCTAATTTAACAAAAAAATGGACTCGCAAATTTTTGCGAGTTGACTTTATTTCAACTGGCAAAATGAAAACATTCATTGGAATTCTTTCTCCAAATTTTAATAGCATACATAATTACTATTTGTCAATGCAAAACAACATATATATTTAACTGTAGATAGAACAAGGACATTATTGTGGAATATACCAAGAAATATAGAACATCTTTTAGAGTGTATCTTTATTCTTGAATTAATTCTATTGATCTATCTGGCCGTTTCAATGCTAATCTGAGCCTCATTAGTTTAGACAGTAATATATTTCATCGGCTTTAACTCATAAAATTTGCAAGTCAAAATACAAGTTACTCGCATATACCAAAATCCACTCCAATTTGAGAGTATGCGAGCTTAAATTCGAGTCCTGACAAGAATAGAAAACACACATAATACAAACCTTCAGCTCCCTCATCATCCCAAGCTAATGTTCTTTCTATAGATAAAGCATTCTCACGGACATCTAAAGGTAATTGTCTATTTTCTGAAATACATCATATAATCATTAATTTAGTCTTTAGTGTAACTAAACATCATTATTTGATCACAAGTCAGAAGAATAAGAAATCAACCTATGAATATAAAATAACCCATGGATATTGTACTTTCAGAGATCGCCATTCACGGTTCACCAGCATTACAATTCTAATCTTTGAAGCAATAATTGTTTGTCAAGATTATAAATCATCATCATCATCTATTTGAAGGGTGGGGCCAGTCTGACTTTTCTGGAGTCTTCCTCTCCATGACTGGCAGTCCTGAAAGTTGGTGTCATCCATTTGAAGTTCTAGCTGATCACACTTGATCAGGTCATCAAAGGTTAATTTTGGTCTGCCTAGGCCTCAGTGTGCCGTGATGTTCAGATTTCTTACCTGGGAGGTCCAACTTGTGCTGAGTTCCACGTGACCAAGCCAAAGCAGCCTGCTTGTTTGTAATGTATTATTATATATTATTAAATATGTTAAAACTTCATTTAAATATCAACTGTCATTTAAACCGGTTCCAAATTAAAATGCCATAAGCACACCATACTTTTCATTTTCAATAAAAAATAGCATACGTTTATGGTAACTCGAATTGTACTGAAGATCAAAACAACAAATTATACAAACCATCAAGTGCAGATTTCAATCTTTGTTTTTTATCTAAAATAGTTTGTTCTCTTTGTTCAATAGACTTTTTGTAAATATACTCTCTTCTCAATCTTGCCTGGCGTCGTATCTAAAATTATTTTTTTTATATATTATACTAAGTGAATTCGGAGAATAAAAACCATACACCCCAACTAGGAATCGAACATGGCACCCTTGATGAAAGCTATGTACAGTGAACTCGACAGTTCCGGGTCATCGACAATTCCGGGTCACTTTTTTAAAATAGTACAGATGATTCCTTAATAATGTAATATTTTAATTATATGATAGTTAAGTCATGTACATTAACCACTTAGCTACCGTTACACAAACTTTCCATGTTAAAATTTCTCTACCGGAAGTCATAGTCATGAAACACTAAACAGCGTCTTTTCCAACCAATGCGAAAGTACGTGAACGTTTCGTCCATGCGTTCGAAAAAACAGCGATTTATATCCACAATTTAGATAAAATACGTCCTTATTGCACATCATTTTGCTGGAAATTTATCGGTGAACACGATTTAACTCATAGATTTATTTCATCTAATTACTGTTTGACAATAATGCAGACAATCTGACCTAGTAAGCACGTGACAATTTCGGGTCAAAACTTAACCCGTATTATATACAATCATTTATTTTAATTAAAAAGTATTATTCTAACATTTAAAATTGATTTTATACATAATTTTATCTCATATGTAAGATATTTGTCAATTAAATTCAATTTTTGTTTGATATTTTTGAGTTTTACTTTTTACATGCAACTAATTGTATTTATGGTACTTGTTTTTATATGCAATAGGTAATTGCAAGAGACATGATTAGATCTTTAATTTATGAGCTTTATTTTTGTTTAACTTGGAAGAAAATATGAGATAAAGTCTTTATTGACAAAAAGTCGGCTGTTTTATTGATTTCAACCCTGTTGATACCACTCCGGATTAAAGAGACAAGCATCTGTCACGTGACCCGGAATTGGCAAGTGCGACCCGCAACTATCGAGTTTGCAACATGCAATTTCGAAAATTGTAGGAAATTACAAGCAAATAAACACTATTAATTTATTATAGCATGGTAATGTGGAAGTATTTGTTTATCAATTTATGCAGGTTTGATTCCCACAACTTTCGTTTTGAAGAGACACGCATCGTTTGTTTCGCTACTGACCCGGAACTGTCGAGTTCACTGTACATAACAGAAAAATGTCCATATGATAAAATAGTTATGTACTACATAATGTAGGGTGTAATATTTAGGGCCATCTTTAACATACATTCATCTGAGTCTGAATCTGAATAAGTACGTTGAAGTAACCAGTCTTGGCTTTCATTCAACGGGGAGTGCGCGTTTTAAATTTCTAGTTAGGCAAATGTCCCACTTTTGCCGTGGGTCTATTTTCTCTCTTTTCACTATCCTTTCCATCTTTCCTCTTGTGCACCATTGAATAATTGTCAATCTGTGACAGATCAATGTAACAATGTAGATGTAGAACATAACAAATGCCCAACTTAGGTCGAATATGAAAGGGGACGAATCGTGTTTCTACCAATTAATTGAACGTAGGACAGTTAAAGATATGTAACATGTGAATAATTAGAACAACTATACAAATTGTCTAAAGGAATACACATTGATAAGAAAGAAAACCAAAGATATTTACCATTTTGATGCAAAATCGTGATAAATAAACAAAAACACGTTTTTCTCTAAACCGGAAAACGTCCGAGTTCACAAAGCGCTCAATGATTTCAGAACAATTTATCATTTTCAAGCGTTTTTGATTCGGAATTAATCAATGTTTTCCTTACGTTTATTTTCAAAATATTGAACGAAACATTTCTTTAATTTTGATTCAAGTTGCTGATTAACAATGGTAAGTGATTTCTATGACATTATTTTGTGATTAAGTCAAACCAATTTTATCCATAAGTCCAAAAATGGTAAAATCTAACTGTCATTATTTCGGATGTGACAATTTAGACTATATTTGTTTATATCGCAAATTACTTATATATTACTTGAATGACAGTTTCTGTGTAGAACGTTTTGCTTGAACACATGATGTAACAGTTCGTTTCATTTGTATAGAAATTGAGTCAGCTCCTTTCAGGTGTATTCTTAGCAGCCAATATTGAATTGGTCTCAAAACTGACATTTTACTGTACACTGATAATTATAATTATTATACTACTACAAATAATATTAACTAAGGCACTTTCATAGCTGTATAGCCTATTACAATGCATTTTGTTAAGGTTTTTTTTTTATTTTCTCAAGCACAATCATGTTATGTAGTAATGTACAATGAAGAATAATCAGCTAGCCCCATATTTGAAACAAATAATCCTAAATTTGAAATCTAATAATAGACATAGATAATTTAGACGAGGGCTTCATGCTAGTGGGCTAAATGGATTACCAACATCTTGTTAGAAGAGATAACTGTAAAGAAACTTAGCTTAATGAATAAAGTTGTTGTCATACAATGGCTGTACTTATAACATAGCCCAGGAAAGCCTGCAGATTTTTGGAATTGACCATGCTTGAAATTGAATGTAAAATTGCAGTTGATTTTCATTAATTTATTATTTGGATTTCAGGCAAGAAACAGTGAAAAGGCAATGTAAGTAAAGTAACTTTAATTACAGTTGAGCACTACTCATAGATTACAAATACATGTTTTATTCAATTTTTTTCTAAATACTTATTTCTAACATTTCTTTTGGAAACAAGCTACCTCTGCATTAATTCACTACTCAGTTTATCTCGAAGCTAAATTGGGATTACAACTTCTGATTGAGCAAGAATCCTAGTTTGTCACAGTCAGTACTGGGACAATCTGATAGAAAATTTCAGCTGGACTATAGTATACTCATCTAAGTTACATCAAGCAAGCTTGCAGTACCAGTTATGTTCAACTGACCTTTGCTTTTAACATGTTCATGACGCGACACTCGACAATTTATTCTATCACTGTCTGCAAATACAAATGCATCATCAATGTAGCTTGGAAAACTTAAATGTAAAAATAGAGATTTTCTTGATAAAAGCTCTGTATTGAATGATTCACTGGTGGTAACATTTGTTAATCTGAACATGACACCTTCTTCAGTTATAGTAGATATGTATAACTACATTAATTATTCCTTAATTATTAGATGTTTAAACTGAATCCACCATTTTATTATAGGACGGCTCTGGCCAGATGGAGGGCAGCTCATCTTGATGATAAAAAAGAAGTGGTATGTACTAGATTTAGTTCATTGTAATTTTAACGGATCTAGTCAAATTGTTGTAAAAATAATTAGTCTTAACCAATCCAAAAGGTCCAAACCCTGAAAGATTTTTTAATTGTAGTGTGTTTTGATTTCTTTTTTACAGTTTTACTTGCAACCGTTTTTGAGAATTCTGTATAATGTTATGAAAATATTCACTGTCGCCAAAACTTCTTGTTCAAAGTAAATTAACTTTACATCACTGAAATACAGAACAATCTAGCAGACCCTGTGAATATGTTATTATTTTTGTATACTGGAACAGCTTTCTTCATGTTAATTTAAAATACTTTAGGAAAGAAGACCTTACCTAGCCACTGAATGTGATGATTTAAAGAAAGCTGAGAAATTTAGAAGACAAATAATTGGTGAAATATCAAAGAAAGTAGCACAAATACAGAATGGTTTGTAGTCACATTATATTTCATATTTATCTTTATTTTAAGAAACACTCTTCTTTTAGATGACTATATTTGGCCTAGTTTGACTTGTGGCATCAATTACCATGTGACTATATGGGTTGGTATCAACTGCAATGCTTAATGAAACTTTTCAAATTAAATTTCAGAAGTAGAAGGACCACTATTAGCCTTTTCATTTGTGGTGAAATGACACCTTTATATGAAAAATAACCTTTACAAAAGCCTTTATTGTCATATTAGCCAGCTAGGAGGCCAAAATTGTCAAATTAAAACAATAGAAAGGATCCAAACTGCAACCAAATTTTATAGTACTTTTAGTTCAGTTTTTTAAACTTGCCATCAGATTCTAAAATGTTGAGGACAATTTTACAGTTCTGTATGATGTATTTTCTGTTATTTTACAGCTGGTTTAGGAGAGTTTAAGCTTCGTGATATAAATGATGAAATCAATAAGTTATTACGAGAGAAAGGACATTGGGAAGATAGAATAAAAGAATTAGATGGACCAGATTACAGGGTAGATTGTTTATTGTAAATTTTCAGTCATCAACATCAATTTTCTCAAACACAAGTATGATTAATTGTGGTATACTGTAGTGGCAAATAAAGCCACAAAATCATCAATTAGTCTGACTATTTGAAATAAATAATTTTCAATAGTCTGAAGCAATTCTCACTAGTCCCGAGCTTTTTACTAGTGGATTAAGTAATATCTGCCATTCTGTGGTAGTTTTTATCACTATGATTTTTGTACCTAGTGTTAAGTCTTAGTTTATTGGTGCTCAAATAGACAATCTTTAAGTATGTCTGTACATATGTACATACTTGTATAACCTGGGTTGATAGCGCAGTTGGTAGCGCGCCGGGATTTGGAATCTCGTGCCCAAGGGGGTGCAGGTTCGAATCCCACCCAGGGAGGTTATAGGCTTTCATGAAAATTTGACAATAATGTCGATTTTCCTCCATTGATTAGATAATATGGAGAAGTTTTCGGCCTTGTGGAAAGGTATGTGAGTACTGGTTATAGACAATGGTCCAGGAAAGCTAGGTTAGGTGCGCTGGACGCCGTAAAATGACCTTAATTGTGTTGACACGGCGTTAACTCCAATAAATAAATAAAACATACTTGTATACCCAAAATAATTATGAAATATGTTAATGTATTTTATAAGCAGAGATTTTGCAATTCAATATCCAAGTTTTTGGTATTAAAGTTATATTCCATTTATTTGTATTGCTTATCAATGATGAATAGTAATGTTTGTTTTTATCCCTTAGAAAACTGGACCTAAAATGTTAGATCATGAAGGAAAAGAAGTACCTGGAAACAGAGGTTATAAGTAAGTATAGTCTGTTTTTTCTCAACTGTCAAAGTTTGAATAATTTCACGGTTATTGAATACACACTATCAAAATATCACGAGTGTTAGATAAAGCACAAAGTCACCACGAAATTATTCATGTTTTGACAGTTGAGAAAAAAACGAACTATAAAATAGCATGCTGTTAGTTTTTGTACACTGTAGAATCATAACACATTTGTTCCAGCACTAAAACTGTTCATGTTATATATCATACAGTCTTTGGCTGACTGACTACTGTCATTACCCCTGGTCATTGGAGACACCGGTGTCTGTCAATTAGTTTTCTTGGAGACCCTGGGAGTATTACACAGACAAGCTACGGCCTTTGTGCAAAACAGTTGTAACTTAAGTTAAAAAAGTGTGAGTTATGACTGTTTTGGACTAAGCTCATGAAGTGTGTTTTCACTTTATAATTAATATGATGCCATCTGTATTTTGATATTGAGCATATACAAGGATGTAATAATTAACCCCTTATGGTCAATTTTTTTAGCTCGACTTTACGAAGTAATGTAGAGCTCTCCTACTCGCCCCGGCGTCGGCGTCGGCGTCTGCGTCCGCGTCCACATTTCTGATTAAAGTTTTTGTGCAGTAAAATACTTTCTTCTATATCTTTGTTATTTCTTAAGATATTAACTTCAAACTTTAAATATATGTTCCTTACTATCAACCACATCTCATGTGACAAGGTCCATAACTCCAAACACACTTTTTTAAGAATTATTTCCCTTTGAATTGATTGAAGTTTTTGTGCACAGATTAAAGTTTTTGTGCAGTAAAATACTTTCTTCTGTATCTTTGTTATTTCTTAAGATATTAACTTCAAACTTTAAATATATGTTCCTTTCTATCAACCACATCTCATGTGACATGGTCCATAACTCCGAATGCATTTTTTTCAGAATTATCTCCCCTTGAACTTAGAGTTTTCTTTAAAAAATGTTTGTTTTTACTGCAACTGTTTTATTACTTTAGGTATTGATTTCAAACTTTAAATATATGTTCCTTATTATCAACCACATCTCATGTGACATGGTCCATAACTCCGAATGCATTTTTTTCAGAATTATCTCCCCTTGAACTTAGAGTTTTCTTTAAAAAATGTTTGTTTTTACTGCAACTGTTTTATTACTTTAGGTATTGATTTCAAACTTTAAATATATGTTCCCTATTATCAACCACATCTCATGTGACACGGTTCATAACTCCGTATACATTATTTTCAAAGTTATCCCCCTTGAACTTATAGTTTTCTTTAATAAATATTTGTTTTTACAGCAACTGTTTTATTTCTTTAGGTATTGACTTTAAATATATGTTCCCTATTATCAACCACATCTCATGTGACAAGGTTCATAACTCCAAATATATTTTTTCAGAATTATCTCCCCTTGAAATTAGAGTTTTCTTTAAAAAATGTTTGTTTTTACTGCAACTGTTTTATTTCTTCAGGTATTGACTTCAAACTTTAGATATATGTTCCTTATTATCAACTACATCTCATGTGACAAGATTCATAACTCCTTATACATTTTTTCAGAGTTATCCCCCTTGAACTCATAGTTTTCTGTTTTTTTTTTGTTTTTTTTTCTTTGAATTTGTTAAGGTTATATTTTCAAATTTTAAAATATGTATGTTCCTTATCATCAACCACATCTCCTGTGACAAACACTTACTAAGTCGAGCATGCTGTCTCCTCTGACAGCTCTTGTTATATCTTAGAATAAATCTAAAGCACTTGCTATTTAATTTTGACAAATCAATTTCAAAGCTTGTGTCTATGTTTTATTCTATGACAAAATATAGACAATTGTTATTATTTCTGAATTATTTTAGATATTTTGGTGCAGCTAAAGATTTGCCTGGTGTGAGAGAACTGTTTGAACAAGAACGTAAGTAAATAATAATTGTCTATAAGTATTGGTAATTTAAGTAGATTATTGGATGAAAGTTTTCAGTATTAATACTGATTTAAGAATTTTGATAATAAATTACTTTATGTAATCTTCAGGAGATATGTCTTTTTCAGTATTTTCAAAACTTTCAGCTTCCACCCAAGTGTTTGTGCTACAAATAAGGTAGTAAAATATATCTTGAATATTATGGTGCCTTAAATAGTTTATCAAGACACTGCAGTATAACGTCTAATAACAGCACCTCTGAAAAGAGGTATATAAAAATTTCCCTAGCAATATTATTCTGATTTGTTCTTAATGCACAGTACTTGTGGGTTTTTTTTGTGTGTCAAGTTCAATAGAAATATAATATTTACTGGAAATACTTTTTTGCTTATTTCCTGAGAACTACATAGAAATTGAAATTGTTTTGGTATGTTATTTAAAAAAATGGGGTGGTTTTTTAAGGAAGGAACGCCTTACAGAAAATATACAGTATTTTTGGAGTAATTATTGTGTAGTAAAGTTCATGTATTGATCATTTTATACTTAAAGCCCCACCACCACCCAGGAAAACTCGTGGAGAATTAATGAAAGATATAGATGCTGATTACTATGGTTACAGAGATGAAGATGATGGTGTTATTGTACCTTTAGAAAAAGAAGTGGAGAAAAAAGGTATGATGATTACAATTACAATTGATATCAGGTGTCAAAATAACTGATAAATCAACCATGAACGGTAGAAGTTAATACCTTACAATTTGAGGATTGCCTGCAAGACTGTAGTAAGTGAATTGCACGAAAGAGTGATTTACTACAGTCTTGCAGGCAATCCTCAAATTGCTGGTATAAGATAAACTGGTTAGATGAATGGGCTGTGGTACAAACCCATAAGAAAATTGAAAAACTGTTTAAGTTGAGCCAGATCTATAAAAATGAATAAATTCTTAAGTTTTTATTTGTAGTAATATCAGACTTACTCATAGTAGAAGCACTCTTTAAAGATTTCAAAAAGCTGGTTTATATGGGCCAGCAGCTGTGTAAAATACATTGATTTTTCTATAAAATACAAATAAATGAAAATATAATTTCTTGAAATTTGTGTTTGTAGCAATATCTGATAAAGTGAGAGAATGGAAAGAGAAACAAGAAAAGATTGCTAGAGGTGAAGTTAGTGAAGATACAACAGATAAAACTGTAGATGTACCTAGATTGTTTGATAATGAGGTAAAATATAATAATTACATTGTAAGCCTTGATGATGAGGTAAAATATAATAATTACATTGTAAGCCTTGATGATGAGGTAAAATATAATAATTACATTGTAAGCCTTGATGATGAGGTAAAATATAATAATTACATTGTAAGCCTTGATGATGAGGTAAAATATAATAATTACATTGTAAGCCTTGATGATGAGGTAAAATATAATAATTACATTGTAAGCCTTGATGATGAGGTAAAATATAATAATTACATTGTAAGCCTTGATGATGAGGTAAAATATAATAATTACATTGTAAGCCTTGATGATGAGGTAAAATATAATAATTACATTGTAAGCCTTGATGATGAGGTAAAATATAATAATTACATTGTAAGCCTTGATGATGAGGTAAAATATAATAATTACATTGTAAGCCTTGATGATGAGGTAAAATATAATAATTACATTGTAAGCCTTGATGATGAGGTAAAATATAATAATTACATTGTAAGCCTTGATGATGAGGTAAAATATAATAATTAAATTGTTAGCCCAACCTGTCCACAGTACAATAACAGTATTTTTTTCTCTAAAGTACAGTCAAGTTATTCAATTAGGACCATCCAAATCAATGGTCTTAATACTAAAATGGTCTTAATATAGGGAACTTTTTCTTGTAAAGTGAGAATTTGGGACTTAAAAATGATAAAAAACTTGCATTAACTAAGGAAGTCTTTATTTTACATTTTATCTTTCATTCCAAATTGTACGAATGTAGAATGAAATGTAAAATAAATACAAGAGTCAACATTACAATTATATTTATTTTGTATAATTTATCATGTTTAATTTTTGTGGATGTAAAGAAAATTTAAAGTTATATATATTATATACTTCTATAATTTTAGGAGGAAGATATGGAGGTTGGTGAATCATCAAGCTGTAATGAAGAGAAACAATCAGAACATTATATAGCTCATGTTGATGTACCTTCACAAAAACAGGTAATGAAGCAGTGGTTTTTTTGGTAAGAAGGGCATTTTTAGAAATGAGCAAGCAAGAAATATTCTTGGGTTTTTTTTACTAGATTTAATGCTGTGTCAACACAATTTTAGGTCATTTTACGGCGTCCAACGCACCTAACCTAGCTTTCCTGGACCCTTGTCTATAACAAGTACTCACCTACCCTTCCACAAGGCCGAAAACTTCTCCAATCAATGGAAAAAAATTGACATTATAGTCTAATTTTCATGGAAGGGTATAACCTCTTCCGGCGGGATTCAAACCTACACCCCCTCGGGCACGAGATTCCAAATCCCGGCGCACTACCAACTGTGCTATCGACCCGGGTTAAGAAATATTCTTGTATTTACTGAATGAAGTGTAGATGGGTGATAAAATTCTGTTGTGCCAATTGTCTCATGTACTATAAACTGGGTAAAACCACCAAGAAACACAGATATGTACCAGTACATGAATTATCAAGGCTTGTAGCTGTGAAGTCAGTGAGTGTGCAACAGCTCAAAATCTAGAATATCTTATGCAATAACTTAACTAAATGTATAGGTTAAAGTATTCATAACTGGTACGGAAGTTCAGGATTTTCAGGACCTCTGAGTAAAGACTGCTGACATAATGAATTTCGAAAATTTTGAACTTCTATCCTAGTAAATGACAGGCCCCAATGAGGTAGATAATAGCTGTTAAATCTGTGAGTCTGCAAGAGTAAGATACCTAGTATATAATATACTATAACTTGACTTCATACTATTTCCAGATTGAAGAAGCATTGTTAGAAAGAAAGAAATTAGAATTATTACAGAAATATGCCAGTGATGACTTACAATCTGAGGAAGGCCAAGTTAAAGAAATGTTGGGTTTATGATACAGTTATAATAAGATGTACTTTATCAAGATGAGACAATAAATGTGATAGGGACATATGTACTGTCATATCAGGGGCTGCAAAATGTAAGAAACTGCTGTTAGTTGGAGCTGAATTTATTAGAATTATCAGACTTGTATAATAATGCAGCAGTCTACAAAATTAGTGGTGTCTGGTTGTCCAAGACAACCACTTTTTAGTTCGGGCAACTTACTACTTCTTTTGGGCAACCAAACTTCTGCAACTGAGATATAGTGCTTGCTCTTAAAATGGTCCGTTCCGACAACCACTCATATCCTTATTTTCATAGACTGCGCTGTATATAAGAATGAAGGTAAAAATGCTGTGAAAAAGTTACCTTGTGTAGAGTTTGTTTAAGCCATTTGTTAATTGACCGATATTGACCAATATATTGAAAGTATAGTTGATTCAGTCAGTTGATTATGCTGTGTATACCAGGACTGTTGTGTTTACAAAAATTTACATGTATGTCTCATATGCTCAAATGAGTCATTTTATGAGTGAGTTGTCTAAATTTACAGTTTATCATTTATGTCAAGTGTTTTTTATATACAGTTTAGTTGATGGACTTATTTACTTGTATAAATGTATTGTAACATTCATGACATCAACATAGAACTGTCAGGTGGACTTAAATTCACCAGCAAGTTGATCTTGTAGAACTGTAAATTTGAATGAACTAAATTAAATAAAAATATTGACTCATTCATTATACATTATTGTATTCATATTATAACATTTTCTGATCATCAGATGCGAGACATAACTGAGTTTTTTCATTGTCAAAGACTTATGATATAACTTTTTGTTTTGAGATATCATTTCATATTTTCATTTTTCTTTATATTCATAATTTAAATTAACTAGATTTCAAGTGTAAAACACTCTAAAATGTTACATACCTGTAGACATGATGTCATCATTAGTGCTCAAGACCTTCAAGCTAAAATTCCTAAGAATTTGGCCTAGGTTTTCCTAAGAGTTTGAAGCTGTAAGTAGCCTGCCTGACCATTTCTTTAAATGTACCATGTGCTGATGATTATGCATGTTTACAATGTTCTCTATAAAATTGTCAAAATTTTAGGACTGTTGCTTATACAAGAAAATATTGTCTAACGTTTTGGAATGCTGTCTATACACTAAAATGCTGAATCTCTATGGACTGTGGTATGCAAAATAAAAATGCTTCACACAAGCTAATTGATAGCCACCTGATTTGTGACAGTGTCAAAATCTTTGGAAAGTAAAATAAATTCTTTGGAATTTTAGCTCGATCGCTTAAAACAAATGTATATATTTGTTAATGTATATATCAGGGAATATTTCTACATGCAGTTTGAATCATTCATCTGTCACATTCTAAATCATCTCCATTTATTTTGTACATATATAACATTGCTAATAAAATATTATTTTTTGATGTTTTTTGTTTTTCTGAACTATTGCCAAGGTTATCATATGTAACTAAGTAATGATCAAATAAGTTAGTTTCCTAGTCAGCCCGATGAAGTTATTTTAAAAGAAGCCAAGTTTCGGAACATTTATCTTCCTGGACATCTCATGGTTAGTGCAACTATTCTTCAAAACTCCAAGAGCAGTGAATCAATATAATTTCAACACAAGTGATTAGGGCTGCAATGATTCACTGGAAAGTTAATTGGATTCTTTTTTCTTACGATTTATTTTTGGTTCGATTCATTTATTTGTATCTATGTGACTGTCAAATTGATGCCCAGGCAATAGATTTTTGATTTATCAAATTGTTGCAGCCCTACAATAATCATGTGATGATATGAGTTTTTAGGCTGTGCAACTTGATCATAAAAATACAAGAGTGAAAATTTTCTGGACCGATTTTGACATTAAGTACTGCTGAAGCATACAAAAGGATTCTTTTCTCCAATAGTAAGCTGCAGCATTTTCAGGATTTTGGGAATTTAGACGTTTTACCCATGGATGCAAATGGGAATCAAACCAACTTAACAGGATTTAAAGTAAAGTAAGCTTATAACTGTACATGTACAATGTTTTAGCTAACAATCCAATTTTAAAGAGAAAAAAACAATGATACTTTTCATTGAACATTTTTACTATAAAACAATTTAGCACCATCTGTGCTATATACAAATAAAATCATTTTCAACAAAAATAAAAATATCTAGAAATGTAATTGAACACATTAAAAAAAGGAATTAGGCCACAACAAGTTGATCATATGTTCTATGGATTTTTCTGAAAAAAAAATGGTGCGAGCGAAGACAAAAAAAAAAAAGTCTTTATTCACTTGCTTTATATAGTGGTTTGACCAAATTTTTATGAGCGAGCGAGGAAATAAAAATATTTTTTTTGGTAAAAACCATCAAAATTAAGGTGTGAGCGAATCTATAGAACATATGATCAATTTGTTGTGGCCTTATATAACATGTACATTGTACTTACAATATTTTGATTGACTTTGTCAACATTTTGAACAAACATCAATGAATCAGAGCAAAACTAGTCTACTGATAATTCTAAGTGAGTATGCAACTGTCAGTGGTGCATACATTAACTGACATAGGGGCTTTAATTGATTTGATAAAGATTGATGTGAAATTTGTGATGATCGCTTTTATTGTTAAATTTTATACTAATGTCAGTGGAGCATACATTAACTCTGCTGATTTCAAATATACTTTTACTGATTGTGAGTAGATCTACAGAAATACTGTAGTGAATATTTAAATCAGCAGGGTTTATGTATGCGCCAATGACAGTTGAATACAATTTAACAATAATTACATATTAATAAAGAAGGATGTTGACTAGTTTTGCACTAAGTCATCAATATAAAAAATACACTGATTAAAAAAATTACATACAAATATAAAATTCTGACAATATGGCTCACAACTTTACATAGTTGATATTAAGGCTTGTGCAAACTGACCCAATTAAAAAAGATATCTAAAATATCAATTACATTCATTTTATCAGTTGACCAAACAGAAATTACTAAAGAGAGTAGCATATTAAAATCCCTTAAGACCTACACTGGCGATGAACTGCAAAGAAATGAATACAGTCGCTCTTATCTAAGGAATCCCGTTTAAATAAGTGGAAAGTTAGTTATTCTAAAATTTAGAAAGCAAAATGGTTTGGCATTATTATTGTGTCTTTAATGCTTTTAATATTTTAATACCTGCACGATTTCAGACTGTAAAAATATCTGTTGTAAATGAATATATCATCTTACAGGGACTTCAATCAATCTCAAGTCATTTTACACAAGCTGTACAACAATACTAAACAAGTAAATCTGTGAGCTAATGCTCACTAGTGATACCCCCGCTGTGATCTAAAAATATGCGACAAACAGGAAGTAGATGAGCAAGGAGCATGAAATCGCTTTACACCACATGGGACTATGGGATGAAGCAATATGCAAAGTATAAGGCTGCTGCATGTTATAGTTGCTGAGAAAACTGCGATGGAAATTTTGTAACGGACGCACGCACGCACGCACGGACAAGGGTAAAACAGTATACCCCCCCTTCTTCGAAGCGGGGGTATAATAAAGTCTACATATTGATATTATTTGCCTAATTTCGTGCACTAGCCTGATTTATAATGTTATATCGTCAAAAACAAAATATCAACTAGCCTCACTGTAGCAAATAAGTCATTTTCACTTTTCAAAATCAATTTTTTAAGATTCAAAATCAATTTTCATGATCCAAATCATTTTTCACTAGTCCTGGGCTTTTGAGCAAGGGGGTTAAAGTGATGACTGTATTACTAATAGTAATACTGACTAGCAAAGTCATTATACATTTTACATTTTTTAACAAACAGCTCTTAACAAAAATTACAAATTATCCATTTAAAAAATGCCTTAATAATGTCATCATGACACGTCTATATAAAAAGACAACACTAACTATGAGTATTTGTTGTACAAGAAATTGGAAAAATGGGCTTCCCTGACATACCAAGTCAATATTTTTCACAAATATATAGACTTAAGTAAAACATATCACAAATTATAAACAAACTTTGTAAATCTAACTTGATCACAATTGTATTAAAACATACAACAAAATCAGTATAAACAATAAGAGAGTAAACTTAATTCTTCTCAAAACAACTAATACACTAAACAACAGAAATACAAAAATGTAGTCACAAATCCAGATTTTTTGTCATGAAGCAAAGTCATGTACAGAAGTTTTTCTCAATTTATCAATGGGACATAACTTTGTTATAATAACCAAAAACACGAACAGTAAAAAAGGGAGCTAATTCTGAAAAAAAAAAGAATCACAAAACCCCATTGATATGTGCTAGGACACTCAACGACAATACTTAACTGAAGGCTTAACTGAAATTGGCTGAGAAAGTTAGGAGAGTTACAAACAATGTTGCAAAAATGTTTATGCCACTCGCCCACCAATCTTTACCAATCTAAAACCAGAGATTTCCTACAGAAAACCTGGTCAAACTATTTGAGATCAAGTCCTAAATCAAGAATATAAAGTCAACATGAACAATTTAACCAGAACTATAAAATGGCGGGCATCCCTTGCAATGAAAAAAATAAAGAGTTAAAAAAATAACTTATGACCTATAAAAAGTTAACATTTACTTCAGTAACATTTTGAAAATACAATCGACTAGGAACAAAGATCTAATTAACTGACAAGTGACATGTGATACGTCATAGTTACAATCAATAATCTAATTTAGTAGGTTCTAAACAAGCTAGATTTTTTAAAATCCACATAAATAGCACCA
Organism: Mactra quadrangularis; assembly: GCA_025267735.1. Lineage (NCBI taxonomy): Eukaryota > Metazoa > Mollusca > Bivalvia > Venerida > Mactridae > Mactra > Mactra quadrangularis. The sequence goes on from CM046302.1 coordinate 27,910,880, forward strand.
TACAGCACCCTCCAAAAGTTCTTGAACAAGTGAATACCAAAACAACTAAATAATGGTTCAACAGAAACCGTTATAAACTCCAAACTTTTGTATCTATCATCTATCACAAGTGTTTTTTTCTTCTTTGGTATTCTTCATTATACAGTCAGATCAGAAAATACAGTGCCATTCAAAATATCCAATACAAGTGTACAAAGCTGGTTTTTTAATACAACTAAATATTGTTTTAAATGTATGCAGTTATAATAATTATAAATAATGTAATCGTAACATTTAAAAGAAGAGTAATGATAGTTTATAATTTATGATATAATTGTACATGTATCAAAAGATATCTTTAAAATTTCTTAAGTATTGGTAAAAATTTAAAAATAAATTGTACATTTACAAAAGTTTAAAGGTAATTATGGTTGGCACTGTACATTGAAGAATTCAGAGTAAACTAGAATCAAATATCAAAATAACAAGTTTCAATGCTCTATTTTTCTTCATTGAACACTATTTTTCATTTCTGATGATATGTTGATATAGTCAGTATCAATTTTACATAAGGAACTTTTTGGAATGGTTACTACCTAAAAAAGAAATATAAGAGTACAATAATGGTGGATACTAATAGACTTTGGATCAAGACAAATGTTTATTTGACCGAGTGAGCTCACAAAAATTACTTTCTAAAAAAAGTAAGCAAAAATTAACCAAACAAGCAAATATTCCCAAACCCCAAAGACTAATATAGGAGATATTCTCTTTATTTGGAAAAGGGCTGTTAATTTTTTGAAAAATTCTCTATACAAAAAACCTTATTCTTGACTTTAGAAAAACAACATGATTTTATAGAATGTTTGATACCGCTATGCTATCTTTAACTAATTTAAAAAGTGCAGATAGTTCTTATTCTGAACTCATAGTTATGGGTTTTCCATGGAGAATAGATTTTGATAGTCCCAGATGCATGATTTGTGCAGAACGGAGTTATTTTACACACTATTACTGAAAAGCATCCTAAACAGATTAAATCCTATTGTTCTGTGTACACATATTTGTGTTTCAAGTTAGTTCCTCACATGTACATCCAGTACAAACAAAGTTTTTTAGCTTAAAAACCCCATGAGCTTGAGTTCCGAATCACCGAAGTCTTTTATATTTATATTAAGTTTTTTTTTCACAAGTCAATTCTCACATGCTGTACTCCACAACAAAATATCAATGCTAATTCCTAACCTTGTATTTTTATCCTGGTATAAGAACTTCATCATTAGATTTAGTAGACTTGTTACTATTAGTGGCAGATGATTGTTGGGTATCTACTGGTACATTGATTAGTTTAGCTAAACCTTTATCTACCATTATATTACCAACGTTAACATCATCATCAGTTGTTGTATCATATAAATCTATCCATAAACATCCATTAAATGATCTGAAAACACAATACATCATTACATATGATACTATACATAGTTACAAAATAGCCATGAATGTGAGCTCATACAGCCTCAATGCGGATATCATATTCCAGTACTGAGAATGTGTGCCAAAATATTGATATCAGCACTTTTCCTAGTATGCCAAAAATCAATATTGATGTAACTTCTTGTCATTTCTCATCAGCAAACCAACAACGACAGACTTTCCATAAAATATTTACAAAACTAGAATCTATTTGATTAAGTATATGGACAATCTGAACTGGTTAAAACAGTGTAGGATGACACGGATTTATAAGTTAGAATAATTATAATGATTAAAATAAAACCTTTATTGTATACATGTAGGAAGATGTTAAACCAATGCTATCTTTGCAGACAAGAAAGTTTGTTTTGTACTTCTTAGTCAATTCAAGCCCATTTAAAGGATAGCAGTCAATGTTTGTTCAAACAATAGCTTAAAAGATAAAGTATCATGAAAGAGTAACAAACCTTTTGAGAACATGTGCTACCAACGTCTTCCCATCAACAAGTTGATTGAATTCAGTCCTACAAACATCAAGTTGTAAAAATTAAAATTCAACTTAGACAATTATATGTTGTTATTTGGAGCTTAAACTTGAAATTTGAAAGATCAATAGGTGTTAGAAAATGCACCATGCAGAAATCCAGCCATCAATTCTATATACACATATCAATTAAAATTACTTTCATATAATAATGGTAAGCATGGATTTATCACTAAGTCTTAAATCTTTCAAAACCCATCTATAGAAATAGGTATATTATTTAGTTAAAATATGACTGAGAATAAAATACATCTCATGTAAAACTATGCACATGAGTTCCAACCATCAATACAAAAACAATTCTTATCAGACTGGGTTTACCTCTTAAGATTCATGTCATAAATTAAAATATATATTTATCTTTTTTAATTTTTATGCCATACTTGTTTTTGTTGTTGTTGGGTGTAGCTTCAAAGCAACATATAGTTTACGTCATATCACAGCAGTCAGTCAACCTAATCACTGTTCTTGGAAAGACAATATCTCTGGATTTAGCTGTTAACCAATTACTAGGCACATATTTCTGCCAGTGACTTACAACTGCTCTACATGATTTAGAATCAGTGGTAGGAGGAAGAATGACTGAAGATTTTATTTCTTGACCAAGCTCCATGAAAGTATGCCCAGTCAAGGAATCAAACCTATGTTCCCTCAATCAGTAGACTTATTACTAACGACTGAGTTAGCCAGGCACTTTATAACTTGCACAATTTACAAGGATCAAACACCAAGATATAACATACTTAGAATCTTTGCTCCATTCTTCATTATCTATAGTTTCTATATTTAGGAAACATTCTACAGCTTGGAATGGTAAATGTAGGAACTCTGGTTTTATATCACAGATTTCTTCCTCTGGTAGCCATTCTGTATTACCAAAATCTACATAAAATACCTGCAAAATATACAACAAAATATTTACTTGTTTCCTAGAGTAACCATAGAGTAAACATTCTCTGTTACCAATATCTAAATGATTTACCTGAAAAACATAACGCAAAATATATATTTGTTTCCACTGCAACCATAGTGTAAACATTTTGTAACATTTACAAAAACCTGTATAAAAAACCTGGATAATATATAATAAATTAGCTTTGTTTTTATAGCAATCATAGTTCATAATAAACGGTCATTGCCTTAATCAAAATATTTAAATACAATTTTGAGAGTTTTAATGAAAAGTTAATATTTACGTTAAAATCTATGAATAAGCAGTTTCAAGTAACAAAAACATTACAATGTAGTCAATTGCTGCATATGCACTGTCCATGTGACATGTAACAGGCTTCAATAAGACCTGAATTCCCTTAAACAAGGTAGGAACAAGAAATGTAATGTGGATACCACATTAAAGCCGGATTTAAAAACTTTAAAGCAAAATGTTCAAAGGGAAATAATCCATAATAAAGCCAGATAGAGTTGTGGTTACTTTCCAATTCTGTTTATCACATAGTATGTTATCATTGTATGAAGTCTGTTAAAGATCTAATAATAAATGGCAGAAATATATGCTAAATTGAAAACTTAAACGCAATTGTTAACGACACCGGACACCTGCCTGCCCATGTTTCTTCAAACCAATAGCCGAATTTTTTTGTTAAAAAATCCTACTAAAAATGGTTCTTATATTCAATATGAAAATGTATGTTTTTACCCTTATTTTCTCTTCCGATACAGCTAATACTCTAGCTCTATACCACTGTTGATCATATGTAAATCTTGCTACTACCATTTCACCAATAGCTTTAGTCCATACAGTATTCTCATGTGAAGGCCTCTTACTATATTCACGACTAAATGTATATAAATAAAATATGGCAAAATATCAAAATCAATGTCAATTTTTTTACATGGGTTGCTTGCAACTCAGTTATGAGAAACCGCAACTTTTGAAACATATCACAAAAAATGTTGCAGACATTTACATTTGATCATGCACAGTCAGATTAGGTACAAGGACATAAAGTTAGGTTTACACCTAAACATGAAAAAATAGTCATATTGTTAACAATATCGGACAGTATTAGTGCTTTGCCCTGTTGGAACCAAGTCCAGGCAGTGCTTTTAGCGCTTTGATTAAGAAAAGGCATGGTCTACTCAACTGAGAACCGGGATAGCCAGAAATAGAAGTCAAGCATGCTACCTAATTTGCCATGGACATGGCATAAGGGCATAATTTTTGCTCAACATATTTAACCAGGTACTTTACCCTTATTCATGATAATTTCATTGGCAGTAAAAATAGACAGCTTTCATTGTCATAAAATACATAAAATCTGTCATGTTTTAAATAAGTCAATGAATGTTGTAGTGAATTTTTATTAAGTTTTATTTTGTTAGACTATAAAACAAACAGTGTAACTAACCTAAGAGCAGCCAGTAAGTCATCCAGAGTTTCATCTTGTCCAGAAACACCCATACGTTCATCTGAAATACAGTCAAAGTAAAAAAAAAGTAATAGCATTTTATAGTCTAAGTTTCATGCTCATGCACATTCACCGACTTTACAGCTATTACCCCTGATCATCGGGCTACTAGTTTCTTACTCCGCTTAGTGCAGCCAACACTTTGGCGCAACGGAATTATACCACCCTCACAGGTACCTATTTACACCTGGGTGAAGTGAAGCAATCGCAGGTAATTTTCTTGCTCAAGGAAATTAGCAGTGCCCATGGTAAAGTTCGAACCCGGGTACTCTCAATCCTAATCGGGAGTCCCACCACTGGACCACTGCTCCTATACAGTACAATACATCTATTAAGTTGTACAATCAATACAATTTATTAGGAAAATTTATCCATCTGAAGTAAAATTCAATTGACAATTTTGAATGTTCTGTTGTGAACAATTAAGATTTTGGTGCAGATTAAAGTGTGCCTCCATATACATGTTCAGCCAACTTTAAAATCTTGTACTATAACCCCTGTTCATTGAAATCACCTACAGGCAAGAAATCCCTCACAGTTCCCATTTACACCTGGGTGGAGCAGAACAACTGTAAGTAAATTTCTTGCTCAAGGAAACTAGCAGTGCCCCTAGTGGGGATCAGACCAGGAACCTCTTGATTCCCAAGCACATGTCCTGCCACTGGACCACTACTCTAACATATCTTCAAATGCTATACCTTCAATCATCAGCCATTATTTACATCAAGAAGCAAATAACAACAAACAAACTGACAAATTAAAATAATTTACAACTACAGACCAATCAACAAGCCGACTCCAATATACCACCCAAACATAATTTTGGGTATAATGAAAAACAGATCAATTTACCTTGTGAATGTTCAGATTTGGACATAGTTTTATCCAGAGATTTATTACCAAATGGTAATACAGCATAGAAATGACTTGGTGTTAATATAGTAGTTATTTCTATTGCAACCCAATTATCAGCCACAGGTAAATGATCTTCTTGTACATCACATATAGCATACACTTCATCTCTATCATGAGTTACACCTAAAATATACAAACAAATACAGTATAACCACTGCAGAGTGACCCTCTACAGGACAAAACCTCTACACAAAAACAGCTTTTGGATACTTCCCTTAGGAGTAATTTAAATTGAATTTTACCTCTGAACAGTAACATCTAAAAAAAGCAACACTTTTCAGTCCCTTCTAATTGGTGTTGTTCAAGAGAGGTTTGTTGTATGAGGAAATAAACCATCAGTGAGTTTTATTTGCCCTAAATTGAGGACCAATATTTTACCTTATTACAATTATAAAAAAATCTGCTAGGCTAGCTCAGTCAGTAACACTCAAGTCTATTGATCAAGGGGTCCTTGGTTCGAATGCTGGGCCAAGCATGCTTTAGTCAAGATTGGTCATGAAACAATTTTTTTACGGCCATTCTCCCTCCTACTACTGATTCTTAATTGTGAAGGGCAGTCGTCAGTCAATGAGGGAAATATGCCCCTAGTAAGTAGTTAAGAGCTAAATCCAGAGATTCAGCCTTTCTAGGAATAGTGAGTAGTTTGACTGTATGCCATTATTTGACAATGTGTTGCTACAGTGTTAAACCTATCCAAAACTAAAATAAACATTTACCATTAATATTCCTACTATACAAATTTAATTTAGCATTTAAACAAGTTTTTGCAACTTTTTATATCTGAGCTGTTAGTGTTTTAAACTTGTACTTTTGCGCTCCTCTCATTGACCTATATAAATAAACCTGTGAGATAATGACCTAGAGAGGATTTTGTGCAATACTGGGAGAAGAAGAAGAACTTGATTAATCTCTAACAATGTGACAAGAGGTAAATATGTACCAGAATGTACTTGTATATGGCGATAAGGACATCTATCACCACGCCAACATTCCCTTCCTGCTGAATAAAACTTACATATCTTTGTCTCATCATCTGCCTCTGTTAATAAACAAATATTACATTGTACAAATATCACATATCTATGTAGGTGACATTACATGTATATGTGATCACTCACACACTGTGTATCGAGTCAAAATATCAAAATAATCGTACACTTGAGGCAGGTTTTTTCTATTAATTATGGGATAACTTTGAGTGCTCACTGCTTGTAATAAGTTACTATGTAACCCATTGGGAAAATTAGTACATTTTAGTAAAGTGAACTGGCCAGGTTTTTTTTTACTGTTTTAACATGCAGTTCTAAATTTAAATTTTCTAAATCAAGTCATTGAAAGCAGAAAGTTTATGTTACTTTACTTTTCCTCCTCTAAAAGGATAAAACCAACCTTTATTTTAACATTTCTACCAACATGATCTTATACAAAACAATACAACACAATACATTCAATACAATACATGTACTATAATCAAATACATACCATACATACGATACAATACGGCACGACACAACATGACATGACATGACACAACACGACACGACACAACACAACACAAGACAAGTACTATAATCAAATACATACTATACATACAATACAATACGGCACGACACAACATGACACGACACGACACGACACAACATGACATGACACGACACGACATGACACAACATGACACAACACAACACAAGTACTATAATCAAATACATACTATACATACAATACAATAAAATAAAATACAACACAACACAACACAATATAACACAATACAATACAATACAATACAACACAACACAATAAAATAAAATACAACACAACACAATATAACACAATACAATACAATACAACACAACACAATATAACACAATACAATACAATACAACACAATACAATACAACACAACACAATACAATACAACACAATACAACACAACACAATACAACACAACACATGTACTAAACAATCAAATACATACTATATCCAGTGGTAGCCACTCCAATATCATCTGTGTCAATCTTATAACTGTTTCTTTTAGAGAAGAAATCTTCTGCCATAGGATTCCAAAAATCCATGGTATTGCCTGTACCATTGTCTGTAATATATTAATAATATCAGTATGATTTTCATAATTATGTGATTATATGCATGAAATCTTATTTTTGTATAATAAAATTATATGCATGATATATCAACCAAATCTTATTTTTGTATAATAAACTGTTCACTTAATGTAATCTATCTATAATAAAATCTATCAACATGTCTAAAAGTAATGACAGAAATTAAGCCAGTGAATGTTGTCTGCTTTTTATGTAGAGTACTCAATGATTCAGAAATAACATAGGCACGTTTTGATGAGCCAAAGTTAAATGACGAGTGCTTACGCACAAGTTATTTTATAAGCACATCAAATAATTGCCTATGTTTTTTATACAACAAAATAGTAAGTTATTTTGATTCTAATTAAGGAATATAAATAACTTGACCATTAAGGAGGAACTAAATTATAACAGTCATGTATGTGTTCAATATCAAAATATAGACGATGTCACGTTTAATATAGAGTGAAAATGCATGTTCCAAAGGTTTGACAATAACAGTGTCCCAAAATTCCGTAGATCCCAAAAAACTTGGGAGGAATCCCAGTGATTTCAAATAGGGGATGCTGTCAAGATCCCTGAAAAATTGGCCTGTTCTTGCGAGGATTTATGATTTTTTATCCTAATTTGTGAGTTATCTAAAATTTATAAAATTTACAGAAGGAATCCCTCACTTCAAAGAGGAATCTCAGAAAAACTGACATTGGAGTCCTTTAGGATTCCTTGGTAAAAACAGTTAAGGTCGAACACTAAGTTCCTGTGATATTTCAACATTTCACAAAATTTCACATACCTGTTTTAGTAAGATGGCCAGCTTTAATGGGTGAAGGATCAAAATGTGCCACACCTTCATTGATTAAATCTATATTAATACAAACATCTTCTTGTCCTGTGTAGTCCACTAGTAATACACCTAGTGAGGGTCTGTCTTGTGAGGGGTCACTGTAATCATAAATATATATTTTAATTCAGAGGGCCATATCAAAGGACATCGATATGTCGGTCCACGATACATATTGTGGCCCAGCACAATATATCGGGATACAACCCTGACGTTTGTAATCAGGGGAAGTCACTGTATTTCAGTATTGGACAGGTTTGCTGTATTTGCTCAAGAAACATGATCTCTGGGGCTGTTTGTAAAACAAGTCTGGTACAACTCAACCCAGAGACAACCCATGGACATATCAACCTTAAGTTTGGACAACTTAATCCGCTGGTATAGACAACACAACTCTTGGACAACCAATGATCATAATAAAAGAATGTGAATGTTTGTTATTTTACAATAACTACCCGTATCTTATTGTACATAATCATATCATCTCCTTTTGTATTGATCCGTATTGTATCGTGTGATGACCATATCGTCTCATCCCTATTAGGAAATTGTATTGTATACTTGTAAATATGTTTTGTGTCTAAGACATTTAAAGGTAGGTATTTCACAATAAACTGTAACTATAAATGTTAAAATTTCATTTAACTGTCAGTGATGAATACATAAACCCCGCTGATTTAAATATTCACAACAGCAAATAGAGGATATTCATCCACTTTAGTTTAAGATTGTTTTTAATTTCCCTGAAAGAGCTCAGAAAACATAATATCAAAGTAAAAACATAAATAATGAAAAAGTTATAAACAAAAACATAAAATGACGTTCATTCACTGTTAGAAATGAAAATACATGAGGCTATACAATATTAAAAATTCTATGCATCAACTTGCTATAATCTCAGGACATCAGGCTACAGGTATCATTATATAAATCTTTCTGTAGAGTATTTTATTCTATTTATAGTGCAGCTGACAAAATGCTTAAAAGAAAAATACAACTTTCATACCCATTTTTACACCTCATTGAATAAAGATAAATTTCAAATTAAAACTAGCAGTGTTTAACCAGATTCACATCCAGTGATTGAAATTCCAACTACTGTAGACGGACTGCAAAAAAAACATATTTACCAGCCCGACATGCTTGCTAATTTTAATCTGAATTTCTATTACTGCACACCTGGGACCTCTAAAACCCAAAAGGCAAGAACTCAACCACTGAACCACTTTTACTACATGATCAATAACAAGAAACCCCCAAACTTACCAATGTTTAATATCTTGCAGGTTGCCATGCACCACATGCATATGTAGAGTTTTCTCAAGTCCAGAAATCTCTAAAAACTTTGCTATACTTTTCTCTGACCATTTGACTGGTTCTCCACTTTTATCAGGGACTGGTTTTATGTAGACTAGATTACACTGGAGTGCCAGTCTAGGAATTTTACAGAATTGTTGAGGTAATGGAAATATTCTGGCTCTAGGCAACCATTCTTCATCACCGTAGTCAATGTAATGTACAAAAATGAGTCCTTTCAATGATGGGTCATCTGTCTGTGTACTTTTTATAATACCTCTGTAAAAAGAACAAATTCATAAACAGTAAAATATACAACATAGAAAATAAGCAGGTATCTTTTGACCATTTAGTTGTTAAAATAAGCGTTAGAGACACAATAAACATGTAAAGTCATTCTGTTTTTAAAAAAAGAGTTAAAGTGTGGTTTAAAGTCTGCTTCCATATACATGTTCAGCCAACTTTACATCTTGTATGATAACTTCAAAACATTGAAATCACCCTGAGGCAGGCGATCCCTCACAGTACCCATTTACACTTGGGGCGAGTGGAACAACTGTAGGTTAATTTCTTGCTCAAGGAAATTAGCACTGCCCCTAGTGGGGATCAAACCCAGGACCTCTCGATCCCTAAGCGCATGTTCTACCACTGGACCACTGCTCCTAAAAAAGAGGGTCCTTAAAAAAGGGCACTATATTCATTTTTATGTTAACATTGACTATATATAATACAATAATTTGAAACCTTAATGTAATTTTGACAAAGTTGTTTTCTGTAGTGTAGCAAGTCTTCTTTGTGATCAAAACTATTGTTTTATGTATTGACAACCAACACCTACTTCCAGTTTCAACCTATTTTCACTTTGAAATGCAATATTAAGAGGTGTTTGAAGTAATATTTGCATGAAAGAAATGATTAATTTCTTTGTAACAAGTCAATGAAAAGTGTAAGTCTTGATATTCAATACTCTCTTTGCAGTTGTTTTAAAGCTGAATCATGTCTTCTTTTATAACCAATAAAAAATGTCCCAATTAAACAAGCACCTCAAAACTTAAACAAATCTAATACCTGTAGAAGTTATCATCCTTCATAAATTGAGCACAACAAAGTTTATTAACTTCAGGTTGAAATTTCTTACTAAGACGTGACAGTTTTCTACAGTTTGTTTTTTCAAACATTGTGTTCAAGGTTTTCATCAGGTCATCTAAAGCCTCTCCACATTGCTGAGAGATAATATGAACATAAAATTCATGTGGGGTTTTCACATGGGATAACATGACCCCTTGACCTTGAGGGTTAAACTGAAGACCGTCCATGTCATATTGAAGATCATTGAATACTGAGTTTTTGTCTAATTGAAAGTCGATATCACTTGACGTGGCTGACATTAAAGGGGATTGGGTGTCTATGGATCCATTCTCCTGAAATACAATAATTTTATACATGAATTAAATATCATGCATTTACAGACGAATTCAGTAACAATTCTTGTTAGGTTTATTGCCATAGAAACAAATTGTTTAGGTCATTTCATGACAGTCACTTTATCTATTCATTGTTCCTGGAAAGGCTAAGTCTTTGGATTAAGCAGTTAACTAGTTACTAGCCACATACCAGTACTTTCATCAGTGACTGATAACTGCCTAATCTGATTTAGAATCAGTGGTAGGAGAGAGAAATTATTTCATGACCGAATTCCACAAAAGTATACCCGCCCAGATATCAAACCCACGACCCCTAGAGCAGTCGACTTGGTTACTACGAACTGAAAAAGCCAGGCAGAGTCATTAAGAATTATGAAATTGTGATGATTATTTTAAATAACATAAGCAGCCATAGCTTTGCCTAAGTAAGATTTTTTGTGCATGAAATATAACTTCTTGAAACTGATCTAAAATTAGCTTTTTTTATTACCACAAAAATTTCTCTAAAGATGCCTTTACATTTCTTAGCAATTTACGACAGCTTTTTTAATTTTGGACTTCATGCTGTTTATTACATGTAACACTTTTTATCAGATTTCATTAGCAAAGGTACAAGCTTTCATTAGAACCAAAAGCATAGCAGGTACTACGTTGGACTGGTAATCATTGGATAGCCAGCTCCCCAGTTGGTTCAAATCCCATTGATATTTCCTTGAAGGAGACACATTACCCAACTAGCTCAGTACTGGGTAGGGGTGTAACAATACGGTAAAAACCGTATTGCAATATATTGCAATATGCAGAACCCGTATTGCAATATATTGCAATACGTACCGGTTTTTCGCTTAGACATGCAAAGCATTAATTAATGCATGTACCTCGTCCTAATTGGATCAGCATAGCACGCATATGGGTATTTTCAAATCATCTCTTGTCCAAATGTATGAATTACAAATGTAAAATGGTGTATGTGTTAGAAAAATGTGTGGTTTGAAACAGACTCTTGAAGATTATTTTTCTTTCAATTGACTAAATGTTTAACCTTTAAAAGCACAGTAAGGGTATTTCAAGTATTCAATTCATTTTAACATTTGTTTAAACATTTAAGCATCAGATTCTGATAAAAACAAACAGTATGACACTTAACTACAAAAACCGGTTCAAGGAAAAACGAACCAGTTAAAAACCATTAGAACTCGTATTGCAATATTAACCGGTATATCGGTTAACCGTTACACCGTTAGTACTGGGGAACCAAGAAGTGTACTTGAAAGTGATTAAATCAAAATGGTTAAAACTTGTTTCACTAGTGAGCTAAAATAAACAAGTATAAACTAAATAAACTCACATTATTTTCTTCTCTTATTTTATCAAGTTGTCCATGGCTACCATAAGCTCCTCCAGTTGTATCATGTGATTTATTCTCAGCTACTTGACTCTCAGTTTCGGATGGCTCTGATTTTACACTATCATTAACATTACCTAACTTAGATTCATTTTTACTCTCTACATTTGAAGGCACGTCTGGTTCTGAGTTCACAAGTTGTGGTACATTACCAGTGTTTTCAACTTTGTCAGTTTCCTCACTTTTACGCACTTCAAGTTGAGCTTCAACCAAGTTTTTGTTAGCACTTTCAGCATTTTTCTTAACACTTGGCATTTTTGGTCTGGTCCCTTTACTTTTCACGCTCATATCAATCCCTTTTGTCTTCCTATTTCCAATTTTCCTATCATTATCCTCATTATCAACCTAATAATTATAACAAGAATCATAATTTTTATAAGAAAATAATAAAAAGTAATGATAAATAAGTAAAGAATGAAATAATGAAAAAGGAGAAAAATAATAACAGCTATATTTAACGAGGAAACTCAAATGGACAAGCCTTATTTTCCTTAACAGCCTCCTCAATACATACAAATGACAACATATATGTATTGGTATATATTCTTAGGAACAAAAGTCTTGTCCAGTCTACAAAAACTGCTATACTTGTTATGTCTGATGTCCTATATTAATTAATTTGGTATTGACATAAAGAGGACATTGATATGCATTCAATAAAAAATATTTTTTTAATTCAAGCTAGTACTGCTAGTTTAACAAGAGCTCCGCTGGGCGGGGCATTATACGCCCGAGAGCAGTCCTTGCTGGGTTCTATCTCATATGAAGTCCTTGTGACCTTGATAAATGACCCCTGGATATCAGAATAAGTCCCATCCTTAACTGGAGGGCTATCCAAAGCAAAGATTTTGAGAACCTAGGTTATCACCAGCGCAAAGTTTTTCCTTGCCCTGGGGCCTCAGAACCATAAGTTCTCACCTTTGACCCAAAGAGTATTGGTACATAAAATTTGGAGATATAAGATAAAGTTGGTAATTGGACAAGGTTTTTCCTCATGATTTCCTTATGACTTTGACCTTTGACCCAGGGGCCTAAAACCAAAGGGGCATATGCTAGACATTTAGACTACCCTTAAATAAAATTTGGTGAACACAGGTACAATCATTATCGAGTTATTGTCCGGAAAATTTTCAATATAAAGTAAGTCCCAGTGACTTTGACTTAAGACTCTAGGGTCTCCAAATCAAAAGGGAACATCCGCTACCAAAGAGCTATCAACTAATTACTCCATGACAAATGGGCTGATCCACATAAAATTTGGTTAACCTAGGTACAAACATTGTTTAGTTATTGTCCTGACAATGTTTCTCCATATGATGCCCCTGTGACCTTGACCTTTGACCCAGGGGCCTCAAAACCAATAGGACAAATCCTTGACACATGGGCTACTTGCACATAAAATTTGGTGAACCTAGGTACATAAGTGGTTCAGGTATTGTCTGGACAAAGTTTTTCCATATAATGCCTCTGTGACCTTGACCTTTGAACACGTAGGTCACATCCTTGACACAAGGGCTACCTTCACATGAAATTTTGTGAACCTAGGTACAGCCGTTGTTGAGTTATTACCCGGACAAGGTTTTCAATATGATGCCCCTGTGACCTTGACCTTTGACCCAGGGGCCCCAAAACCAACAAGGCATACCCTTGATACATGGGCTACTCGCAAATAAAATTTGGTGAACCTAGGTACATTGGTGGTTCAGTTATTGTCCGGACAAAGTTTTTCCATATGATGCCTCTGTGACCTTGACCTTTGAACCTGGGGCCCCAAAACCAATAGGGAACATCCTTGACACAAAGGCTACCTTCACTTAAAATTTTGTGAACCTAGGTTCAGTCGTTGAGGAGTTATTGTCCGGACAAGGTTTTTCAATATGATGCCCCTGTGACCTTGACCTTTAACCCAGGGGCCCCAAAACCAATAGGGCATATCCTTGACACAAGGGCTACCCTCACATAATATTTGGTGAACCTAGGTACATTGGTGGTTCAGTAATTGTCAGGACAAGTTTTTCATTGTTTGCCATTTTGACTTTATTAACATATGGCATATATAGAGATATATGAAAGGGGAAGTAATTCAAAGTCAAATAAAAAAAATTGAATTATCTCCACTTTATGCACAACTAGACATCAATGTTTATCATCAGAGGGAGTTTGAAGAAAATTGGCCAAGAAATGAGGGAGGAGTTGTCCGCACAAGGAAGACGGACAGACAGACGGACAGACGGATGGACGGACGGACGGACGGACAGACGGACGGACGAGCGGCGCCATAACATAATACGACCCTTCCGGCGTATAAAAATGGGTCACAAATTGACATAGAGAAATTTGCCAGGCATAAATAATTGTGTTAAGTGCGTCAAGCTGGACAGCAAAATGATTACGAAGGTGTGTTAGCCGATTATGCCTATCTTGACATAATGTCGTTTCATGTAGCCATCTGGATCATGGAAAATCTGCTATAGTGCCAGGTGCGGCAATATTTTTATTTGTAGGTAGTAACTTGTTTGTAGGTGGCACATACATTAACTGTGCTAATTTTAAATATATTTTTCATTCATTGTGGAGTGCAGAAATACTGTAATGAATATTTAAATCGGGAAAGTTAATGTTTGCACCACTGACAGTTAATTAGAATTTAACAAGGT
The DNA here is from genome assembly GCA_025267735.1 of Mactra quadrangularis. Taxonomy (NCBI): domain Eukaryota; kingdom Metazoa; phylum Mollusca; class Bivalvia; order Venerida; family Mactridae; genus Mactra; species Mactra quadrangularis. The sequence continues at coordinate 27,925,945 of CM046302.1, forward strand.
TTTAAGGAGAACCCACCTTGGAAGATTTAGTAGTATGATTATCACCATCAGTCATGTTATCATCAACTTCAGTGATACAGATATCTGACTCTGTACCAGAGTTCACTGATAAATGTCTAAGTATAGAGACTTCATCAGCACCTTCTCCTGATTTAACTAACAAACCAACTTGTTCTGGTAAATCAACATGCCTGGCCCTCTTAGCTTGTACCATTAAATCACCTATAAAGAGGAAAAAAAGAGGAAAATAAATAAAACACAAAATAAATTTGAACTATCAGGGTATATAGTCATATGATCTACAAAAAATAAGATAAATAAGTTTCTCTTTTCAGACAAATGATTGAATGACATCAAAATGGCATAAAATACTACTTTTCTTTCCCTGACCAATTCAAATTAATTGTTAGTTTTAATTGTTAGCTCTGAATCTTCCTCACAAAAATAGAGCTGAGCAGTAAACTAGGTCACTTTGTCAGACTAAATTTCTGGGATCATATATAATTTAGAGTTTTAGTAAATTTCTTTTGTCTCCAAACTTTGGGTGGCCTTACACTTCATGCTCAGATGAGCTAAATGTAGTAAAGGTATAATACGGCACTTGTATTCCCTTGTCTTCAAGCTAGCTTTATGGTGACGTGGTAGAGTGTCCACTTAAGACTCGAGAGGTCGTGGGTTTGAAACTCAGTTTGGACCATGGATTTTTACCGGGTTACATTTGGCGCTCAACGTAAACAGCCCGTCAGAAATTGTATAGTTGCATCCCTAGAATGTCCCACAGACATTCAAGCTCCAAGAATTCAAGGATGAATTCTGTTTAGGAGGGGGTGTATGTAGCAGAGGTATAATAGGACACTTGTACTCCCTTGCTTTCAAGCTAGCTTTTAAGGCGACATGGTAGAGTACGGCTTATGAATCAAGAGGTTGTGGGTTTGAATCTCAGTTCGGACCATGGATTTTACTTGGTTCCATAAAAACAATAAGATTCTTACCAATGCTGAATTCATTCAAGGGGTAGGTACCATCAGCTAATGGTTTCATGGAAGGTACAGGATAGTTTAATGTTAACTGTACAATCTGTGGTATGAGAGGTGAGCTAGTACGAATAGCTTGTGGTAGACAACTTAGACTGGGTCCACTAGCATACTTTCTAAATATGTTGATATCATCCTCAGCCCATACACAATACTTGTTACATGGCATTATCTGAAATACAAAGATATTATAAATAGACTGTATCTGGAATTCAAATATTTGGGTTTTCCCATGCAGTACATACAAACTTTCACTGTGGTAATGAAAATATGTTTACAAAGAACAACAGGATTTAATCTGTGTTTTGTGCCTTTCAGCAATAATGTGTAACAAACTTTGCTTGTACTGTCTTGATGGAAAAATCTAAAATTAGAGTTCCCAAAAGATTTCTAAAAAATTTGTTTAATTCAAATTATCTGAAATAGAATTTTTGTTAATTTTACTTAAAGAGAGAGTAAATTCAATAATTCCTTTTGCCTTAATTTAGCCTGATATTCTGTCTTTTCAACTTAGAAATAAATGATGAAAATTAAAAAAATATCAACAAACTTTCACAATTGACAAGATTGTTATTCACAGTCTATGTTTGGACAACTCTTATCAAATTGCATGACAAAGACGATGTTAACAAGTTACAGTACAAAACTTGTCATAAATATATAATAAAAGCAAAGATCAGCTGATTCAGAACATAACTCACAATATGAAGAAGCAAGATCAAAAAAGAGAGTAGAAAATTTTAGATCTGGTTTTAATCAGATTGTTTCTGCATCATAGCAGAATCTAAAAAATAGTGTCTGAATTTCTAGACTATAGTAGATCAATTTGATTAAAACCCCATCTAAAATTTTCCACTGCTTACTTGATAATTTAGATCTGGCCATTTTCTTACGAGGGTCATGTTCAGGTGACCATTTATCATTACAATATTAATGACGAAATCATTATGCTAGTAACTTGTTTACATCATCCACGTCACGCAATTTAATTTAAAACAATCACAGACTGTGAATAATACCGCTGTTAAAATAGCTCACAAACCTTGGTCTAAAAATAGAAATTATAAAATCAAAATGCTATAAATAGTGTTTCATCTAGATAAAAGCTAACATTGATTTGTCAACATAAAGGTCATCTCCACGTGACCCTCCATGGGAACCATAGAGATCCTGTGCCATAACGCTCTACAGGATAGTTGTCCACGGAGATTGATAGTAGATATTTTTAATGTACCTCAGCAAGAGCACAACAAATAGCTTGCGACGGTAGCACCATAAATTGTTGGGGTAACACACGTGTATCTTTTATCTTAACTCTTTCTCTGTTACCATAATCCAGGAAGAATACATCAACCTCTGAAGCTATACAACCTGTGAATATATTTACATATAAGATAATCTTGGTCTGTAGCCAAGTTGATACTGCACCAGGATTTCTAACCTAGTTTTCCATAGGGGGTAAGGGTTAAACCCTTTCATGAAAATTTGACAAAATTGTCAATTTTCCTCTATTAATAAGTTATACAGTGTAACCTCTGCAGAGCAGCCCTCTACAGAACAAATCCTCTGCATAACAACAGTTTTTGATACTTCCCTTAGGTTTAATTCTACAATGTATTTGAAAATTACCTCTGCAGAGCAACAACATATTTAAGTCTCTCCCAGTGGGTGTTGTTCAAGAGAGGTTATACTGTATAGAGAACTTGCTGGCCTTGTGGAAGAGTATGCGAGTACTGGCTATAGACAAAGGTCCAGGAAAGCTAGGTTAGGTGCACTGGCAACAGTAAAGTAACCTAAATTATGCTAAGACACAGTGTTAAACCCAGGTTAAATTAAATAAATACATTAAAGAACAGGCATTTACACCTGGGTGGAGTGAAACAACTGTAGGTTAATTTCTTCCCCAAGGAAATTATCAGTGCCCCTAGTAGGGATCAAACCCAGGACCTCTCAATCTCCAAATATTGCCAAAGTTTCATAATGTCTGAACTAAAAATTAAAAAAAAAACCAAGAGACCTACCAGATGATTTGTACACTTCAGTAACATAGGCACGATAATATATAGAATCTCTATAATATTTAGCCAGACATAATGTACCAATACATACATCTACCAGAGGTGAATCACGTAGACCTGTGTGACGCATATACTCACTGTAAATAAAATAATAGAAAAGTTTAAAAGGATTTTTACAAAAAAGGTTTTTAATGGTTTTAATGGTTTCGCTATTAAAATGATTTCATTCAAGATAAATTCAATGTTTTCAATATAATTTCAAATTTTCAATATGTTTTCAAACTATTCAATATGTTTTCAATTCATTAACATTATTTCTAATAAAATTATCAAACATAATTCCAATTTTTTCAAAACATTTTCATTATTTTTAATAAAATTTCAATATTTTTATAATAATTTCAATGCTTTCAATATAATATTTTTATGGTAATAGTCAAAGTTATAAAAAACCCTCCTTCAAATCATAATCATATACTTACCATATTTTCTCCATCATCATCATTAATTGTGGTCCACATATTTGTACAAAGAAACACCAAGGGGAGACAATCTCACCCATGATAACCGGAGTTACCTTCCCTGATAGTAATTTACAAGGTGATAAATACTGAGTCTCTGAGTTTTGTCGACTTCTAGTTCCTTTATCATTTTTATCCTCAGACGGATCTACTGTTTTATCAATGTTAGTATCACAGACCTGTTTTGCTTTTGCACCATCTCTCTTACTCTGTCTTGAAGTTATTTTAAGGGAACTGTGCCCTTTCTTATCTTGACTCTTATTTGGTTTAATAGGGGAGCTGTTTACTCTCTTAGCTTGCCTCGTAGTTTGTTCATTAGAGGATTCATTCTCTCTAGAGTCAATAGATTCATCGACACAACTCTTAGGTTTAACAGAGGAGCAAGTTACACTACTTAAACCATCTATGTCAGTATCTAAGTCATTAGTAAAATCTTCAAAACTTTCAGGAATGTGTTTATCTCCACTAGATTTATTATCACAAACTGTAGACTCATCAACATCTTTGTTGAGTTGTCCACAGAGTTCTACTTCAAACTGAGTATACGTCTTTGCTGATTTCTTAACAAAGTCACTATTACCATTAGTTGCTTTACTGTCTGTAGCAATAGATTCACTATCATTGTCTGTTTTAATAAATTTACTTCCATTGTCAGTTCCAGTAATTTTACTATCCTTGTGCGTTGCAACAAACTCACTTTTATTGTTGTTAGCAATAGATTTAACTTTATTCTCAGTAGCAATAGCTTTGTTTCTACTGTCACTAGCAATAAAGCTATCATTTGTTTCAGTATTTTTATCACATGTATCACTTTGAGCATTGACTATATCACAAGTTTCTTTTGATGATTCTTTAACATTGTTGTTGCTAATAGCAACATTTATAGGTTCATTTGAGTCAATTTTATCTGAAGGTAGTTTAAATGCTGATTTATTGTCTGATTTAGATTCCTTATCCTCATTTTCTTGATGTATGTGTATGCTAGCTGAAAATTAAACAAATAAGGTTAACTTTCATACCTTGGTAAGGAGTTACTCTAAAATAGACCTAATTCAACACTCACAGCAGTTGAACAGTATAACATAACCCAAGCCCTGTTACCTTCCAGTAAGGTTTATTGTTTATACATAAGCTAACTTGTGTGAGTCAACATAGCGGGGGGCAATGCGCATGGACTCTGAACTCTGACTCTGAACAGGGGGGGCGGGGAGTTTGTTTTTTATAGTGTTGGCTAGGTCATAAATAAAACAAGAAATGGGACGCGGATGCCGTCACCGACAAGGTCGCTGCCGACACCATGAGTAACGCCTATATGTCTCTAATGTCAGGTGACACAATAAAACATTCCTGAATATGTCTATTTAAAGTACATAAAATATGACTTCATACCCAGTGACCAGCAATTGCCAGGTCCCTTATCTGGACAAGTGTGTCACTAGTTATTGAGGTACATACAATATATTGCACTAAATGACTAGTGATTATATTACAACCACTGATAGCAGGTGCCTGTAAAAGCAGGTTGTATGGCAGTATTAATAAACTTACAATCAGATTGTAGTACAGTAGATTCTAGAATACTTTTATCTGTTGACCAAGATAAAACATCATCTATAGTAAAATCATCAAACCCTGTATTATCTGAAATAATAAATAAACAATAACAATCAATTTTCAACTAGGTACGTAACAATACGGTAAAAACCGTATTGCTATATATTGCAATATGCAAAAGCCGTATTGCAATATATATTGCAATAAGTACCGGTTTTTTTGCTTAGACATGCAAAGCATGAATTAATGCATGTACCCCGTTCTAATTGGATCAGGAAAACACACATATGGGTACTTCAAATGCTCTCTTATTCAAATGTTTGAATGACTAGTGTAAAATGATCTGTTAGAAAAATGCTCGTTTTTAAACGAATTTCGAAAACATTTTTACTCTCATTTGACTTAATGTTTAACCTTTTAAAGCACAGTAGGATTATTTCAAGTATTCAATACATTTTAACATTTTTTTAACACTTAAATTTCAGATTACATGTATGATAAAAACAAACAGTACGACACATAACTGCAAAAACCGGTTCGAGGAAAATTGAACTGGTTTAAAATTGTTAGAATTTATATCGCAATATTAACCAGTATATTGGTAAACCGTTACACTCCTATTCACGACAAACATTCAGTCTAGAAAAATCGAATATTTTACTGAACTGAACAAAAGTTACTGGATGAAATTTTTTTAGCAATATGGTAAAATGTGCAGTCCATTTTAATGACTTAGCAATGACTCTAAATTAAATAAACAACACAACAACAATTAACAATTTTTTACTGGTATTTAATATGTAAAAAGAGTAGCAGTACAAAGTAGTGGACCTTTGGACCATTCACATTCAAAAAGTCACTAGACTGACAGCTATTTTGATTTCAACTTGGTCCATGGTCCACTGGTTCCACTATTAGGATATAGATTGATAAGGGTAAACAAAATTAACCTTCAATGAATTTATATTTAGCTCATCCAGAATATGCATTCATATTAAAATCTGTGCACTAGGATAAGTTATATCAGAGAAACTGGCCCCTACATGAACTAGTGTAAAAATTTATAATTTTTGTTGTTTATTATACGTAATGTTTTTGACTTGGAAACATGTGAAACACCAAAGAATATAACTATTACTTAATGACATACCAATAAGTTCCTCAGCTGATATGGTTAGTAGATCTATGTTGTTGGAGGCAGCTTCTATCAGCTGTGATATTTTACCATACTGACTTAAAAAATCATTAACATTATCAGTATCTAGTATTTGTTGACATCTATGAGCAGCCTGAATAATAAAAACATAGAAATTATAACACTGACAGGGCCAAAACATCATTTATGGGGAAGGGGCCTAACCCTTTTTCCAGGGAAAAAATTAACATGGTTTTCCCTTATTTGACGAAAATTGATCCACCTCGTTGCCAGTTAAAAGGAATACATTTATATAAGTATACGTGTTACAAAATCAATGAGATAATCCAATAAATTATTTGGTAAAAGAAACCATATAAGGCTGTTTTCAAATTGAAAGAAAATCAATGTTTTGTCCCTAGCCTCAAACTAAATGGTTATCAAACTTTTAATAAAACCTTATTTATTAGACATACAAAGGAACAATGTTCCCCAAACTTTTCATGGGCATTGTAACAAAACCTACCTTAGCAACATGATTTCTTATTGTAGAATGTAGTTTATCTTCTTGAGAGATAAGATCTTGTAATTTTTTCTCTAGCTTCTGTTTTACTCTCTCTCGTACTCTGGTAGACATGATTACTGTGAAAATAACAATTAGGTTAAATAAAGTAAGTTAGTTAAAACAAAGCTTAGACTTTTTACTGGGTTGGACACTAACAATATCTCTAGATTCCATAGTAACAAAAAACTTGGAAGGAATCCTAGGGATTCTGTCTGATCCTTGAAAATTGCCACTTTTTGAGAATTTTTTTTTGTTACAATTAATGACTTCAAATCTGTATCCAAAAATGTTGCCTTTTATTTGAGGAATCCCAAACACTAACAAAGAATCCATGAGTAGCTGACTATGAATTCCTATGGGATCCCTGGTGAAAACTGTAAGTGTCAAACCCTGTTCATTGTAATTATGTAAGTTGAAGTGGTTGAATGTGAATGTACGGACAGACAGGACTGAGATTCAAACCCCACAAGGGTCCAGGGTCACTGCTAGGTTTGTAGAGCAATATATTTACCAGGTACTGCTTCACCCAGGTGTAAATAGGTAGCAGTAAGAGTGGTGTAATTCAGTTGCACAAACATGTCATCTGCACATAGGCAGGATCAGTAGGGTGCTTGTTTAGGCTTGCGCATATGCAATAATGGCTTTGGGTGAGCATTAACTAATAAAATTTGACCCCTTTTTCAATAATTCAAAGAAATTGACTAATTTAAAAAAAATACTATTCAATTACTCCTTTTTACTAAATAATAGTAATTCAATAGAATTTTTTAAATTTTATTTTTTTAATAATATTTAGAAATTAGAATATACTATATTCCGCATATAAACAGAGTAAAAGACTTCACAGGGAGATTGGTAATATAGATACCAGTAGCCTGATTACCCAGGGTAATAGCTGTTAAGTCCATTAACATGCATCAGCATAAAACTTAACACTATAAAATGTAACACAGTACAACCTCTGCAGAGCAGCCCTCTATAGAACAAACCCTTTGCATAACATCATCTTTTGGTATTTTCCTTAGGTGTAATATTTAATTTAGTTTAACCTCTGTGGAGCAACAACCTCTGAACAGCAACACTTTTTAGTTCTTGATACCTGATTTTATAACCAGTAAAGATTGCATCAATCAAAGTAAATACACACACAAAAAACAAGCAGGAGAATGAGCAAGCCAAGTTTATTTATAATGATGATACATGTAAAACCTGCAGCAAACAGAATTCATTTATTTCCCACTTTCATCAAAATTCTGATTATAAACTTAATACTTCATCATAATATACAGCCATTAAATGAACATCAACATTTTCCTAGATTTCTCTGTTTATTATCAAAGGATGAAGTACTTTTCCATCATGACGACATAACAATTCGAATACATGTTCACAAAAATATTTCGAAGCAAAATATTTATAAGACAAAATATGAAGTTTAACAAATTAAGGAATCCTCTCCTCCCCATGCTTGAAAGATTTTACATGATAAATTATATGGAGGAGTATAGAAAAGGATGACTGCTAACCTGAAACAGTGATATGTTATGGTTAGTAAGTAAGTACATGTGTATAGTTCATTGGTAATAGTTAGTTTGCCATTAACTTCAAGCAATTAAAAACATACAGCAAATACCACCGCTAAAAAAGCTTGCAGTTTCTGGACCAAGAATGATTAGGGTGTGTATGTAGGTAGGATTTTTTTTCATTCTTTTTTTGACACTTTATTGTAGACGGTTTAATGCAGAAAATTTAATGTGCATTTATTCCCCATAACAAGAGTGTTTACTAGGGATTTCCAATAAAAAATGGAGTTACTGCAATTAAGAGAGGGTCTGTCAGGAAACTGCAATCGAACACTTTTTAAGGACGGCCAATCAAAATACAATGTACTCTGCAACAATAAAGAAGCATAACAGTTAAGCAGAAGCATTATTTAGAAACAGTTAAAGCAATTCAGCTGCATGCATTAAAATAAAGCAGAAACTATGCAACATATAGTTATCATTAGGCGTTCAAAATAACTCAAATTAAACACTTTTTTAAGCACTATGATAAATTTCTTCAAGACATAGATAATTATCCACTTACTAATACTATCAATACTGGTGTAGCAAAAGTAAGATACAGTGCTCTTATACAGGGCTCTTAACTCCTTGCCTTCAAGCTAGCTTTTACATGCATGGTCTTGTGGTTACAGTAGCATCCACTTATGACTTAGAAGATCATGGGTTTGATCCAAGCTTGAACCATTGATTAACTTATTATTGTTGGTTCACAACTGACCAAATGGAATAAGTGATTACATCTTTAGATTGTCCTCCAGGTATTCAAGCTCAAAGAAATCAATGACAACTTCAGGTAAGGAAGAGGTGTCTATCTTATTCCCATGCCTTAAAGCTAGCTTTCATGGCAACATGGTATAAAAGTGTGCCCTTGAAACTCGAAGGGTTGTAAGTTTGATCATGGATTTCTTTCTGATTACACAAATTTACTACTGCATGCTTACAACATCTAACATTTTGAAGTTTAAAGTCTACAACACAGAAGAAAACTTCCATGACTAATTATTCAACAGAATCTCACTCGGAATCTTCAGCTTGGGTGGGATAATTGATCCATTGGTGTCACATGACTGAGTCAAAATGTATGCAAGTTTTTCTGTGTTATGGAATTTAACCTTTAAATTGACAATGCCAAAAGAAGCGGACTACCTCTACGGTTGCACAACTAACATGTGTACAGTATACCACATCTCACTTACCATCTTTTTCTCCTTCTCTTGCACACTCTCCATAATAACAATCAACAGAATTAAAATCCATAGAGATTACAGTGTTGTAATTGTAGCAGAGGTATAATACCGCACTTGTACTCCTTAGCCTTCAAACTTGCTTTTATGGCAATGTGGTAGAGTCAGCTTCCAACTCAAGAGGTCATGGGCTTGAATCTTAGTTTAGACCATGGATTTTAATCTGCAGTGGTTACATACATGTAGTATAATATTTGATCTTCCTAGCTCTACATTTAGTAAAATGTTTAATAATTTGTTTTGCATTTTTTAAATATTTCTACCACGTCAGTTACAAGAAAGCTAAGGCAAACATAAAGGTTCTGACAGATGCAGCTGTAATGGGTTTTCACAAAACTGTTCCTACTTTCACTTTAGTTTTTTGTTTGCCTTAGTTTTGTTTCAACATTTATCCATGTTAATAGCAGAATACCTTTGTTTGAATATAAACTATAATATTCTGCAAAAGACTTGATGTAAAATTAAGTTGTTATAAAGATTAATATCTATTTTTATTATTATTTATACTCGAACCCCATTGTATCGATCTATCCATTGTATCGTGCTATTTATTGATCTCGCGATATTTTGATTGCAACGCCACCTGCCGGTTGTATACATCGTTAACTAGGTCAAATTTACTGTTGCATGGCTTTTGATGGAATTTTACGATGGAAACATGTCTCAAGTAGCATTCTTAGCATGATTTCTCCATTTATCCTCGTTTTTCTGCATGTTTCTGAAAGTTTCTTGTGTAAGATCCTATAAAACCCACCTCTGATGTCTTAATCAGCTTACCCTTTAAATGATTAATAATATTTTAAGAGAGAGGGACTCTGTCAGTATGTCAACAGTTGTAAGCACTAAAACAACCCTGGCCTTCCATATTTTGAACTGTTTTCCCACAATGCATCGATACAATGGCGTGACATAATATTTCCCTTAGACTTACCCCCCTTGTGTATATTGACAAGTTATTTGCCGAAATTAAAACTTATTGAAGAAACTTTCGTTATAATTGGATTAAATGGACATTAAAGACTATTGAAATGCAGAAATAACAAGATAAATGGTTTATTTTGTTTTGAAATTTGATGTTTACAATTAAGTAGATCGATACAATGAGGTTCCAGGCTATACAGCATCAGTTTTGCAAAGAACATATTTCGTTAAATATTTTCATCTGAATTGATTACCAGCATCAGTCACTTTGAATGTTTCTAAAAAAGATTTATGTATTATAAACATAGATCTTGATGCAAATAATTTTACCCTTTTATTAAACCAACGCTTGACATAAACCTTAGTTTTAGCATTTGTTTATCCGAATAATTGCTTGTACGAAATTAGTGACACTTTACAGTTCATCAAGTAATTAAGCATGCAGCAAGCAAATGTCTCCATTAGCAAATAAATTTGCGTAACTAGTAACATAACAATAAGAACATAAAACAATGCATGCAACGTTACCAAGCGATATTTATGAATATTTGTGATAGATTTCTAACAAATTGCACGTTCTGTGACAAGGGAGATAATTATTAATTAATCTGTGGGTAATGCCTAAACCGCTGACGGACTTAATCAAAGCGCTAAAAGTAACGAAAGGAAAATAAATGACTGACATAAAATATTTAGTTGTTTTTAACCGCTATTTTTACTGTCATTTAAGATAAAAATACACTGAAATCCCAGAGATATAGTATTTTTATCATTGTTACTTACAAAATATTAAGAAAATATATCAAGAAGTGAAGATAAACGGTTACCCCCATGCACTCTTGCCAATTCCATCATATGTATATATAAATGTACACCTGAGCTAAATAAGTGTTTTATTATTATTTAAAAGTTTTACTTTGTGCCTCTTTTATTGATCTATGTAAAAACTGTGCAATGATGCCTCAGAGGATATTTGCACAATACAGGGAGAAAAAAAAATACATGTTTAATAATATAATATTTTCATATATATTATAGGGTATCTAACCACATGATCTTAACCCATACACCTATCTAGCCTTAACTGTAACTTAAAGCATAACAAACCATACAGAACCCAGCCCAACCATACCGCACCGCAACACAACACCATACCACACCACTTAACACAACACCACCCCACAACACACACCACACCACACACCATATCACTCCCAACTCACCACACCACACACCACACCATTTCACAACACAACACAACGAAAAACACACCATACCACACCCCACCTCACCCCACCATAACACACCACACCATACCACATACAACACACAACACCACACACCATACCAAGCCACACCACGCACCATACCACACCACACACCACACCATATACCATACCAAACCACACACCATACCACACCACACACATTACCACATCACACAACACGCACCATACCACACCACACCCCAACCCACCCTACCCCACACACCACACCACCTCACACCACCCTACACCACCCCACACCATACCACACCATACCACATCATACAACACCACACCATACCACAACATACCACACCATACCACACCATACTATACCACACCACACACCATACGACACACTATACCACACCACACTTCACCATACCACACCACACCACAAAACATACCACACTATACCATCTACACCCCACCCCACACCATACCATACCACGCCATACCACACCATACCATACCATACCACACCACACACCATACCACACCACACACCATACCACACCACACACCATACCAAACCACAACACGCACCATACCATACAATACCACACCACACCACACACCATACCAATCCACACCACACACCACACCATACCCCACACCATACCATACACCATACCATGCCACACCCCACACCACAACACACCACACTATACCATACTATACTATACTATACTATACCTTACCATATCATACCATACCATACCATACACCATACCACACCACACACCACACCACACCACACACCATACCATATCACACCATACTATACCACACCACACACCATTGCACACACTATACTAAACCACACCACACACCATAACACAATACACCGCCCCGTACCCTTAGCCCTTTAACTGTTTTACGTGCTCTCCTTGTTTTTTAACATATATTTAATGGTTTCGAAAGTTTGGACTCTCCCTCCAGAGAAAATGTTTGGACCCCTAGAAAAAAATCTTGGATTCGCCCCTGCACAGGCCCGAATTCACCGGGGGGCACAGGGGGCACGTGCCCTCCCACCTGGCCCCACAGATATTGACTCTCATACAAAGAAAAAGGCACAAAATCGGCACCATCAACTCGACATTTAGATTAATTTTGATATGAAATCATTCATCCGAAAAATGATTAAAAAATATAATGATCTAAATTGATACATTCAAGCATCTCAGGGTACCCAGATCGGGTCTTATCCAGCGTTCAAATCATTGATCGTGCAAGTGTATGGTCCCTCTATACAGACAGATAGATACCAATTGCTTTGTTTATTGTCTATATTACACATACCTTAACAGTATATTTAAGACCGTCACCAGTGAAATAACCTGGGTAACTAGCTTACGAGGCCTAAATTATAGTTATTGTACACTCTCTAATCTTATTTACTAGTGGAAATCATCGGCGTTTTCATAGCAAGTTAGACAGAGACAAGACGAGGACAGCTAGTCAAGTGCATTTTATACGTCACTCCTATGACACTCGAACTTAGTTAATTTCGAAAACATGCATGATCGTCTGATGATTTTTATGGTATTAAAATTCCGAATAACTTTTAAAAAGTGACCGAGCCTAAACATAAATTAACTATTTATGGAGGACATCGGCGTTTTTCGTATCAAGTAATAGACTGAGAATAGCCGAGTAAAGTCGAATGAATGTTTGTCATTAAAATGAGTTAATTAAAAGTTAATTAAAATCGGAAAAAAGCGAGCGTTTTATGTTGTTGTTGTTTTTTGAAAATGTAGGTGAATGAATTATACTTTCAAGTAACTTTTCAAGAGTTACCTACCCTACAACAAGTTTTCTTACGAAAAACAAGACAAAAATTAATCAGTGGTTAAACATATTTTTCATCCTATTATAAATTAATAGGCTTGTGTTTCGTTAATTTTTAAATCATTGCTTTTATTTTATATAATTTTACGTGTTAAAATACTTGTATTCCTAATGATATTTTCCAAAGGACTCGAAAGGTGTGATTCTTTTGCGTTTTGGATCGTCCCAACAACCATTCTTGTAAATCCACTGAAACGTCCGAAAAACTCACAACAACGCTGAATTTCAACACAATAAACTAAGCCTCTTATTAAAAAAACAACGTATTATAAACCGGTTTTTTTTGGATGTTAAATCGGAGAATTTTGTCATTGCATTCGGTGATTTTATACAAGTTACCAAGTGTATTTTTTATAAATTCTAGGCATTTACATGATGAAATTGCTGATTTTTTTTTTTTTGGTAAATCAGGATTTTATCCATTCTCGTTCCTTGAAAACCTCGGGGGTACGAGAATAGGATTTAATAAGCCAACAAATTGAATCTAAACGAACAAAACGGGCACATGCATGAAGGATACCTCAATTATAGCGCTCAATATTTCCTTGGTAGTGCCCAAAAGTGCTTAAAATGTAATGGTAATTTACCAAATTTTAGCTTCATTTTATCCTTTTAAAGTGTGTTCAAAAGTGCTCAGATTTACACATTTGACATGCAAAAATTCTAAATTTTTCCACATCCTCGGGAGGGCATACCCCTCCCGTACCCACCCCAACCATACTCCCCACTTACGACCTCTCAGGCTCTATCAGGCCCTGTGATCTAACTCACATGAATGCTATTCTTTATTTATGAATATTTATTAAAAGCTAATCAATCACATGAATCTGAATTCTTACGCATTGCATCACTTTTCTACAGAAAAAAGATACAATGTAATTAATCTAGTTTTAGCTTCATTCAATTTGTTTAAACGTACCCTCAAGATAGTGTCATTATTCTTACAGACCGTTAAATGTATTAACAGTAAGGGAAATGATAACACAACATTTACTCATGACGACAAAGGGATAGACTTTTATTTTGTATTATAACCTTGTAAAAACGCAGTTACTTTTGAAAAAAAATCCCGAAAATTCGTTAGGTGCCCCAATATACCCGACCCCGCTCTAAATCTCCAAAAAGTAGTTGAGAAATTCTTTGTTGCACAAGTAATTTTTAACTGCAGTATATTTGACTCAAATCAATTTAGAGCTGTACGTAGGCGAATTATTTCAAACCGAACACAAAAGTATGAGTTTAATATCATGACATTTCCAAATTAAATAATTATAGCTCGATTGTGAAACAAGTGCTTTCAACTTAGATTGATCACAATTGAGTCAGTGTCCTGATCCTGAGCTACATGAAATTAAAGTTCTTGCTCAGGGAAACAACGATCTCGGGGTAGACTTTTGATACACCATTGCTTTACTCGTATTACTCATGAAATAAAACAGACCACGAGAAACGTGTTACTTACTTGCTAAGTATATAATAGATGACCAAGCATATGCTATCATTATTTTATTATCTTTAACAGTAAACATACATCCAAGTACTGAACCTATACCAAGAAGGACAATACCCATTGTTGTTAAAATCTGTACGGCTGTCAGCCAATCATCAGCTGAAACAATTAACATTATAAGAATTATATATAGCTAGACATTCTCTCAGCACTTCTGTTTAAAGCCACTCGGTTGGCTATTTCGAGAACACACAAGTCTACTATACAAGGGGATGTAGGCACGATTCACAGGCTGAGCATGCTTTCGTGGTTTTGGTCATTAAATAATTTCTACGGCCATTCTTCCTTCTACCACTGATTCGCAATTATGTAAGATGGTTTTTAAGTCACTGACGGAAGTACATGTGAATGTACGCGCCTAGGTACTGGTTAACAGCTAAATGCAGATATTAAACCTTTATAGAAACAATGAGTAGACCGTCGTAATATGACGGTATGACCTATTCAACGTGTTGCTATGGCGTTAAAACTAACCAAAAAAGAATTTCTGTTCTGACGAGTTTTATGTAATTAAACTTGAGAACTAGATCTAGTAGCGTAAATTGTTATACTCCAGTTCTCACGTGCGAATAAGATCAAAAATGGAAAAAAATAGAAACAAACAAACAAAATGAAAATCGTTTTAAAATAAAAGCACAAACTACGTTAGTATTTATGGTAGTAAAAACTGATTAGAAATTTTGTTTATCTTCATGTTTATTTTTGTAAAAAAAATCAGTGGCAAAGTAGACTAGAAATTCATTTACATTTCGACTTGATCAACATTTAGGCCTTCATGTTTATGATCACATCATCCCCTACTTATATACTATTTTGTCGTCAAGATAGGTTATCGTCATAACATTTTGGTTACATAATTATGTAATTACAATTTAGAAAGCTTTTGGGGGGTTTTTTTTGTATCTTATGGCAATTTAAAATTAAGGTCCTAAGTTCCCCTAACAATCAATCAAAAACTTTTTTAGTAATTTCTTATCCCTACATGTTCAACCCTATCCGCTTATTCTCATATTAATATGCTGAGCAATATAAAAAATATACTTAAAAAAGGCTACGCATTCTTAGAATTTGGTTTTGATCTTGAAAGCTATATTTTAACACCATATGAGAAATTAACTGATTTATCTGGACTCAATGAAGCAATTACATGTAATACGTTTCTTATAATACGAATTTAATTTTAGCCTTATGAGGGCTTAATCATTGAGAACAAACCCAAGTGTTGGCGTAATTATTATCAATAAAGAACGTAACTTCAACAAGTCTCCTACTACATGTAGTTACTACTGTACCCTATCAGAATAAAATCAACTGAGAAACATTGAATCCCTATAATTGTGCACAAAGTCCGGGGTCAGCCCACATTATTGTCAAATATTGTGACAAAGAACTGGTCTAACTCTAAGTGAAAATCGTATAATAAATAAATGGTATTTTATTGAAATTAATATTTTAAGCACAGAAACTAGCCTACTAGATCTACCTTACTAAAGAAGAAACAGCAATTAAAATAATAAAACTATACGTTATAAAGATCTACTCCCCAAAAGAACTCAACGAAATAATTACAAAATAAAACTTTCAATAGGAACAAGGATCGTTTATTTAGCCCATAACTTTTAGGTCTAAAAGTTAAAAGCCAAATCAGGCATTCGCAACTTCGCAAAATTTGAAAATCTATAATGGAAGTATTATATTAAACCTTATCAGAAGATCTTTACAAGAGAAACCAATGAAGTAAAATGAAATAAAGACCGACATCCCAGCCAGCAAGCTAACGTCGGGCCAAAGCAAACACTACCCTCCTGCAAATAAAGTGTCATTACATGTATATGTTTTCAAAGCATTCCAGTAAGTCTCTATCAAACACTGATTACTTTTGTAAACCGAAAGTAATGTTACTAATTATAGCATTCTATAAATAGAAGGTGAAGATATCTCAGTCAGACCGTTTGTGTACAGAATGCTAATTATAGTGCTAAAAAATCAGCAGATTATATTTATGGTTGTTGCTATTGCCCGTTCCATACCGTACATTCCGGGTTCCACAATTACTTGAAATCCGGTTCAAACAATTATCAGAGACATAGTATGACATGTTCAAGTCATTTACCCTTTTTAGAAGTTCTTTATAAGAATACCTTTTAATAAAAAGATCGTCATTAAAATTTAAAATGCCGGCGTAGGCCTAGGGTAAGGTGGGGTCTGGGTCTGAGTCTGGGTCTGGGTCTGGGTCTGGGTCTGTCTGTCTGTCTGTCTGTCTGTCTGTCTGTCTGTCTGTCTGCGTCTGTCTGCGTCTGTCTGCGTCTGTCTGCGTCTGTCTGTTCGGTTTTTTAATTACATAGGGTACTATATGCATAAATATGCTTAAAATAACACAATCGCCAAACGGTTCTTTTTATCATGTATGTCAGAGTTATAACTATATATACTTTCATAATATGTTATTAAATAAGTAATTTGATATAGGCCTCGTTTTTTTCCAACGAAGAGTCATATTGGCCCGAAGCCGAAGGCCAAGGTTCTATACGACTGTCTGGAGGAAAAACAACAGGGCCTATATCAAATTACTTATTTAATGACAATTTGATTAAATAACAACTTACGGACAGCAGTTTTTGATGTTGGCCCTGTTACAGATATTTTGTTGCTCCAAAAAACTACATAGTAGGAACGACAGGAACTTCAGTAAGATCAAATAAATAGAAAATGATGTAATGTTATATTTCGAAATTACAGCAGGAAAATGTACAAGTTCAAATCCCACTTTGGGCTATTATACCCTTCCACGGAAATTTGACAATAAAGTCACCCATTTATAAGGTATACGGAGAAATGTCCGGACTTGTGGAAGGGTAGTGTGAGTATTGCTGATAGACAAGGGTACAGGAAAGCTAGGTTAGGTGCGCTGGTTACCGTAAAACGAGCAAGACTGTGTTGACACGGCGATAAACCCAGTATATATAATACAGCAACCAGAGGCGGATATAGGACGGCATTATACGATTTTTGAAGAATAATGCGACATAAAAAATATTAAAACTACACAAGAAATACATTTATTGACAGGAACATTTAGGAAATCACAGCGGGGGGGGGGGGGGCGAAGCCCCTGAAACCCCCCCCCCCCCCCGTTAGATCCGCTTATACACCAGGAACAACAGTTAGATCAATATTAACGCTGTATTTTTCAACATACCTCTGGCTGGAGCAGCCGAGTAAGATTGATCTTCTTGTTGTTACTGCTGTTACTGTGAATTTATTTTGTAATGGCAGTTTTTAGTGTGTGTTTCATGCTTACGCACGCTCATCGACTTTACACCTATTATCCCTGGTCGTCGGGCTACTGATAACTATCTGTCAATCTTCCTGTGAGTCTTTTTTACTTATTAGTGCAACCGACAAATTGGCGCAACGGTACTAAACCACCCTCGCTGATACCTTTTTACACCTGGGTCGAGTGAATCAATCGTAGGTAAATTTCTTGCTCAATAAGATATGCAGTGCCCCTCGTAGGATTCAAACCTAGGACCTCTAGATCTCTAAGCACGTGTCCTATCGCAGGGCTTCTGCTCCTAGCTTAATTTTATTTTATTCATTAAATGACCAGTCATTTAGACCAGTGATGTATCAGGAACAAACTTTTACTAAGCACTATTACACTTTCCTTAATTCCTTTATGGTCAAACCCATGTCGCACACCCTCTCCGTCGCTTTTGCTCAAACAACGGTTACTGAGAGCCGAAAAATCGAGCACAATTGTATTAGAACTCCATTTTTGGCGAATTAAATGCAAATCTAAGGTTGAAATTGAACAACGAATGCATTTTCGTGAGCGTTAGGACTTATTCACTTCACTTCGACTTAAGTTAATAAACCGAAGTTATGCCACGGGCCAAATAAAGGAAACATGCCGACCCGTTCCGGGTGCACTACAAATGGTCTAATAGACAGACTTAAAATATTTAGGTTTTTGGAACGATGTTCTGAACATCGTTCCAGAGTTAACAAACCGTAATTTCAGCTCCAAGCATTGAATCTAAGCTAAAACCCCGATCCACTCCGCATATCATTACTGCAAAATTTGATTCGGATGTTTTCGGCTAGTATATTATCCTGATAATCGCTTGCTACTTATTTCCATAGATTTGATTTTTCATCCGGCAATAGAGCAACATGATACGGTTTACTGCTGGTATGACTAAAACACGCAATAGAGAATTAGGGGGAAAATGGACGAAATGCAGTCAGTAGCGAATAGAGCAACATGATACGGTTTACTGCAGGTATCACTAAAACACGCAATAGAGAATTAGGGGCAAAATGGACGAAAGCAGTCAGTAGCGAAATGAAGTTTTAATTGTTAAATAACGTTTTTGGTCGTTAATATATTATCAGCAATAAAACAACAGAATATGACTTAAATACGCAATGGAGAATTCTGCGCAAATGGACGAAATGGAACAGACATTGGCGAATCGGAGATTTAACTGTATAAATCCAGTGTTCAATCTAAATCTCACCATTGCGCAAATGCACCCTTATATACGCAAATGACATAATGTCAAACGTCTATTGGGCCCGTCGGGCGCACGAAAATATGGCTATTTGCCTATATCAGACCAAAGACTTTATGTTCGTGTCTCTAATCGATCAGGCTTTTGACGACTTTTCGTTTATTCTGTGCCCGTCCGTCTCTTTAAACCCATTTCGTTAAATAGTTCTAGAAAGAAGAAGAAATAGTTCTAGTCGTGTTAGAGACAAACATAATTAAATTTCACATTGTTTGAGCGACTGTACAGATATTGAAGACAAAAATGTTCATTTGACATCGAATACTGTACATATGCAATAATTTCAAAATCGATGGTTTTCCAATCGATGGAATGGCAGTAAACGACCACAGCGATTGACTAGTTAACAAAATAATAGATTCGATAGTAAAGTTCCAAAGATTACGCGATGCAGACTGCAGGTGTCCGATTAATTTAAGAAGATAAGTTCTCTCGCATACAATTCACAGGCTGTCGTCACAAAACAGTCCCCCACCCAAAAAATCTTTTTTATACACACACACATATTTATAGTAAAGGTATGCTACTGGTCAACTCAGTAACCAAGAAAAAAATGACCGATCTTATTCAACGGGCTCTTGTGTTTTATTTCTTGGTCGATTTTCAAAAACTTGGTCTTATTTATCAAACAAATGCTTAATTTGTCGATTGCATATAAAAGCTTATTAATGAAAAGCAAATGAAGAAAGTTATCTGACGTTAAACAGGAAAAAACGTTTAATCGTACCCTATCTGATCTACCAAAAACCCGTTTCCTTCCCGAACGTAACACATAAATGTGCAAGTGGAACTCCGATAAAAATGAACTAAAACAGAGAAAATATTATTTAAAGTCACTAGCCTCTCTCACAGTGGTCTAAGACAAATCATTTGATCACTATCAAAAATTTCCTTGGTTTGCTGTGAGTTTTGTTCCGTAAAACGGCATGAGTTTGGTTTTAGCCTAGACTTCTTTCTCAAAATGAAACAATTGTTGCAATGATATAATCATAAAGTGTCTAGTTAACATGTGCATACTTTAAGTCAATTAAGATATCAAAATGAAAATAGATGTGCTAATTCATTGATGGTACGTCTTTTTAAATTTGAAGGGACGTTACTACATGTATGGACTAATGTTATAGCAGTTCTGCCTCTTTTATATTTATATGAATTGGTTTATTATTCTTTGACTGATTTATTTGTTTGATACAGTAAGATAAACCTTGCAATTAGCAAATTACTCGAAAAGTCAAGTTCTATCCTTGGACTGCTCTTGTTAAATTCTATTAATTGTTACTTCATACATTATTTTATAGATAATATTGCTGCACAAGTTTGATTTTTTACATAATTATAATCTTTATTTATAAAATCAGTTCAGGACATCGTTCCTCCAGCACTACAGTGCTTTGATTCTAAGCGGTATGTGTGCATAAAACAGTATGATTTATTTCTTTTAATTTGAGTTCCGACTTACGTCGATTTGAGCGCGTACAAAAAAAAACGTGTTTGGGTAAACATTAAAAGTGAAACAATCCATTTCTGAGGTAGGCAATATCCAAATAAAAGTTGTATAATTCAATTTAACAAAATAAGCATGATGGATAAACCACTCTCACCCCTCGGTCACTCTTGTTTGTAATGGTAGAACTTTTAGCCACTCGTCCAACAAGACACTCATAAAACTTATCAATATGAATATATTTTATTGTCATCCTGATCATCCCCTGTCGTAGATTAGTTCATTGTATTATTGACAACAAAAATATTCCATTTAATTCGTCTGTGTAACTTGGCGAGTCGATTTAACAAAAGTATAGTCTGAATGTCAAAGAAAGGATGGATTAATAATTCAGAAATGTTTTTTTTTTTATATATTCCGAATAAAACAATTGAGATATCCTGAACTACCTCGGAAACCGCTCGGCTGATCGTCAGTTTACGGAATCACCCGAGCGGTTTTCCAAATGCTGCTACACAACCGTGTGGACTTATGTGTAACCCCCCAAAACGGACAAATCCAAAACCGGTTTTGCGCTTATTTGAGTAATCACATGGAGTAAATGATTGAATCTGATTGGCTGAAATTTTGTCGCTCTATACACACAGCCCGAGGTTTTCTTCAATGGAGAATGTGTGGAATATTTAGATTACCTTTGCGCAGTTAAATTTTTTCTTATATCGATGTTAATTTTTGGAATAATATGTGGATTTAGGTAAGTTTTTATATTTGTTTTATCCGATATTTAACCGTTTAGAGAGAAAGAGAGCGGTAAACTGCTAATCTTGAACGTCAAAGTTGCGTCCACGCGACTTCCTTGGACCTGCCTTGACCTCGTGTCATTGCCATGCAATTGAATGGGGAGGTTGGGGGGGGGGTCATTCCCATTTGCTTGTTTACTATGTTGTCTAAGAGCTTCATAAGCTGTGTATCTAACGTGCAATTCTCTTTTATTTATGAAGGAATCTGTAATGTTGTTCAAACTTAGTTGTAAATTGAACCATGTCCATAATTCTTTACATGTGATTTTTTTTATTTACCCCTGAGACTGGTTTTCTAGGTCAATAGACCTTACTCTAAGGCTTAGACTAGAGTCTTGTAGCTCTTCAACTTCAAGATGGTTTAAGGAATAAATTTCAAAATTGAACTGCATATAGAAACTGTGATAGTTTATTTGGGTCTAAACCCCAAATCAGGCTGTCATCACTTTGATTTTGGAATCGAACCAGGCTCTCCATGGTGGTGAGACATGGTCATGTGCCTTTGTCAGACCATGATTCAAGATCAACAGTTATTTCTAGACAATAAGTCACTGTCGACTATAAATATTTCACATATTTGACATAAAACAATTTACAGTTTTTCACTTCAAAATAGATAATAAATACATAAAATTTGGTGAAGCTAGGTACAGTAATTCTGGAGTTATTGTTTGGACAAGGTTTTCATATTTCAAGTCCCAGTGACCTTGACCTTTGACCCTGGGGTCTCAAAATCAGTAATGAAGCCCCTCTACCCAAGGGCTATCCAAATATAAAATTTTAGGAACCTAGGTACATCCTATCTTGAGTTATATTCGGGAGGCCTAACAGTCTAAGTCCCTACCAAGGGTTTGACTTACTGGAGGATAGTTAGATAGTTTCGTTATTCCTAAATTCAGGGGAAACTACTGTGAATTAACTAAATGAAGTACTGGCTCTTATGCCATACTTATAGTTACAACAACAACAACTGTAAAGTGCTGTACCGCCTATTTCAAAAAAAGATTTTTACTGTAAGTTGAGTTGTTATTTAGGCATCTTTTGTCGTCGTCAACTTTTAAAAGATGAAAAGACAATATGGAAATCTTATATTTGATTTAGAAAATCTGCAGCATGACAAAAATGATGAAAACTAGTAAGCATAAGTGTACATATTTTCGGATAACAATGTTGGGATAACCATATTGCTTCAATTTATAAACTGTTCTTATGACTCTGTATGTGTTTTAAATTTTCAATAGTTACAGAGTTAGCTTTTATATTTTTATTTTGCATTACTTGCAAGGGTCGGATACAGAGGGCCGTTAGTGAGGGGCATGGTTGGGGAAGTATCCTGACGGCATCTGTTTTCGACGAGGATCTGATTTCGCCGAACTATGAATTTCCGGTTTATTTACGTAATTCACGCATGCGCGGATCCGGTCACGTGTTATTTCGACGCCAAAGGAGAATAATTGCTGAAATGCATAAAAACATTCCAAATAAACGGAAAAGAAATTTATTTACGAATTATATTTCAATGCATTGATTTTTGCGTAATTTTACTATTACCAAAATGAAGCATCTTTATTTTCAATCTGCCTCGCTAATTCATACGTCTGATAAATTTTGACAGTTGTCCTCGGACGTACCCTACTGTTTACTACACAGATCACGTGATAAATGAAACATGTGGTATACTGCACAACTCTTTAAACGTGACTAAGTTTCATCGGTTCCTTATGCTCAATGGGTCAGATGCCTTAGACAAAAAGTGTATTGATTGCACCAATTTCACCTCAACAATCATTCACTAGAAACCATATTTGTATATATTTAACTGAGGCAAATGTATCAGGTGTATTAGGCTGGTCCATTTATTATTTTTCACAAGAATGAAAGTGCTACGAAGGGGTTATAACTTTTTGTGCCATGAGTGCAATAGTCGTTTGTCTCCGACTCTTCAAATAAAATTACCGTGAAATTTCACGAGATATACGGTTATTTAAATGATTTAAATTTGTTAAAAACTGCTTAAACTCCCGAATAAATGTTAAGTTAAACGTTTAGTCCACCGATGATAGCTTGTCACGTTTTTAATTTTGTGCAGTGTGACTTTTTAGACAAAGGACTACAGTTCGGCGAAATCAGATGACGCAATGCCGAACTAACGATTTTCAAGGGAAGTTACTCTTATGTAATAAATGACCCCACAAACGGAGGGAATTAATGTTTACGTTGTTTGTTGGGCTAATTATTACTTGATCAAAGGATTAACAAGTAAATCAATTTGATATTTTGTTTCATTTATTCATATTGGCCGACTTTTCCTTACATCGTCGAAAACCGATGCCACGGGGATATAGTTGTGTCCGCTAATATCGCGGGTTCGGTAATATCGCAGTATTGTCCCTTTGTTGTTATTATTCCCGATGCGCCACCTAGCGATGATTGCAGTGACGCCATTTTGTAGGTCACACGTCATCAGTTAGGTATACAAACAAAAATTGATACATGCCGTTCTAAATGGTGAATAAACTTACTTTTTCTTCAACCATCAATAAAATTGAAATCCCGTAAATGTTCTGTACCACCATGTCACCTAAAACTGCTTTAATTCAATGAAAACCCAACCCAGCACTCTGAATTTTGCAAAAAGTTCGTCTGCTGCATTGTTTTTATGAATTAAATGGCTGCAGTCAATGAATGACGTATGTGGGCGGGACTAAACGCTGACGAATTCAGTAGTAAAAATAAGAGGCCCACACAGGGATGTTTAGTTCCCGGTGCAAAAATTGCGTTGACATAAAAGATAATTTTTTTAATGGATTTGCATCACAGGTCTTGTAAAAATAAAGCATTCTTGAATAAAAAATATACTAAATTGAGACATATCAAGGGTTTAAAGGTTTAAAAAAATAAACTACAAAAATGTGCAATTTAAGGAAATATCATTCAAACTCTTTGTTTAAAACCTCTTTCTTCCATGTTAACAGGAGCCAGCTGATAAAATTATACTTAACATTCCTTTTTCCAGTTAAAAGTTTTTCCAATGTGTTTTAAACTTTTTTGCGATAATCTGTTACTTCTTTTAATCAACTTTGTTCAATTTTTTATGTGGATTAACATTTGGTAGGGCCTCAACGAAATGCCGCAATATTAAAGAACTTTGAGATTATGTAAGTAGGTCAAATATGGCTGTCGATTTCTGGAAATTCCCATGCTTTATTGACATGGATTTTAAAACGATTGCTGCCAGTTATAGAGGGAAGATGACACAAAATGATAATACATAAATAGTTTAAAAGTAACTTATTATTATTTTATTGTTTTTGTTGAAACTGTTAGTACCGCGATATTACCGAACTCCATCCTATAATGTCTACTACTTGATCTAGATCTTGTAAAGAAGGTTCAGACAATGGTCTCTGCCCAGCTGTTGTTTGTTGGGTTATGTCCTACTTTACTTGATTTTAGTTGTGTTACTTAAGCTCATTTGTGTCAAAAGCCAAGGGGTTATAGAGATGAGTCCAATAAATTTCCTGGGTATAACCAGTATACTCGAACCCCATTGTATCGATCTATCCATTGTATCGTGCTATTTATTGATCTCGCGATATTTTGATTGCAATGCCACCTGCCGATTGTTTACACCATTAACTAGGTCAAATTTACTGTTGCATGGCTTTTGATGAAATTTTACGATGGAAACAAGTCTAAAGTAGCGTTTTTTGCATGATTTCTCCATTTATCTCGTTTTTCTGCATGTTTCTGAAAGTTTCTTGTGTAAGATCGTATAAAAAC
Organism: Mactra quadrangularis; assembly: GCA_025267735.1. Taxonomy (NCBI): domain Eukaryota; kingdom Metazoa; phylum Mollusca; class Bivalvia; order Venerida; family Mactridae; genus Mactra; species Mactra quadrangularis. Next base: position 27,951,729 of record CM046302.1, read on the forward strand.
CCACCTCTGATGTCTTAATCAGCTTCCCTTTAAATGATTAATGATATTTTAAGAGAGAGGGACTCTGTCAGTATGTCAACAGTTGTAAGCACTAAAACAACTCTGGCCTTCCATAATTTGAACTGTTTTCCCACAATGCATCGATACAATGGCGTGACGTAATATTTCCCTTAGACTTACCCCCCTTGTGTATATTGACAAGTTATTTGCCTAAATTAAAACTTATTGAAGAAACTTACGATATAATTGGATTGAACGGACATTAAAGACTATTGAAATGCAGAAATATCAAGATAAATGGTTTATTTTGTTTTGAAATTTGATGTTTACAATTAAGTAGATCGATACAATGGGGTTCCAGGCTACTGTGAAACATAGTTGACCATGGTGGACCATGTTCACAAGGCTGGCAATAACCCATGTAGAAAATGAAACATGGTTGACCATGGTAGTTTTCAGGAATTTAAGAACATGGTCAAACCATGGTGGACCATGTTACTAGGGCGGCAATAAACCATGTGGACGATGAAACATGGTTGACCATGGTCATTTTACAAGACCATGAAACAAGTTTAACCATGGTCTTTAAAAGAACATGGTCAACCATGGTCACCAGGGTGGCAATAAACCAGGGCATGAAACATGGTTGACCATGGATTATTCATGGTCATTTTGTATTAAAAACATGTTTTGACAATGGTCATTTCACAGGGGTAATTATGGAGTGTTTTCCTTTGAAATTTTTGAGTTTAAGTTATCAAATTGTTGGATATCTGTGCCATTTATGGTTAGATGTTTATGAAATTTCATACAATGATTACATAACGTCTGTTGAAAAGAGTTAGACCGTAACCCTGACTCTACTTGACTTAATTATAATGGATTATTTCCCTTTGAAATTATTGTGTTAAAATTTTCATATTGTTGGAATACTTTGCCATTTATTGTTCTAGATGCTTACAAAATTTCATACAATGATTACATACCATCTGTTGAAAAGATTTAGATGGTAACTATTAGGGATGGGTATTGCTGGAAATTTCGTATTGCGATATATTGCGATACACAACAGCGTATTGTAATACGTATTGCGATATATTGGGAGTTTAGAACATAAACTTTTTCAGCACTTATGCTTGTATTTTACTGACAATATAATGATTCAACACACTTATACATTGTAAAAGCGTTATTTAAGCAAATGCAAACATTTAAGACTAAACTTTTGTCTAGATACAGAGGGAAAAAGCTCAACAAAGGATGAGAGCAAAAAATGAGGACGCGTACAAAATAAGAAAAAGTTAAGATTGAAATAAAATATTAATGATGCCAACTAAATTTTACTAAAACATATGTTCTATTTGTATCTAAATCAATGCCAAGTCATGAAAAATATTCATCAGTTCCAACCTCCTACTTAATGTTAAAGTTGTCACAGATAGATACGTCAATACTTTATACTAGACATTTATGCTAAAAATAGATTAATGGAAAACCAAAAATGAAATAGTTTCCGGTCAAATTCTGCCACAAATAATGCAGAACAGGTTCGAGTATGCACTATTAGTCTTTTAGATTAAGATTAAAATATTGCGATATATTGCGGGACCATACCGGTACGTATTGTGTTTAAAATGTATTGCAATAAACCGGTATACCGGTATTATCGCACATCCCTAGTAACTGCACCTGGCTTTATTATGGATTATTTCCCTTTGATTTTTTTCATTAAAGTTTTCAAATTGTTGTATATCTCTGCCATTTATGGTTAAATATTTTTGAAATTTAAAACAATGATTACATACCATCTGTTAGAAAGAATAAGACAGTTACTGCAATTCTACCTAGCTTAATTATGGATTATTTCCCTTCGAAATTTTTGCGTTTAAGTTTTCATATTGTTGGATATCTGTGCCATGTATGGTTAGATAATTATGAAATTTCATTCAATGTTTACATACCATTTGTTGAAAAGAATAAGACAGTAACCGCAACTCTACCTGGTTAAATAATGGATGATTTCCCTTTGAAATTTTTGTTTTAAGGTAGAATACCCATAATACACATATCAAGGAATAAACTTTTTGCTGCTTTCTATATAATCAGGATCACAAGCTAGATTCACTGGCAAAATGTTTTAACTTTTTACCGTCAAATAAATTTTTTATAACATTTTTTTGAAAATTGAGTTATGAGTAAGAATCACACTAAAAATGGGAAGGGGTATATGTCTTTAAAATGTTGAAATGAATTACTTAATCAAATAATTTTCATAAGTGTTGTTGAATAAAATTCACAATACTTCAATGAATGCAAATACATCAACTTTAATAACTTTACCTTGGTATTTTTACACATATAACAAGTTAATCATAGGGAGACCCAACAGAAAATGTGACGATTTTCACCGGCTTTAAAAACTACAAGTCTGTATCCCTAGCTTTTGACTATGAAAACAGTTTCTGCACTCCAAATTACACATTTAATAATTTACCTTATACCGTATGGCAGTGAATAAAACAAAGAAAAACAACTTTCACCACAGATAACTAAACAAAAAGCCATTTTAATACATCGACCCCCCTTTTGAAAAAATGTCAAAACTCTAGTGACCATTCTAATATGAAGAAAACACTTCTTTACAGTATATATTTTATTTTTGAACGCCATTATTGACCATTTAATAATAAAATAATAGTATTTTATTGTCTAATTGCTTTAATCATCAGCAACTTATTGATTACGAATTTGTTAGGGGACAAATCAGTTAGGGGACGAATCTTTTCGTCCATTGTTTGAATTGGATTTTTAAACTTCCGGTTTAAACTTTTTACACGAATTCTATCTATTTTCTCAAATAATTTGGAGAATTGATAATCTTATGAGGTAATATAAGAAATGTATTAATAATATTTGAAAAATGAGGCATTTGCACAATAAAAAAAGTATATCCGATCTTTATCGATTGATAACGACACCGACGAAAACCTCTTCCGTAATTTGTCGACATGACCCGACATCGCCCGAAGTTTGACAGCAGCTATTATGGGTATTCTGCCTTAAAGTTTTTTAAATTGTTATAAATCTTAGCCATTTATGGTTAAATATTTATGAACTTTAAAACAAAGATTACATATAAAATCATACAATAGAATATAAGACAGTTACCGCAACTCTTACTTGCTGAATTATGGATTATTTCCCTTTGAAATTTTTGCGTTAAACTCATGAAATTTTTGCATTAAACTTTTTAAATCCGGCTTTAATGTGGTTTCCACATTACATTTCTTGTATTTATTATTTTTATCAATTGTTTGTTTTCAGGATATATACAATATGATGTCTTATCAAGCAGTGTTCAACTTTTTGAAGGAATGGTACTCACTGGATGATTAGGGGGAAGAAATTGGAAGACCAGTTTGCTTGGACCAGTTTGCTTGGACCAGCATAGTTACAGAGAAGAAAATACGCTAAGATCTTTATACTTACTTTTAGTTTATATTGCTAAGTCAATACAGTGCCATTTAAAATAACCTTTACTAGGGGTGTAACGGTTAACCGATATACCGGTTAATATTGCAATACGACTTCTAACGGTTTTTAACCGGTTCGTTTCTCTCTGAACCAGTTTTTCTAATTATTTTCTGTACTGATTGTTTTAATCAGAGTCTGAAATGTATATGTTTGAATCAATGTGTTCGGAAACTTGAAATATTTTCCATTAAGTGAGAGAATAATTTTCTTTGCAAGTCCATTCAAAACCTTTTTTCTAACTTATTTAAATATTTGCATAATACGTGTAGAACATTTGAAAATACAAATATCTTTGTACAATGTTGATAAAATTAAGACGATGCACGTGCATTAATTTATACTATGCATGTATGTGCAAAGAACAATATGTATTGCAATATATTGCAATATATTGCAGTATGGGTTTCGTGTATTGCAATATATTGCAATACGGTTTTTACCGTATTGTTACACCCCTAACCTTTACACTTTTAAAAGAGCTGATTTGTTCATTTATATAATTACATTTTAATTCAGATATATTTCCACATTACGGTAGCTATAATAGATTATAACATTTGAAATGAGTTCTAGCCTATAATACTTTATACAATAAGGGACTTTAGTCAGTTATTTCCCCTTGTATACTCTTCAAATAGGTAGGTTTAATTAGTTGGATTACTCAGATTTTACCCTTTTTTTCAATGTAAATTTGCCAAAATTAATCTTTAATAACTTCTTTTTTCAAATCATTTAATTTGTTTGAAATTCAAGCTAAGTATTTTGAAAATAAAGAACTATCTAAATTTCATCCCTTCTGTTAATATCTTCATTAACAAGAAAGATACTAGATGAAATATTTTATTGACTTTGACACCATAAATTTTTATTTGTAATATTGTTGATATTAAAATAGAATTATTAGACTATTAGAAAAATCTTTGGGCCAGATACCTGTTGAGAGTATTTCTTTCTATTTTAATGTATCACTCAAATAGCAAAATAATGAACATATAAACTTAATTACAGACCTAATTGTTAAGTTTCTTTCTTTCTTTGTCGCTGTATGACACATTCACCATAAGCAATGCTTTTGATCCAGCAATACAAACATAACTGTTGAGTTTATTTCTTTCTTTGTCACTGTATGACACATATACCAAAAGTTATGCATTTGATTCAGCAATACAAACACAACTGTTGAAAATATTTTTTTCTTTCTTGCTATATGGCACATGCTCTAAAAGGTAAGTATTTGTTCAATTTGAACAACTATTTCTGTTAACTTTATTTCTATCTATGTTGCTGTATGACACACATACCTTTAATGTTTGTCTTTAATCAATCCAAACATCAATGTTTGAAATGTTAATATCTCTTTTGTTTCTGTGTGACACAAATACAAACATCCAATAGGACAGTTTTCTCTCTTTCTTCTTGTAAGTTCTTGTTATGCTCATCCAATTAATGAATATTTGTGCAATTTTAACAAACTTTAGAGTAATTGAAATATTATGCATTGTTATAGAATTAAAACATATTTTTCTATTATTTTTGATAAATATATTGTAAGTGCATGACATTGCTCAGACTTGTCTATGTATTTGGTCCAGGAAAGCACCTGTCATTGTTCTGAACACTCAATTTTTACGGGTGGTCAGTAGGTTTTATGCCTCCTTGTTGCCTCTAATGGCAATCAGGGGTATATTTTTCGCCGGTCATACGATGGCTAAGACAGTACTGGTTGACTTATCTTGTCAATCTCTTACAAATTCAACCTGTTAAGAACTTTTTTGACACTTAAGAGGTTACTTTTATTAATTTTGTTTCATTACTGTTTGTTGATAGCTGTAGCTTTTAATATTTTTATAGATTTTTTCAATTAAATTGTTTTTTAAGACTTTGACACCATAAATTTTTATTTGTAATATTGTGGATATTAAAAATAGAATCATTAGACTATTAGAAAAATCTTTGGGCCAGATACCTGCTGAGAGTATTTATTTCTATTTTAATGTATCACTCAAATAGCAAAATAATGAACATATGAACTTAATTACAGACCTTATTGTTAAGTTTCTTTCTTTCTTTGTCGCTGTATGACACATTCACCATAAGCAATGCTTTTGATCCAGCAATACAAACATAACTGTTGAGTTTATTTCTTTCTTTGTCACTGTATGACACATATACCAAACGTTACGCATTTGATTCAGCAATACAAACACAACTGTTGAAAATATTTCTTTCTTTCTTGCTATATGGCACATGCTCTAAAAGGTAAGTATTTGTTCTATTTGAACAACTATTTCTGTTAACTTTATTTCTATCTATGTTGCTGTATGACACACATACCTTAAATGTTTGTCTTTAATCAATCCAAACATCAATGTTTGAAATGTTAATATCTTTTTTGTTTCTGTGTGACACAAATACAAACATCCAATAGGACAGTTTTCTCTCTTTCTTCTTGTAAGTTCTTGTTATGCTCATCCAATTAATGAATATTTGTGCAATTTTAACAAACTTTAGAGTAATTGAAATATTATGCATTGTTATAGAATTAAAACATATTTTTCTATTATTTTTGATAAATATATTGTAAGTGCATGACATTGCTCAGACTTGTCTATGTATTTGGTCCAGGAAAGCACCTGTCATTGTTCTGAACACTCAATTTTTACGGGTGGTCAGTAGGTTTTATGCCTCCTTGTTGCCTCTAATGGCAATCAGGGGTATATTTTTCGCCGGTCATACGATGGCTAAGACAGTACTGGTTGACTTGTCTTGTCAATCTCTTACAAATTCAACCTGTTAAGAACTTTTTGACACTTAAGAGGTTACTTTTATTAATTTTGTTTCATTACTGTTTGTTGATAGCTGTAGCTTTTATTATTTTTATAGATTTTTCAATTAAATTGTTTTTTAAGACTTTGACACCATAAATTTTTATTTGTAATATTGTGGATATTAAAAATAGAATCATTAGACTATTAGAAAAATATTTGGGCCAGATACCTGTTGAGAGTATTTCTTTCTATTTTAATGTATCACTCAAATAGCAAAATAATGAACATATGAACTTAATTACAGACCTAATTGTTAAGTTTCTTTCTTTCTTTGTCGCTGTATGACACATTCACCATAAGCAATGCTTTTGATCCAGCAATACAAACATAACTGTTGAGTTTATTTCTTTCTTTGTCACTGTATGACACATATACCAAAAGTTATGCATTTGATTCAGCAATACAAACACAACTGTTGAAAATATTTCTTTCTTTCTTGCTATGTGGCACATGCTCTAAAAGGTAAGTATTTGTTCAATTTGAACAACTATTTCTGTTAACTTTATTTCTATCTATGTTGCTGTATGACACACATACCTTAAATGTTTGTCTTTAATCAATCCAAACATCAATGTTTGAAATGTTAATATCTTTTTTGTTTCTGTGTGACACAAATACAAACATCCAATAGGACAGTTTTCTCTCTTTCTTCTTGTAAGTTCTTGTTATGCTCATCCAATTAATGAATATTTGTGCAATTTTAACAAACTTTAGAGTAATTGAAATATTATGCATTGTTATAGAATTAAAACATATTTTTCTATTATTTTTGATAAATATATTGTAAGTGCATGACATTGCTCAGACTTGTCTATGTATTTGGTCCAGGAAAGCACCTGTCATTGTTCTGAACACTCAATTTTTACGGGTGGTCAGTAGGTTTTATGCCTCCTTGTTGCCTCTAATGGCAATCAGGGGTATATTTTTCGCCGGTCATACGATGGCTAAGACAGTACTGGTTGACTTGTCTTGTCAATCTCTTACAAATTCAACCTGTTAAGAACTTTTTTGACACTTAAGAGGTTACTTTTATTAATTTTGTTTCATTACTGCTTGTTGATAGCTGTAGCTTTTAATATTTTTATAGATTTTTTCAATTAAATTGTTTTTTAAGACTTTGACACCATAAATTTTTATTTGTAATATTGTGAATATTAAAAATAGAATCATTAGACTATTAGAAAAATCTTTGGGCCAGATACCTGTTGAGAGTATTTCTTTCTATTTTAATGTATCACTCAAATAGCAAAATAATGAACATATGAACTTAATTACAGACCTTATTGTTAAGTTTCTTTCTTTCTTTGTCGCTGTATGACACATTCACCATAAGCAATGCTTTTGATCCAGCAATACAAATATAACTGTTGAGTTTATTTCTTTCTTTGTCACTGTATGACACATATACCAAAAGTTATGCATTTGATTCAGCAATACAAACACAACTGTTGAAAATATTTCTTTCTTTCTTGCTATGTGGCACATGCTCTAAAAGGTAAGTATTTGTTCAATTTGAACAACTATTTCTGTTAACTTTATTTCTGTCTATGTTGCTGTATGACACACATACCTTAAATGTTTGTCTTTAATCAATCCAAACATCAATGTTTGAAATGTTAATATCTTTTTTGTTTCTGTGTGACACAAATACAAACATCCAATAGGACAGTTTTCTCTCTTTCTTCTTGTAAGTTCTTGTTATGCTCATCCAATTAATGAATATTTGTGCAATTTTAACAAACTTTAGAGTAATTGAAATATTATGCATTGTTATAGAATTAAAACATATTTTTCTATTATTTTTGATAAATATATTGTAAGTGCATGACATTGCTCAGACTTGTCTATGTATTTGGTCCAGGAAAGCACCTGTCATTGTTCTGAACACTCAATTTTTACGGGTGGTCAGTAGGTTTTATGCCTCCTTGTTGCCTCTAATGGCAATCAGGGGTATATTTTTCGCCGGTCATACGATGGCTAAGACAGTACTGGTTGACTTGTCTTGTCAATCTCTTACAAATTCAACCTGTTAAGAACTTTTTTGACACTTAAGAGGTTACTTTTATTAATTTTGTTTCATTACTGCTTGTTGATAGCTGTAGCTTTTAATATTTTTATAGATTTTTTCAATTAAATTGTTTTTTAAGACTTTGACACCATAAATTTTTATTTGTAATATTGTGAATATTAAAAATAGAATCATTAGACTATTAGAAAAATCTTTGGGCCAGATACCTGTTGAGAGTATTTCTTTCTATTTTAATGTATCACTCAAATAGCAAAATAATGAACATATGAACTTAATTACAGACCTTATTGTTAAGTTTCTTTCTTTCTTTGTCGCTGTATGACACATTCACCATAAGCAATGCTTTTGATCCAGCAATACAAACATAACTGTTGAGTTTATTTCTTTCTTTGTCACTGTATGACACATATACCAAAAGTTATGCATTTGATTCAGCAATACAAACACAACTGTTGAAAATATTTTTTTCTTTCTTGCTATATGGCACATGCTCTAAAAGGTAAGTATTTGTTCAATTTGAACAACTATTTCTGTTAACTTTATTTCTGTCTATGTTGCTGTATGACACACATACCTTAAATGTTTGTCTTTAATCAATCCAAACATCAATGTTTGAAATGTTAATATCTTTTTTGTTTCTGTGTGACACAAATACAAACATCCAATAGGACAGTTTTCTCTCTTTCTTCTTGTAAGTTCTTGTTATGCTCATCCAATTAATGAATATTTGTGCAATTTTAACAAACTTTAGAGTAATTGAAATATTATGCATTGTTATAGAATTAAAACATATTTTTCTATTATTTTTGATAAATATATTGTAAGTGCATGACATTGCTCAGACTTGTCTATGTATTTGGTCCAGGAAAGCACCTGTCATTGTTCTGAACACTCAATTTTTACGGGTGGTCAGTAGGTTTTATGCCTCCTTGTTGCCTCTAATGGCAATCAGGGGTATATTTTTCGCCGGTCATACGATGGCTAAGACAGTACTGGTTGACTTGTCTTGTCAATCTCTTACAAATTCAACCTGTTAAGAACTTTTTTGACACTTAAGAGGTTACTTTTATTAATTTTGTTTCATTACTGCTTGTTGATAGCTGTAGCTTTTATTATTTTTATAGATTTTTCAATTAAATTGTTTTTTAAGACTTTGACACCATAAATTTGTATTTGTAATATTGTGGATATTAAAAATAGAATCATTAGACTATTAGAAAAATATTTGGGCCAGATACCTGTTGAGAGTATTTCTTTCTATTTTAATGTATCACTCAAATAGCAAAATAATGAACATATGAACTTAATTACAGACCTAATTGTTAAGTTTCTTTCTTTCTTTGTCGCTGTATGACACATTCACCATAAGCAATGCTTTTGATCCAGCAATACAAACATAACTGTTGAGTTTATTTCTTTCTTTGTCACTGTATGACACATATACCAAAAGTTATGCATTTGATTCAGCAATACAAACACAACTGTTGAAAATATTTTTTTCTTTCTTGCTATATGGCACATGCTCTAAAAGGTAAGTATTTGTTCAATTTGAACAACTATTTCTGTTAACTTTATTTCTATCTATGTTGCTGTATGACACACATACCTTAAATGTTTGTCTTTAATCAATCCAAACATCAATGTTTGAAATGTTAATATCTTTTTTGTTTCTGTGTGACACAAATACAAACATCCAATTGGACAGTTTTCTCTCTTTCTTCTTGTAAGTTCTTGTTATGCTCATCCAATTAATGAATATTTGTGCAATTTTAACAAACTTTAGAGTAATTGAAATATTATGCATTGTTATAGAATTAAAACATATTTTTCTATTATTTTTGATAAATATATTGTAAGTGCATGACATTGCTCAGACTTGTCTATGTATTTGGTCCAGGAAAGCACCTGTCATTGTTCTGAACACTCAATTTTTACGGGTGGTCAGTAGGTTTTATGCCTCCTTGTTGCCTCTAATGGCAATCAGGGGTATATTTTTCGCCGGTCATACGATGGCTAAGACAGTACTGGTTGACTTGTCTTGTCAATCTCTTACAAATTCAACCTGTTAAGAACTTTTTTGACACTTAAGAGGTTACTTTTATTAATTTTGTTTCATTACTGTTTGTTGATAGCTGTAGCTTTTATTATTTTTATAGATTTTTCAATTAAATTGTTTTTTAAGACTTTGACACCATAAATTTTTATTTGTAATATTGTGGATATTAAAAATAGAATCATTAGACTATTAGAAAAATCTTTGGGCCAGATACCTGTTGAGAGTATTTCTTTCTATTTTAATGTATCACTCAAATAGCAAAATAATGAACATATGAACTTAATTACAGACCTAATTGTTAAGTTTCTTTCTTTCTTTGTCGCTGTATGACACATTCACCATAAGCAATGCTTTTGATCCAGCAATACAAACATAACTGTTGAGTTTATTTCTTTCTTTGTCACTGTATGACACATATACCAAAAGTTATGCATTTGATTCAGCAATACAAACACAACTGTTGAAAATATTTTTTTCTTTCTTGCTATATGGCACATGCTCTAAAAGGTAAGTATTTGTTCAATTTGAACAACTATTTCTGTTAACTTTATTTCTATCTATGTTGCTGTATGACACACATACCTTAAATGTTTGTCTTTAATCAATCCAAACATCAATGTTTGAAATGTTAATATCTTTTTTGTTTCTGTGTGACACAAATACAAACATCCAATTGGACAGTTTTCTCTCTTTCTTCTTGTAAGTTCTTGTTATGCTCATCCAATTAATGAATATTTGTGCAATTTTAACAAACTTTAGAGTAATTGAAATATTATGCATTGTTATAGAATTAAAACATATTTTTCTATTATTTTTGATAAATATATTGTAAGTGCATGACATTGCTCAGACTTGTCTATGTATTTGGTCCAGGAAAGCACCTGTCATTGTTCTGAACACTCAATTTTTACGGGTGGTCAGTAGGTTTTATGCCTCCTTGTTGCCTCTAATGGCAATCAGGGGTATATTTTTCGCCGGTCATACGATGGCTAAGACAGTACTGGTTGACTTGTCTTGTCAATCTCTTACAAATTCAACCTGTTAAGAACTTTTTTGACACTTAAGAGGTTACTTTTATTAATTTTGTTTCATTACTGTTTGTTGATAGCTGTAGCTTTTATTATTTTTATAGATTTTTCAATTAAATTGTTTTTTAAGACTTTGACACCATAAATTTTTATTTGTAATATTGTGGATATTAAAAATAGAATCATTAGACTATTAGAAAAATATTTGGGCCAGATACCTGTTGAGAGTATTTCTTTCTATTTTAATGTATCACTCAAATAGCAAAATAATGAACATATGAACTTAATTACAGACCTAATTGTTAAGTTTCTTTCTTTCTTTGTCGCTGTATGACACATTCACCATAAGCAATGCTTTTGATCCAGCAATACAAACATAACTGTTGAGTTTATTTCTTTCTTTGTCACTGTATGACACATATACCAAAAGTTATGCATTTGATTCAGCAATACAAACACAACTGTTGAAAATATTTCTTTCTTTCTTGCTATATGGCACATGCTCTAAAAGGTAAGTATTTGTTCAATTTGAACAACTATTTCTGTTAACTTTATTTCTATCTATGTTGCTGTATGACACACATACCTTAAATGTTTGTCTTTAATCAATCCAAACATCAATGTTTGAAATGTTAATATCTTTTTTGTTTCTGTGTGACACAAATACAAACATCCAATAGGACAGTTTTCTCTCTTTCTTCTTGTAAGTTCTTGTTATGCTCATCCAATTAATGAATATTTGTGCAATTTTAACAAACTTTAGAGTAATTGAAATATTATGCATTGTTATAGAATTAAAACATATTTTTCTATTATTTTTGATAAATATATTGTAAGTGCATGACATTGCTCAGACTTGTCTATGTATTTGGTCCAGGAAAGCACCTGTCATTGTTCTGAACACTCAATTTTTACGGGTGGTCAGTAGGTTTTATGCCTCCTTGTTGCCTCTAATGGCAATCAGGGGTATATTTTTCGCCGGTCATACGATGGCTAAGACAGTACTGGTTGACTTGTCTTGTCAATCTCTTACAAATTCAACCTGTTAAGAACTTTTTTGACACTTAAGAGGTTACTTTTATTAATTTTGTTTCATTACTGCTTGTTGATAGCTGTAGCTTTTAATATTTTTATAGATTTTTTCAATTAAATTGTTTTTTAAGACTTTGACACCATAAATTTTTATTTGTAATATTGTGGATATTAAAAATAGAATCATTAAACTATTAGAAAAATCTTTGGGCCAGATACCTGTTGAGAGTATTTCTTTCTATTTTTAAAGTATCACTCAAATAGCAAAATAATGAACATATGAACTTAATTACAGACCTAATTGTTAAGTTTCTTTCTTTCTTTGTCGCTGTATGACACATTCACCATAAGCAATGCTTTTGATCCAGCAATACAAACACAACTGTTGAGTTTATTTCTTTCTTTGTCACTGTATGACACATATACCAAAAGTTATGCATTTGATTCAGCAATACAAACACAACTGTTGAAAATATTTCTTTCTTTCTTGCTATGTGGCACATGCTCTAAAAGGTAAGTATTTGTTCAATTTGAACAACTATTTCTGTTAACTTTATTTCTGTCTATGTTGCTGTATGACACACATACCTTAAATGTTTGTCTTTAATCAATCCAAACATCAATGTTTGAAATGTTAATATCTTTTTTGTTTCTGTGTGACACAAATACAAACATCCAATAGGACAGTTTTCTCTCTTTCTTCTTGTAAGTTCTTGTTATGCTCATCCAATTAATGAATATTTGTGCAATTTTAACAAACTTTAGAGTAATTGAAATATTATGCATTGTTATAGAATTAAAACATATTTTTCTATTATTTTTGATAAATATATTGTAAGTGCATGACATTGCTCAGACTTGTCTATGTATTTGGTCCAGGAAAGCACCTGTCATTGTTCTGAACACTCAATTTTTACGGGTGGTCAGTAGGTTTTATGCCTCCTTGTTGCCTCTAATGGCAATCAGGGGTATATTTTTCGCCGGTCATACGATGGCTAAGACAGTACTGGTTGACTTGTCTTGTCAATCTCTTACAAATTCAACCTGTTAAGAACTTTTTTGACACTTAAGAGGTTACTTTTATTAATTTTGTTTCATTACTGTTTGTTGATAGCTGTAGCTTTTATTATTTTTATAGATTTTTCAATTAAATTGTTTTTTAAGACTTTGACACCATAAATTTTTATTTGTAATATTGTGGATATTAAAAATAGAATCATTAGACTATTAGAAAAATCTTTGGGCCAGATACCTGTTGAGAGTATTTCTTTCTATTTTAATGTATCACTCAAATAGCAAAATAATGAACATATGAACTTAATTACAGACCTAATTGTTAAGTTTCTTTCTTTCTTTGTCGCTGTATGACACATTCACCATAAGCAATGCTTTTGATCCAGCAATACAAACATAACTGTTGAGTTTATTTCTTTCTTTGTCACTGTATGACACATATACCAAAAGTTATGCATTTGATTCAGCAATACAAACACAACTGTTGAAAATATTTTTTTCTTTCTTGCTATATGGCACATGCTCTAAAAGGTAAGTATTTGTTCAATTTGAACAACTATTTCTGTTAACTTTATTTCTATCTATGTTGCTGTATGACACACATACCTTAAATGTTTGTCTTTAATCAATCCAAACATCAATGTTTGAAATGTTAATATCTTTTTTGTTTCTGTGTGACACAAATACAAACATCCAATAGGACAGTTTTCTCTCTTTCTTCTTGTAAGTTCTTGTTATGCTCATCCAATTAATGAATATTTGTGCAATTTTAACAAACTTTAGAGTAATTGAAATATTATGCATTGTTATAGAATTAAAACATATTTTTCTATTATTTTTGATAAATATATTGTAAGTGCATGACATTGCTCAGACTTGTCTATGTATTTGGTCCAGGAAAGCACCTGTCATTGTTCTGAACACTCAATTTTTACGGGTGGTCAGTAGGTTTTATGCCTCCTTGTTGCCTCTAATGGCAATCAGGGGTATATTTTTCGCCGGTCATACGATGGCTAAGACAGTACTGGTTGACTTGTCTTGTCAATCTCTTACAAATTCAACCTGTTAAGAACTTTTTTGACACTTAAGAGGTTACTTTTATTAATTTTGTTTCATTACTGTTTGTTGATAGCTGTAGCTTTTATTATTTTTATAGATTTTTCAATTAAATTGTTTTTTAAGACTTTGACACCATAAATTTTTATTTGTAATATTGTGGATATTAAAAATAGAATCATTAGACTATTAGAAAAATCTTTGGGCCAGATACCTGTTGAGAGTATTTCTTTCTATTTTAATGTATCACTCAAATAGCAAAATAATGAACATATGAACTTAATTACAGACCTAATTGTTAAGTTTCTTTCTTTCTTTGTCGCTGTATGACACATTCACCATAAGCAATGCTTTTGATCCAGCAATACAAACATAACTGTTGAGTTTATTTCTTTCTTTGTCACTGTATGACACATATACCAAAAGTTATGCATTTGATTCAGCAATACAAACACAACTGTTGAAAATATTTTTTTCTTTCTTGCTATATGGCACATGCTCTAAAAGGTAAGTATTTGTTCAATTTGAACAACTATTTCTGTTAACTTTATTTCTATCTATGTTGCTGTATGACACACATACCTTAAATGTTTGTCTTTAATCAATCCAAACATCAATGTTTGAAATGTTAATATCTTTTTTGTTTCTGTGTGACACAAATACAAACATCCAATTGGACAGTTTTCTCTCTTTCTTCTTGTAAGTTCTTGTTATGCTCATCCAATTAATGAATATTTGTGCAATTTTAACAAACTTTAGAGTAATTGAAATATTATGCATTGTTATAGAATTAAAACATATTTTTCTATTATTTTTGATAAATATATTGTAAGTGCATGACATTGCTCAGACTTGTCTATGTATTTGGTCCAGGAAAGCACCTGTCATTGTTCTGAACACTCAATTTTTACGGGTGGTCAGTAGGTTTTATGCCTCCTTGTTGCCTCTAATGGCAATCAGGGGTATATTTTTCGCCGGTCATACGATGGCTAAGACAGTACTGGTTGACTTGTCTTGTCAATCTCTTACAAATTCAACCTGTTAAGAACTTTTTTGACACTTAAGAGGTTACTTTTATTAATTTTGTTTCATTACTGTTTGTTGATAGCTGTAGCTTTTATTATTTTTATAGATTTTTCAATTAAATTGTTTTTTAAGACTTTGACACCATAAATTTTTATTTGTAATATTGTGGATATTAAAAATAGAATCATTAGACTATTAGAAAAATATTTGGGCCAGATACCTGTTGAGAGTATTTCTTTCTATTTTAATGTATCACTCAAATAGCAAAATAATGAACATATGAACTTAATTACAGACCTAATTGTTAAGTTTCTTTCTTTCTTTGTCGCTGTATGACACATTCACCATAAGCAATGCTTTTGATCCAGCAATACAAACATAACTGTTGAGTTTATTTCTTTCTTTGTCACTGTATGACACATATACCAAAAGTTATGCATTTGATTCAGCAATACAAACACAACTGTTGAAAATATTTCTTTCTTTCTTGCTATATGGCACATGCTCTAAAAGGTAAGTATTTGTTCAATTTGAACAACTATTTCTGTTAACTTTATTTCTATCTATGTTGCTGTATGACACACATACCTTAAATGTTTGTCTTTAATCAATCCAAACATCAATGTTTGAAATGTTAATATCTTTTTTGTTTCTGTGTGACACAAATACAAACATCCAATAGGACAGTTTTCTCTCTTTCTTCTTGTAAGTTCTTGTTATGCTCATCCAATTAATGAATATTTGTGCAATTTTAACAAACTTTAGAGTAATTGAAATATTATGCATTGTTATAGAATTAAAACATATTTTTCTATTATTTTTGATAAATATATTGTAAGTGCATGACATTGCTCAGACTTGTCTATGTATTTGGTCCAGGAAAGCACCTGTCATTGTTCTGAACACTCAATTTTTACGGGTGGTCAGTAGGTTTTATGCCTCCTTGTTGCCTCTAATGGCAATCAGGGGTATATTTTTCGCCGGTCATACGATGGCTAAGACAGTACTGGTTGACTTGTCTTGTCAATCTCTTACAAATTCAACCTGTTAAGAACTTTTTTGACACTTAAGAGGTTACTTTTATTAATTTTGTTTCATTACTGCTTGTTGATAGCTGTAGCTTTTAATATTTTTATAGATTTTTTCAATTAAATTGTTTTTTAAGACTTTGACACCATAAATTTTTATTTGTAATATTGTGGATATTAAAAATAGAATCATTAAACTATTAGAAAAATCTTTGGGCCAGATACCTGTTGAGAGTATTTCTTTCTATTTTTAAAGTATCACTCAAATAGCAAAATAATGAACATATGAACTTAATTACAGACCTAATTGTTAAGTTTCTTTCTTTCTTTGTCGCTGTATGACACATTCACCATAAGCAATGCTTTTGATCCAGCAATACAAACACAACTGTTGAGTTTATTTCTTTCTTTGTCACTGTATGACACATATACCAAAAGTTATGCATTTGATTCAGCAATACAAACACAACTGTTGAAAATATTTTTTTCTTTCTTGCTATATGGCACATGCTCTAAAAGGTAAGTATTTGTTCAATTTGAACAACTATTTCTGTTAACTTTATTTCTGTCTATGTTGCTGTATGACACACATACCTTAAATGTTTGTCTTTAATCAATCCAAACATCAATGTTTGAAATGTTAATATCTTTTTTGTTTCTGTGTGACACAAATACAAACATCCAATAGGACAGTTTTCTCTCTTTCTTCTTGTAAGTTCTTGTTATGCTCATCCAATTAATGAATATTTGTGCAATTTTAACAAACTTTAGAGTAATTGAAATGTTATGCATTGTTATAGAATTAAAACATATTTTTCTATTATTTTTGATAAATATATTGTAAGTGCATGACATTGCTCAGACTTGTCTATGTATTTGGTCCAGGAAAGCACCTGTCATTGTTCTGAACACTCAATTTTTACGGGTGGTCAGTAGGTTTTATGCCTCCTTGTTGCCTCTAATGGCAATCAGGGGTATATTTTTCGCCGGTCATACGATGGCTAAGACAGTACTGGTTGACTTGTCTTGTCAATCTCTTACAAATTCAACCTGTTAAGAACTTTTTTGACACTTAAGAGGTTACTTTTATTAATTTTGTTTCATTACTGTTTGTTGATAGCTGTAGCTTTTATTATTTTTATAGATTTTTCAATTAAATTGTTTTTTAAGACTTTGACACCATAAATTTTTATTTGTAATATTGTGGATATTAAAAATAGAATCATTAAACTATTAGAAAAATCTTTGGGCCAGATACCTGTTGAGAGTATTTCTTTCTATTTTTAAAGTATCACTCAAATAGCAAAATAATGAACATATGAACTTAATTACAGACCTAATTGTTAAGTTTCTTTCTTTCTTTGTCGCTGTATGACACATTCACCATAAGCAATGCTTTTGATCCAGCAATACAAACACAACTGTTGAGTTTATTTCTTTCTTTGTCACTGTATGACACATATACCAAAAGTTATGCATTTGATTCAGCAATACAAACACAACTGTTGAAAATATTTTTTTCTTTCTTGCTATATGGCACATGCTCTAAAAGGTAAGTATTTGTTCAATTTGAACAACTATTTCTGTTAACTTTATTTCTATCTATGTTGCTGTATGACACACATACCTTAAATGTTTGTCTTTAATCAATCCAAACATCAATGTTTGAAATGTTAATATCTTTTTTGTTTCTGTGTGACACAAATACAAACATCCAATTGGACAGTTTTCTCTCTTTCTTCTTGTAAGTTCTTGTTATGCTCATCCAATTAATGAATATTTGTGCAATTTTAACAAACTTTAGAGTAATTGAAATATTATGCATTGTTATAGAATTAAAACATATTTTTCTATTATTTTTGATAAATATATTGTAAGTGCATGACATTGCTCAGACTTGTCTATGTATTTGGTCCAGGAAAGCACCTGTCATTGTTCTGAACACTCAATTTTTACGGGTGGTCAGTAGGTTTTATGCCTCCTTGTTGCCTCTAATGGCAATCAGGGGTATATTTTTCGCCGGTCATACGATGGCTAAGACAGTACTGGTTGACTTGTCTTGTCAATCTCTTACAAATTCAACCTGTTAAGAACTTTTTTGACACTTAAGAGGTTACTTTTATTAATTTTGTTTCATTACTGTTTGTTGATAGCTGTAGCTTTTATTATTTTTATAGATTTTTCAATTAAATTGTTTTTTAAGACTTTGACACCATAAATTTTTATTTGTAATATTGTGGATATTAAAAATAGAATCATTAGACTATTAGAAAAAATATTTGGGCCAGATACCTGTTGAGAGTATTTCTTTCTATTTTAATGTATCACTCAAATAGCAAAATAATGAACATATGAACTTAATTACAGACCTAATTGTTAAGTTTCTTTCTTTTTTTGTCGCTGTATGACACATTCACCATAAGCAATGCTTTTGATCCAGCAATACAAACATAACTGTTGAGTTTATTTCTTTCTTTGTCACTGTATGACACATATACCAAAAGTTATGCATTTGATTCAGCAATACAAACACAACTGTTGAAAATATTTCTTTCTTTCTTGCTATATGGCACATGCTCTAAAAGGTAAGTATTTGTTCAATTTGAACAACTATTTCTGTTAACTTTATTTCTATCTATGTTGCTGTATGACACACATACCTTAAATGTTTGTCTTTAATCAATCCAAACATCAATGTTTGAAATGTTAATATCTTTTTTGTTTCTGTGTGACACAAATACAAACATCCAATAGGACAGTTTTCTCTCTTTCTTCTTGTAAGTTCTTGTTATGCTCATCCAATTAATGAATATTTGTGCAATTTTAACAAACTTTAGAGTAATTGAAATATTATGCATTGTTATAGAATTAAAACATATTTTTCTATTATTTTTGATAAATATATTGTAAGTGCATGACATTGCTCAGACTTGTCTATGTATTTGGTCCAGGAAAGCACCTGTCATTGTTCTGAACACTCAATTTGTACGGGTGGTCAGTAGGTTTTATGCCTCCTTGTTGCCTCTAATGGCAATCAGGGGTATATTTTTCGCCGGTCATACGATGGCTAAGACAGTACTGGTTGACTTGTCTTGTCAATCTCTTACAAATTCAACCTGTTAAGAACTTTTTTGACACTTAAGAGGTTACTTTTATTAATTTTGTTTCATTACTGCTTGTTGATAGCTGTAGCTTTTAATATCTTTATAGATTTTTTCAATTAAATTGTTTTTTAAGACTTTGACACCATAAATTTTTATTTGTAATATTGTGGATATTAAAAATAGAATCATTAGACTATTAGAAAAATCTTTGGGCCAGATACCTGTTGAGAGTATTTCTTTCTATTTTAATGTATCACTCAAATAGCAAAATAATGAACATATGAACTTAATTACAGACCTTATTGTTAAGTTTCTTTCTTTCTTTGTCGCTGTATGACACATTCACCATAAGCAATGCTTTTGATCCAGCAATACAAACATAACTGTTGAGTTTATTTCTTTCTTTGTCACTGTATGACACATATACCAAAAGTTTTGCATTTGATTCAGCAATACAAACACAACTGTTGAAAATATTTTTTTCTTTCTTGCTATATGGCACATGCTCTAAAAGGTAAGTATTTGTTCAATTTGAACAACTATTTCTGTTAACTTTATTTCTGTCTATGTTGCTGTATGACACACATACCTTAAATGTTTGTCTTTAATCAATCCAAACATCAATGTTTGAAATGTTAATATCTTTTTTGTTTCTGTGTGACACAAATACAAACATCCAATAGGACAGTTTTCTCTCTTTCTTCTTGTAAGTTCTTGTTATGCTCATCCAATTAAGGAATATTTGTGCAATTTTAACAAACTTTAGAGTAATTGAAATATTATGCATTGTTATAGAATTAAAACATATTTTTCTATTATTTTTGATAAATATATTGTAAGTGCATGACATTGCTCAGACTTGTCTATGTATTTGGTCCAGGAAAGCACCTGTCATTGTTCTGAACACTCAATTTTTACGGGTGGTCAGTAGGTTTTATGCCTCCTTGTTGCCTCTAATGGCAATCAGGGGTATATTTTTCGCCGGTCATACGATGGCTAAGACAGTACTGGTTGACTTGTCTTGTCAATCTCTTACAAATTCAACCTGTTAAGAACTTTTTTGACACTTAAGAGGTTACTTTTATTAATTTTGTTTCATTACTGCTTGTTGATAGCTGTAGCTTTTATTATTTTTATAGATTTTTCAATTAAATTGTTTTTTAAGACTTTGACACCATAAATTTTTATTTGTAATATTGTGGATATTAAAAATAGAATCATTAGACTATTAGAAAAATATTTGGGCCAGATACCTGTTGAGAGTATTTCTTTCTATTTTAATGTATCACTCAAATAGCAAAATAATGAACATATGAACTTAATTACAGACCTAATTGTTAAGTTTCTTTCTTTCTTTGTCGCTGTATGACACATTCACCATAAGCAATGCTTTTGATCCAGCAATACAAACATAACTGTTGAGTTTATTTCTTTCTTTGTCACTGTATGACACATATACCAAAAGTTATGCATTTGATTCAGCAATACAAACACAACTGTTGAAAATATTTTTTTCTTTCTTGCTATATGGCACATGCTCTAAAAGGTAAGTATTTGTTCAATTTGAACAACTATTTCTGTTAACTTTATTTCTATCTATGTTGCTGTATGACACACATACCTTAAATGTTTGTCTTTAATCAATCCAAACATCAATGTTTGAAATGTTAATATCTTTTTTGTTTCTGTGTGACACAAATACAAACATCCAATTGGACAGTTTTCTCTCTTTCTTCTTGTAAGTTCTTGTTATGCTCATCCAATTAATGAATATTTGTGCAATTTTAACAAACTTTAGAGTAATTGAAATATTATGCATTGTTATAGAATTAAAACATATTTTTCTATTATTTTTGATAAATATATTGTAAGTGCATGACATTGCTCAGACTTGTCTATGTATTTGGTCCAGGAAAGCACCTGTCATTGTTCTGAACACTCAATTTTTACGGGTGGTCAGTAGGTTTTATGCCTCCTTGTTGCCTCTAATGGCAATCAGGGGTATATTTTTCGCCGGTCATACGATGGCTAAGACAGTACTGGTTGACTTGTCTTGTCAATCTCTTACAAATTCAACCTGTTAAGAACTTTTTTGACACTTAAGAGGTTACTTTTATTAATTTTGTTTCATTACTGCTTGTTGATAGCTGTAGCTTTTATTATTTTTATAGATTTTTCAATTAAATTGTTTTTTAAGACTTTGACACCATAAATTTTTATTTGTAATATTGTGGATATTAAAAATAGAATCATTAGACTATTAGAAAAATCTTTGGGCCAGATACCTGTTGAGAGTATTTCTTTCTATTTTAATGTATCACTCAAATAGCAAAATAATGAACATATGAACTTAATTACAGACCTAATTGTTAAGTTTCTTTCTTTCTGTGTCGCTGTATGACACATTCACCATAAGCAATGCTTTTGATCCAGCAATACAAACATAACTGTTGAGTTTATTTCTTTCTTTGTCACTGTATGACACATATACCAAAAGTTATGCATTTGATTCAGCAATACAAACACAACTGTTGAAAATATTTCTTTCTTTCTTGCTATATGGCACATGCTCTAAAAGGTAAGTATTTGTTCAATTTGAACAACTATTTCTGTTAACTTTATTTCTATCTATGTTGCTGTATGACACACATACCTTAAATGTTTGTCTTTAATCAATCCAAACATCAATGTTTGAAATGTTAATATCTTTTTTGTTTCTGTGTGACACAAATACAAACATCCAATAGGACAGTTTTCTCTCTTTCTTCTTGTAAGTTCTTGTTATGCTCATCCAATTAATGAATATTTGTGCAATTTTAACAAACTTTAGAGTAATTGAAATATTATGCATTGTTATAGAATTAAAACATATTTTTCTATTATTTTTGATAAATATATTGTAAGTGCATGACATTGCTCAGACTTGTCTATGTATTTGGTCCAGGAAAGCACCTGTCATTGTTCTGAACACTCAATTTTTACGGGTGGTCAGTAGGTTTTATGCCTCCTTGTTGCCTCTAATGGCAATCAGGGGTATATTTTTCGCCGGTCATACGATGGCTAAGACAGTACTGGTTGACTTGTCTTTGTCAATCTCTTACAAATTCAACCTGTTAAGAACTTTTTTGACACTTAAGAGGTTACTTTTATTAATTTTGTTTCATTACTGCTTGTTGATAGCTGTAGCTTTTAATATTTTTATAGATTTTTTCAATTAAATTGTTTTTTAAGACTTTGACACCATAAATTTTTATTTGTAATATTGTGGATATTAAAAATAGAATCATTAGACTATTAGAAAAATCTTTGGGCCAGATACCTGTTGAGAGTATTTCTTTCTATTTTAATGTATCACTCAAATAGCAAAATAATGAACATATGAACTTAATTACAGACCTTATTGTTAAGTTTCTTTCTTTCTTTGTCGCTGTATGACACATTCACCATAAGCAATGCTTTTGATCCAGCAATACAAACATAACTGTTGAGTTTATTTCTTTCTTTGTCACTGTATGACACATATACCAAAAGTTATGCATTTGATTCAGCAATACAAACACAACTGTTGAAAATATTTTTTTCTTTCTTGCTATATGGCACATGCTCTAAAAGGTAAGTATTTGTTCAATTTGAACAACTATTTCTGTTAACTTTATTTCTGTCTATGTTGCTGTATGACACACATACCTTAAATGTTTGTCTTTAATCAATCCAAACATCAATGTTTGAAATGTTAATATCTTTTTTGTTTCTGTGTGACACAAATACAAACATCCAATAGGACAGTTTTCTCTCTTTCTTCTTGTAAGTTCTTGTTATGCTCATCCAATTAATGAATATTTGTGCAATTTTAACAAACTTTAGAGTAATTGAAATATTATGCATTGTTATAGAATTTAAACATATTTTTCTATTATTTTTGATAAATATATTGTAAGTACATGACATTGCTCAGACTTGTCTATGTATTTGGTCCAGGAAAGCACCTGTCATTGTTCTGAACACTCAATTTTTACGGGTGGTCAGTAGGTTTTATGCCTCCTTGTTGCCTCTAATGGCAATCAGGGGTATATTTTTCGCCGGTCATACGATGGCTAAGACAGTACTGGTTGACTTGTCTTGTCAATCTCTTACAAATTCAACCTGTTAAGAACTTTTTTGACACTTAAGAGGTTACTTTTATTAATTTTGTTTCATTACTGTTTGTTGATAGCTGTAGCTTTTAATATTTTTATAGATTTTTTCAATTAAATTGTTTTTTAAGACTTTGACACCATAAATTTTTATTTGTAATATTGTTGATATTAAATATAGAATCATGACACTTTTCCAACGTTTTTACTTTAAAAAAATGATAAAGCCATTTGTAATGTATTCAGTCCATCAGGACACTTTTATAATTATGATTGAAAAAAATTCCCCATTTCATTTATAGAAACAATTGCCTGAAAAAAAATCTTTCGGCTAGATACCTGTTGAGAGTTTTTCTTTCTATTTCACTGTATCACTCAAATAGCAAAGTAATGAATATATGAACTTAATTACAGACCTAATTGTTAAGTTTCTTTCTTTCTTTGTCGCTGTATGACTCATTCACCATAAGCAATGCTTTTGATCCAGCAATACAAACATAACTGTTGAGTTTATCTTTCTTTGTCACTGTATGACACATACACCAAAACTTATGCATTTGATTCAGCAATACAAACACAACTGTTGAGAATATTTTTTTCTTTCTTGCTATATGGCACATGCTCTAAAAGGTAAGTATTTGATCAATTTGAACAACTATTTCTGTTAACTTTATTTCTATCTATGTTGCTGTATGACACACATACCTTAAATGTTTGTCTTTAATCAATCCAAACATCAATGTTTGAAATGTTAATATCTTTTTTGTTTCTGTGTGACACAAATACAAACATCCAATAGGACAGTTTTCTCTCTTTCTTCTTGTAAGTTCTTGTTATGCTCATCCAATTAATGAATATTTGTGCAATTTTAACAAACTTTAGAGTAATTGAAATATTATGCATTGTTATAGAATTAAAACATATTTTTCTATTATTTTTGATAAATATATTGTAAGTGCATGACATTGCTCAGACTTGTCTATGTATTTGGTCCAGGAAAGCACCTGTCATTGTTCTGAACACTCAATTTTTACGGGTGGTCAGTAGGTTTTATGCCTTCTTGTTGCCTCTAATGGCAATCAGGGGTATATTTTTCGCCGGTCATACGATGGCTAAGACAGTACTGGTTGACTTGTCTTGTCAATCTCTTACAAATTCAACCTGTTAAGAACTTTTTTGACACTTAAGAGGTTACTTTTATTAATTTTGTTTCATTACTGTTTGTTGATAGCTGTAGCTTTTAATATTTTTATAGATTTTTTCAATTAAATTGTTTTTTAAGACTTTGACACCATAAATTTTTATTTGTAATATTGTTGATATTAAATATAGAATCATGACACTTTTCCAACGTTTTTACTGTAAAAAAATGATAAAGCCATTTGTAATGTATTCAGTCCATCAAGACACTTTTATAATTATGATTGAAAAAAATTCCCCATTTCATTTATAGAAACAATTGCCTGAAAAAAATCTTTCGGCCAGATACCTGTTGAGAGTTTTTCTTTCTATTTCACTGTATCACTCAAATAGCAAAGTAATGAATATATGAACTTAATTACAGACCTAATTGTTAAGTTTCTTTCTTTCTTTGTCGCTGTATGACACATTCACCATAAGCAATGCTTTTGATCCAGCAATACAAACATAACTGTTGAGTTTATCTTTCTTTGTCACTGTATGACACATACACCAAAACTTATGCATTTGATTCAGCAATACAAACACAACTGTTGAGAATATTTTTTTCTTTCTTGCTATATGGCACATGCTCTAAAAG
Source organism: Mactra quadrangularis (assembly GCA_025267735.1). Lineage (NCBI taxonomy): Eukaryota > Metazoa > Mollusca > Bivalvia > Venerida > Mactridae > Mactra > Mactra quadrangularis. The sequence goes on from CM046302.1 coordinate 27,977,377, forward strand.
GTAAGTATTTGATCAATTTGAACAACTATTTCTGTTAACTTTATTTTGACCTTTGTTGCTGTATGACACACATATCTTAAATGTTTGTCTTTAATCAATCCAAACATCAATGTTTGAAATGTTAATATCTTTTTTGTTTCTGTGTGACACAAATACAAACATCCAATAGGACAGTTTTCTCTCTTTCTTCTTGTAAGTTCTTGTTATGCTCATCCAATTAATGAATATTTGTGCAATTTTAACAAACTTTAGAGTAATTGAAATATTATGCATTGTTATAGAATTAAAACATATTTTTCTATTATTTTTGATAAATATATTGTAAGTGAATGACATTGCTCAGACTTGTCTATGTATTTGGTCCAGGAAAGCACCTGTCATTGTTCTGAACACTCAATTTTTATGGGTGGTCAGTAGGTTTTATGCCTCCTTGTTGCCTCTAATGGCAATCAGGGGTATATTTTTCGCCGGTCATACGATGGCTAAGACAGTACTGGTTGACTTGTCTTGTCAATCTCTTACAAATTCAACCTGTTAAGAACTTTTTTGACACTGAAGAGGTTACTTTTATTAATTTTGTTTCATTACTGTTTGTTGATAGCTATAGCTTTTAATATTTTTATAGATTTTTTCAATTAAATTGTTTTTAAGACTTTGACACCATAATATTTTATTTGTAATATTGTTGATATTAAATATAGAATCATGACACTTTTCCAACGTTCTTTACTGTAAAAAAATGATAAAGCCATTTGTAATGTATTCAGTCCATCAAGACACTATTATAATTATGACTGAAAAAATTTCCCCATTTCATTTATAGAAACACTTGCCTGAAGAAAAATCTTTCGGCCAGATACCTGTTGAGAGTATTTCTTTCTATTTCAATGTATCACTCAAATAGCAAAATAATGAACATATGAACTTAATTACAGACCTAATTGTTAAGTTTCTTTCTTTCTTTGTCGCTGTATGACACGTAACACCAACAGCAATGCTTTTTATCCAGCAATACAAACATAAATGTTGAGTATATATCTTTCTTTGTCGCTGTATGACACATTACACCAAAAGCAATGCATGATCCAGCAATACAAATATGACTGTTGAGTATATTTCTGTCTTTGTCGCTGTATGACACATAAAACCAACAGCAATGCATTTGATTCAGCAATACAAATATAACTGTTCATTTCTTACTTCGTTGCTACATGACACATGCACTAAAAGGTAAGTATTTGATCAATCTGAACAACTTTTTCTTTGAAGTTTATATCGATCTTTTTCTATTTATCTATTACTGCAAATGTTGGTCTTTAATCAATTTGAATATCAATGTTTGATATGTTAATACCTTTTTTGTTTCTGTATGACCCAAATACATAACACCAAATATGAAATTTTTCTCTATTTCTTCTTGAAAGTTCTTATTATGCTTACCCAATTGATGAATATTTGTACAATTTTAATAAACTTTAGTGTAATTGAAATATGATGTAATCATGTTATTGAATTTAAACATTTTTGATTATTTTTTTTGTTGAAGGATTGTAAATGAACGACATTGCATGGACTTGTCGTCACACCTTGGCCCAGGAAAGCACCTGTCATTGTTCTGAACACTCAATTTTTACGGGTGGTCAGTAGGTTTTATACCTCTCTGTTGCCTCTAACGGCAATCGGGGGTATATTTTTCGCCGGTCATACAATGGCTAAGACAGTACTGGTTGACTTGTCTTGTCAATCTCTTACAAATTCAACTAATTAAGAACTTTTTTAACTCTTTTGAGGTTATATTGATTAATTTTTGTTTCTTCTCATTTTGTCAAATGCTAAAGCGTTAAGATTTTTATAGATTTTTTTAATTTATTGTTGTTTTATTTAGACTTTTACACCATAATTTTTTATTTTTAATATTTTTGATATTCAGAATAAAATCATTACGTATTTCCAACTTTTTTATTCTACAGTAAAAAAATGAAATATCCAATTGTATAATGTTTTCAGTACATCAACAGAACATATAATATTATGATTTAAATGATTTCCCTTTTTCACTTAAAGCAACCATTACCTAAAAAGAAATCTTTTGACCTGCTTAAATGACATACCTGTTGAGAGAATTTCTTTCTTTATCAAAGTATGACACAAATAGCAAAATAATGAACATTTAGCCCTAACTACAGACCTAACTGTTCAGTATATTTCTTTCTTTGTCTGTGTATGACACATACACCAAAAGCAATGCATTTGATTAAGCAATACAAACATAACTGTTGAGTTTATTTCTTTCTTTGTTGCTACATGGCACATGCACTAAAAGGTAAGTATTTGATCAATCTAAACAACTATTTCTTTAAAGTTCATATCTATCTTGATTGCTGTATGACACGTATACCACAAATGTTTGTCTTTAATCAATCCAAACATCAATGTTTGATATATTAATACCTTTTTTGTTTCTGTATGACCCAAATACAATTACACCAAATAGGAAATTTTTCTCTCTTTCTTCTTGTAAGTTCTTATTATGCTTACCCATTTGATCAATATTTGTACAATTTTAATAAACTTTAGTGTAATTGAAATATGTAATCATGTTATTGAATTTAAACATTTTTGATTATATTTGTTGAAGGTTTGTAAGTGAACGACATTGCATGGACTTGTCGTCACACCTTGGCCCAGGAAAGCACCTGTCATTGTTCTGAACACTCAATTTTTACGGGTGGTCAGTAGGTTTTATACCTCCCTGTTGCCTCTAACGGCAATCGGGAGTATATTTTTCGCCGGTCATACGGTGGCTAAGACAGTACTGGTTGACTTGTCTTGTCAATCTCTTGCAAATTCAACTAATGAAAAACTATTTAAACACTTTAGAGGTTGTCAAAAACTAGTGTGTTCTTCGATTTTTTTTATGTTTGTTTTTATTTTGTTTTATTTAGATTTTTTCACCATTAAGTTTTGTCAACTTAGATTTTTTTCTTTCTCATTAAAACTATTGAAATAGCTTATTGTAATGAATTTTATCCATCAAAACTACATCATATTTTATCATAATTGAAAGAATTTCCCTTTTTTCCTTTTAAGAAACAATTACTCAAAAAAGAAAGCTTTTGGCCAGCAAAACAGACATAACTGTCGAAATTATTTCTTTATTTTCATCATGCAACATAAATAGCAAAATAATGAACATTTGATCCTTATAAGCAGACAAAATGATAAGTCTTTTTCTTTGTCTGTTGATATCCAAATGCAAGGCATTTGATCCGCCCAAGCAAACATAAATGTGGAAACATTTCTTTCTCTGTCTATGTTTTGACTCGTGAATATATCCAATGGAAAGTATTTGGTCCGCCAAAATAAAAATAACTGCTGGAACATTTCTTTCTCTGTCACTGTATGACACATATATCCAAAATAGAAGTTTTTGATTCCCACAAGCAATTATTACGGTTGCATATATTTCTTTTGTTGTCACAGTATGATACATTCTTCCAAAAGGAAAGCTTTTGATTAGCTCAAGCAAACATAACTATTGGAACATTTCTGTCTCTCCTGTATCACACATATATCCAAAAGAAAAGCATTTGATCCACTGAAACAAACATAAATGTAACAACATTTCTTTCTCTGTTACTGTATGATATTTATTTCCAAAAATGGAAAGCATTTGATTTGCCAAGCAAACATAACTATAGAAAAATTTCTGTCTCTGTCACTGTATGACACATACATCCAAAACAAAAGCATTTGATCCACCCTAGCAATTATTACTGTTGCATATATTTCTTTTCTTGTCACGGTATGACACATACACATGTATCCAAAAGAAAAGCATTTATTCCACCCTAGTGAACATTACTGTGGGAACATTTCTTTTTCTGTGCCTGTATGACACATTTATACAAAAGGAAAGCATTTGATCTGCAAAAGCAAACATAACTGTGGGAACATTTCTTTCCCTGTCACTGTTTGACAATACATGTATATCCAAAGGGAAAGCATTTGATTTGCCAAGCAAAAATAGATGTGCATTTATTTCTGTCACTGTCACTTTTTTCCATTAGGAAAGAATTTGATCCACCCAAGCAAATATAACTGCGCACATTTTTCTATCTGTGCACTGTTTGACACATATCCAAGAGCAAAACATTTGATCAGCCCAAGCAAGCATAACTGTTGGGGACCTTTCTGTCTTTGTCACTGTTTGACACACATAAAAATATCCAAGGATCGTGGGTTCCATTTCTAGGCAGGGCATACTTTCATGGAGCTTGGTCATGAAATTATTTCTTTGGCCATTCTCCCTCCTACCAATGATTTTTATTATGTAAGACAGTTGTCAGTCACTGACAAAAGTATGTGCTTAGTAGTTGCTTAACATCTAAATCTTGAGATTTAGCTTTTCCAGGAGGATTGAGTAGGTTGACTGATCGCCGTTATATGGCCTATACAATGTGTTGCTACGGCGTTAAACCCGTTAAACAAACAAACATAACTATTTGATTTTGTTTCATAAAACTTGGTCAATAGCTTCAGATGATGAATAAATGAATCCTTGAATAATTTCTCCCATAATAGTTTGCAATACAGAATCTCAAGGATAAACTGTTACAGTGTTGGTTGATAACTGTAGTTCAATCTGATTAAAACCTGATCTAAAATTTTCCGCTCCCCTACTCGCTAATTTAGATCTGGCCGTCTTCAAATAAGGGACCAAGCTCCATAAAAGTAAGCTATGCTTTGGAATCAAACCCACGATCCCTTGATCTTTGCTGCCAACTGAGCTAGCAAGGCGTCTTCTTGGCTTTATAGACATTTGCAAGTGATTAACGCTTAAAAAAGACACGTACATTGCCATAATTGTTTTTTGTAAAGCTTGGTAGACAGTCAGATGACTGTTGGAAAAATTGGCAACAAAACTTTAAGAAAAATAGTGATAAATTTCATGACCAAGCTCCACAGAAGTATGCCCCGCCTGGTAATCGAACCGACAATCCCTCAATCAGAAGACTTTAACCATGATTCTTTGCATAGTATCATACAGACTAAGCATGGTTTAAATATGTTGTTTTTGTTTTTCAGGATGTGCATCAAATGTAACTCAGACATGTATTAATTGTTGAATTGGTCGTAATAGTATGAAACAGTTTATTGGGTCAAGTGATGTTTACTTGAACAGGAATGTGCAGAATATTCAAAGCAGGTTAACTTTTTGAGCATTTTATGAGCCTTTTTATAATATTTTATAAGCTGTTCTTGTTCTTCAGTGTGTGTTGACTGTTATACACATTGTTACATTTCTCTAAAGTATCCATCATGATTTTCAGAAAACTGTTTTGGAAACTTAAATCCAATTTTTTATGTAGCATATACATTTTAGAAACAAATTAAATTTTAAATGAATGTATTGATGTATATTTGGAATAAACTACACTTTTATAGTAAAGCATCAATTTTAACCCGGGTTGATAGCACAGTTGGTAGCATGCCAGGATTTGGAATCTCATGTCATGAAGGGGGTATGGATTGGAATACCATGAACATTTGATAATTTTCCTCCATTAATAAGGTCTCTGTTAATAAGGTTTCCAGCCTTGTGGAAGGGTAGGTTAGTACTGGTTATAGATAAGGGTCCAGGAAAGCTAGGTTAGAAGAGCTGGACACTGTTATATGACCTATGCAATTAGTTTCTACAAATACTTTATTGGTAACTGTCATTGATTTCATTCAGGATCCTCTCAACATGCCAAAATGTTAAATTCCAAAATGTTAATTTGATAATTGTAGTTACAGTTTTAAATGATGGACAACATGAAACGAAAGACATCCGAAAAGTCACAAGAGTTTCAAACAGAAATTAGAAGATCTAATTTTACCATGAACTAGCTATGAATAAATTTCTAGGATATTCTAGCAATAATACAGGTAATAATATTCTTGCTCTATTTTAATGACTGATAGAAACATCTAATAGCGCAGTTGGTAGCGCGTCGGGATTTGGAATCTTGTGCCTGAGGGGGTGCGGGTTCAAATCCCACCCTGGGAGATTATACCCTTCCATGAAAATTTGATAAAAGTGTCGATTTTCCTCCATTGCTAAGATAATATGGAGAAGTTTCCGGCCTTGTGGAAGGGTAGGTGAGTACAGGTTATAGACAATGGTCCAGGAAAGCTAGGTAAGGTGCGCTGGACGCCCTAAAATGACCCAAATTGTTGATACGGCGTTTACTCCAATAAATAAATAAATTGAACTTTCATAAGATTGGATTCAATTTTGAAAGTGTTACAATAGAAATAGATAGGAAAATTTGTGGTTGAGTCTATAATTTTAGAGAGCACTGTTTATGACCATGTATTTAACAAAAAATGAATAAATAGCCTTGAGGGCAATATGCAAGTTTACAGACTGGTTGATCACACTGAGGAAAGTATTAGGCCCGAAACCCAGCCGAGGGCCATATAGCTTTGAGGTCTGACCAACCAGTCCGTAAACTTGCTTATGGCCCATCAAGGTAATGTTTTATTTTATACAGACATTAAATCTTTTCATCCATTTTTTTGCTGTCATTTTTACTATAATCCTGCAGAAGTTTACAATGTTACGGTTTGTGGTTCTAAATTTGGAATAAGTAGTTATATATGCTGTCATACTTAATAGTAATGCTTTTGTACACAATTCCGGGCACTTATTGTAAATATGTCAATTAAATTAACATTGGATGGTCTGTCTGCAGTAAATGCAAATATTACATCATAAACAGTCAATATATACTTGACTACGGGCCGAGCTTTCCTTGACTACAGGCCATATACAAAATTATGGAAATGACAAGAGTCGACTCAATAATGATACTAAAAGTAGACTTCAAAAACTTTGTTTCAAGTTTTTTAATTTTATATTGTATAAGAATATCTTATTTGATGATTGTTTGTTTTTTTGTTGACAGATAAGTCCATTTTAAAGAGATATAATGAGTTAGATAAAAGTGAATGTAGATTACTGGAATGGTCAGTAATCCCGGTGCACATAGATCATGTGGTATATAGACAGTCTTGTTATCCAGCCCAGGTAGGTTTTTATTATTTTTTGTGAAATCATTTAAATTTCATTCATAAGAACAAAGTCATATCTATGTGTGCATGTATAAACCTGTGAAATAGAATTACTTATGATGAAGAAACTTAGATCACCTGAACATGACCCTCATAATGAAACAGCCAGATCTAAATTAGCAAGAAGTCAAAACATTTAGATCAGGTTTTACTCACATTGGTTTACATGTTCATCTACATGCTTGCCTTTTCACGATACTAATATGGTTTCTATACATAAAATATCAGTGGAGCTTGAACATAATTTTTCTAAGGGTATATACATGTAGTTAGTAAACAAAATGCTGTTTTTTTGTCAAGTTCATGCAACAGTAAAAGAACGGGGCTTGAGATAATAGACTCTATCGAGAATTCAAATATTTGGGTTTTCCCTGTAGGTACAAACAAACTTTTACTCTCACAATGAAAACATGTGTACAAAGAACAATGAGATTTAATCCGCATTTCGTGTGTTTCATCAATAATGTGTTAAAATCTTTGTTTGTACCTACAGTTCTACAACTACAGTTGAGTTCCGAATTAAGTCTATTAATATAGGTCGTCTGATTGCCCCTGACAACTTGTATTTGGGTTTGGGCAACTTATTACTGCAATTTAACATTTTGTTTGGGCAAGATAAATATATGGCTGATATTCAAAACAGGTAACCTACATTTGGTTTGTTTGGGTTTAATGGCGCATCAACCAAAAAAGGTTATATCATACACCTTCTTTGAAAATTAATGACAAGTTCTGAATAATAGAAAGGATTCAAGTAGCACATAATATATAACAATTACATTTCTTTGTCTGAAGGTGAGCCTGTGACATCGTTACTACTTGTAGGCTCACTTCAAGTCAAAGAAATGTAATAATGCAACACTGACAGTCACCTCTGTTTTATAACATTCTTTGCTTTCATCATTCTTGTACCCCAAGGTATCGAGAATCCTACTAAACTCTGGGTACAAGAATGTGCTTTAATGTGCGTTTGAGTGACTTTAGGGATTCTCCCAAATTCATCAAATTTAATGAGGCTGGCCTGCATCTTGTCAGATTTTTGTCAGTCTGTATTTCATGTGATAATATTATTTTCAGGAACAAGACAGATTTGTTGGTAAGGTACAGTAGTGGAAAAGCTATCACTAAAACTGTTGAAATATTGAAAAGAAAAAATAAAGTAAGTATCATACTAGCATCTGTTTATGATAACTGTCCTAGTGGTGCAAGGGTGTTCTATGAATTTTGTGTTTTAGGATGACTTGGCAGAATAAGCAACTTTAAGTTAATCTCAAGTCTTTATTGTTTGTCTAAATTAGCTGTGAGTTGTAAATGTTTCCTATGAACCCTTTGCACAAATTATTTATCATGCTGCAATGATTTTAATGAAATATGTGAAGGGAAGAATTTTCCTAAGAAATGAAAATAGAATATCACTGAATTGGAACCAGCGATTTATGATTCAATATTGGCCTTCAAACTTGTCTATAAAAGGTGTGAGGATTTAAGACTTTTCATACAATGGTAAACTAGTGATAAACAAATCAGTTGCCTGTTCTATTACCCCGAACGTTCCATAACGTTCTGTAACGTAACAACTCTACCCAAAGAAAACTCAACCCGGGACAACTAAATTCCCCACTAATGGGTTGAGTTGTCCCAACTTTGAGTTGAGTTATTCACAGGTTGAGTTGCCTTCCGGTTGAGTTGTCCAATTCTTGTAACGTTCACAAACAGTTGTTACTGAACATGCTGCAGTATGAAAATTCATTTACTTTATTGATCTTGGTATAAACTTAATGTAAAAAGTAACAATTTTATTTTATCAATATTAGTTAGTTGTAAGCTCAAATGGAAGTATTACTGTACATGTGGTATAAGCTTTACCAAGGAAAAAGGAAAAATTGAATCGAATTGACAAAATTGTATCAGAAGAAAAAAAAACGAATGGTATCAAATCGACTTTCCAGTGAATCGTTGCAGCCATAATTGGAATATCTTGTACACATTCAGTTGTCAATCAGTGAGGTTTTCATACCAATTTGTTAGTATTTTTTGTTTTACAGAAACATCCTGGATCATGTGTGTGATATGTACATTAACCCAAGTCTTGAGAGGACAACTAGAGGTCAAGATAGAAAGACATGTAAAGGTATATTTTGGTTATCATATTTTGGTTATTGTAGTTGTTTTAATAGATGGATCATATAACATTAGATTCTCAGTTGTCCTGTACAACTCAAACCATGGACAGCTTAACCCAAGTAAGGAAAACTGGATCTGTTAGTATAGAACCACAAAATTAACCTGAGCTTGACCTGTATGCAAGAATACATTAAACTCAGTATTTATTTTCTATTTTTGTCTTTGGCTGTAAGTCACATGCAAAATACACAAATTCAACTATTAATTTTGTTTTCATTTGAATAAATGCATTGAAACCGTGCCACAATATTGTGGACTTACATGTTTCTCCATGAAAAAATGTGTTCAAAATTTAAAGTGCAATGACATGCCATTTTACAAAATTGATTTTTAACAATCTTTGTTACTATAAATCAATTTTGTAAAGAAAGCATTTCTTGTACTTTTAATTTTTGACTTGTTTGTTTTGGGAGAAACATGTAAGTCCGCTACATTAAAGGATAATTTCAAAGTATTTATTCCTATGAAAACAAAATTATTTGTTTAGTATGTGTGTTTTGCCAAAAGCTTCCGATTAAGTGCGATTTACAGCCAAAGACTAAAATAGACAGTAAATACTGAGTTTAATGTATTAAATATTGCATAAAGATCAAGCTCAGGTTAATACTGTCTGACTATATGCTTAATTATCCCCCGCCGATGAAATCGGGAGGGGGATATAGTTTTGGCGTTGTCCGTCCGTCCGTCCGTCCGTCCATCCGTCCGTCCGAATTTCGTTTCCGGAGTAGTTCTCTGCAACTACTGGCTGGAATTCAACGAAACTTTATGGGAATCATCAATATCAAGAGGAGATGCGCATGTGGTCAGCTTTTTTTGAATCAGACCCTTTAACTTAAGAGTTATGGCCCTTGATTAGTTATGTAGTATGCATATAGAGTAAAAGTCGTTTCCGGAGTAGTTCTCTGCAACTACTGGCTGGAATTCAACGAAACTTTATGGGAATCATCAATATCAAGAGGAGATGCGCATGTGGTCAGCTTTTTTTGGATCAGACCCTTTAACTCAGAGTTATGGCCCTTGATTAGTTATGTAGTATGCATATAGAGTAAAAGTCGTTTCCGGAGTAGTTCTCTGCAACTACTGGCTGGAATTCAACGAAACTTTATGGGAATCATCAATATCAAGAGGAGATGCGCATGTGGTCAGCTTTTTTTGGATCAGACCCTTTAACTCAGAGTTATGGCCCTTGATTAGTTATGTAGTATGCATATAGAGTAAAAGTCGTTTCCGGAGTAGTTCTCTGCAACTACTGGCTGGAATTCAACGAAACTTTATGGGAATCATCAATATCAAGAGGAGATGCGCATGTGGTCAGCTTTTTTTCGGATCAGACCCTTTAACTTAGAGTTATGGCCCTTGATTAGTTATGTAGTATGCATATAGAGTAAAAGTCGTTTCCGGAGTAGTTCTCTGCAACTATTGGCTGCAATTCAACGAAACTTTATGGGAATCATCAATATCAAGAGGAGATGCGCATGTGGTTAGCTTTTTTTGGATCAGACCTTTTAACTCAGAGTTATGGCCCTTGATTAGTTATGTAGAATGCATATAGAGTAAAAGTCGTTTCCACTCTACTTCTCTGCAACTACTGGCTGGAATTCAACGAAACTTTATGGGAATCATCAATATCAAGAGGAGTAGCGCATATCATCAGCTTTTTTCGGGTCAGACCCTTTAACTCAAAGTTATGGCCCTTGATTAGTTATGTAGTATGCATATAGAGTAAAAGTCGTTTCCGCTCTATTTCTCTGCAACTAATGGCTGGAATTCAACGAAACTTTATGGGAATTTTCAATACCAAGAGGAGATGCGCATATCGTCAGCTTGTTCCGGTCAGACCCTTTAACTCAGAGTTATGGCCCTTAATTAGTTATGTAGTATGCATTTAGAGTAAAAGTTGTTTCTGCACTACTTCTTTGCAACTACTGGCTGGAATTCAACGAAACTTTATGGGAACCTTCAATACCAAGAGGAGATGCGCATATCGTCAGCTTGTTCGGGTCAGACCCTTTAACTCAGAGTTATGGCCCTTAATTAGTTATGTAGTATGCATATAGAGTAAAAGTCGTTTCCGCGCTACTTCTCTGCAACTACTGGCTGGAATTCAACGAAACTTTATGGGAATCATCAATATCAATAGGAGATGCGCATATCGTCAGCTTGTTCCGGTCAGACCCTTTAACTCAGAGTTATGGCCCTTGATTAGTTATGCAGTATGCATATGGAGTAAAAGTCGTTTCCGCACTACTTCTCTGCAACTACTTGCTGGAATTCAACGAAACTTTATGGGAACCTTCAATACCAAGAGGAGATGGGCATATCGTCAGCTTGTTCCGGTCAGACCCTTTCACTCAGAGTTATGGCCCTTAATTAGTTATGTAGTATGCATATAGAGTAAAAGTCGTTTCCGCACTACTTCTCTGCAACTAATGGCTGGAATTCAACGAAACTTTATGGGAACCTTAAAAACCAAAAGGAGATGCACATATCGTCAGCTTGTTCTGGTCAGACACTTTAACCTCAGAGTTATGGCCCTTGATTAGTTATGCAGTATGCATATAGAGTAAAAATCGTTTCCACGCTACTTCTCTGCAACTACTGGCTGGAATTCAACGAAACTTTATGGGAATCTTCAATACCAAGAGGAGATAGGCATTTCGTTGCCTTGTTCAGGTCAGACTCTTTAACTCAGAGTTATGGCCCTTGATTAGATATGCAGTATGCATAATAGAGGGAAAAAAATTCTGCGCTATTTCTCTGCAACTAATTGATGGAATTCAACGAAACTTTATGGGAATCATCAATATCTAGAGGAGACGCGCATATCGTCGCCTTGTTCTGGTCAGACCTTTCAGCTCAGAGTTATTGGCCTTGATTAATTGTGCAGTGTTCATATAGAGAAATATTGCTATTTCTTTGCAACAGCTGGATTGATTTCAACAAGATTTTATGGAAACCATCAATACAGAAAAGAAATTTGCATCTCATTGGCATGTCCTGATAATTTTTATTAACATGGAGTTATGTATGTTCCCTATTATGATTTTATGGATTTTTATATTTATTGATAAAGCCTTATGTCTCCAGTTGTTGTGTTAGTAAAAACAAGTACTCGGCGGGGGATATTAATTCAACGAATTTGCTTGTTAATTTTAAATTTAGGGGAAAAACTTGCTGTCGACTCCTTTTATCATAGGAATTTTCATTGGACTCAACAATATCAATGTTGATTGTAGATTGAGTTCATTGTACAGCTTTGCTACATGGTTTATGTTATGTGAGTTATTTAAGATAGGTTTTTCACTTATTTTGAACTTATCATTTGATATATTTTCCTTGCATTTTATTTAATCAAAAATTTGTTTCCCAAATTACTCCAAAACGGCTGAATTTTTATGGAAATCAATTACTCCAGTGATTATATATCGTAAGCAGGGGGTTTATGCATATATTTGTGGAAAATAATGCCAATGGGCTTTTATGAATTTATTCATAGAAAATTATGCCTATGATAAATTCAAAATTAAGAGAAAAACAACCTTAGTTGAGCAACCTACTTTCTATTATATAGTAAGTGGAGCAGTGGTTCAGTGGTAGGACCCATGCTAAGGAATCAAGAGCTCCCGGGTTTGATCCCACTAGGGGCACTGCTAATTTCCTTGAGCAAGAAATTAACCTACAATTCATTGTTCCACTCCACCCAGGTGTTAATGTGTACTATGAGCGATCGCCTGCCTGAGGGTGATTTCAGTTATCAGGAGTTATCATACAAGATTATGAAGTTGGCTGAACATGTACGTGGAATTCAACGAAACTTTATGGGAATCATCAATATCAAGAGGAGATGCGCATGTGGTCAGCTTTTTTTGGATCAGACCTTTTAACTCAGAGTTATGGCCCTTGATTAGTTATGTAGAATGCATATAGAGTAAAAGTCGTTTCCACTCTACTTCTCTGCAACTACTGGCTGGAATTCAACGAAACTTTATGGGAATCATCAATATCAAGAGGAGTAGCGCATATCATCAGCTTTTTTCGGGTCAGACCCTTTAACTCAAAGTTATGGCCCTTGATTAGTTATGTAGTATGCATATAGAGTAAAAGTCGTTTCCGCTCTATTTCTCTGCAACTAATGGCTGGAATTCAACGAAACTTTATGGGAATTTTCAATACCAAGAGGAGATGCGCATATCGTCAGCTTGTTCCGGTCAGACCCTTTAACTCAGAGTTATGGCCCTTAATTAGTTATGTAGTATGCATTTAGAGTAAAAGTTGTTTCTGCACTACTTCTTTGCAACTACTGGCTGGAATTCAACGAAACTTTATGGGAACCTTCAATACCAAGAGGAGATGCGCATATCGTCAGCTTGTTCGGGTCAGACCCTTTAACTCAGAGTTATGGCCCTTAATTAGTTATGTAGTATGCATATAGAGTAAAAGTCGTTTCCGCGCTACTTCTCTGCAACTACTGGCTGGAATTCAACGAAACTTTATGGGAATCATCAATATCAATAGGAGATGCGCATATCTTCAGCTTGTTCCGGTCAGACCCTTTAACTCAGAGTTATGGCCCTTGATTAGTTATGCAGTATGCATATGGAGTAAAAGTCGTTTCCGCTCTACTTCTCTGCAACTACTTGCTGGAATTCAACGAAACTTTATGGGAACCTTCAATACCAAGAGGAGATGGGCATATCGTCAGCTTGTTCCGGTCAGACCCTTTCACTCAGAGTTATGGCCCTTAATTAGTTATGTAGTATGCATATAGAGTAAAAGTCGTTTCCGCACTACTTCTCTGCAACTAATGGCTGGAATTCAACGAAACTTTATGGGAACCTTAAAAACCAAAAGGAGATGCACATATCGTCAGCTTGTTCCAGTCAGACACTTTAACCTCAGAGTTATGGCCCTTGATTAGTTATGCAGTATGCATATAGAGTAAAAATCGTTTCCACGCTACTTCTCTGCAACTACTGGCTGGAATTCAACGAAACTTTATGGGAATCTTCAATACCAAGAGGAGATAGGCATTTCGTTGCCTTGTTCAGGTCAGACTCTTTAACTCAGAGTTATGGCCCTTGATTAGATATGCAGTATGCATAATAGAGGAAAAAAATTTCTGCGCTATTTCTCTGCAACTAATTGCTGGAATTCAACGAAACTTTATGGGAATCATCAATATCTAGAGGAGACGCGCATATCGTCGCCTTGTTCTGGTCAGACCTTTCAGCTCAGAGTTATTGCCCTTGATTAATTGTGCAGTGTTCATATAGAGAAATATTGCTATTTCTTTGCAACAGCTGGATTGATTTCAACAAGATTTTATGGAAACCATCAATACAGAAAAGAAATTTGCATCTCATTGGCATGTCCTGATAATTTTTATTAACATGGAGTTATGTATGTTCCCTATTATGATTTTATGGATTTTTATATTTATTGATAAAGCCTTATGTCTCCAGTTGTTGTGTTAGTAAAAACAAGTACTCGGCGGGGGATATTAATTCAACGAATTTGCTTGTTAATTTTAAATTTAGGGGAAAAACTTGCTGTCGACTCCTTTTATCATAGGAATTTTCATTGGACTCAACAATATCAATGTTGATTGTAGATTGAGTTCATTGTACAGCTTTGCTACATGGTTTATGTTATGTGAGTTATTTAAGATAGGTTTTTCACTTATTTTGAACTTATCATTTGATATATTTTCCTTGCATTTTATTTAATCAAAAATTTGTTTCCCAAATTACTCCAAAACAGCTGAATTTTTATGGAAATCAATTACTCCAGTGATTATATATCGTAAGCAGGGGGTTTATGCATATATTTGTGGAAAATAATGCCAATGGGCTTTTATGAATTTATTCATAGAAAATTATGCCTATGATAAATTCAAAATTAAGAGAAAAACAACCTTAGTTGAGCAACCTACTTTCTATTATATAGTAAGTGGAGCAGTGGTCCAGTGGTAGGACCCATGCTAAGGAATCAAGAGCTCCCGGGTTTGATCCCACTAGGGGCACTGCTAATTTCCTTGAGCAAGAAATTAACCTACAATTCATTGTTCCACTCCACCCAGGTGTTAATGTGTACTGTGAGCGATCGCCTGCCTGAGGGTGATTTCAGTTATCAGGAGTTATCATACAAGATTATGAAGTTGGCTGAACATGTATGTGGAAGCAGACTTTAAAACACAGTTTTTTATTTAACTTTCAAAAGATGCCAGGATGAAATCACATGAGCTTCCCATGGTGGATATGTGAAAACGGGAAAATAGTTAATTCTAAAATTGGTTACCATGGCCAATAGTGCCCTTGATATAAACAAATGTTTATTCAATGTTTATTTTGATAACAAAATGTTATGACCCTATGTTCTTATTTTTCCAGTATGGTGCTAGAGATGAGATATTTACAGAATGTCACCATTCTTTAACACCATTGGTTGTGTTCTGTCAACATTTTAAGGTAATTCAACATTTTATCTCTGTATTGTAAACTATTTAGAAGGAAATAATAGAATAAGTTTTTTAACTGATTTATGATTAAACGGAAACAACTCTTACAAGTTAAGCAGACGTCAAAGTGATTAGTCGCTCATATTCACTGAGCTAACTTTCCAAAGGTTACTTCCGAACTGACCTTATTGCTTGGCCACTTGCTACTGTACTGAGGGCAGAAGTATTTTGTAAATTCATAATTATCTTGCATGGAGATCTAAACCAATGAATTATACTAGTGCAAATAAATCTGATTCAGTCAAATACATTACAGTAGCTAACATTAATTTAAGCAAACAAGACACTATTTATTGTGTAAATGATTGTGGAATTGTTTACTTCAACACTTTACATCCTGATTAGACATTTGACACAAAGGTAGTTTTAAAACAGCATCTAAATATGTCTAAGGTTATTTGTAGTTAATAGTCGAGGAGTTCTGAATGATATTACTTCACAATAGTTGTCCCCTTTGGTGTCCTAATACAATACTGTGTTTATGAACACAGAAACTTTGTTTTCAACTACAGAAATTTTCTGATAAAACTGATATCTTATTATACATTATATTTCTAATGTTTTTACCATGTCAGATTTTTAAATTTTATTAAAAATTATTTAGTATAGTTCGTTTATTGTCAACTGTCAAAACATGAATAATTTCACAGTGAATTCGTGTTCTTTTCTAACACTCGTGATATTGCATTTGTTTGTATTCAATCACCATGAAATTATTCAAACTTTGACTGTTGAGAAAAAACAAACTATATAGACCAATTAAAAAATACACCATTTTCATATCAAAGGGAGATAATTACTCACTTCCATTAAAATAATTTTTAATTATTTTGCAACAGAATTTTGTTTTCTAATCAAATCCATGCAAAATTATTGATATAATGTAATTAATGAAAAATATTATGTTTTGTAAAAACTTATCATGATTTTAAAAAACATTAATGATAGAAAATATTGCACTATGGTAATTCTACCTTAAAAGATAATGTCAATTTTCCTCCATTATTAAGGTGTATGGAGAATTTGCCGGCCATGAAGAGGGGTAGGTGCGCTGGATGCTGTAAAATAACCTTATTTTGTGTCAACAAACCTTACTCTTAAAAACAGATCAATTATTGTAACCATTTAGTTTTTTATTTATTTCATATCACACAGACTTCATTATATGGTACGATGTCTACCAAACGTAGAACTATTGACTTCTTGATTGATTTGTACTGTATGTTGTCTATCAAACATAAAACTAATGGCTCTTATTGTCATCCATACCTTGGTAAGTTGAATTATTTTATGTTCTTTGTCCATTGATCACATTAAAAAATTCTCTAAGCTGACCGGCTAACTCAGTTGGTAGCACATAAGTCTACTAGTTGAGGGGTTGTGGGTTCTATTCCCAAATGGGGCATACTTTTTGTTGAGTTAGGTCATGCAATTATATCTACGGTCATTCTCCTCTTACCACTGATTCTTAATCATGTAGGGCAGTTGTCAGTCACTGTATGAAGTATGTGCTTAGTAACTACTGCTATACAGAGATTTAGCCTTTCCAGAAATGGTGATTACTGATTAGGTTGACTGACTGTGGTGATATGACCTATACAATTTGTTGCTATGGCAATAAACCCCAAAATATAATAATATCTAATTGTTATGTCTTCAAGAAAATACTACATCTTGTCTTCAGGGTCTATTGTTACATAGTATATAATAACTAGGGATGAGACGATACAGCCATCACATGATACGATACATATCAATACATAATGTACAAAAGGAGACAATTAATATGATTATATATGATACGATACTTTATATTGCCAAATGTTTGGTACCAAACACCTATATCCGATAAACCATGACATTCGTTAGATCTGATTTCGGATAATTGAGATTAAACTGTATATGTACATGTATATGTAACTTTATTGTGTATAAAACATATTTGTGAATGAAATACATTTACTTAGTGGTATTTTTTAAATGAGATTAGCTCTGAAAATTAAGAAGGCATAAAATGTTGTCAATTGTGTTATATGTATTGTTCATTTTTTCTCAACTGTCAAAACATGAATAATTTCACAGTGACTTCGTGCTCTTTGTCTTACACTCAAGATATTGAGATAGTGTGTAATCATTCAACGTGTTAGCTTAAGGTCTTCAGCGAACCCGTGTTTATACTGTCAATGAACGGGTACGCTGAAGACAAGTGTATGATAAAAGTCCACCAATAATCGTGCCAGAAATCTGCCACGCTGGTTTAAATACATCGAGAGTGCATTGGGGAAAATTGAAGTATAACCCGTTAAAATAATGTATAATCTTTTAATTTGACAACTTACTACCCAACAAGTGCCCATTCCGAACGTAAAATACGCCAAAGTTTCCAATAGGTATTAAAATCACAGGGAATTGTCAAGTTACCTACCTTTGATTTTTCAAACATAATTTATATACATATATACAAGGGGTAAAACTGTCTTTACTAGACCATTTCATCTAGATTTATTATTTTGTGACTCACAAAAATACTGATACCCTGGTAGCACTTTAACCACACGATTAAATCGATTAAACATTACTCTTCCAGCTATGAATGTTTAATCTTTCAAAGCGCGGACCATTAATACGATTACATTATCAAAGACATAAAAAACAGCACAAAAATCTCAACTCGGACAAGTTTGTGCACAGTTGAACAGAATGAAAATTGACAAAATTTCAATGTTACGTTGATTTCAGCATGATTTACTCCGTGTTAGATTGTGTTTCTCACTTCACTAGTTATAAAACTACAAAACATCGTGCCAATTATCACCTGTCATGAAACAAAACAAATATATGTACACTTTTTATCTGATTTAATCTTAAAAAAATTATTCTCACAACCATTTTCACTAATACATCACAAACATAATAATCTAATTAGTTAAACAATTTCTGATTCGACGAACCGTACGGGGTTTTCCTACTTTCAAACGAGACAACCAAAATACTGCGAAAAAGACGAAATCTTCCAAATTTGATACAGTGAATAAGTCGGAAGTCTTGGCGATTTTCGTTTGCAAAATTAACCAATCAAAAAGTTACTTACAATTTTCTTGAATAAATTAAGGATACCGGCTACAACATCTGATTATCGAATAGAGTTTGTCAACTTCGCTTTTTATGGCTCGCAAGTGTTTCTGTCAAGGTGGAGAGTTATATTTATTACATTTTCATTCAATGATATTGTTTTCTAAAATATTCTCTTTGATTGGGGTAAATATGTTATTTTGAAATATGAAAATGAAGCAATTTTCCTCGAGATTTGTCGATTTCATCTGTGCACAAACTTGTCCGAGTTGAGATTTTTGTGCTGTTTTTTATGTTTTTGATAATTTAATCGTATGAATGGTCGGCGCTATGAAACATTTAATATTCATAGCTCGAAGAGTTATGTTTAATTGATTTAATCGTTCTGTTAAAGTGCTGCCAGAGTATCAGTACTTTTTGTGAGTCACAAAATAATCAATCTAGACGAAGTGGTCAAGTATATGCAGTTGTACCCCTTGTATATAAGTATATTTAAGGTATGTTTGAAAAATCAAAGGGAGGTAACTTGACAATTCCCTGTGATTAAAATTCAATACTCAGCCGCCATCTTGACAAAATGTGGACCACATGACGTCGAGATCGACCTTGACCGACCTTGACGGTCATGATAACAATATCATGTGCTTCAACCACGCGACATTAATTTACAAAATAATATGTTTGTTGAAAATAATCATAAAATGTTATATTTTTTCTTTAGTTTTACATAATTTATAGGATTTTATTTACGAACTGTTAGTTATATGAAAATGAATAAGAAATAAAATCTTAAATTGCTAGAAAACAAAATGTCTTTGTTAACAAATAAATTCAAAAAAAATATTTTTATTTGGAATTCCCAGCATCAATCGGAGTTACTCTGCTATGTTCGTTAACGCTCACAACCGAGAATTCTGGTTGAAACGAGATCTCGCACAGCTTCAAATGTCTGTTAGACGATGAGATTGAATGTTTCCTAGCAAGAACGGCTATTTTATTTAATTCTTTGATATTTCAATGGCCGTTTTGGTGTAAAATGATGTTTAAATCTATGTTTTATTGAATAATGCACACGATCTTATTACCAAATGGGTATTTGATTAGAAAAACAAGCTTAAACGAATGGGTGTTATTCTGGTGAGATTTCACAACAGGTCTGATCCCAAACTTTAATGCCGCATCTGACGAAAATCAAAATGTTAAAAAAGCGGCTTATAAAGTTTTGGAAGCCAGAACTATCACCGTGTAATTATTCAAACTTTGACAGTTTAGAAAAAACGAACAATATATATTATTAATATTATTTTAAGTTTAGTGCATAATAGTCAGTAAAAAAAACTATTTAGAGCTAGGTTTCTTGAAATTACATCTTGACAACTGTCTATAAGATGAAAACCCGGGTCGATAGCGCAGTTGGTAGAGCGCTGGGATTTGGATACTCGTGCCCAAGGGGGTGCGAGTTCGAATCCCACCCGGGGAGGTTATACCCTTCCATGAAAATTTGACAATGATGTCGATTTTCCTCCATTGATTAGATAATGTGGAGAAGTTTCCGGCCTTGTGGAAGGGTAGGTGAGTACTGGTTATAGACAATGGTCCAGGAAAGCAAGGTTAGGTGCGCTGGATGCCGTGAAATGACCTAAATTGTGTTGATATGGCGTTAACTCAAATAAATAAATAAATATGAAGAACTTATTGTATATATATAGCTATTTGTTTGAAAACTGTTGCTTGTTTGAATGAAATTTAAAGTAGCCTTAATTAAAGTGTGTTAAAATAGTAAGTTTATTTACAATTTATAATTCATTTATTACTTTCTTTATGTTTGTTTGTTTTGGTTTTACAGTGCACCAACACAGAAAGGTCATATCGCGCCAAATATATCTTTCATTTCACTTCGGCAATAAAAAGTAAAATTGAACTACTTTGAAAAAAATATTTGAATGCATAAAATTATAAATAATTGCACTATTTTTACGCAATCATCATTTTAAAGAATATTCCGGTTTCTAAAAAAAAACTATATATTATATTTAAAAAAATTCTTCCATACGTCATAAACTTACTTTCAAAATCAATTTTACTTTTTAAAAATACTTTTTACTTGAATAATGAATGTAATATATAGGATACATGTTGAGTTGTTTTTTCGGCCAGGTTGATTTGTCCATAGGTTGAGTTGTCTTCACTTGCGGGTCAAGTTCTCCTAACTGTTGAGTTGCCCTGGGTTGATTTTTCATGTGGTTGAGGTGTCCTGATCCCACACTTATGATGTATAATGTTTGTTTTTCTGGTAATACACATACATTGGGGTCTAAAAGTTTCTTAACACATTTATTTTATTTCATATTTTCTTCTGAAAAAATATGGCTGACACATTTAGTTTCATATTTTATATTTTTTTTTAAACATAATTTGAAGTTTATTTTAGACTGTATGTTAGTTGTGAAACTAATAACCACATATGTGACATGGAATGAGACTGGGGCTTATGGGTGTGACATCATTTTTTAGAAACTGTGTAACAAAGATGCGCCATTTTTTCTGGTTGTTTTTTCAAGTTAGCATAATAATGTGTTCATTATTAAATAGTAAAAACCTCAAATTCATAGTAAAAATGCTCTAAAATATAATTATTAAATGTTTTCTTTGTTTTGTTTTTTGTTCATGGAAAGGTTAGATCTCTGGATTTAGCTGTTGATCAACTACTAGGCGAATACTTTAGTCAGTGACTGACTACTGTCATACATGATTTAGAATCAGTGGTTGAGGGAGAATGGCTGAAGAAATTATTTTATGACCAAACTCCACGAAAGTATGCCCCCCAGGAATCGAACCTATGTCACCTAAATCATTAGACTTGTGTGCTACCTACCAAGCTAAGGGGGCGGGCATTAAAAATGTATTACCCCAGGTAGTATATTCAAAAACATCATAATCTAACATGTGTTAAGACACTTTTGGATCCCAGTGTATACTTTTTATACGCCCGTTTTGAAAAAACGGTCGTATTATGTTATGCTGTTGTCCGTCTGTCCGTCTGTCCGTCTGTCCGTCTGTCCGTCTGTCTGTCTGTCCGTCTGTCCGTCTGTCCGTCCGTGGACAATTGCTTGTCCGGATGATAACTCAAGAAAGGATGAACCTAGGTTCCTCAAATTTTATGTGTTGATAGCCCTTGGGTGGAGGAGGTTCCCTATTGATTTTGAGACCCCAGGGTTAAAGGTCAAGGTCACTGGGACTTAAAATAGGTAAAACTTGTCCGTACAATATCTGAACCACCAATGTACCTAAGTTCACCAAATTTAATGTAAGAGTAGCCCATGTGTCAAAGATGTTCCCTATCGGTTTTGGGGCCCCTGCGTCAAAGGTCAAGGTCACAGTGGCATCATATGGGAAAAAAACTTGTCCTGACAATAACTTAAAAACCAATCTACCTAGGATCACCAAATTTTATGTGAGAGAAGCCCATGTGTCAAGGATGTTCCCAATCGGTTTTGGGGCCCCTGGGTCAAAGGTCAAGGTCACAGGGACATCAAATTGAAAAACCTTGTCCGGACCATAACTAAACAACGCCTGTACCTAGGTTCACCAAATTTTATGTAAGAGTAGCCCATGTGTCAAAGATGCGCCCTATAGGTTTATGGGGCCCCAGGTTCAAAGGTCAAGGTCACAGGGGCATTATATGGAAAAACTTTGTCCGGACAATAAATGAAACACCAATGTACCTAGGTTCACCAAATTTCATGTGAGAGTAGCCCATGTGTCAAGGATATGCACTATTGATTTTGGGGCCCCTGGGTCAAAGGTCAAGGTCACAGTGGCATCAAATTGAAAAACATTGTCCGGGTAATAACTCACTAATGACTGTACCTAGGTTCACCAAATTTCATGTGAGAGTAGCCCATGTGTCAAGGATGTACCTTATCAGTTTTGGGAAAACAGGGTTAAGTTTAAATCTTAAACCAGAAGATATCAAATTACCAAGCTGTGACTTCAAATGTTCTATCAATATGTTTATAAAGTCAAAACGGCAAACAATGAAACACTTGTCCAGACAATAACTGAACCACCAATGTACCTAGGTTCTCCAAATTTTATGTGAGGGTAGCCCTTGGGTAAAGGTTATGCCCTATTGGTTTTGGGGTTCCTGGGTCAAAGGTCAAGGTCACAGAGGCATCATATTGAAAATCCTTGTTTGGACAATAACTCATCAACTACTGTACCTAGGTTCACAAAATTTTATGTGAAGGTAGCCCTTGTGTCAAGGATGTTCCCAATAGGTATTTGGGCCCCAGACCCAAAGGTCAAGGTCACAGAGGGATCATATGGAAAAACCTTGTCCAGACAATAACCGAACAACCAATGTACCTAGGTTCACTAAATTTGGCGTGAAAGTAGCCCATGTGTCAAGGTTATGCCCTATTGGTTTTGGGGCACCTTGGTCAAAGGTCAAGGTCACAGGGGCATCATATTGAAAAACATTGTCTGGATAATTACTCAACAATGATTGTACCAAAGTTCACCAAATTTCATGTGAGAGTAGCCCATGTGTCAAGGATGTACCTTATCAGTTTTGGGAAAACAGGGTTAAGTTTAAATCTTAAACCAGAAGATATCAAATTACCAAGCTGTGACTTCAAATGTTCTATCAATATGTTTATAAAGTCAAAACGGCAAACAATGAAACACTTGTCCAGACAATAACTGAACCACCAATGTACCTAGGTTCTCCAAATTTTATGTGAGGGTAGCCCTTGGGTAAAGGTTATGCCCTATTGGTTTTGGGGTTCCTGGGTCAAAGGTCAAGGTCACAGAGGCATCATATTAAAAATCCTTGTTTGGACAATAACTCATCAACTACTGTACCTAGGTTCACAAAATTTTATGTGAAGGTAGCCCTTGTGTCAAGGATGTTCCCAATAGGTATTTGGGCCCCAGACCCAAAGGTCAAGGTCACAGAGGGATCATATGGAAAAACCTTGTCCAGACAATAACCGAACAACCAATGTACCTAGGTTCACTAAATTTGGCGTGAAAGTAGCCCATGTGTCAAGGTTATGCCCTATTGGTTTTGGGGCACCTTGGTCAAAGGTCAAGGTCACAGGGGCATCATATTGAAAAACATTGTCTGGATAATTACTCAACAATGATTGTACCAAAGTTCACCAAATTTCATGTGAGAGTAGCCCATGTGTCAAGGATGTACCTTATCAGTTTTGGGAAAACAGGGTTAAGTTTAAATCTTAAACCAGAAGATATCAAATTACCAAGCTGTGACTTCAAATGTTCTATCAATATGTTTATAAAGTCAAAACGGCAAACAATGAAACACTTGTCCAGACAATAACTGAACCACCAATGTACCTAGGTTCTCCAAATTTTATGTGAGGGTAGCCCTTGGGTAAAGGTTATGCCCTATTGGTTTTGGGGTTCCTGGGTCAAAGGTCAAGGTCACAGAGGCATCATATTGAAAATCCTTGTTTGGACAATAACTCATCAACTACTGTACCTAGGTTCACAAAATTTTATGTGAAGGTAGCCCTTGTGTCAAGGATGTTCCCAATAGGTTTTTGGGCCCCAGACCCAAAGGTCAAGGTCACAGAGGGATCATATGGAAAAACCTTGTCCAGACAATAACTGAACAACCAATGTACCTAGGTTCACTAAATTTGGCGTGAAAGTAGCCCATGTGTCAAGGTTATGCCCTATTGGTTTTGGGGTACCTTGGTCAAAGGTCAAGGTCACAGGAGCATCATATTGAAAAACATTGTCCGGATAATTACTCTACAATGATTGTACCAAAGTTCACCAAATTTCATGTGAGAGTAGCCCATGTGTCAAGGATGTTCCCTATTGATTTTGGGGCCCCTGGGTCAAGTTTAAACCATCATCCAGAAGATATCAAATTACCAAGCAGAGACTTCAAATGTTCAATCAATATGTTAATAAAGTCAAAATGGCAAACCATGGAAATAATGCTATATTTAATAAGTAAAATGAATTTAGTTCACCAAATTTTATTTGAGGGTGGCCCATGTGTTAAGGATGTTCCCAATTGGTTTTGGGTCAAAACTGGGTCAAAGATCTAGGTCACAGGGGCATCATATGGACAATCCTTGTCCGGACAATAACTAAACAATGATTGTACCTAGGTTAACCAAATTTTATGTGGATCAGCCCATTTGTCAAGATGTAATGTGTTGATAGCTCTTTGGTATTTGATGTTCTCTTTTGATTTGGAAACCCCAGGGACAAAAGTCAAGGTCACAGGGACTTAATTCATACTGAAACATTTTCCGGACAGTAACTCAATATTAATTGTACCTACATTGTAGGTTTTCCAAATCTTATTTAAGGGTAGCCTTAATGTCTAGCATATGCCCCTTTGGTTTCAGGTCCCTGGGTTAAAGGTTAAAGTCAAAAGAAAAATCATGAGGAAAAACCTTGTCCAACAACCAACTTTACCTAAGATCACCAAATTTTATGTATCAATACTCTTTGGGTCAAGGGCGAGAACTTTTGGTTCTGAGGCCCCAGGGTCAAGGTCACTGGAAGTTTGTATGGGAAAACTTTGTGTCGGTGATAAATCAACCATGGCTGTACCTAGGTTCTCAAAATCTTTGCTTTGGATAGCCCTCCTGTTAAGAATGGGACCTATTCTGAGATCCCGGGGTCATTGGTCAAGGTCACAGGGACTTTATATGAGATAGAACACAGCATGGACTGCACACGGGCGTATAATGCCCCGCCCAGCGGAGCTCTTGTTGACAATACACTGGAACCTCGCTTAAAGACCACCCCGATTCAAGGACCACCCCGCTAAAAAGACCGGTTTAGAAAAGAACGGAATTTTTTGCTCTTTATTTAATGGTCTTTAACCCTGAAATTAGGACCAGCCCGTTACTCCGTAATACAACCACTTCTTGCTGACAAAACTCTTTAAATGCGTGCATTTTGACCCCGCTAAAAAGACCACTTAAAATTCGAGAAATATTCGGCGAGCGACCGGCAGTCTGACTATGGTATATGTTTTTCACACCTGTGTAGATGATACGCTGCACCCATTGTTTGGCATTCGGAACACCCTCGACCTTTCATGAATAAATAATCTCGGAAGAATTTGTGGGGGTCTTCACTGGATTTTGGTGATTTTACTACCTACGCGAGGCGAAGCACGTAACGGTTACGCAAAATAGTTCTTGTAGTATACGCACAGATCTTTGTCTAAACTTATTTATTTCTTTTAATTTTAACCAAATATTGTTCATCAGTATCATTGAACTGTGTAATTTTAAATTTACGGATAAAAAAGGGCACTTAAATCATCGCCTAAACGATCGTGTATTTGTTTACCAAGTTTCAAAATGGCGCCTAAATATGTCCGAGGGTATTCGTAGCGAATGGCCGAGGATGTTCCGAATGATTGTTTGGATGTCAATCTGTAAGATAACTAATAAATACAGGGGTATAAACACGCCTGTTTAACTAACAATGTGACACTTCCATAATCTAAGGGTCATTTTCCTATCCAATACAGACCATTTAAATTGAATCTATTGAAAATAATTGATAAAACAACAAAATTACTCAAACGAAAGTAGACGCGTCACATGATACAAATACATTTTTAATGTTAAAATTGTTAATGTGTCACAAGTTTTAGTGTTCTGAGAATAGCAAATCCGAAATGGAAGCTCATGAGAGTATTTCGACGGAAAGATCAAATATTTGTTGCTGGTCTTATATAAATTCCATTGTTTTTTTCGGTCTATGGAAATAGCCGAGTGATTACAATTAGAGAGCGTCAGTGTCGAATAAAGTCCGTTATACGGTCCGGTAGGCGATATAATTCATTTTGACCGTTCCCGTACGTGATCGTCGATACACGCATTATATACTGTTGAATAATAACAAAGTTTTTCATAAATAATATCATTCATAATAAAATTTGAAAATCTAATGCCATGTGAAAACTGTTCTCTTGATATTGACTTCTTAGTAAAAGCTAATTACACCCTTTGGGCTCATTACACCCACTATGCTTTCAAATGATTCTTTAAGCAAAGAATCTATATAACATGTTATAAAGGGTCCTTGTTTTAAGTTAACAAAGTATATGTCAGACAATCTTTGACTATGGATTATGCTAGACCAATTTATCCGCTAATAAGACCACCCCGCTTATAAGACCACTTTTTAAAAGAACGGTCAGTGGTCTTAATAGAGGGGTTCCAGTGTATTAATAAGAATCATTTTTAAAACGTTAAAATTGAGACAAGCACAATTTAATGAAGACTGTGTACTTTTACTTTATTTTAGAAACATTTAAAACATGAAGCATAGAAACAGAGAACACTCCAGATTATACATTTGGAAATTTATGTGGTACTATTCTTCAGTAGAAGATTCATACAAGGTAATTAGTTTTTAGCTCGACTTTACAAAGTAAATGGTGAGCTCTCCTACTCACCCCAGTGTCAGTGTCTGCGTGCATATTTCTAATTAAAGTTTTTGTGCTGTACAATATTTTTTATTGTAACTTTTTTTTAGCTCGACTTTACGAAGTAATGTAGAGCTCTCCTACTCGCCCCGGCGTCGGCGTCCGCATCCGCGTCCGCGTCCACACTTCTGATTAAAGTTTTTGTGCAGTAAAATACTTTCTTCTATATCTTTGTTATTTCTTAAGATATTAACTTCAAACTTTAAATATATGTTCCTTACTATCAACCACATCTCATGTGACAAGGTCCATAACTCCAAACACATTTTTTCAAGAATTATCTCCCCTTGAACTGATTGAAGTTTTTGTGCACAGATTAAAGTTTTTGTGCAGTAAAATACTTTCTTCTGTATCTTTGTTATTTCTTATGATATTAACTTCAAACTTTAAATATATGTTCCTTTCTATCAACCACATCTCATGTGACATGGTCCATAACTCCGAATGCATTTTTTTCAGAATTATCTCCCCTTGAACTTAGAGTTTTCTTTAAAAAATGTTTGTTTTTACTGCAACTGTTTTATTTCTTTAGGTATTGATTTCAAACTTTAAATATATGTTCCTTATTATCAACCACATCTCATGTGACAAGGTTCATAACTCCGTATACATTATTTTCAAAGTTATCCCCCTTGAACTTATAGTTTTCTTGAATAAATATTTGTTTTTACTGCAACTGTTTTATTTCTTTAGGTATTGACTTTAAATATATGTTCCTTATTATCAACCACATCTCATGTGACAAGGTTCATAACTCCAAATATATTTTTTTCAGAATTATCTCCCCTTGAAATTAGAGTTTTCTTTAAAAAATGTTTGTTTTACTGCAACTGTTTTATTTCTTCAGGTATTGACTTCAAACTTTAGATATATGTTCCTTATTATCAACCACATCTCATGTGACAAGATTCATAACTCCTTATACATTTTTTCAGAGTTATCCCCCTTGAACTTATAGTTTTCTATTTATTTCTTTTTTTTTTCTTTGAATTTGTTAAGGTTATATTTTCAAATTTTAAAATATGTATGTGCCTTATCATCAACCACATCTCCTGTGACAAACACTTACTAAGTCGAGCATGCTGTCTCCTCTGACAGCTCTTGTTTATTTCTTTAGGTATCAACTTCAAACTTTAGATATGGTCCTTATTATTAACCACTATAAATTTTTCAGAATTATCTCCCCTTGAACATAGAATTTTCTTTAAGAAATATTTTTTTTTTACTGCATCTATTTTATTTCTTTAGGTATCAGCTTCACACTTAAACCAGCTTAGCAACAATAGGGCTCTATATTGGTCAGAATGATCGATACGATATTTGTATCGATACGAAATGATCGATATTCGATATATCATATTCGATATTTTATAATAAATAGCATTTTTTTTATAAAACAGCAAAACAGTGTTGTTTACTCATTTGTTTTAATTGTAGTAGCACCATACTATTAAATACACTTTATTATATCTTAAATGTTGAAGTCTTTGACATTTACTTTTTAAAAAAATATCATTGCATCCAATGAGTCTGGTCTAGATTCAGCAAAAGGAAACTTATTCTTTCAGAACTTCAGCTATTTATATGACATTATTATATCACCTATGTACAATCAAGTTCTCTTTACATTTAGTAAATTTGAGTGACTACTGGTTCATAGAATTGATCTACATTCTAACTACTGTTTGTTATTTCCCGGACTAAGTAAAAACATACATACATATTAAGGACATTCTAACTGCAACAATTACTTCCCCTTAATTGAAAAGATCAAAACATGACATGACCGTGTGACATTTGCGTTTGAATGAATGTGATATTATGAGATTGTTCGTTCACAGATTAGTCAATATCGAACTGGAAGCAGTAGAATGTTGATTTGGCAATTAAAACTATCAATTGATTTGCAGGTTTTGGATTTTATTTGGATGACCGTCATTGGTCGATATTTTGTTTGATACAGAAACGTTCTTTCCGATATATCTATCGAACCTACAATACCGGTATTCGATATATATCGTATACTGGTGTAGAGCCCTAAGCAACAACTTCTGAACAGTAGCATTAGTCTCTCCCATCGGGTGTTGTAGGAGAGAGGTTGTACTGTATTATACTAAACAAGTAACCCAGGACAGTAGTGCAGTTGGTAGTGAATGGTCCAGAGCAAAATTATGTAGGGCAGAAGTCAGTCACTGAGGAAAGTGTATGCTCAGTAGTTGGTTTACAGCTTAATCCAGAGATTAAGCCTTTCCAGGGACAGTGAGTAGTTGGGCTGTCCACCGTCATTAAACCTATGAATATGATGTGTTGCTAGGGTGTTAAACAAAATCAAACATTTTAAGTACTTGTATCCATGGATCCTATATTAGATGGATTCGTAACGGAAGGAAACTCATGGAAGTTGACGGTCGTGGCTAGACGAAGCGAGAGCGCTAGTCTGCCTCATTCACCATTTTCACAAAAAGCAAGCTACTTATATGCACGAATATCCACTTTAAACTAATCCATCAAAAGATGTTTTATGTAATCATTAAGAAAATTATGTCCAACAGTCATAAATAAGTTGGTTGTTTATGACTAAATTGTCCAACTATGATAAATTTCATGTTTTTTAAGACATTAATTATCCACCCAAGCACGACACATGTGTGAAATGGCGACCAATCAAAAATGTAGGCTGCGCTTTAGCGCAGTATATGAGTGAAATGGTCACTAAATATGTGTAATAGTAAGAATTGTCGATAGATCTGTGATGTATGAAGTGATTTGGTAACTTAATAAATTGAAATTAGCTAGCTTTGATAATCAATTTCATCTTCAAATATGGCCATTTTCAGCTAAAAACAACGATTTTCATGGTTTGAAGTCCTTTACGGGCATTTTTATTTAGCAGTGTTCACATACAACGCTCGTTTGAACAGCATTTTGTTTTCACTAATGTGGAAAAAATACATTGGAAATTGGTATCCAACAAACCATTTCCTTGCATATGCATGATTAAACCTAAAACGCAACTTTAAAAACACCCCATTTCCTGGCTGATTTTTACATTGATTTTAGAACTATTGAACTTAATCATAGACCCAGTTAATGTTGTATCCTCACTTAAAGGTGTTCTGATGCGCTATTTTGATAACCAAAAAGCGATCGGTTCATTGTGTTTTAAAGGATAATGACTAGTAGTCTGTAATACTTGCCCCATACTAATATCGTTATCGGGTCAGGCAATCTGTAATTATGGCGACCTCCTCAGTTATTATTCAGGTATTGCGTTTTCTTGATTTTGCATGATCATTTGCTGAC
Source organism: Mactra quadrangularis (assembly GCA_025267735.1). NCBI lineage: Eukaryota > Metazoa > Mollusca > Bivalvia > Venerida > Mactridae > Mactra > Mactra quadrangularis. Next base: position 28,008,072 of record CM046302.1, read on the forward strand.
GACAGCTACTTTAGGAGAGTTTGATACTATTTAGGACATTCCATTTCGATTTTTCTGATTACACGTAATTTATCGAATTTATCAACAATTTATGAAATTGCATGTTGCAAACTCGATAGTTACGGGTCGTACTTGCCAATTCCGGGTCACGTGACATGTGCTTGTCTCTTTAATCCGGAGTGGTCTCAACATGGTTAGAAATCAATATTAATGGACAAATGTCTTACATATGGGATAAAATCATGAATAAAATCAAGTTTAAATGATAAAAAATACTTTTTAATTGAAAATTTGATTCTACATAATACGGGTTAGGTTTTGACCTGAAATTGTCACGTGTTTACTTTGTCTGCACGATTGTCAAACATTTATTAGATGAAACAAATCTATGAGTTGAATCGTGTTCACCGACAAATATCCAACAAAGCAATGTTATTTTATCCGAATTGTGGATATAAATTACTGTTTTTTCAAACGCATGGACGAAACGTTCTCGTACTTTTGCCTTGGTTGGAAAAGATGCTGTTCAGTGTTTCATGACTATGACTTTCCGTTGAGAAATTTTAATATGCAAAGTTTGTGTAACAGTAGCGAAGTAATTAGTGTACATGACTTAACTATCATATTATCAAAATATTGCATTATTAAAGAATCATCTGTGTACTTTTGTAAAAAAATGTGACCTGGAATTGTCGATAACTCGGAACGGTCGAGTTCACGGTACTCAAAAAGATCAATTACTACATGTATTCAGAATTTGTTACATTTAAAATAGTCGTAATTGTGCGGGAAGAATTCCAAATAAAAAAAACAACTTACAATCGCGATCGCGCAATTAATTGAACCTTTCGCCGATTACCGCCACTTTGGATTAAAAAAATCTGCCCTTTCCCCCAATTAATACACTTTACAATAAATTAGCTGACGAAAGTGAAACGACAGTGAAAATCGATAGAATCTAGTTAAGCGATAGGATTTACATTAGCGTTACATATCCTTCTAATATAGGATCCTTGATGTATCTAACGATATGTTTTCATTTCTGAAGTATTTGTAAAAATTATGGACAATTAATACATTAATTTTACAAAAAGTGTAACTGAAATTATGAATAGCACTGATTGTCGTAAATACAGTACTGGTTATTAAATGCTTGAATCTAGAAATCCAAACCTTTCTAGGAACTCTGAATAAGGTGACTATCCACCATAGATCTATATGGCAAAAGAATTGGCTAAAACGTAGGGCGAAAAACATTTTTCTTTCATGATTCATGGTGAAACGTGATGTTATTTGATGAAAATATAAATTTTAAATTTTCATTGTTGTGACAATATAATAATATATTTTCATCTTCAATGACATCATCTTGAAAAATAAATGGCGTCATCTTGGAGAAGAAATGACATTTGGTTATAATTCGTGTAAAATACCTCTAACAATGCACAGAACTAAGTACAAAAGAAACACTATATTCAGGAACTTTGGCAAAGATTTTATTATTTCAACTTGTGAACTCGGCAAACCACAGTATGCTATTTGTGAAAATATGTTTTATGAGCTCTCTATGTGAAATGAAACTAGCCTGCTCTTTGACTTCATTCTGAATCTAATCTGTTTAAAACATTAGCTAAAACTTTCTGCTTGCATACTCATTATTTTAATCTGACAAGCTCTCAGTCTAGGTCTAGATTAGCTGGCCTTTGCTATATTATTTCACGGCGTCTCAACGCCGTGATATTGTGATGGGTATATTTTGATAGCAATGGGCAAAAGTCACATGACATAAATCCTTTCGATTTCTATTGCCGACAAATTTATTGCTTTTTTAATGCAGTTATAGTACAGCGCATTCCCGTTAAAAGTTACATAGAAAAAGCATTTTTGGTGGAAACCATTAACAATATTTCTATCAACAGTGCCACAAACGAAAAATCAGCGTTTAACATCAACACATTTTCGCAAATCCTTTCGACTCACATGAAAAGGGGTAGGTATAATTTGCGGACCAACCGGACCAGCGGACCAGTTTAGTATACGGATACAGTATAACAAATATGCGTATCATAATGTGTGTATAGTCGATATATATTTGAGATTTGCCAATATTTTATTTGAAAAGATAAGATTGATAGAGTTTTGGGAAATTACAATTAATATTTATTCAAATGTAAATATATAAATACTAATATCGAAATTATTTTTTTAAGAAATAAGTTTGCAGATTTCAACTATAAAAAGAATCGTCGATTGATTCATTACATATTGTTGTAAATATTATATATTTCAACTATCAGAGACATGATCATTTGAAAACAATTTTGATAGGATTCAAATGTAATATTTTAATGATATACCTTTTTGTCCTTTTTAGCGGACTGTATAAATAAAGAAGCCTAATCGTGTAACATTGACTTTTAATTCTTACTTTGAGATAAATTGACGATCTTTTCAAACAATGATTAAGTGTAGCAGACCAGTTAATTTCAAGAGCGTAAGAGTTACGGACCAGGTTATAGATCGAGCAGTTGTAAAGATAAAATATTTTGTATAGCAAATCTACATCCTACTGCTTCTGGACAGTTCGGTATGGGCTAATCTGTGGACGAACTTTCTAATGATAATTATGACGCACCTTTACGTCTGAAACCGGTTACGTCATGTTTTGTTCTTGAGAAGTAGCTGTTGCATTTAAAAGGCCTCTTTTTATGTACTTTGATTTTCATTTTGCCCTGAGACCAACGTCTCTTATTATACAGATCACTTTTGGGAACCAATAGTCACACAGATTGGTAAGGACAGATCCGCAATGTAAGGAGTACTTGACTGAACAGAAGCGATAAGTCATGTAAATAGCTTCTGTTCTGAAAGACTACGTTTTCCCTTTTGCCGGTCTTTTTAAGCGCCATGCAAATATGAATTACTGGAAATAAATCCAACTGAAATCAAACATCCTGTCGGCATAAAGATGGTGTCTAGATCCAGACCATTCTCGTACCCCAAGGTTATCAAGATTCTCGATCTAACTAGTATCGAGAATCTTACTAGGCTCTTGGAACGAAAATAATACATATGAACAGGAAAACGTTTTATAACAAGTTACCTTTTTATTACTGAAAAACCTTAACATGACAATTCAATATAATGCTTTTTGAGTTACCTTTAGATTATACTTTATAATTCTTTTTTTGTTTGCCGTGACAATCAATTTGCTGCATTTAGCAGCAATTTTTTACTTGTAATATTTGTTTATTGGTCAGCACATAGGACAGATAACTTACTGATACTTAATAGAAGGATTTAGGACTGGAATTGGTTGTAAGACCTTTGATAATATGGGTCCCTGTAGCATATCTGTTTAAGGAGATAGTAAAGCATCTTGTCATTTACCATGATATTTTATTTAAACTTTTCAGGATATTCTTTCAGTATATTGATTATAATGGTTGTTGGTGAAGATTATATGTATAATATGATATGATGATGGTGAATGACTTGTAGACAGTACTGTAACACAGATATATCATGGTATGTTGTTATTTATTTTATTGAAGTCTCTCAATAGACTATATCTGGAATTCAAATATTAGTGTTTTCTCGTAAGGTACAAACAAACTTTCACCTTCCCGATGAAAATATGTGTACAAAAGGAATTATTCTGTTTTCTGTGTTTTCAGCAATAATGTGTAATAACTTTGTTTGTACTGCTTACACATGAATGAAAAACCCACCAATTTGAGGTCTGAATATATAAGGTCTATTTTAGTCATTGTTTTAAGTTTTCTCAAGCACTAGTCTGTTTTTTTTTTCACCCATATAATTAAATGACATCAACTAACTTTCTTTATAGTCCTGCAGTATATGAGGTGAACCGTGCACTTGAGTCCCCACAAAGTTTTTTTGCAGTTTCTATATCTTTGAAAGGTGCTGAATAAGAATCCGAGTGATGACACCCTGTCATCCTTGAGCAATTTGCATAATATGCAAATTAGGTCCGCCATTATAGAAATTCCGTTTTTCGCTAATAACTCAATAACCAACTTAGATACAAAATTAAAATATGTATCCATACCCATGTTTTCAGGGTCTATCTATCACATGGTACTAATATCAGCTTGATCAGATCATTTAAATATGCAAATTTATGCAAATTAGGTACATACAGTATAGATTGGTATTAATTAAAACTAGAATGTCTTATTTCAATTAATATAATGAAAACCGACATTTGCGATAATCGATTATTAAACTTCATAATTGATTGTCTCGCACTTCTAATGAAATGATCGATTACAATCGATCATCGTTTTATCCCTATCTTGCAATAGCCAAAACATTGAACTGATCAAATAGTGCGTAAAATAACTTATACATTTCAATGCCTGAAAATCTCCTTGTTAACCTTTAAATTGTAATTGTTTATTTGAATACTAGCCACGGCCGTGGCGTAGTGGTTAAAGTGTCTGACTTCGAATCCGGAGATTGCGGGTTCGAATACCTGTCGCGGCAGGTCATACCCTTTATATACATGAGTTGTCGGCCTCTTGGTATGGTAAGTTAGTACTGGTGATAGAAAAAGTGTCCAGGAAACCTATAGAAGGAAGAGCTGGCCGTCGTTTATATGACCTATATATGTGTTTAATGCAACGTAAAAGAAACCAAACCAAACAAAATTTATTTGAATCCTCTGCACAAGTATTTTTTCCCGATCTTCTAGATTACCTTTACATTCAATCTTAGTGCAAAGGAATTGATATAAGCAATCAATATTGAAGGGACCAATTCGGAGATTTAGGGGAAAGAAAGATGGTAGTTTCTATGCATTACATAATGTCATTTCATTATTTGAGTAGTGAGAAAAATCGGCTTAAATCATGTGCTTTTTATATGCCTGTTTGAAATCGGGACATATTATGTTATGATGTTGTCTGTTTGGCAGTTTGTCTGTCTGTCTGGACAGCATATGGGCGTATAATGCCCCACCCAGCGGAGCTCTTGTTTACTTTATTATTAACTGTTAAGATCACTTGACTGTAGTAGAGCCGTAGCAATTTGATTCATTACATAAAAAATTTGATCGAAAGGACGCCACTTTGATTTTGATTCTGGAACTGCAATTTCGGTTTCGATACCAGCCTTTTAACTTGTCTATAAAAGTTATAAGGAATTAACACTTTTCATCTGATAAACTATTTAAGCTCAATGAATGTTAGGGCTGCCACAATATACCGGTATATTGCAATATGCAACTGCAGCAATACGTACTGCTGTACGAATTTAATAAACCAGTATTTAGCAATATTTTTAATTTCATTGAAAATTTTTTCCTTTTGCCTTATGTTGCTAAACATCAGTTTTCCATGGTTCATTAGATTAAAGCTCAAGTTTAAAGAATTTATCAATCTGGACGCATTCAGAATGTTCCCATAACTCTAAAAATGTCCAGTTTTTCCAGTCTGCTATAAGCACTATTCCTACAAAATTCTATAACATACTTTAATACTGAACTGTTGAATAAGTTATGACAGTTATGACAGAAGTATTATGCAGACTTGTCTTTGGTATGCAAAGCAATATAATAAATAAAAATAATCATGGTTGCAGTCCATTGCAATTAACTGCAATACCGCACCAGGTAACCCGCTAAATCAGGCGCGCGAGGCTAATTCGGGAAATATCCAATACGATACATTTTTTAATCACAATCCGTGTAAGATTTTTGTTAATTATTCTTTATATATTTACTTTTATGTTATAATAGTGGCACCAATCTGTCGGGCTGGGCTATGCGATTCAGCACATCACTTTATATTTTCCAAAAATGAAAAATTAAGAAAGAAAACACGAGTTAAAGACACAGGAACCATCCAAAACCCATTTTTTTGAAGTTTAAGGTCATTTTTAACTACATTTTAGCAACGAAATGTGTAAATTTTTTGTTTTTCTTGTAGTGCTGTTCCTTTTCTACTATTATACTAATTTGCAACCCTTGAAACTGTATACTTTTCGAGAAATCGCCGTTTTACTCCACTGTACATAAAGATCGGGGAGCAGTTGCTTTTGTGATGTATTGCTTACGGATATATTTTCTAATTGACAAAGTTTATATTCCACAAGAATATTTATCAATGCTTGCTTTCAGGGTGTTTTGACCAACAGCTAATTAAATAAGAAAAGGAGAGAATCAAGTAGCACATAAATTAACCATCACATTTCTTGTCTGAAAATGAGCCTGTGAGATGTTACTGTTTACACTGAATCTTCTGTACAAGTTATTTTTGTCATGACTCAGTTTTCTTTTTGACTTAATTTATGCACTTAGGATTTAGAGCTAATGGTAAACTCACAAGATCAATTTGAATTGTTTAGGGAGAGAAAAGTATCATGTTTTAGGCACTATTTGATTGTCATTAAATTTTCTGTCTGGAAAGAGAAATTGGCCAGGAAATTTTTTTTTATTTTTTATGTTTTTAGTTGTAATTATATGTGACAATGACTAAAGACCTCTGTTGTTTTGTCCAAGAAAAAGTGGTGATATCTGTCATTTTAGATTTCAAATTTTGTTCCGGCAAATCTGTTTGAAGAGATAAAAGGGAAATCTGATTTGAATTAGGTACTTGTACAAACTGAGTATAGCTAAATTTTTATTTCACTGGCATATACATGTACATTAACCCCTTGTATTTAAATACATACTACAGTACTTCTGTACTTATGATAGATAAAATAGTTATCCATATCTATGATTAGCAGAATTAGTGTATACTTCACCAACCGTTGAATGAAATTTAACTGTAGTTACATAAAATACATAAAACAAGAGAGTGAATTGCTGAAGTATTTTACCATTTCTCTTGTCTTATTTTTACAGGATCACCCTTTGAGGTCTGCTGCATGTATAGCATATCACTTTGACTATGATCAAACTTGAGACAGAAACATTGTAGATCAAATGTTTGTCCTTTGGTGACAAGATAGAAAGACATGTAAAGGTATATTTTGCTTATTGTAGTTGTTTTAACTGATCAGGGTTCAAAATTAAGCTCGCATACTCACACAATGCGAGTGGATTTTAAAAATTGCGTGTAACTTTTATTTTAACTCGCAAATTTTTTCAAGTTGAAAACACTGCCAAAATATTACTGTCTTACCTAATGTGGCTGTAATCAGCATTGAAACGGTCAGACAGATAGATGGTTTAATAAAGACATATTATATATATTTTGCTCATACTACAGTAAAGCACTTGTTCTATCTGTCGTTAAGTATAGTACTAAGTTGCTATCATATTGTATATACTAAAATGTAACTATGTGTGCTTTTAAAATTTGGAGAAAAAATGAGATGGATTTGTTCATTTTGTGAGTTGAAGTTTTTGTTAAATTCGAGCCCTGTAACAGATATATCATGAAACATTAGATTCTCTGCTGTTCTGCTACAACTCAACACATGGGGCCAGTTTTATAACCATATTGCTAAGTAGGGCTTTGTGCCATGTTACCTTTATTACACCAAAAGGAAAAAGTATGTGATATCAAATAGAGAGTACCAGGGCGCAAAGGGATACATAGCGATAGGCTTAGGCAACAGGCCCAATGACAACTGGACTCTCAGTAATGATAACGGGATCTGTTAGTAAAGACAACTCAACATGTGAACATACATTCTCGTACCCCCAGGTTATTAACATTCTTAATCTAAGTATTGAGAATCCTACTAGACTCTTGGTACGAGAATGGTGAACATATCAACCCTTAATATACAGGGTCTATAGTCATGTAATCTACAGCAATAACATATAAGGTTAACAAGAGTATGTTTTTCCTTATGAATTCCCAGTTGATCTTGTGAATATAGATCATTAGCTAAAAATCCTTAGCACAAAAATTGAACAGAGAGTAAACTAGGTTATTTGCAAAAAATAAATTTTTGCGACTAACTTAAGTTAAAAATTACAATTCATAGGTTAATATGGGCATTTTTTAATTGGAAATCTAATAGTAATTTTATGCCTTATTTGAATCAGCTCTATTGTTTGACTGCTGCAAAAATTTAATGAAAATTGAGTTAGTTTTTATTTTGAACATCACATGACTATATACACTAGTGGTAAGGGAGTGAAAATTTCTGCTGTTGCTTATAAAGACAAAGATTAAAATGACAAGAAAAACTTGCTAGAGTCAAAATACCTTTACAGTTCAACAAATTCAATGAAACCCGTTAACTCTATTAATAAAATAATTTATAACAAGGGAGATCACTGTAGTATTATTAAAAACTCATTCGAAACTCCTCGGCCATTCCCTACGAATAACCTCGGACATATTTAGACGCCATTTTGGAAAAACCGGTGTTGAAGTAAACAAATACATGATCGTTAAGGCGATGACTGAAGTTTCGTTTTAGTCCGTAAATTTGAAATTGCACATTTCAATGATACCGATGAACAATATTTGGTTCAATTTAAAACAAATAAATATGTTTAGACGAAGATCCATGTGTGTTCTACAAGAACTATTTTGTGTAACTGTTACGTGCTTCGCCTCGTGTAGGTAGTAAAATCACCAAAATCCAGTGAAGACCCCCCCACGAATCCTTCTGAGACTATTCATTCATGAAAGGTTGAGGTGTTCCGAATGATTAAAAACTAACTTAAACAGTCTGAATTATCTCCCTTATAAAACAAAACTAGATTTGACCCTGTTAGAATATTTTAGTTGTTTTTTGAGTTATTAAAATCATCTTTTAGTTCTAAATTGATTTTAAAAGTTGTTTTTTGCATATTAAAATGTATAGTTTAATATTAAGATAAATTTAAATAACTGTTTTATGATAATTGTTTATTTAATAGTTATATTTAATTTTACTCTTTTGGAAATTCATTAATTAGAGAAACTAGAAATTATATGTTAGAATATAATTTTAGATAACATTGTACTATGTATTTATAATGAGTAGGTCAACATTCAACAATAAGGTTTATGGAGTTATATAGTTGATTTAAAACTCAAGATTTTGTTTATTGAAAACCCATCTTCTTTATTGAAACAATTGAGAAACTTCAAAGATTACTTGGAATAAAATGTGATTATTAAGGTAGAGTTTCCCTAATACAACACTATTATTCTAACTACAGTAAATTTCTCACAAAACTTGTATCTAACTTTATTTTTTAGTATTTTCTCCTTGTCATTTACTTAAATGTTATAAAATTATAATTTTTAAATAAAAACTTACACAATTTCCATATCAAAGGGAGATAATTTCTCATCAAAAGTTAATTTTTATATTATGTTTATTTATATTATAATACAATTTTGAAAATTGAACTGTAAATACTTAGAATTGGAAACTATTGTTCAATTTTATTCACTTTTCAGTGGTGCATAAATTAACCCCTTTGGTTTGAATATTCACTACAGTACTTCTGTACTTTTGATTGATAAAATTATATTTAAATCAGTGGAGTTAATATATATGCCTCTGACAGACAAATAAAATTGAACATTATGTCACAGGTTTTAGCACAAAATGGCTGTAACTCAATTTAAGAAAAGAGTGAGTTAGGATCAACTTGCCCTAATCTCGCGACATGTACTATTATATACAATCTCTGTAAACAGAGATTCTGTAGAGCGTTGTCGTACAGGATCTCTACTTTCTCAATGCACAGTCTGCGATTGGGTGGCTCATTTCAAATTGCGTGACGTAGATGATGTAAACAAGTTACATATCATAACAATTTCATCATGAATATTGTGATGAGAAAAGGTCACCTGAATAGCGAGTATGCTAGTGGAAAATTTTAGATCTGGTTTTAATCAGATGGTATGAAATATTGCTCACTTGTGTTTATTATGATATTGATAGTTATCTCCCTTCTTTATTACAGAACTAGAATGTTTTTAGTGAAGTTATGGATGGTTATGGTTATGGTGACAATAAAACAATGAATCTCTATTCTTTAGACATTCATCATAAGAAATTTCAGCTGTAAGGAACATGTTCTTTATTCTTTGATTTATATTGAATGGATTACCTGTGTTTTGTCAGGGTCCAGTGCAACTCCACTCATGGACGACTCAACCTGAAGTTGGGACAATTCAACCCTGTGAGACAACTCAATCTGTGGACAACTCTGATCCTGTATTATTCATAATTATAAGTTTATTGTGAATGGAAGATATTGCGGAATGATTTGAAATTTTTAGTTCTTTAAAAAGTTAGAATAAGATAAAAAATCAATTTTAATTTGAACTTATCATTTTTTCAATCAAATTAGTGATAATATATGATACAGATTGAGTTGTTCTGGGGTTGTGTTGTCTATCCGTTGAGTTGTCCCAACTGGCAGCATAAGTTATCCTGATCAAGTATTGTACAATTAGGGACTTTAGTCAGTTATCTTCCCCTGATAAAATCTGAAGCAATCCAATTGGTAAGTAGGTCCTTACAGTTGGAAATCTCGGATTTTATCATTGAAGTCCTATGTAAGGATAACAAAATATTTCATCTTATATCTTTCTTGTTAATGAAGATACTAACAGAAGTGGTGAAATTATGAAGGTTCTTTACCCTATAAATACTTAGCTTGAATTTCAAACAAATACAACGATTTACAAAAAAAGTTATTTTAGGCCACAACAAATTGATCAAATGTTCTATGGATTCGCTGGCACCTTAATTATGACAGATTTTACAAAAAAAATTCTTATCTTGCTCGCTCATAAACATTTGGTCAAACCGCTATATAAAGCAAGTGAATAAAGACTTTTTTTGTCTTCGCTCGCTCGCCCCATTTTTTTTCAGAAAAATCCGTAGAACATATGATCAACTTGTTGTGGCCTTAAATTAATTTTGGCAAATTGACATTGAAAAGTAAGAAAAAATCCGAGTAATCCAACTAATTGGACCTACCTATTTGAAGAGTATACGAGGAGAAATAACTGACTAATGTCCCTAATTGCGAACTGAATATTTTGAAGTCAAAGACAGTATATAATTATACAGTGGCAACCAAATGTTTGGAGATATTTTCACTTTGTAGGCCTTCTAGAAGATTTTAATGAAAGTGTGAAAATAAACTGTATTTATGAATGTCTTTAATTATGGCTCTACTTATAGTAAAGTCTACAAAAGTGAAAAAAACAACAACTTTGTTTATAAAAAAGCATTATATTGATCATAGTTTGGGATACTTTGTTATTTCAGATGCTGATTCTTATAAATGTGATGCATTTATTAAAATTGTTTTCATTTTATCACCAACCTTACAAAATGCACTTAAAATAATGTTTGTACAAAATCAATCAATGAAGTTGAAGATTTTTTACATTAAATTTCCATGTCTCCTAACTTTTGGTTGGCACTGTACTCACAAAGTTTATTACTAGTTTTATACCAAAGTGGCTAGTTTCTTCAATATAATTAACTATTCATGTGTAATCAAGGTAAATAGTAGAAGAGTATGTAAAGTCAGCAGTATAGCAGTAACTTCAGTAAGTTTACTGCCAGAAAGTTTGTAGTTCAGCTGTAAAAAATGTTTTTGCTAAAAGTTTCTGCAGTACAGCAGTACAAGTCTAAAAAATGGTGGTTGTATTGCTCCAACTTTCAGTCATAATGGTAATGGTTATGACGGTGATGATGATAGTCAAGTTGAAATATGAAATACATATTATCATATCAATCAAATTCTTACAAACAATGTAATCAGAATGTAAACTTTAGGTACTGTTCTGAATTTTACTGTCAACATCACCTGTCTTCAATGTTATACATAAAAAATGAAGAACATAATATCTACATTTAACCGAGGGAAAATTAGAAGAAATAAGATGTATGAAATTTTAGCAGTAAAGATTTACTGTTGTACTGCTGATGTTACTGCTGATTTTGCATACATTCAATAAAAAAATTGTAATGATAAGTTTCAATTCTAATACTGTACTTAACTTATTTGAAATTTTGAGACTAGCCCTTCTGTTGACTTAGTAATTTCAGATATCCTGTGGAGCGTTGTCGTACAGGATCTCTACTTTCTCCGTGGAAGGTCACGTCGAGATGAACTTTGTTTCGACCAATCAATGCGTAGCTTTCATCTAGACGAAAACACTATTAATCACATTTTGATTTAGTAATTTCTATTTTTAGACCAAGTTGTGCATGCTAATTTAACAGCGGTATTATTCACAGTCTGCGATTGGGCGGCTCATTTCAAATTGCGTGACGTAGACGATGTAAACGAGTTACGTATCATAACAATTTCGTCATGAATATTATGATGAGAAAAGGTCACCTGAACGTGACCTTCGTTTGGAAAAGGCCAGATCAAAATTAGAGAGTATGCCAGCGGAAAATTTTAGATCGGGTTTAAATCATTTAATCTGATTGAGAGAAAGTGTGTTTAAAGTTTTGATACTGAAATCCGTGCTTAAAAAATATAGTTTAATCTTTCAAATGATCACACTTCAGTTAAATTTTCTTGTTTGTTTTATTTCAGATTGTTATGACCAGAAGTACGGAAACATCAGGCATATCAAGCTGATATCAAACTATTGATCACTGCAGTAGAAGAATGTTGTCCATATAAGCTTTCCCTGCTAAAAATAAACAAGTCGTCTCGCACTTTTTGTCCTTGAGATGTTTTTTGTCCATTTACGCGTGTCCTGTTGAAATTAGAAAAGTCGTCTTGGACTGTTAGTCCTTGAGATGCTTGCTGTCCAGTTTCATGTACTTGATAAGATTTGGTCTGTTGATATTGAACAAGTCGTCTCGGACTGTTTGTCCTTGAGATGTTTGTTGCCCAAGTAAATTTTAAAAAATGTGTTTTTGTTTTATTAATTAAAAAGGATTCGTCCCCGAGCTATTTCGTACATATTAATTTACGTGTTACGAAAAATTGGGGACATATTTGTGTACTAGTTGATTCGTCCCCTAACTATTTCAAAACCAAATTTGTGGCTACAATAATATTTGGAGGCATATCCTTGTTTACATTTGATGCATCTTAAAGAATTTCTAACCCAAATTTTACCAGGTTACGAAAATATTTGGGGCAAACATTATTAGGGGACGAATCTTTTTTTACATCTTCATTCGTCCCCAAACTATTTCGACCCAGAATTTTTCGGTACGAAAAAAATAGGGGACGAATCTTCGGATTCGTCCCTATACCATTTCGACCCAAGTTTTTCTTTGGTACGAAAGTATTAGGGGACGAATCTGTTTACATCTTCATTCATCCCCAAACTATTTCGCCCCAGGTTAATTGGGTACAAAAATATTAGAGGACGAATCCGAAGATTCGTCCCCAAACCATTTCGACCCAAGTTTTTATTTAGTACGAAAGAATTAGGGGACGAATCATTGTTTACAGCTTCATTCGTCCTCAAACCATTTCGACCCAGGTTTATTGGGTATGATTGTAATCCGAAGATTCGTCCCAAACCATTTCGATCCAAGTTTTTATTTAGTACGAAAATATTAGGGGACGTATGTTTGTTTACAGCTTCATTGGTCCCCAAACCATTTCGACCCAGGTTTATTGGGTACTATTGTATTAGGGGAGGAATCCGAAGATTCGTCCCAAACCATTTCGACCCAAGTTTTTCTTTGGTACGAAACTATTAGGGGACGAATGTTTGTTTACATCTCTATTCGTCCCCAAACCATTTCGACCCAGGTTTTTCTTTGGTACGAAACTATTAGGGGACGAATGTTTGTTTACATCTCCATTCGTCCCCAAACCATTTCGACCCAGGTTTTTCTTTGGTACGAAAGTATTCGGGGACGAATCTATGTTTACATCTTCATTCGTTCCCAAACCATTTCGACCCAGGTTTATTGGGTACGATTGTATTAGGGGACGAATTTTCGGATTCATCCACAAACCATTTCGACCCAAGTTTTTCTGTGGTACGAAACTTTTAGGGGACGAATCTTTGTTTACATCTTCATTCGTCTCCAAACCATTTCGCCCCAGGTTTTTCTTTGGTACGAAAGTATTAGGGGACGAATATTTGTTTACATCTTCATTCGTCCCCAAACCATTTCGCCCCAGGTTTATTGGGTACGGTTGTATTAGGGGACGAATCTTCGGATTCGTCCCCAAACCATTTCGACCCCAGTTTTTCTTTGGTACGAAACTATTAGGGGACGAATCTTTGATTACATCTTCATTCGTCTCCAAACTATTTCGACCCAGGTTAATTGGGTACGAAAATGTTAGGGGACGAATCTTTGTTTACATCTTCATTCGTCCCTAAACCATTTCGATTCAGGTTTATTTGGTACGAAAATACTAGGGGACGAATCTTCGGATTCGTCCCCAAACCATTTCGACCCAAGTTTTTCTTTGGTACTAAAGTATTAGGGAACAGACTCTGTTTACATCTCTATTCGTCCCGAAATTATTTCGACCCAAGTTTTTTTGGGGGACGAAAATATTAGGGGACGAATCTTTGTTTACATCTTCATTCGTCCCCAAGCTATTTCGACCCAGAATTTTCGGGTACGATTATATTAGGGGACGAATCTTCGGATTCGTCCCCAAACCATTTCGACCCAAGTTTTTTTTGGTACGAAGATATTAGGGGACGAATCTTTGTTTCATCTTGGTTTACATCTTCGTTCATACATCTTCATTCGTCCTCGAACATATCGTAACTACAATAAATTTGGGTACGAAAAATTTCGGGACGAATCTTGTTTAAACTTTTGGATTCGTCCCCTAACGTTTTGTTACTTGAAAAAAAGGGAACAGTTTAGAGACAATCCAAATATTAACTAAGGATTCGTCCCCAACTTTTCGTACCCAGCTTGTTAGTACGAAAAGTTGGGGGACGAAACCAAATATTTACAGATTCGTCCCGAAAATTTTCGTACACAATTATTTGCTAGTTACGTTTGTTCGAGGACGAATCTTTATTTGCATTTGGATTCCTCCATAAACTTTTCGTGACCTACATTTTCTGGAACGAAGAATTTGAGAACGAACCAGAAAAAAAGTTTGTTACGAAATGTTTTGGGGACGAACAATTGTTTACATTCGGACTCGATTCCTAGTTTTGCTGTCCTGAAATAAAGTAGGGTACGAAAAACCTGGGGATGTGCGTTTGGATTCGGCCCCAAACTTTTCGTAACCAATAAGATGGTTTCGAAAATACATCATTAGCTATGAATAGCTAATCATGCGGACACTCTGTGGTAAAAGCCATATGAAAACAACAGTCAAGTTCTGCTGAAAACACCTAGATTATAGCAAATTCATGGGATTCTTGATAACAAATTGATCACGTGTTGTACGGACTTTTCAAGAAAATTATGGGGCAAGCGATACAAATGAAAAAAAAAAACTTTATTTAATTGCTGTTTATATTGATTTGAACAAAATCTTGTGAGCGAGCGAGGAAATAAAAATATTTTTGTGTGTAAAATCCGACGATAATAAGGTGCTTGTGAATCCATAGAACACAATCTAGTTGTTGTGGCATTAAAGTCCAATTTTAGTTTCAGAAAAACTGTGCATTTCATAAACTGGCTATACACTACTCCATAACAGCGTGTGTGAAGACGGTTTATCATGACACGGTCGTAAGTTTGTCTTTTTTTTTGGATTACAATTCATATTAAGTAATGTTTCTAATGTTTAAAAATGCAATGTATTCATGTGATTACACTCCCGTTAAACCAAATTTTTAACAAACAATGCTTAACAGTAGAGCAATGTCTATGTTGTGTACAGTTGAGGCCAATCTCCGTAAACAGATATCCTGCAGAGCGTTGTCGTACAGGATTTCTACTTTCTCCGTGGAAGGTCACGTCTAGATGAACTTTGTTTCGACCAATCAATGCGTAGCTTTCATCTAGATGAAAACACTTAATCACATTTTGATTTCGTAATTTCTATGTTTAGACCAAGTTATGCATGCTAATTTAACAGCGGTATTATACACAGTCTGCGATAGGGCGGCTCATTTCAAATTGCGTGACATAGACAATGTAAACAAGTTACGTAGGGGAAGGCGGGGTAAGTTGAGCCAAATTTTGATTTTTTGTCCAGAGGAGTCGCAATGGTAGCTACTTTTGGCTAAACTTTTATCTGAACATAAAATTTGATCTTTTGACTACATATAATAGAACATTTTGTTACATTATCACCTCACAGTTAGTCACCATTAACGTTTAAAAACGTAAGTCAAATGACTCAACTTGCCCCATATGTGGGGTAAGTTGATCCACCCTACGGGGTAAGTTGTACCATACGGGATAAGTTGATCTTTGGTAAAATTATAGGTGCAAACAGACAAATCTAACTGGAATGATGTTTTACTTAAGACTTAATAATCATTTATACTGAACATTAAACAGAATAGACATATATTCTAATAACAATTTAGAAATCATAAGGAACATTTTAGGTAGAACTTGGATATCATCAAATTTAGATTATTTCGTCAAACACATAGATTTTATAATGTATGTGAAGACAGCAGTAACAGCAGTACAGCAGTACAGCAGTACAGCCCTACTGCCAGAATTTTCGGCAGTACAGCAGTACAGCCCTACTGCCAGCAGTACAGCCCTACTGCCAGAATTTTCGGCAGTACAGCAGTACAGCCCTACTGCTAGAATTTTCGGCAGTACAGCAGTACAGCCCTACTGCCAGAATTTTTGGCAGTACAGCAGTACAGCCCTACTGCCAGAATTTTTGGCAGTACAGCAGTAGAGCCTTACTGCCAGAATTTTAGGCAGTACAGCCATACTGCCAGAATTTTCGGCAGTACAGCCTTACTGCTAGAATTTTTCGGCAGTACAGCAGTAAAGCCTTACTGCTTGAGTTTTCGGCAGTACAGCATTACTGTTAGAATTTTCGGCAGTAAAACCTTACTGTTAGAATTTTCGGCAGTAGGGCAGTACTGTTGCAGACTGCTGTATCATTCTAGCAAATCATTCTTTATTTTGCCTCTCAGAATTCTCAGATCATAAAAGTTATATGTTTGAATTCTCTATAAGGTCCAAAATTAAAAAAAAGAACATATAGAGCCAATCTAGGATGTGGGATATGTTAAAATCAATACTATGAAATATGAAAATAAAAAAAAAGTTTGTTTGTTTTAATTGGGTTTAACGTCGCATTCAACTCATATTTAGGTTATACAATGTATATACGACATCCAGCTCTTCCTACTATAATACCCTACCACGAGTCTGACAACTCATGTATAGGGTATGACATCGTACCGCGACCGGACTCGAACCCGTGATCTCCGGATTCGAAGTCAGACATGCTACGCCACTGCTGCAGCTAAATAAAGAAGTAGAATGAAGGAACACATTTAGTGATCCCAGGACTTGGATAATTATATACATGTTTTCTAGTTAGGTTTATATCTATGTTTTATTTACAAAAAAAATGTTCTACACGATCACAAGTTACTGCTGGTTCTTGTGACACTATGACCATGAAATATTCCATTTACTTCCCATTTTCGGAAAGCTGAATGAACAAGCTTTCTTTTGGTATATAATACTGCTACAAGTTCGAGTAAGTATTTAACACTGGATGAGTTATATAACGAACAGTTTTTCAATTTTTTTTTTAATTCTATACACAGAGAACTGCTTCAAACGTACAGAAGGACCTATCTCTGATGGCAATATTTGCAACGTAGTTGTAACAATATCAACGGCAAAAGCATGTTTATGCAATGTTTACAAATAACCATAAAGAATAAAAAATACGGCTTTATTAAGTGATCGAAGTGCCTCAAGAAATGTACTAAATATTTTTTGTTTGGTAGGTACCTTTTTTACAAAAAAAAAATGTCCTGCACTACCGCAAGTTACTGCTGGTTCTTGCGACATTATGACCAAAACATATGCCATAAAATACACGTTTCTGAAAGCTGAATGAACAAGCTTTCATTTGGTATATAATACTGCTACAAGTTCGTGTAAGTATTTAACTCTGGACGAGTTATATAACGAACAGTTTTTTAATTTCTATTTGAATTCTCTACACAGAAAACTGATTCAATCGTACAGAAGGACCTATCTCTGATGGCAATATTTGTAACGTATTTGTAACAATATCAACGGCATAACATGCAGATGCAGTGTATAAAATAACCATAAATAATGAAAAATACGGCTACATTGAGCGATCGAAGTGCTTCAAGAAATATATTCAATATTCTAGTTTGGTAGGTACTTTTTTACAAAAAAAATGTCCTGCGCTACCGCAAGTTACTGCTGGTTCTTGCGACATTATGACCAAAACATATGTCATAAAATTCACATTTTCTGAAAGCTGAATAAACGAGCTTTCATTTGGTATATAATATTGCTACAAGCTCGTGTAAGTATTTAACCCTGGATGAGTTATATAACGAACAGTTTTTTAATTTATATTTGAATTCTCTACACAGAAAACTGATTCAATCGTACAGAAGGACCTATCTCTGATGGCAATATTTGCAACGTAGATGTAACAATATCAACGGCAATAACATGTTTATGCAATGTTTAAAACTAACCATAAAGAATAAAAATTACGGCTTTATTAAGTGATCGAAGTGCCTCAAGAAATGTACTAAATATTTTTTGTTTGGTTGGTACCTTTTTTAAAACAAAATGTCTTGCACTACCGCAAGTTACTGCTGGTTCTTGCGACATTATGACCACAACATATGCCATAAAATACACATTTTCTGAAAGCTGAATGAACAAGCTTTCATTTGGTATATAATACTGCTACAAGTTCGTGTAAGTATTTAACTCTGGACGAGTTATATAACGAACAATTCTCAATTTTTATTTGAATTCTCTACACAGAGAACTGATTCAAACGTACAGAACGACCTATCTCTGATGGCAATATTTGTAACGTATTTGTAACAATATCAACGGCATAACATGCATATGCAATTTATGAAAATGACCATAAAGAATGAAAAATACGGCTACATTTATTGATCGAAGTGCTTCAAGAAATATATTCAATATTCTTGTTTGGTTTGTACTTTTTACCAAAACAATGTCCTACGATACCGCAAGTTACTGCTGGCTCTTTCGACAATATGACCAATACATATGCCATAAAATTCCCCCTATTTTAAAAGCTAAATGAACAAGCTTTCATTTGGTATAAAACACAACTACTACTTCTCGTTTGTTTTTTACACCATATTAGTTTTATAAACAACATTTTTGTTCATTCGAATTTCTACGCGAATCCAAGGTTGGTTTTTTTTTCAGAAAATTATTCAACGTGATTACAAGTTACTGCTGGTTCTTGTGACGCTAAAAACGAAAACTATGCCATTTAATACCTATTGTCGTAAAGCTGAATGAACAAGCTTTCAATTGGTATATAATACTACAACCAGTTCGAGTGAGTATTGCACACTGAACTAGTTTTATTGCGAACATTTGTTCAATTTTCATTAGAATTCTCTACTTTGGTTTGGATTAATGTGTAGATAGGACTTTTTTTTCTATGTCAATATTTGTTGCAAATATGGATAAAAACCAATGAAAATTTATATCAAAATAACGGGAAAAAATACGATTTCATAATCATAAGAAAGTTTTTTTCTATAATGGTTGAAATAAGTGCTCTAATGGGTTGGTTATGTTCATATACTTCGCTAAAAATTTCACTTCACTCAAAATTTTACTTTGCTATAGTAAGTTACTGCTGTTATTTTTTATCCGAAGACCGGATCTGTGTTCCATTTAATATACATATTCACAAAGCTGAATGAACAAGCTTTCATTTGGTATATAATACTGCTTTATGTTCAAGATAGTTTTCCACTTCGGATATGTTTTATTAATGACATTTTTCGATTTCCATTCGAATTATTCATCTGGAGTTGGAAATAAATGTGCGTATATAAGGCCCATCTTCAATGTCAACATTTGTTACAGATCTGCATCAAAAGACAAGAATTATTTATATCGAACTAAAGATAAAACATGCACGATTATATCAACATGAATTACATAATACTGGTAGAAGTAAGAGCTTAAGCGTTGATTATGTTCACGTATTTCGTACAAAATTTAACATCGCTTTATATTGCGAGTTACTGCTGTTTTAGTGTTATTATGGTCAATAAATATACTATTAAACATACATTTTCAAAAAGCCGAATGAACAAGCTTTAGTATGGTATATTATTCATCTCAACTGTCATGTTAGATTTTATACACTGAATAAGTTTTTCTTATGACAATTTTTTCAATAATTTCATCATCATTCTTGATATTTTCTCCGCCGAATGAAATATTTAGCCGCAGATTAAACTTGCGTACCGAATATCTGTTAGATGTTAAACGTTTGATTTTGAACAAAATCATTCCCTTTCGTAAATCTCATCTTGCACGTATGATAAGTCATGTTATATTTGATAAGTAAAGTGTAAGAAAATAATGCAAATAAAAACAGAATAATCATGGTTCATGTTATAAAATTAACTTGTATTTTAGATCAACTTCCGGGTATAGAAAGACAGCGGAACCAAATTGTTTTCGCGAAAACATTTTTTTTACGCAGACAACAAATTATTATGTGAAGGACTTTTGTAACAAAACTAGCTCATTTAACGTGTTTTATAATATGCTTTCATAAATATCAAGTTTGTTTGAATAAAAACCATATCGTATTTATGTAACAGGTGGTAACGAATATGTAAAAATGAAAAATCAAGTTGTTTCCGCTATCTATCTTTACCCGGAAGTTGGTCTTAAATGCGGAGAAAATATCAAGATTAATTACCACGCTGAAAGAAATGTCATAAGATAAACTTACACAGTTTATAAAAACCAACATAACAATGTATCATGTATAAAATTAAAGCTTGTCCATTCGACTTTTTGAAAATGTATATTAAATGGTATATTTACCAGTCACAACAACACCAAAACCAGCAGTAACTTACAATATACATGTAAAATGGTATTAAAATTTGCACGAAGTACGTAAACTTTACCAACGCTTACGCTCTTTTTTTCAACCACTAATAAAACAATTCGTGCTGATGTAATCGTCCATGTTTTCTCTTTATTTTGATATAAATTATCATTGATTTTTATGCAGATCTGTAACAAATATTGAGAGAAGTCTTTAAATCTGCACATTTAATTTGAATCCCGAGTAAACATTCTAAACTTGAAAGATATGTATTTAATTAAATATATCCGATGTTGAAAACTATCGACAACATAAAGCAGTACTATATACCAAATTAAAGCTTGATCCTTTAGCTTTGTGAATATGTGTATTGAATATTATGTTTACCCAGTCATTGGATCACAAAAAACAGCAGTTACTTACAATAGCGAAGTTAAAGTTTGAACGAAGTACGTGAACATGCCACGATCTGGTAGAAGTATTATATACCAAATGAAAACTTGCTCATTCAGCTTCACGAAAACGGGTAATAAAAAGCATAGTTTTAGCGTCACAAGAACTAGCAGTAACTTGTAAAACTTTTTGGAAAAACACAGGGATACTAAATCTACAAGATTTTTTTTAAAGTTTTATTATAGATTATTATCTTTAGCCGTAGTCTTTTACGCCTATTTAATACATACATGTAAAACCCTAGATTTTTTAAACATATTCGATGCAAATATTGACATCATAAACAGGCGCTATCTGTACGTTTAACTAAGTACTCTGTGTTGAGAGTTCAAACGAAAATTGAAAAACTGTTCGTAATAAAACTCATCCAGCGTAAAATACTTAAATGAGCCTGTAGCAGAATTATATACCTAATGAAAGCTTGTTTATTCATCTTTACAAAAATGGGCACTACAAAGCATACTTTTCATTCATAACGTCACAAGTATCAGCAGTAACCTCTGATTGCAAGGGACGTTTTTTAAAAAATCACTTAAATTTTAGCATCCCAAAACGAATGTATAATATGTATATATATTTTTAAACAGTCAAGTACTTACAATGTTGTTTGTAGCTGAGTTCTTTCATTCTTCATTCTTATTTAGATAAATGTTACGTCATAGCTTTTTTAAACACTGTTGGAAAACATTGGCATCAAAAATAGGCCCTATATGTATGTACAATATGGACCTTCGTGTAGAAATTCAAATGAAAAAAAATGTTGTTTATAAAACTAATATAGAGTCAGAAAAAACAAGAAGAACTAGTAGCAGTATTATATACCAAATGAAAGCTTGTTCATTCAGCTTTCAGAAAATGGGTATTTAATGGCGTATGTTTTGATCATATTGTCGCAAGAATCAGCAGTAACTTGCGGTAGCGTAGGGCATTTTTTGTAAAAAAGTACATACCAAACAAGAATATTGAATATATTTCTTAAAGCACTTCGATCACTCAATGTAGCCACATTTTTCATTCTTTATGGTTATTTTTATACATTGCATATACATGTAATACCGTTGATATTATTACAAATACGTTGCAAATATTGTCATCAAAAGTAGGTCCTTCCGTACGTTTGTATCAGTTCCCTGTGCAGAGAATTCAAATAAAAATTGAAAAACTACTTGTAATATAACTCATCCAGTGTAATCTACTTACACAAACTTGTAGCAGTATTATATACCAAATGAAAGCTTGTTCACTTAGCTTTACGAAAATGAGTAGCAAATGACACAGTTTTCGATCATAGCGACACAAGAACCAGCAGTAACTTCTGATTACGAGGGTTATTTTTTGTAAAAATATGTTTATTTTACTAACCCAATAGAACTCATCCAGTGTAAATAACTTACACGAACTTGTAGCAGTATTATATACCAAATAAAAGCTTGTTAATGCAGTTTCAGAAAATATGTAATTTATGGCCAATGTTTTGGTCATATTGTCGCAAGAACCAGCAGTAACAAGAGGTAGCGTAGGACATTTTTTTTGTTAAAAGGTATCTACCAAACAAGAATATTGAATATATTTCTTGAAGCTCTTCGATCACTTAATGAAGCCGTATTTTTCATACTTCATGGTATTTTTTATACATTGCATAAACATGTTATTGCCGTTGATATTGTTACAACTACGTTGCAAATATTGCGATCAGAGATAGGATATTCTGAACGTATAAATCAGTTCTCTGTGTAGAGAATTCAAATAAAAATTGAAAAACTGTTCGTTATATAACTCATCCATAGTTAAATACTAACACGAACTTGTAGCAGTATTATATACCAAATGAAAGCATGTTAATTTTACTTTACGAATATGTGTAATTTATGGCATATGTTTCGGTCATATTGTCGCAAGAACCAGCAGTAACTTGCGGTAGCGTAGGACATTTTTTGTAAAAAAGTACCTACCAAACAAGAATATTGAATATATTTCTTGAAGCACTTCGAACACTTAATGTAGCCGTATTTTTCATCTTTTTTTTGGTTATTTTCATACACTGCATATACTCTTTATGCCGTTGATATTGTTACATACGTTACAAATATTACCATCAGAGATAGGTCCTTCTGTACATTTGAAACAGTTCTCTGTGTAGAGAAATCAAATAAAGATTGAAAAACTGTTCGTTATATAACTCATCCAGAGAAAATTACTAACACGAACTTGTAGCAGTATTTTATACCAAATAAAAGCTTGTTCATTAAGCTTTCAGAAAATGGGTATTTTATGGCATATGTTTTGGTCATATTGTCGCAAGAACCAGCAGTAACTTGCGGTAGCGTAAAACATTTTTTTGTCAAAAATGTACATACCAAACAAGAATATTGAATATATTTCTTGAAGCACTTCGATCACTCAATGTAGCCGTATGTTTTCATTCTTCATGGTTTTTTATGCATTGCATATCCATGTTATGCCGTTGATATTATTACAAATACGTTGCAAATATTGACATCAGAGATAGGTCGTTCAGTACGTTTGAATCAGTTCTTTGTGTAGAGAATTAAAAAAATGAAAAACTGTTCGTTATATAACTCATCCAGAGTTAAATACTTACACAAACTTGTAGCAGTATTATATACCAAAAGAAAGCTTGTTCATTCAGCTTTCCGAAAATGGGAAGTAAATGGAATATTTCATGGTCATAGTGTCACAAGAACCAGCAGTAACTTGTGATCGTGTAGAACATTTTTTGTAAATAAAACATGGATATAAACCTAACAAGAAAAAACATATATATAATTATCCAAGTCTTCGGATCACTAAATGTGTTCCTTCATTCTACTTCTTTATTTAGCTGCAGCAGTGGCGTATTGGTTAGCATGTCTGACTTCGAATCCGGAGATCACGGGTTCGAGTCCGGTCGCGGTACGATGTCATACCCTATACATGAGTTGTCAGTCTCGTGGTAGGGTATTATAGTAGGAAGAGCTGGATGTCGTAATACATTGTATAACCTAAATGTGTGTTGAATGCGACGTTAAACCCAATTAAAACAAACAAACTTTTTTTATTTTCATATTTCATAGTATTGATTTTAACATATCCCACATCCTAGATTGGCTCTATATGTTCTTTTTTTAATTTTGGACCTTATAGAGAATTCAAACATATAACTTTTATGATCTGAGAATTCTGAGAGGCAAAATAAAGAATAATTTGCTAGAATGATACAGCAGTCTGCAACAGTACTGCCCTACTGCCAAAAAATTCTAACAGTATGGTTTTACTGCCGAAAATTCTAACAGTAATGCTGTACTGCCGAAAACTCAAGCAGTAAGGCTTTACTGCTGTACTGCCGAAAAATTCTAGCAGTAAGGCTGTACTGCTGTACTGCCGAAAAGTCTGGCAGTAGGGCTGTACTGCTGGCAGTAGGGCTGTACTGCTGTACTGCCGAAAATTCTGGCAGTAGGGCTGTACTGCTGTACTGCTGTACTGCTGTACTGCTGTTACTGCTGTCTTCACATACATGATTTTATATGCTTTGCACAACGAACTATACACACTTGTTTGATATTCCTATAATAAAAGTTAGTTTACACAAGCATTCTAAAATATAGTCAAGATAAATTCGGTCTAGAAATAATTTAAGTATTTATGGAGGACATCGGCGTTTTTCATATCAAGTAATAGACTGAGATTAGCCGAGTATAGTCGAACGAATGATTGTCATTAAAATGAGTTTATTAAAAGTTAATTAAAATCGGAAAAAAGCGAGCGTTTTATGTTGTTGTTGTTTTTTTGAAAATGTAGGTAAATGAATTATACTTTCAAGTAACTTTTCATGAATTACCTACCCTACAACAAGTTTTCTTACGAAAAACAAGACAAAAATTAATCAGTGGTTAAACATATTTTTCATCTTATTATAAATTAATAGGCTTGTGTTTCGTTAATTTTTAAATCGTTGCTTTTATTTTATATCATTTTACGTGTTTAAAATACTTGTATTCCAAATGATTTTTTCCAAAGGACTCGAAAAGTGTGATTCTTCGGCGGATTTCCACGTTTTGGATCGTCCCAACAACCATTCTTGTAAATCCACTGAAACGTCCGAAAAACTCGCAACAACGCTGAATTTCAACACAATAAACTGATACAATTCTGGGACACTTATAATTCTTTCTTAAGAAAGCTTTTAAATGCATAACATACCCCTATTATTGCTGATATAAATTCTTATCATTCGGATATTTCAACAAAAAATGACAGCCAGACAACAGTTTTTGTCAGGTAACAAAATATTTAATTCATGTAATAATGAACTCAAAAGTAGTATATATTTGACAGTGAGTTTATCTCTATATGCTTTTACTTTGTACCTGACAGAATTTAAGCTTACTTTTTATTGGTAAAATTATAATATACAATGTACTGTGCTTCTTAAATTTGATATACAATTATATTTAAAATAATATTCTTTGTAAGTTGGTAATAACAACACTATGTTATTTTATCTAAAATTTGACAGTATGATGACAAACTCCATAAACAGCCAACAAGCATCAAGAAACCAATTAAAAAGACAGCCAAAAAGAAATCTTCAGTTTATACTTACAATGTTTGTATTTTTATGCAATAATTTAAGCTTAAACAACTTTTTAAAACTAAATTAAGAGAAAAAAACATGTGAATAGAAAGAACTGTGACTGCTAAAATAATAAGACTTTAAATAAGACAAAGAGCCAGAGTTTTGGATCCATTTAGTTTATCATTGACTTTATCAGATAACATCTGCATTGATAATACATTATACACATGTACATGTATATTTGTGCTATTCATTCATTTTCAATAAGCGGGTGCATTTTGGAGGTATGAAAGACAGGAAAATCAGTGTTCTAGAATTCTTTATTTAGCATTTTAATCGAAGAATATAACCTGTAAACTACAACTTCCTGAAATATTTTGATCATGACATCAGTAATTGTTGTCATATGCTTATTTGAAGTACGACTGTCAGGGGTACAAATTTTGCCATGAAATGTTCGTTATGCTAACTTTCAATGGTCGCTTACCATAAATAGTTGGTATATTACACATTTAAGAATTTTCCCTAATATAAACAAAGTGTCAATCTTCAAAAAATTAAGAAAGATATTCGTACTGACTAATAATATTCAATTGCCATATGCTAGATCAAACTCAGTACAATCTGGTTCAAAGAAAAGTGTAATCGCTATAAGTATAATAAATCATAATTTTATGTCTGGATGTTCCACGTTTATAATTCCATTTAAATATTACACTGGAACCTTAAAAGGATTGTGAGTGATTGAAGAATTACTCTTATATGGGATTTTTCACAAGATTTTTTTCAAAAATGGTACCAAAATGTCGCCGAAATGTTCATTTCCAAAAGTATGTAATTTGTTTTCTCAATCTTTCTATATATAGGTTCACATTGCTTTTGCTCTGTTTAAGCCATCGACGATTTATATTTCTGAATTCCTGCCCTTGATTTCACAAGAAAAGAAAAAACAACATGAAATGTCCGTTACTAATCTTGACATGTTCGTTACTAATCATTCATTGGTGTATCACTGCAAATAGAATACTGCCATGAATAGGATTTGTACTCTGCTAAGACAAGTAATTATTTCCCTTCTAGTTTTACTCTCCGATACATTTATCTGAAACTGACTAAAGACAGGATGAGACAATTTAATTGGTTGGGCTTACAAAAATATAAAACGAAATGAAGGTGTCGTATAATAAATACGATTTCAAAAGAAACCATGCTTAAGCTAACTTTAGATATTGGTAAAAAGTGAAAATATGGAACGAATTATATACATAAATTGAAGAAACAACTTAATTTTATGTTAGACTGGTACGGTGAATTGTTAATGCTGCTGACATGTTCGTTACATTGTCGTAACGAACATGTCATACTTTTGTCATGGCTTATATTTTGAACATATACTATGCATCCAATAAAACATACTATATATTCAAATTTCACTCCAATATCAAAAGATTTAACAAAACAAAATTGAGAAAATCAATTTAAGCAAATTTGTGGCGTAAAAATAATAACCTTACTGTCGTATTGCGATATCTCCGTTTATTTTCTATAAAGCGGCAGTTGACGTTCTCTGTAAGCTTTATCGGGAGTGATATCGTCAAGTTTAATGAAATCATGTACATAGAGATTTAAAAACTGAACTTAAACCGCCAAAAACACGCAGTATGTAAATTTCAGTCACGAACATGTCAGTAACGGACACTTCAAATCAGAAGCTTTACTTGATTATCCTTCAGTAATTTCAAAACAATATAAAGTTAACATGTTCTTTTGAGATAATACGCAGAATTACTCATTTCAAGGTAAGTTATTGTCTTTCTAATAGTATGGTATTTTAGAAACTTAAGGTAACGAACATGTCAATTAAAAGTCAATTTAGGGTGAGTAATAACTTTAAACTTGTATATTGTCTGAAATACTTAAATTCTTAACAAGAATTGAAGCATTATGTAATATTATAGGACTAACATCTTTGAAAATAACCAAACCGATACAATTTGATGTGTTATTCTTTGAAATGCTGCCATGTAAAAATTTAGTAACGTACATTTCCGGAAAATTTGATTTCTAAAAACCAGACTTTCACTGAGGTTGAAAGTCAATTAACAATCGAAAGTTGTTGGGAAATATATTTGGCTTATGACTATAAGCTTTCAGTTACTAAATAACCTTAACAAAATTGAACTAAATTGCTTTGTTTAATTTCTACGCATGTTTAAAGACACAGCGTATTGATCGGCGACAGTAACGAACATGTCAAAAATCAACTTTATTCATTGAAATTTTCGCAAATTTGATGAGATAATACTTTTTATAAACCATGCAATTGAAGGTCTACTGCTATAGCATATTTTAGGTTGATTATCCAAACTTTATATCGTAAGGGACAGAGAGAATAGACCGGCGACACCACTTGCACCCGCTTATTGAAAATGAATGTATTATTTTATACCCCCCTGATATAAACAGTATGCCAATTAAGGATACCATTCTCAGCAGGGCATCTGAGTTGATGCACACATAGACGAGATATGATCTAGACATCTGCTAGTTACATCATATGTAAGATAAAATAATAAACAGCTTTCTTTAAAAAAATAATGTTGAACTTTGTTATGTTGTTTCAAGTATTCGGTACTATATGTACAAAGATGAATTTAAGTGTGAAAAATTATATCGTCGGCTTAATATCAAAACCTCGTATGGACACTTTTTCAAATTTTACAGGAGAAACATTTTTTTTGCCCCAAAAAACACTTTTTGATATTTTGCTTCCAAACTTTCAAGGAAGAGATAAAATATCATTATACATAATTTCAAGTGTTGTTTTTCGTGTTTTAACTTGCCATTTTATTTTTATAATGAAGTTTTGTGATATGCGATCTTTTGACAGATTTTTTCTATTTTTTTTAATCATATACGACTTTTTGCACATTGATCAATGATATTAATTGGACCATTTACACGCATATAACTATCTAATTCAATTCCAGTTTGTAAATTAGTTTACCAACAAAAGTAAACTTTTAAATCTTCGATATTTAATAGAAACTTAAAATCACAATTAACAGATTTACTTTCTTTATTTCATGCCAAAACAATTAACGTATGATTAAGACAAAATTTTGACAATTGTAATTAAAAACTGCTTTTTGTAAAACAAAGACAATATATTTAAGGGTGAATATTTGATTAGGGTCCATTGTTTGTCCAGGCCTTCTCACTAAGCACATTGGAAAACGTTGATAATTTTTACACATAAATCTGAAAGAACAGTATTAGCATGTTAAAATCCACCATGAATTTTGAACCTCTTTTTTTTCTATTTTTTTATAATGTCAATGTTTAAAATTGACAGTTTTTCCGTAACGGTGCGTTGTCCAAAACACATATCATCCGACTTTACTAAGCTGTTATCTTACATAAAAAGTCAACAGAAAGAAGCTTTTACACGTTTTAGGTAAGTTATTTATTCATTTATCTGTGATAAGATTATTTTAGAGATAATATATACATTAGTAATAAAAATCGTCACTTAATGACTTGTCCAGAAAAAATAATCTCCACACCGTTACAATCATTTTACAACATACAACTAAACACAGATACTCAAATAAAATTCTGGTACCGTCGAATAAACTTCCTTTTGATCTTGCACCTTTGGGGAATGTTGATTTGGCGCAAAAAATTGAAAAATCCATTTTAGTAAGTAAAATTATAAACGTACATTTATTATGTTTCAACACCGTTCATGCATTTTTAAACAAATTTTCTAATACCAAAAACAAAATTACTTTAATTTATTGACTAGCTAAGAGCTGTAGATAATATGCTATTGTAATATGTTTTCGCGACGTAAGCATGCTTGTGTATTCATGAATAAATACCTAAATTATCAACACCGTTACGATCAACACCGTTACGCAATTTATGTACCGGTGTTGATGATTTCGTAACGGTGTTGAGAATTGTAGTATTTATTTAGATTTTGACAGTTTTATACCACTATATACGATCTTTTTCATTTAATTTCCAACAGATTTGTTTACAGTGTTCGTATTTAGATATTATTTTCTTTATCCAACATCATTTTAAATTGTTTGTAACGGTGTGGACAAGGCTGTAACGGTGTTGGAGTTTTTGCTAAACACGACTGAAATATTTTTTTTGGGGGGGGGGTTAATGCCATATCAAAACTATAATTATGGTAAAATCTAGTGATTGGAACAAATAACTGTTAAATTGAAACATAAGTTCTAATTTTTTCTGCTATGAGCGGAGGATAATATCATTTTTTTACCTTGAAAAATGGCCTGTTCAACAAACTATAATTACTAAGCCTTCATTAAATATACATTCTTTTACTTTAAAACACTCCTACTCCAATTTTTAACACTTCTTATTCATTTTAAGACCTTTTAAATATATTTTTAATAAATATTGCTATACAGCTTTTATATAAGGGCTATTTTTCTTTAATTATATGCACTTCTTCATGTGCACCAAATTAACAAAGCTGTCAAAGAGCCATAAACACCAAAATGACTCAATGTACTCAATAATTTGTTGCATGTGTTATATAGTTTGTCTGAATTCACGTTTTATTTACTTTTCAGATAGAGTGCTTACCATGCCATTATCCGCCAAAGAGCGGATGAAAAGGTATAGAGAGAGAATCAAGAATGACCCAATTCGTCATCAACAATATCTTTTAAAAGAGAAAGAGAGATGGAAAAAGAGGAGAGACGAGAAAAAGTTACCTCCTTTAGTAAGTGAAATGACTAAATCAGAAGTAAGATATAAAAGGAGACTTTGGAGAAAACACGATAAAATTAGAAGACAAAAGAAAGAAGAGCTTAACAAAATGATCAGAGGTGCATCAGTAGTTATCTCGCCCCCACAAAGTCCTGAACAGTCAGATGAAGGAGAACATTTATCACCAGAAAGAAATGAAGAAAGAAAATTAGTTGGAAGAAACCGTGCTAAAAGTTATAGAAAAATTAAGAAACTAGAGCAAGAACTAATAAACAAATCTAAAGAAGTTGATAAATATCGCAAAAGATTTGAAAGGCTAAGAGATAAAATGGAAAAGAAATCTGATGAAAAAAAAGATGAAACTAAGAATAGCATTAAAGCATAAAGACACTAACACTAAATTACAACGTCAGCATTTGCTTCAATGTATTGTGGCTGAGCAGATTAAGAGAAACATGAGAGCTAACAAATTACGTTCAGCTGAAGAAAAACGAATTTTGTCAACATGCGTAGCAAGTTTGCATATATTAAAGAAATACAACCTGATAAGAGAGGCAAATGATATGTTGGGTATAACAGCAAAACGTTTGAAATTCAATAGTCGTAGAGAGCAAAATAGTGGTTTTAGTAGAAGAAGATACAAAAATACAATCAGTGAAAGGGTGAAAGATAGAGTAAGAGCATTTCTGGAAAGCGATTTGAATTCGAGAATGATGCCAGGAAAAAGGGACACAATCACTAGGAATAAAATTAAGAAACAGAAAAGGCTTTTAACTGACAGTCTAAAATCACTATACAAAACATTTCAGAAAGAATATAATGATGTTAAAGTTTCTTATACCATGTTTTGTAAATTAAGGCCATTTTGGATTGTCGATCCTAGTAGTGCAGAAAGAGATACCTGTACTTGTAGATTACATGCTAACGCTGATTTCAAATTCCAACGTCTGAAACAACATGGCGTATTAAAATGTCAATCCATAAGAGATTCATGTTCAAATATTTGCTGTAGTGAATCAAAAAAAGAATGCATGTATAGAGAATGCAATTCATGCAAAGGTAAAAAGATAGAAATGAATGATTTTGATCATGGTAAGCAAGTATTTGTTTATGAATGGCAAAATAGGCATGAACAGAGAATTGTTAAAGGTAAACCCCAAAATGTACAAATTACATCTAAAGAAAAGGTTTATTATACTTTGAAAACTCTTCTTGATGATTTTAACAAATTGTTAATGACAAAATTTTGCCGCCATATATTCAACATAACTCATCAATACCAAGCATTATCCAAATTGAAACAAAACTTGTCTGAAAATGAATGTGTCATTCACATTGATTTCAGTGAAAATTATGCCTGTAAAATAGAAACTGAAGTTCAGGGTATGCACTTTGGGGCATCACGCAATCAAGTATCCCTTCATACTGGAGTAATGTACTTTAAAGGGACCAAACCTGAATCTTTCTGCAGTATATCCCCAAGTACACGCCATGACCCATCTGGTATTTGGGCTCATCTCCACCCTGTTATTAGCAGTATAAAGAACAAGTAACCAATGGTCAATGTACTACATTTTATCTCAGATGGCCCAACTACCCAGTATAGATTAAAAAAATAATTTTTATTTATTTCAACAAAAATGCATCAATGAGTACAGGTTTCATTTGGCTACCTGGAATTTTTCTGAATCAGGGCATGGGAAGGGAGCACCTGATGGTGTAGGAGGTCTAATTAAAAGAACAGCTGACAAACAAGTTGGGTATGGTAAAGATATTACAAATGCTGATGATTTATACAAAATTCTGAATCAAATGAAACTTGATGTAGCTCTCTTTTACATAGAAGAATCAATGATAACAAAGGTTGATGAAATTATTCATAATGTATCAACCATTCCTATCAAAGGTACTATGTCTCTTCACCAGGTTATTTGTAAAAACGGTCAGCATGAATTACAAGTTCGAGACCTTTCATGCTTTTGTACCAAACCTGTTTGTAGCTGTTTTTCTCTGAGAAATGTTAAAGTTTGTTCTCAAATAAAAAGTAATATCTCCAGCAGTAAATGTAAGCAAGTCCCTGTAAAACGTCATGACTTGATATACAACACTGGACGTTGGTAAATTAAAATTCGTTCTATTCAAAAAGAAATTTTCATACAAGTTACCATTATAATTTTTGAACAGGTAATTCCTCTACATTGTAACATTTATGATAACGTATTTTAAAAGAAGAATATTTATAATCTTTTATAGACGAAAATAACGTTCTTTACGGTTCTGAAGAAACATTGCTGGAACTTACAATATGACAAGCATTTTCAAAATACCCAAAGTTTCAAACAAAAAAAAACTTATTAACTAAAACGCTTTTTGTTAAATATCAAACAACATGACAACAAAAATACAAAAGTTGTCTTAAACACTTGTTATGTCCATAACACTTGTTATGTCCATATAATAATGATAGATTCTTTGCAACAAAATGCATTTATTATGAACAAGAGCATTACGCTTTAAGAATGACCTTAATTGCATGACCTACTCTGTCAAAACGGTAAAGCTTTAAGCCATGCTTAATGAAATTTATTATTGGATAACAAATTTGTTAGCCTGACACAAAATGGACGAAATGTTGGACAGTACAATTATAATCATGTAATGTTAATATCTATTGTGTGGCATAAATATAATCAATTAAAAATCTCATTGTAATCCATGATACCCATTGATAACAGCATTATCAACATTCAACACAATTCTTATTTTAGCTAAATGAGGGAATACCTAAGACAAAGTTAATCAGACACCGTCTTATCATAAATGCTCCAAGCAGTCTATCTTGACTAATCAGGAAGTATTGCCATGTGGTAAGAACTAACAAATTATTGGAAAATAAAAACTATTACTAGTAATCATGTAGAAAGCTGTCATAATAGGCATGATAATAAGCAGTTTTTATTTGTTTGGGACTTCAATCCTGAACAAATACATTTACCGTATTCCAGACCCTTGCCGATTTTGATATTTGCCGAATCCAGAAGTAGTCCTTCGGTTATAAATACAGAGAAATTTAAGATGATTGTCTGCTAGGATTGGCACAATAATCTCTGGCATACACATATCATCACCATCAAAGGTATAACGACTGATATGTAATGCATCTAAGTATATATTTTTACGCAGTCTTATGTAATAGTATCGCTTCAACAAGCATCCTTGTAGTTAGTAGAGATGTTACAACGTTTTATGTAAATTTAATTGTTCGAGTAATTTGTCTGTGTGGTGTGTGTGGGTGTGTGTGTGGGTGTGTGGGGGTGTGTGAGTGTGTGTGTATGTACGTAGCTGTAGGATCAGTTTAAAGATCGTAGTAAATGAATGGTTAAGTGATTTTTGTTAATTCACAAACAGTTAACGTAAGATTGTTATTGAATTGGACCCAATCTGATAAAAACTTTCCAAAATTTTCCGCTCGCCTACTTGCCAATTTAGATCTGACTGTTTTCTTACGAGGGTCACTGTCAAGAGACCTTTTCTCATTGTAATATTCATGACGAAATTTTAGGTTTAGTAACTTGTTTACATTGTATACAGTGCACAATTTGAAATGATCAGTCAAATCGCAGACTGTGAAATATACCGCTGTTAAATTAGCTCGCAGACCTTAGTCCTAAAATAGAAATTATGAAATCAAAATGCTATAATAAGTGTTTCGTCTAGATGGAAACTACTCATCGATTGGGTGAAATAAAGGTCATCTTGACGTGATGATAAACACGTCTTTTGAACCAGGGCAATGTTAACTACTTTTTTAACGCAAGAAACCCTTTTATAACAGAACTTGTCACCAAAGTGTTCCAAAATGTAGAATCAATTATCCTTCTCATTTGTTTAAAACTGTATTTACTTTAACAAAATATGTCGCTAATTTAAAAGGCACAATTGATCATAACATAAAGAAAACTAACTTTAAGTACTGCTCAACAAACTACTGATAATATGGATAGTTACATAACATGTACAAGACGTTAAATGTATAAGTAGAAAAGTAGGAATAGACAGCATAGTCATAACAGTGTATGTAGCTCAATTCAATTTAAATATGAGAAAATCATCGCTTCAATACCTACATAATTATGTATTCTAGGAGTTTTTTGTATACAGGGCTCACTGGCACCAGAGTCCATATCTTATGATTATAATGCGTACGTCACTGTATATAGTTCTATGTACATACATATATAATAAACATGGTATTGAACGTTTTCTACAGTGCATATGGCCCAAACCGTTTTTCTTCAATTCGACTTGTATCTGAAAGAAAATGTCGGTCTCAATTTAAAGACTAAACATTACTCTAACATCATGCAAAGTTACAAGTTTGTATCTGATACCGTTTTCATGAAATTTATATTAATTTCAGAATCACTAGTTTGCAGCGATTCAACGTCACTACTTCCGGTTTAACTTAACCTGGTTCCCTGGATATTAATGATTACGTACACAGACGCAGCATTATATCATTGATTACGTGTATATTCTATTTATAGAACTTGGGACACGTAAATGTTTACCTAGGCAGTGCGCTCTGATTGGGTTTAAATCTGGCGCGCTTCATTGACAAGGTACGGGAAAAGTCTCGAGGAGTTTATCAACCAATCAGTTTACGCCGGTAAACGCGTCATGATTAAACCGGAAGCGAACAGTGACTCTCAATCGCTGCAAAATGATAGTATTGAAATTACGATTAATTTCATAATAACCGTTTATGATATAAAGTTTTTGAATATTCAGTTTTGTAAGGAAATGTTTAATCTACAAAACGAGACCGATATTTGCATCCAAATATATTGGTAAAAGTAAAATAAATCTGTCAGACCGTACCTACTGTCAAAATGGTTCAATACCATGTGAATATTATAATGATAGTCATAACTCGTACACGGTGATGAATACGGGAGCGATTTTTAATTGTAATTGTTGACAAAATATTATATGTGCGTGCATTTTAAAGAATGTGAGGACTCCAGTGCCAGTGACAGGGCTAGTCATTTAAACTAAAACGCATCTCCAAAACCCTTTTTTATTTGAGTAAAAATTAGTACAAAATATGTCCTCACAACTTCAATTATCTGTGCAAATGATTTTTTCCCTTACAAACAAGTGTCATTTAACTGTCCTTTGTATGTATACGTTGTTGCACCACTAATTCTTCTTTCCATCTTCAAAACCGAACAAATTCAGTGCTTTCAGTGCTTTGATTTTCACAACCGTCACAGTATATTGATGATATACGATGTTTTGATCTTAATAAAATTAGGCCAATCGAAGTACGAGAATTTAACATTTGGCTTTTTTTATCATTTGTCATTGGCGCAGGTGTACGAGATTTTGACAGAATATGCGCTAGTATGAATAGCTTCCCTTGGCATCAAAAAGTGATTTTCCGAAAATTTGCTCTATACGAGGTTTTGATATTAAGCCGACGATATGTAAAATTGACATGGAAACTTGAATTTTGTGACATGCTTTTAAAGCAATTTGAACAATAAATGTATAGTAATGCATGAACAATAAGTAGAGAGAGTTGAAAATAATTAATAAATAAATCTTAATGCATCATTTATAATAATTATCTACAAGTATCTGAAGTTGGTCCGATGTTGTAAATAGCCTAATGAGAATTTGAAATAACTGTTTTTATTAAATTATCTGACTTCAGGTTGTAAATAAACAGATTATTTGTTACAATTTGTTTCTTTCTTCTTCTTTTTTATTCTGTGTAGTGCTTTCAAGTCACACGTGCAATTTTCCAGGTAAAAAAACTAATCTAAATTGGTTCAACTTCTAGTACTGATTAACACTAATTCTACAATTCTCAGTATCAATGAGAATGAATCATCAAATATTCATAATTTAACAAAATACTGTCTGCTCACCATATGAGATGAAGATGTGATAAGGCAGATAACAATTAGACAATTGATAACCCCTGATAGCTATCTTTAGTCATTATCACCAGGGGATATCAACAACAGGAAAGAGGGGCCATAAATATGGCTGTATAAGAATGAATTTGTTGTTGGGAAACATTCTAACTGCATAGCTTGTACAAACATTCTTAATGATCTTCAAATAAATAAAAACAAAAATAGTTTGTAGTCAAAATATCATACAGTTAAGTGTTATTAAAATGCATACATTTAAATTGTAGGTGCCAGCTAAATACAACTGCACAATAATGAATTCTCTCTCTTAAGTAAGGAGTTAAACTTTTAACTCTACTCATTTTAGTGTTATAATAATCAATAAATATTTCAATATGGATAAGTAATTATGAAGCTGATTTTGTTTATGATCTGATTACTAAATAAACTTAGATTTTATCCAATTTTACAATACTTGACAGCAAAATGTTCCAGTTAAACTATTTTCACACCTTTCCTATTTAACAAAGACAGGCTGTCTATAGGGTTTCTAGTATTTTAAATGAAAAATTGACATGCGACTAACATGTATGATAAAACATACAAATACCCAGCCAACATTCTATATCGGCCCGACATCAAACCTTTATGGTTTTCTATGACGGCCCGACGTCGGATTTAATCTCGGCTGCAAATAGGAATGATGTCGACCCGACATCGGTAGTACAATATCGGGCCGATGTCTACACAATATCGGCCCGATATTTCTTGCCTACATCGGGCCGACATCAAAACAATAGCGGTGTGATGTCAGTCAACAATAGAAATTATTCTATATCGGTCCGACAGCAAACCTATATGGTTTTCTATGACGGCCCAACGTCGGATTAAACCTCGGCTGCAAATAGGAATGATGTCGACCCGACATCGGTAGTACAATATCGGGCCGATGTCTACACAATATCGGTCCGATTTTTCTTGCCTAAATCGGGCCGTCATCAAAACAATAGTGGTGTGATGTCATTCAACAGTAGAAATTATTCTATATCGGTGCGACAGCAAACCTTAATTGTTTTCTATGACGGCCCAACGTCGGATTTAACCTCGGCTGCAAATAGGAATGATGTCGACCCGACATAGTTAGTACAATATCGGGCCGATGTCTAAACAATATCGGCCCGATATTTCTTGCCTACATCGGGCTAACATCAAAACAATAGCGGTGTACATGTACAGTAATAAACCGTGGAGTGAAAATAAACAGCCAGTATGCAAAAAACAAACGGATTTGTTACAAAAAAGATTATAAAAGCGAATATTTAGTATATTCTAACTATAAAGAGCAAATGATAATCACGGCTTTGTTAATGCATGTCGCGAAATTATGTTACAAATATTTTCAACCATAATTTTACTTTAAAATAAGACAAACAGATAAATTTTGTATTTTTCAATCGCTCAAATGGTTAAAATGAAGTAACTAACAGTGTCTACACATTTGTTAAATCATCATTAGATCTACTTTTAAAAGAAAATAAAGTTCACCTTCATCACCTTCCTTTGACTTTTAGTTTTTTTGGCGCATATTCAATTGAAAGAAGGAATGCAGTGAATATTTGCCAGTTCTTCATTCAAAATAATATTATGATATAAGAGTGGTTTTTATGTACTTAAAAAATATTGATTTCAATTGCAAACAACATTTCATTTCAAAACACAGCTAAAATTATTTTAATTTTCATACCAAAATGTACAATTATTTGCTGCATGGTAAACAAGAAAACGCAATATCGTACCGTTGTCAATCCGATATACAAAATAGTTGCGTTCATTACCATGTAGGCCCGGAGCAGACCTGATATACGTTTTTTGACGTTACATGAAATAGGGTTAGTGTGGTTCTAGAAATTGAAATCATACACAGGACTATTTATTAACATAATTAATTGAACAATTGCAGTTAGCATTTTCCAAAATATTTAGTATGTCGGCACTGCAGCGGTCCGAT
Organism: Mactra quadrangularis; assembly: GCA_025267735.1. Lineage (NCBI taxonomy): Eukaryota > Metazoa > Mollusca > Bivalvia > Venerida > Mactridae > Mactra > Mactra quadrangularis. The sequence goes on from CM046302.1 coordinate 28,046,702, forward strand.
GTCGGTCCCAAAATAGGCACATTTTGCCGGTATGACAGTACGTAAATATAATAAGTAGATAACAAAGGTGTTTCATTAGAATCAATTTATTTCATAATATTTTAACGATTTAACAATATATGGAGGTGAGGCAGAAAATGCACTTTCGTACCGATGTCAATCTGATATACAAAATAGTTACATTAATTGATCATGTAGGCCCAACGCAGACCAGATATACTTTTTTGGTGTAACATGAAATGGGGTAAGTGTGCTTCTAGTAATTAAAATCATACACAGGACTATTTATTAACATAATTAAGTAAGCAATTCAATTGCATTTATAATTTTTCAAAATATTGAGTATGTCGGAACTGCAGCGGTCCGATGTCGGTCCCAAGTTGGCACATTTTGCCGACATGCCGACATTAATTGTATATCGGCCCGATATGGTCATGCTGGCTGGGTATATCATTAACATTTTCAAGTACTTAATACGAATGTCATACTATAATTATAAAAGAAAAAAGATGACAGGCATTAAACTGAAATAAGACTTGGTGTTTTTATATTTTGATTTATTTCATATAATATTTAGCTATAAGATATTGATAAATTAACCAGACGGGACAGTATAAAGACTGAATCATTTAAAATTTAGACAATCAAATAACTTGTGTGGCATTTTTTCACCCAAAACACATATTTTCTATTAAAATATAAGGGACAATTATGAAATGATTATGATAATTATTTCTGTTTAGTCATAATCATTATACACGACAATCAATTCAATGCAAACATTTGATATTGAATTGAATCCACGCAAATTTACATGTGTATTAAGACTAAAATATTCTGAACTCCATAAAATAAAAATTAGTCAATAATTTGCTTAATTTATAATCATCTTTTAACTGTTTACCAGGTTTTATAAACCTAAATATTAATTCGATATTGTCTTCAATCAACCAATAAGTATTTTTTCTAGCTTCAATAAATTGGCTGAACTAAACTGCACCTCAAAGTGCACTTCAAGTGCACTTCAGGTGTGGATGAAGTGCACTCCAAGTGCACTAGGGTGTAAACTTTAGTGTGAACTCAACTGTAAGCCTCTTATTGAAAAAAAAACAACGTATTATAAACCGGCTTTTTTGGATGTTAAATCGGAGAATTTTGTCATTGCATTTGGTAATTTTATACAAGTTACCAAGTGTATTTTTTAGATTCTCGGCATTTACATGATGAAACTGCTGATTTTATCCATTCTCGTTCCTTGAAAACCTCGGGGGTACGAGAATAGGATTTAATAAGCCAACAAATTGAATCTAAACGAACAAAACGGGCACATGCATGAAGGATACCTCAATTATAGCGCTCAATATTTCCTGGGTAGTGCCCTAAAGTGCTTAAAATGTAATGGTAATTTACCAAATTTTAGCTTTATTTTATTCTTTTAAAGTGTGTTCAAAAGTGCTCAGATTTACACATTTGACATGCAAAAATTCTAAATTTTTCCACATCTTCCGGAGGGGATACCCCTCCCGTACCCACCCCAACCATACTCCCCACTAACGACCCCTCTGTATCAGGCCCTGCGATCTTACCCACACGAATGCTATTCTTTATTTATGAATATTTATTAAAAGCTAATCAATCACATGAATCTGAATTCTTACGCATTGCATCACTTTTCTACAGAAAAAAAGATACAATGTAATTAACCTAGTTTTAGCTTCATTCAATTTGTTTAAAAGAGCATTTTAAAAGTGCTTAAATTTGCACCTTTGACATGTGAAAAACTCAAAAATTTCTATACCGTCGGGACGGGGTATCCCTCCCGAACCCACCCTCTGTGCCCCCACTTACGACCCTTCTAGGTCCGGCCCTGCTGCATGTATCCTATCCGTCCTACCCTACGCTTACCCTTTAGGTTTGTGCTACTTTGTGATACTTTTCGCTAAATATTTTAGATATTTCGGTTAGATTCTTCGGTTGGGTTCTTTTATTTCCCGAGCACGCATCATGGAAAAAACAGCCGAAATTGAGAAAGATCCGGAGTTTGAGGATAAATCTAAGGATGAAAAAAGTGTCGTTGGTGAGGAAAATGCCGATGGAGAAGAAGCTCAAAAAAAGAAGAAGAAAAAGAAGAAGAAGAAGAAAGGTTATGACTCTATTTACATAAGTGGCTTTATTTCGGATACAAACTTTTCGGATAAATTGCCATTTTGGAACCCAAATTTATGTACAAAGAACACTCTCAGAATCATGAAATTTTGCGTACTGAATTAAAAACTTATTGACACTGTCTCGCACTTAATTTAAGCCGATCGTATTTAGAATTGTCACTGTTACAACGAACACACTCTCAAAATGTGTCCCATTTAGAATCCCTTAGTAGTGTGGTGATCGTAGCTGTTGGGTTAACCCTTTGGCGACGCGGTTGAGTGTCTCGCCTATCACCCGGGAGAACCAGGTTCGATCCCCAGTCCTGGCATGTCTGGTTTTTATTTCCCCAATTTACTTTAGTAATTTATGGTCTTGCCTCTTGGTGTGGTATCAGTACACCCAATAACTATTGTCTATGGCAATGACAACTCTTGAATAAGGCTGGTACTATTTATCCATCTCCTATTTATATTAAAGCTTGTGAGAGGACATAGAGTACCCCATCCCTGTGTCTATGATAGACACAGGGATGGGGTACTCGTACTTGTACTCGAGTATTATGAGTATACTGAATACGGCATTACCGGTGAACCTGAAACACATGTGATAACAAAGATATCCCGATTATAGACGCATGCGCGGCAAACAGATTTCTTTGTCTTATGCAATTTCTTTATGTTGGTTTCCGCCATTTGTCTGGAGTGAAAGTTGTTAAAAAATGTCATTTTTTACGTGAAAATGAATATGAATATTTTAGCCGTGCCATTTTTGATATAAATCCAGCAGAAAATAGAGAAATGTTACATGCTATTTTCAGTTGTTGTTCTTTTTTAAAAAATAAATAACGGCAAGAAATTTTCCTTTATCGATTGATTAAAATGGGTTGGAAGTTTAACTGCGCACATTTACTTTGCTGTTTACGTATGACGTCACTGACCTTGGGAGAATTTTTAACTCGTCACCGGTAATACATATATTGGAACAAAGATGACAAATTACACTACTGATACAAGAATGGTTTTAATTTAACTTATTCTGTCAGGATTTTCGTAACTGAAAATTGTAATCTGTTAAGAAGACATGGACTTATAAATCAGTAAATATAGCATGCTTGTAGTTGTTTGATTGGTTAGTGAAAATACGGTCTAAAAATAACATCACCAGTATATAGTATACCCTGTATACAAGTACCAATTTCCAGTACTCTCCTGTATTCAGTACTCAGGAAAATAAATTGTTCTCGTACTTACTCAAGTACTGAACCAGCAGTACTCGATACTCATGAGTATTTCTGAGCACTGGCCATCTTAGTTATGTGCCTTTAAGGCTTTATCACATTCTAATTATAAATGTTTTTCTTGATTAAATTTTTGATTAAAACTACATTAGAAATGATAATGCATTTTAATTGGTTTTCTGATGACAAGTTTTATTGGTAGCCATAACACACCACACACCATACCAAACCACACCATGCACCATGGGATGTTTAGATTTTAGCTGAAACATAACTGTCTTTTTTCAAAAACCTTTTTCTTTCATATAAATTGGGAATTTTGGATTGAAATGTGGGAAAAAAGATATGATTTTGGGAATATAGCCCTTAGAAACGGCTATAGAATTGACCAAAAATAAACTCTGCCGCATAAAATGCTAACATTGACATTTAACTGTCTTGTTTAAATTGAATTTGAAGCTTGATTTGATGTTAAAGATAAATAAAATTAGTCTCTTTTATTTCTACTTTTGCTCATACAAACCAATCTGGTACTCAAAAATACTCATGAGTACTACTACTGGAGTACTGAAGAAAAAACAGTACTCATTACTAATAAGTACAAGTACAAAATTTGAAATACTCAAGTACTACTCAAGTACTGGAATCCAGTACTTGACCCATCCCTGCATAGACATTTTTGTGTCAACTGTCAAAAATATTGGAACAAAGGGTTTACAGAAATGAAAAGAGATCTTAGATAAGTAATTACTACATAGGTCTGTGGTCAATTTATTAGAACTTTGATGCTTTATTATGGCAGAACAGAACTTGAGATAGGAAGGTTGTCTGTAGTATATGGGATCTGTACCCTCAGTAGGTGGCAATATGGGGATGGTGTTGGAAGGAAGTAAGACATAACTGTATTGTCTTTTGAATATAGCAATTTTAAATTTGTTTTAGGTGGTGAAGATGGAACCTCAGGAGATAAAGCTGATGTTGATCAGGTGACAGAACAGCTAGAAGAACAGAAAATAAATGAAACAGGCGATGCTGAAGGAGCAGGTATGTTCGTATAATGTAGTTATAATATTTTATATGTTGTTGGTATCAACTTTGTGCCTGCAAATTAACTCTTTAGGGCAAACTTTGACCATTTTCACTAACTTAAAAGTCGAAAGAAAACAGAGTCCTAAGAATAAGACAAATTATAACATATTTTTTCATTGATTTAAAAGAAAATAGATAATTAAGTCCAAAAAAACAAAACTAAACATATTATGAAGTAGACATACTTGTGCATCTATTGAATGTTATTCATGAGCAAATGCTGTATCATCAACTGTGAATCTCTCCTTTCTTACGCAGTCAGTTAAAGATACTTTCACATTGAAGTTAGTCTCCAAACTTTTATTTGTTGAAGTTGTTTTTTCTTTATCTTTTCTATAAATTCAGTCATCGTCATATGTTTTCTTGAACTCTTACAGTTTGATTTATTATGCCATATAAGTAGGGGCATGTCTGTATGAGAATAGTAATTTTCATTGGCCCAATTCAATTTTCTAGTGGCAGAAGGTCTGACCTAATCTTATAATGTATTCTTTTATTTTTCAGAGGGTGAAGATAAAAAGAAAAAAAAGAAGAAAAAGAAGAAGGGAGGTAAGAAATGTTTTTTTAAGGGATTAGTAGGCAAAAAAATCAGTTCCAATTTTCCTGGTTCACAACAATTAATAGTGACGTTATTTATCAATCGTAGAAAATAAACTATCCATTTGTATATGTATATATATATATATTTGAAGATTTAAGTCTGTCATATTTTCCAATTGTTGGCCCACTGTTGTAGAATCTTTAAATTATGGCTTAATGTTACTGTTTGATTTTAGGCCCAGCCAAACAACAAACAGTCCCACCTTCAATACCTGTTGCTGAGTTATATCCTGATGGTAACTTCCCTGAAGGAGAGATTATGGAGCACCCTATTGCTGCTAATGAGTAAGATCTTTTATATTTATTAGTACTAGTTAACTTTCCTGTTCTGACTTCATTCGAAATAATGCTTACTCCGGCATCAAGAGACATTCATATTTCGTTCATTATTGTAAGAATTATCTTTCTTCATGAATATGATTGATGTAATTTTACTCGTTGTTGGAGACAAATTTTACAACTTGAGATGAGAGTGCACATTTTTAGATGTTAGATGTTTTCCAATATGAACTGTGTTACCCAGTATATTAGTTTCTACTCAGTAAGTTCTACATCTTCTACAAGGCTCGTGGCTCATGGTATTTTTATGAGCACAGTTCAACAATTTCACAAAGTTTTTCCATACTAAAGTGTTTATCCAAATCAGGGTGTTTATTAGAATGGAACAGGATTTATTTAAAACTACACAAACACATGATGTTTGTCGCCCTTACAAAACAACTGGTGGTACATCCAATTCGAGGGTTGCCCACAAGACTGTAGTAACTTGTTCTTTTACGAAATGCACTCACTACAGTCTTGAGGGCAACCCTCAAATACATATACAGAATTGACTGTGTTAGTTTTAAAGAAGAAATATTTATTTTTTAGTCAGACAGCTAAAGACAGATTTACAAGTGAAGAGAAGCGCGCATTAGATAGAGCTAATACTTATTTGTATGAAGAAGTGAGACTAGCATCAGAAGCTCATAGACAGGTAATATTGGAAAATCTTCTCTTTAAAATTGTATCAAGAATGTTCAATTTGGTATAACATTAAAACTGTTCTTTAAAGTTCAAGCAACAAGAGTTGATTTATAGTCTGAAATTATCAAGTTACAATCTTGTATGATATCTACTGATTATCAAAATCTCTTATAAGCAGGCAATCGCCAAGGTATTATTTGACCGCATTTGCTATTACTTAAGTAGCGCAAGCCTTTATTTTTGCTATAGGGAAAAAGACAGATGGCCAGGCCTTTTAGAGGACAATAGTAACAAAGATGAAACATTTTTTTGATGGATTTTTTATGGACATTGCCTCAGAAAAGGGGAAAATACATATTTTTGGGGAATGGGGATAAATGGTCTGAAAAAACTGATGGCTTATCTTTATGTAAAACATGTTGTTTTTCAGACTAGACAATATATGCAAAGTATAATAAAACCAGGTATGACAATGATAGAAATCTGTGAAACATTAGAAGGTATATCTAGAAAGACTATTGGTGAGAAAGGTTTGGAGGCAGGGTTAGCATTTCCTACTGGATGCTCATTAAATCATTGTGCTGCACATTACACACCCAATGCTGGTGACCCTACAGTGCTGGGATATGATGATGTGTGTAAGATAGATTTTGGAACACATATAAATGGTAAGATTTTCTTTTGTTTTTGTATGATGTATTCTGTTTTTTGATGTTATTTTTAAGTAAAGTAAAGTTCTGCTAAAGAGATCAACTTAGCTATTGCAAATTCATGCAAATTTTGACGAATTTAAGTCCAAAGTACTTCATTTCAGAAGAGAAAGGTCGTATATTCAGCAGTGAAGATCCATCAGCTTTGATGGCCCTAATAATAGAATGTACAGTATTTACAACTTAATTAATTTTTGGACATAGTTTTTGATTATTTTCTAGATATGAATTTGAGCCATTATCATTTAAAAAGTTGAGTTATCTCCAGCACTAGTCTGATTTATTGTGTTGCTATAGTAATGGGAAAAATATCAACTTGTTCAACCATTTGGAGTATTAGAGTAATTTCACTAGTCTCAAGCTTTGGGCTAGTGGATGAAGAGATGACTGAGATTATTTTATTAAAGGCATGTTATATAAATCTGATTTCAGGTCACATTATAGATTGTGCTTTTACATTGACATTTAATCCAAAGTATGATAGATTATTAGAAGCAGTGAAAGCTGCTACAAATACAGGTATAAAGGTAAGATAGAAACCTAGTCATTTTTTCTTTCACTTAGAGCTGTCATCGATTTCAACGATATTGATGTATCGTCAATATTTTTTTTCATCAATAATCAATATGCGTTTTGAAATAGCAATAATAAAGTCTATATAGGTAAATAAATAAGTGTCTAAAATTGCGAGATGAACCTTCTATCGTGAGCGGAAACAAGTGTGAACAGGTAGGTCTTAAACATTGACAGCACCCCCATTGACGAAATAGCCCTATTCCACAGATGGTACATTGTTGCATTTCTATAGTCAGAGTCATGGCAAATATACATCTATCATGAGTTTATGACAACATTTAGGTCTGTATAGTACTGCAAAGCTGTTAACCATTAACTAGGTGCATATTTTTGTCAGTTACTGACAACTGCCCTACATGGTTATGAATCAGTGGTAGCAAGAATGACCATAGAAATTATTTCATGAACACTTAAGGAGAGTATGGCCTGGGAGGGAATCCCAGGAGAGGATATATTATATACCGGTACCCTTTAAGGAAACCACTTATTTGATATATTTTAGGAAGCAGGTATAGACGCTAGACTGGGTGAGATAGGATCAGCAATACAAGAAGTCATGGAATCATATGAAGTTGAATTAGATGGTAAAACTTATCAAGTAAAATCTATACGTAATCTAAATGGTCATTCTATAGGACCATACAGAATACATGCTGGTAAAACTGTCCCGATTGTAAAAGGTGGTGAACAGACTAAAATGGAGGTTAGTTGTTCGTAAAGATCTCTTTTTTTCTTAGATGCTGAAAGATATTCAATGTTAAATGATTTTTATTAGCAAGTATACCTGAATGGAAACTCCAATTTTTGTGTTTTTCCATTCGTGCAGTGGCAGTACAAAGGTAATGTTTTACACACTATTGCTGGATAGCATGAAACACATATAAAGTCCTATTGTTCTTTGTACACAGATTTTCATTGTTACGGTCAAAGTGTTTGTACTGCAGGGAAAAACCCAAATATTTGAATTTCAGATATAGTCCAATATGTAGTTGAAGGCAAGTTTTTTGTCAAGTTACTGTGTTTGTGCACAATATATACTTAACTACCAATGCACCATGTAATTAACATTCATGAGGCCCAAGGTGGGGAATAAAAAAGAAAATCACAAAAATGTAATCAAGTCAAAACAAATTCAGTACCTTCAGTACTTTGATTTATATAAATAATGTATTTATATTTCAGGAGATGGAGTTTTATGCCATAGAAACATTTGGTAGTACTGGTAGAGGTGTTGTACATGATGATATGGAAACATCTCATTATATGAAAAATTTTGAAGTTGGACATGTACCACTAAGGTAAGAACGAGTTGCTATGAACAAATGATTTCTCGCCATTATTTTTTGGCTCTACTATTTGGAGAATAGTGGGACTATCCTACTCAGTTGTGTGTAGGTATGGTGTCGGTATATCACTTCTTGGTTAAGTTTTAAAAGTGCATAATTATTAGCCGAATTTTTTAAAGTTGGGTCGGGCAGGCGGGCGTCTGGTGTCGTTTACAATTGCGTTAAAGTTTTCAATTTAGCATATATCTCTGCCATTTATTGTCAGATCTTAATGAAACTTCATACAATGATGACATACCATGTGATGAACAGAATTAGAAAGTAACCACAACTCTACCTGGTCTTATTATGGATTATTTCCTTTTTGTAATTTTTTGCGTTAAAGTTTTTAAATCTGGCTTTAATGTGGTTTCCACGTTACATTTTTTGTTATTTCTTTGAAACCATGAAAGTGATTCTCTTGGAACTTCATACATGTTTATTGGGTTTACCATTACAGTTTAATTATCAAGTTTCATGAATTTTGTAGCTCTTTTACAATTAAAAATTTCTTAGTTTATGTTTTTGGTGCAAGATATTACTTTTGCAACTACAGAAGATATTCGCTTAAACTTCAAACATGTCTTCAAAGTCCCTGTTGGAGAGCCAGTACCAAGTTACATAGCTCTAGCACTGAAATTGTGGCCCTTATATTGATAGTATGATCACTAGATTATTTAGATAAACAGTCGTGTTAGTAAAGCCAATGTAAATGACCTTGACATTTTTTTCCTACATTAAGTTTGAAAATTACAAAAATCTGATTTCTAAAACTTGAGCATGAATTATAATTCTTGCTATATTTTAGGTTACAGAGAGCCAAACAGTTATTGAATGTGATCAATCAGAATTTTGGAACGCTTGCTTTCTGTCGCAGATGGTTAGACAGACTTGGAGAGAGTAAATACTTGATGGGATTGAAAAATCTGTGTGATGTCGGTATTCTCGACCCATACCCACCTTTGTGTGATATTAAGGGATGTTACACAGCACAGTTTGAGCACACATTATTGTTAAGACCAACTTGTAAAGAAATTTTAAGTCGTGGTGATGATTATTAGTACTAGATATATGACTAGACCACTTAAATTTGTTGATATTTGTCATACATCAAATCTTCGACCATCATGTTTTGTATAACTAGACCAGCAGCGTGTTCAGTAACGACTGTTAACGAACGTTACGGGTACTGGACAACTCAACCCGGAGACAACTCAACCCATGGATAACTCAACCCAAAGTTGGGAGAGCTCAAACCGTTAGCGAGATAGTGAGCTTTCTTGGGTTGAGTTGTCTTTGGTATGAGTTGTCTCGACCCTAACGTTACGGGGTAATTGAACACGCTGCAGTTAAATATTTTGACATACTCTTTACATAAAATCTTCGGCTCACGATTAGTGTAATTAGACCAAATTAAATTTTTCTGACATGAACATTTTTGGTCATTATGTTTTTGTAATTATGTCTACAAAATGAATAACAATTTGTAATTAATGATAATTAAGACTATCAGTGTTATTATTTTCTCATGAATTTATGTGATTGAAGTGTTTAATGTATTCATTGATATATCTGAAACTGATCAAGTTTGAATGCCAGTATTGTTAAATTTTATTCAATTGTCAGTAGCCCACATATTACCCGCATGAATTAAAAAATTTATAAGCAAGAAACTTCATACAACAAACTCAGTACTGAGGGGACATGGAAGTGGACTTGAGAGAGAGAATAATCTAATTTGTAAGAACTTTTTTCTAAATAGAGCAAATATTTGTATAAACCAGGGCTCGACATGAACTTTTGAAGTATGTTGTCTAGAAAGTAGGACGACCAAGAGTAAATTTTACTTGCTGCAACTAAATGTTTTATTGCCTCCAAAAAATGGTACTTAAAAAGGGTTATGGATATATTCTGGTTGCCCATTTAGACTACTTGCTACAAAATGTCTCTGTTGAGTCAAATCCTCGAAACTTCACTTTTTGAAATTGAATTTACGAGATTTTGACTTTACACAATAAAGAACTTGTTGTCTAAACCTAAAGTTATGTCCTAAAAGGCAATTGAAAGTCTGTTTATGTCAACCCTTGAAAACTGATCTAAGTTTGGCTTCCAAAACATAAATAGATGTTTACTGTAACAGACGTCAGTGATATATTTCCTAAAGAAATCCCTCATAAAATTATTTGAAGCATTAAGTGCTATTATTTGTTATGTATGCATGTTTAAATTCATATCATGTTAAAGATTCTGTCTTATTTGAGAATTATTGAACTTTTCTAGTTCATGTTGTTTTAAAAAATGAATTTATTAAAACATTCTTAAATATCAATTAAGAATGTATTAATGACTGTATTATACTGTTTTCTTTGTATTATCATTTCATAAAGTAGTTAATGTACCTCACACATTGTCTTTTTTGTTACTAGACAAATTTATGACACTTAACAGATATTTGCAACATTAAACGTGAACTGTTATCACTAGCTTGTATAGTTTTTTTTCTCAACTATCAAAGTTTTAATGACTTCACAGTGATTGAATACTTTTCTTTATAAATAATTATGATGGTGATGTTAACTCAGCAAAGCTGGCATTAAACTGCTAAGCTATTTGTCTGTTCTAAGCCGCCCTGCTAGCTCAATTGGTAGCATGCTAGTCTACTGATGGAGGGGTTGTGGGTTCGATTCCAGGGGGGGCAAACTTTCGTGGAGCTTGATCATGAAATTATTTCTATTGCCATTCTCCCTCCTACCAATAATTCTTAATCATATAGGGCAGTTGTCAGTCTTTGACGAAAGTATGTGCTTAGTAGTTGGTTAACAGCTTAATCCAGATATTTAGCCTTTCCAAGAAAAGTGAGTAGGTTGATTGACAGCCATTAAATGACCAGTTGAGGTAAAGCAAACAATAAACAGTGTACATGGATTTTGGCAAAAAAATGAATGCTATTTGTTTTATATTGATCCTTACTGAGACTGTTTCTAGCCCTAGTATTCACAATATGGACAAGCGATACTATCCATCCTTGTTAGGTCAGTAGGTATTTAATTTTATTTAACTGTCAGTGGTCCATACATTAACCCTGGTAATTTAAATACACACTGATTTTTTCCCTACAATCAATAAAAATATATATATCTGCAAGGACAAGTTTTCAGAATTAGTACTGATTTCAGTTTTCCAAAAAATTACATTTTTATGTCATTGAAATGAAATTTGTCTATTTAATATTTTGAAAGTAGAATTTCAGCATTTTCATAACATTAAACTTCACACATGTTACTGTGACATGTATCTGTATGAATGTATGGGGATTGTCAAACAATTAGGTTATGAAAAACTGACGAATACAATTCTACCTCCTTATTATGTATACAATTAAGGCAATTGGCAGTCCCGTTGGAAGATAATTAGCATACTCACTGAATTTGGTGTAAGACTGATATTTATATCACAGAGTGAGCTCAGAAAACATTTTCAAGACAAACATGCCTCATGTATGTATGCTATTTTTGAGCTTAATTAAGTTAAGTTGAAATATAAAGATCTTACTAAATATTTGATGAATATTCTGTTTCTTTCATGTGTTTTTACTGTTAAAAGATATTTCACCCAAATGTAAGATGGTATCATTTCTCCTTATTTCATTTTCATTATTTCTGAATGAGTTCTATGAGCAAGAAAAAAATTGCAAACTAGCACCACATATGGCAGGTTTAGTGCAAAACAGTGGAAACTCACTCTTCTTATATTGAGTTATGCCTGTTTTCTGCTAAACCCGCGATATAGCAAAGCAACGCATTAAAAATTCCTGCATAGCACTGATAAATGCTACCCTTATACTGCTGGTTCCATGTAGGCTTTTTATTGATAAGCAGAGTTTGTAACAGACTCTTAAATGCTAAATATACCTCTATGTGACAATCTTGAACCTCAAGTTTTATGATATTGGATGTTTATAATTCAAACCTGCTCCTAGATGTGTTGTTTTTTCTTGTGCATTTTATTTTGTTAGAACATTTTTTCAAAGTTCATTTTTTTACATTTTTTTGTACAAGTGTCGTTGAATGGGATGAATCATGTTCAGTATTCATGCTAAATAAAATAGTCCATTTCATTTGTTGTTTGTTTGTGTTTTATGAATTCTATGGCCAGTTTTCTAAGGATATCGATATCTAGCACTTTGTCCCGTAGCTGGTACCTTTCATACACCATAAGAAATAATTATGTGATATTAAATCTAGGGTATCAGTGACGAAGCACTAGATCAGTGGCTATTTTCACAAAAAATTCTTACGATAAAAAATATCACAAGTCAAAAGCAGGAAACATTCAAAATATGGTCTTTTCTTTGGCTTAACAATTCCAAATATTATTGAATTTTGTAGAATATTGTATACCTTCTGAATATCATATCAAAATTATTTTTATTACATTTCATACATTGAACTGCTTCATGAAATTGACTCATGATAATTTTAATCGTAAGAACTTATGGGAAGAGGCTCACCTAGTTTTTTGTGTGAAATAGATCAGTTATGTGCAAACAAGTAGCAAAGGTTAATGCGCAGAAGGTTCATGCAAAAAGGCATTTACAACATTATAACTAAGTACTACAAAAGTAAAAATCTGTATTCTTGTGCCCAAAAAGAATGCAACACGGATGTTACCAATTTTTAATGGAAAAAAAGTCTGACAAGAAATCAAAGAATTTTCTAAAAAAATTTATGTACAAATCAATTCATTTAATATACATGTATAAAGAAAACATATCTAAAACAAACACAGTTCCGTAGACTAAATAAGATCAATGTTAATTGTAGGTCTTGAGTCAGGTCTACAACTTGATCATGGAACCTTATGTGAATGTATAACCTGTTAATTAGAGTTTTTTATTGAAGAAAGTGTAAGAAACAATTATGTAATAAAAGATTGTTTCTGTACAAAACTACCAATTAGGGAAGCAAAGTATAGTCTGTTTTTTTCTCAACTGTCAAATCTTGAACAATTTCACAGTGACTGAATGCATTATTTTTATACTGGCAGCCTCATTGTTATTGCAATATCTTGACTAAAACCTATTATAAGACATAAGCAGCTCTACTCAATCATAATACACACTTGGAAAACAATAAATGTATCGCAACAACAATTTTAACATAACAATTCACTGTGAAATTATTCATGTTTTGACAGTTGAGAAAAATCAAACTATATCTAAAATGGGTAGTAGCTGCTTTCTTGGTAGTTGCAAATTTCACTGAATTTCTTCCAATTGGGAAGGATAATTACATCTGCTGTCTGATGCAGAGGCACTGATTTAGGAACCCCTTGCTTTCCAAACAGAAGGTATTCTCCATTGACAACTTCTTATTTAGATATATTTTGAAAATGATGTTCCAAAAAACACTACAATGTAAGTTCATATCACAAATTCATAAGATTTCTACCCTAGTTACATAATATATAACAGTTTGAATTATCTCCCCTTCTCAACAGAATAAATTATCTCCACTTCATGACAGAATAAATTATCTCCCTTTCAATACAGAATAAATTATCTCCTCTTCATAAAAGAATAAATTATCTCCCCTACTCATATATACCATCATAAATTATTTCCCTTTCTTAAGTGTATGATAGCAGATTGATCTCGTAGCAACCATCAACCTGGAATAGATAAAAAAACATTTTGAAAATGTTATTCTAACATTAATTTATAAAATTTGTTTATATAAAAGATCCATTTAAAAAACAAACATAATAAAATGATGAGTTTGTGTAAACCATTTTATATTGTAAATACTATAGTCTAAAGGGCTTGACCATTGAAATACAGTATTGTATTGATAACATTTCAAAGAGATTGACATGTTTATATGGATACTTTAAAATTATTGTACATACATAACCATCAGTGAAATGGTATATTTTACAGATATAATGCATTTTATGGAAATGGTACATTTGATCAAAATGGTACATTTTACCAAATTGGTACATTTTACTGCAATGGTACATTTTACTAAAATGGTTAGACTGATTACTTAAAGCTTCAAACTCTTAAGAAAACTTAGACGAAAGTCTTTGGAATGTTAGCTTGATGATAACAAACATACCTCATATCTCCCTAACGCTCTATTTGTTTGTTGGGCTGCAACCTCTTCAGACAATGCCCATAGTTGTTGTAATACGGATGACAGTGATTCTAAATTTGTAACACCCTGTTAAATATAAGGTAGTAGTTTAGTCATACCCTTTAAACTTTCATCATAATTACTGGTATGAATATTTCTATGTAACAGGTCAGTCATTGGTACAAATACCAGTACTGCATGTGTACATTGAATTGAAACACAAAAAACAATTGACTTTAAGCTGACACTACTAGAACCACACCCTTAGACAAGGGCTGATTTGTTCAACTTAGTAATTCTTTGTGTCCAAAGACATGCAGCTATCTGTCAAAGTATACGCTAATCCTTTTATTGGTGAATAGATTATAAATATTTAGAAATGGAAGATCCGGCATAATGTCAATTAAAATTTCATCAATAATTATTTAATAATTCAGCCAGAGTGCAGTTTTTGAAGTGTGTAATGTACATTAATGTCACACAATTAGGACCATCAAGATTCATTGTCTTTATAGTGGAATAGGGACACTTTTATTCAATTTAGCATTTGGGACTAAAAGAAATTGCAATAAACAAGGTGGTCTTTATAGCATAAAAATGCAAAAAAATCTAATTCTTTAACAAAAATGCTATATGTACCAAGGTACAGAAAACAAGACATTTATCAGTTCAAATGGACTTGAAATGGACTTGAAAAGCCTTACTTAGAAATATTATTATTGAAAAATATACCATGAAAGATCTGTAAATATTTACAACATTAATGTAATCAATCTACAAGACTACAATTGTGTGCAAAGAAAATAATTCAAGATAAGCAAAAACCATTGTTAAATTTCATTCAACTGTCAGTGGTGCATTTATCCTGGTGATAAAAATACACACTACATTACTTCTTGACTGACTATTGATAAAATTATTTATTCTTATCTATGAACAGGACATATCTAGTATTTAAATCAGAAGGGTTAGTATATGTGCCACTGACAATTGAATAATTCACTAGTCTTGTAAAAAAATAAAGAAACAAATTGAGTATGATGAGATTTAAACTTGTCCCAATTGTTTTGTGTCAACCCCTGGGTGATGCCAGGAGGTCCTATCACAGCAATCTATAGGATGTTTGTTTATGGTGACTGACATCTAACTAGCCAGATAACAAACTTTACTGGTAATTAAATTTTAATATAACCCACAGGCCGCCAACACAGTCTATATATATACATAGTGTTTTTGATTTGGGACCCTGCGGGCCGCCTGTGATATATGTACCTTAACCAGTAATATGACATCAGCAATTTGAGTGACCTGATGCCTTTGTAGATGACAATAATGAATGCAATAGTGATTGAATGATTACCAACAATGTGAAATGCCATAAGAAACATTCTAATGTAGGAAAATGTTTAAAACAATGATTAAAGTGTCATCTGATTAATGTATTATTGAACTGAATATCTGGATACAACGGCATGGCCACAACACTCTTCTCAGAAGAAGCCGAATACAGTCTGCTTCCCCAAACAAAACTAACACCTTTTTTTCCTTAGTTTGGTCCTCAACACTCCCCTTATCCCATAAAAAATCCCAAAAGAAAGTTGAACCCTAATTCACAAAGAAAGGGAAATTTATTCTAGATTTCTTCACCATGCAGTCTATGTTGTTTCTTTTACCAAATAATTTACTAGATTATTTTAATAGATTTGTAACATCTACAATTCGATAAACTTATTCTTTTTAGATGGCAATGAAGTTGGTCCATTTTCCCCAAATAAGTTTAAATTGCACTAATTTTCCCCAAGAAAAGGGCTAAGGGCCCTTCCCCAAAAATGGTGTTTTGGCCCTGAAATTCCAAAGTTATCAATGATGTTAATCATCTATTATTCTATTGTAGCTTGTGAAAGTTGACCGGAGACAAAATAAATATTATATTTGCATATATCAAATAAGTTAAAAATAATGTATAGTGCGACAATATTAACCTGAGCTTGAACTACCTAATTATAATAATTACACACTTCACTTACATTAAACGGTAAGTTTCAGTTCGAGTGTATACGATTATACACTTCTTTATAACAACCTATGTGACTATTATCAATTTTGTAAAAGTCGCAAGTTATTGTACTTTAAATTTTGGATACAATAGTTCTGGGGGAAACACGTAAGTCCGCAATATTGTGACACAGTTTTAAAGCATTTATTCTTATGAAATCAAAATTAATTGTTAAGCACATTTATTTTGCCAAAAGCTTCCGATAAAGTGTGATTTACATACGAAGATAAAAATAAACTGTAAAAACTGAGTTTAATAATTTTCTTGCATAAAGGTCAAGCTCAGGTTAATATTGTCGGACTATAGTAACTGCTGAAGTGTATAATGTATTAACCTGTCTCAAGTCAATTTGCACTAACTATACAAGGGTGAAAGTTCAAAGGTTACAAAATCCCCAATTTTTATTTTTTCTGCAATGTATACATTGGAAAAGAATACTTTTGTTTTTGTTTTTGTTGGGTTTAAGGCCGTAGCAACACATTGCATAGGTCATATAACGACAGTCAGTCAACCTACACACTGTACCTGGAAAGGCTAAATCTCTGGATCTAGCTGTTAACCAACTACTAAGCGCATACTTTCGTCAGTGACTGACAACTGCCCTACATGAATCACTGGTAGGAGGGAGAATGGCCGTAGAAATAATTTCATGACCAAGCTCCAGGAAAGTATGCCCTGGAACCCACAAACCCTCAATCAGTAGACTTGTGTGCTTCCAACTGAGCAAGCCGGGCGACTTGATAAGAATACTGAAAGGTCTAGAAAATTTGAAACTTGAGGACAGTGCTGTCCTAAAAACTCTCACCCATGTAAACCAAATGTGACTAAAATACTACAGCCAAAAATGTATGTTTTAAAAAACTAAAAAGCATTTAATGATATAATAAGCATGAAAATGATTGCAATTTTTATACATATATGACAACAAAATGTAGCATTTAAAGCCTAATTATTGAAACCTTACCAAGTCCCATGCTTCCTGCATTAAATAAACACAGAAAATGAAAAAAAAGACAAGTCTAGATATACCATAATTAGCACCCCAAGTCTCATATTTAATTAATCTATTTTGAGCATTATTGACCCTAAACATTAGATGTTAGTCTGAATTACCTGCCTCTTACCACTATCCATATTGGGTCAGGCAAAGCACAATAATGGTGGTGCCCACCAGGGCATCTTCAGGTTACAAAATTTTCTTTTATTTTCTTAATCTTGCATTAACATTTTTGTCAATTGTCAATTCGGTAGAAGTTTGGTACGATATAGGTAATTCGGAGTCGATTTTTCTAGCACATAAATTTAGCAATTAACCAAAAACCATGTCTGCAAAGTAGACACATTTTCGATTGTTGACCATTTCTTGTTAGAATTTTGAATACTTTATTTAGCATAAATTTAACCAAATGACTAAAAATAAGGTTTCCATTGTAATTTTAAATTTCTTTAATTTAACCTTAGAGTGGGAAATGTACATTTGAAAACAGAATTATCTGATATCTTGTACAATAAATCAGTTGCTGCCATTATTTTGCTTTGCCTGACCTTAACCCATCAAAGTATTACTGGAAATCAGACAAGCAATAGTTAAATCATTTTTTTATCACAGTTACAAATAATATTTAACTAAATAACCATTAGAAACATTACATGTATTTAAATAGAGGATAGATTACGTAGTGATTCATTCAATAAAGTTATACATAGTATGATTATTAAGTTATATAAACTTTTAAGTATTAACTTAAAAGTATATTTTTTAACGTATTTAACTCTTTGGATGCTTTGTAAATCTGGCCTGTTTAAAACATTTTCTACTTAAATTTTTAGATTATTTTTCAATTTTCATGAAGTAGAATTACTAGAAATACTATCTGACAAACATTTTGGAATTAGATCAGACACTGACTTTCTTTGCATCTGGTATAATTCCAAGTTGTTGACATTAGCAACTACAATTGCCCCCAACAGGCTAAAGGTAAAGTATGAAATGGTAAAAAATTAAGCTGCATTATCAACTATAAAATAGTTCATACTTTATCAATAAAATATGTTAGTAAATACATTTATCATTTAGCACTGAATAAAAAAATACAACCTACACGACTATGTGATTTTGATACAAAACATTATACTGTGAATAAATACATAATATACATTTGTACATAGAACATAATAATGCATGAATAAGACAAAAATAATGAAAGCAAACACAAAATGGCCACTAGTCAATTATAATCTATCACACAATACATAGTTACAATAAAAAGCTATAAGGCCACAACAAATTGATCATATGTTCTATGGATTCACTCGCACCTTAATTTTGACGTTTTTTACAAAAAAATATTTTTATTTCCTCGCTCGCTCATAAAAATTTGGTCAAACCGCTATATAAAGCAAGTGAATAAAGACTTTTTAAATTTTTTTTTCTTTGCTCGCTCGCCCCATTTTTTTTCAGAAAAATCCATAGAACATATGACCAACTTGTTGTGGCCCAACACATAATGACAAGATGAAAAAAGAAATTCCAGTTTCATCAAGACAGTCTAAGGACTAGGGCTGTGGATCGTCGAGCTAGTGGCGATCCGATACGAACCACAATTCATGTGAAGCGATTCACGAATTGAACCACGATTCACTTTATGGAGAAGCATACAGGATTCATGTAATAACAAAAATAAGTGAAGAATATTACAGATTCTTTTACTATATGGAAAACCATGTACTCTAAACATTTCAATACCAGAACTTTTATGGGAATTTTTAGTGATAACATTTTTTTGTTTAAATGTGTTTTAATCGAAATTTTGACACAAGATATTACGATCCCTACATAAATATAAGTTTTCATTAGTAATGCAGCTTGTTTTCAGTGGTAATTAAGCTGAAAATGATCTTTCATTTTTTTCTAAAAATAGATCGCGATCCAA
Organism: Mactra quadrangularis; assembly: GCA_025267735.1. Classification (NCBI taxonomy): domain Eukaryota; kingdom Metazoa; phylum Mollusca; class Bivalvia; order Venerida; family Mactridae; genus Mactra; species Mactra quadrangularis. The sequence goes on from CM046302.1 coordinate 28,066,479, forward strand.
CGATTTCAGACATGATGAATATTCGTACTTGATTTTCTGGTCAAGATAGCAAATATCCGAGTACTTGCATACTCACAGCAGTCCTACTAAGGACCCTGGACGGCTCACTTAAAACTACATCCAAAGAGCCTGTGGCACAAATTTTATTACCAATATCATATTCAGCCGTATCAAAATTTTGTGACTCCTTGAGCAGGGCCAACTTTGATCAAACTCTGTAGAGTAACATATGGCGATGCCAAACATTGAAGTTCTAGGCTTTATGAAGCTTTTGACAAGAATAAATTTTAATACACAGTTTAATAACAGTGGGAAGACACATGCACTAATACACACACCAGATAAAGACCACAATAGTTAATCTTGAGGTCTTTTTGCTCATGTTAGCTAAAAGGGTAAATTGTGCATATATTATAACAAATTACTAATCATTTGAGAGTTAATCTGTAAAAGAAAATGTTTTACAATCTAAACTATAACAGCCTTTCATTAGTACTAAATACCAACATTTATATAACTTCAAACTAAAGGCTATGGTATTATATAGTCTACAGACAATACATTGACAGATGTTTATAAACAAATACATGATTATAAAACAAGAATAAGCACTGAATGCAAGTGTTCTCAATAATAAACATTCAACAATTTGCATAAAAGCTTTTGTGGAAAAAAACCCAAAAATTAAAAGTTATCAATTACAACAATTTCAGTCTAGATAATCAGCCAATATATTGTCTGTAGACTGATCAATTTAACAAAATTAGACATACATAGCACATATATTAATTATCATACACAATTATGGAGCCTCATTTTAACCCTTTACTAATCAATCTCTGTGAGTGGCCCTAAGAGGTGACAGGATAACATTTTTTTTAGTATCTGAAAAGTACTAGCTCCTTAGTCCAATTGTGGAAAATATAACTTTATGCAATGCAAATTAAGGGTTGAACATGACCAAACATTGTATATTTTGTCTCAATTCCTCTGACCCCTGTGTTGTTACGGTAACTAGGATTGGGGTTTAAATGTTGTTTTTTTAAAGATAATCTTTCCTGCAGTAATTTTGCAAAGTTGCATCTCTCAGTGCATTACTAATGAAATAAGAAGATCTTTAAATAGTTCTATCAAGTTAAAGTGAAAAATACGGCCAGTATACTCCTATGTTTGAACTAAGGTAACAGGTTAAATTTAACATATGCACTTCAATATTAAGGCATAATAAAAATATATAACACAAAGCATTTAAAAGCATCTATTCATGCACAATATTATTGACAGAGAATTCATTGTCAACAGTGTTTATTGACAATACTATTGATGGTATGCTAGGTTACTTCACCAATATATTGATTATTATCAACTAGCACAGATAAAATGGGCCAATCCGTGCATAGTATAATCGTCTATTCAAATGTAGCATAGTCCATATAGAGTATTGACAATTTTATTGATCGTTGATAATTTTATATACCATACTGAAGACAATATCAATATATTGGAGAAATACTATCGAGTTGAGATAATAACGGATTCACTGACAATATTATTGAAGGACTTTGTTTGGAATATTTTTTTTCTCTACTGTCAATAATTTCACAGTGAAATTGAAGGGCTTTCTTCTGGAATATTGTTACTTTTTTCTCTACTGTCAATAATTTCACAGTGACTGGGTGAATTGAAATATTTGTCGTTCAACAATCTTGATATTCTGATAGTGTTTTGATATCAGGTATAACAGAGGAATAGATTAGCAAATTTAATGCCTGCTTGCTGAGACAATACAGTCTTCCTGTGTTTAATAAAACATATCTTGTCACATAAAAAAAACAGACTACAGTACAACCACTCTTGAACAACACCGACTGGAAGAGACTAAAGTATGCTGCTGTTCAGAAATTGTTGCTCAGTAGATGTTAAATTCAATTCAAATAACTCCTGAGGGAAATATCAACAGCTTTGTTGTGCAGAGGATTTGTTCTGAAGAGGGACACTCTGCAGAGGTTATACTGTATACATTTTATTGATCAATATTTGAACTTGTTTGAAATAGTGAACAGTAAATATGGCTAAAACAGCCACGGATAAAGAATGCGAAAGAAAGTTTATTCTTGAAGTTATCAGGATGTATAGACAATTGCCAGCACTATGGAAAGTGAAGTCCGAAGAATATGGGAACCGCAGGAAGAAAGAGGCAGCATATAGTATGCTTTTAGAAAAATACCAACAGCGTTATGAAAACGCAACACAGGAAGATCTGAAGAGAAAGTTAAATGCACTTCGGACAAACTTTCGAAAAGAATTAAAGAAAATTCAGGACTCTGTAAACTCAGGAGTTTGTAGTGATGATATATACAGGTCAAATTTATGGTACTATGATGATATGTTGTTTCTACAAGACCAGGAATCAACAACAATATCAACACACACATTTAATCTACTCACAACAGAGAACATTATGGAGGAGGATAACATAATTATAAAGGTAAGATTTTGTTCTTTGTTTCTTTATATTTACCACCTTTTTTTATTAGGTTTAAAGCTGTAGCAGCACCACATTATATAGGTCATATCATGACAGTCAGTCAACCAAGTCATGGACAAGTAGAGTTAAAAGATTAATATGTCCATGAACAAGTGGAGCAAATTTGGAATTCCACACCCCTGGTCTTGAAGACATCTTCATTGTTTCATGGCAACCAGCTTAGTTTTCCTGGACCTTTTTCTATAACCAGTATTTAGATACCTTTCAACAAGGCCAACAACTTCTCCCCATACCTTATACATGGATGAAATTGACACTATTGTCCAATTTAATAGAAGGGTATAACCAGTCTGATTGAGGCTCAAGCCAGCTACCCCTTTAGGACACTAGATACAAAATCCTGCGCGTAGACTACTGTGCTGCATACCTGAGTACCTGGCTCAATATACAACCTGCTTACACCCACAGGCTGTTGGCGTCCCCACAAAAATTTAGAAAAATTGTTGTGGGGACACCAACATCCTAGGCTTACACCTAGTTAAAATGATGAACATTTCTTTTTATCAGACAGAGTTACCAGAAGTTACACACAACACTCAAACCTCAAGTCAGCCATGCACTAAAAGACAGAAAACCACAGGCAAGAGAATTGAGCTCATGGAACCAGCCCCGATGCCTTTGAGAGAATATGAAGACGACCATACCAGCACAGTGAAATCATGGGTAAATGAGCTCAAACAAATGGATCAGCAACAACAATTGTTAGCAAAGAAAGCCATAAATGATATTTTGTTTGAAGGAAGAATGGGTACTTTACATAGACATTCAGTGCAAATTAACGGCACTCCTCAGACTTGTGCATATATTCAATCCCAACCACAGACTTCTTTCTCCAACCAATCACATACACCAAACTCTACAGTAAGTCATAGTTCATTTGAAAGCAATTAGTAGATGCATGTATATGTCAACCCTGTTCCTGTGCAAGAAAGTAACCCATCATCATATTCATTCAACTTAAAATTAAGCCTAAAATAAGCTTTAAGCTTAGACTGGCTCACAGATTTGATATATTTCTATTTTGAAAGTTATTTATTTTAAAGTTCCCTGTCTCTCTGTAATTGTGTACAGAAATATTTTCTTTTATGTTAAACACATAGATTGAAGCCATAATTTAATGAAACTTCTATATTTGTTCTATGTTAGAATTAATATACGATACAGTTTTTCTATATTTTGCCATAGACACTAGTTTTAATTTTCTAATTAAATAACTTGAGTTATTTTAACTTGAAAAGTTTATATTGGGAACTAGAATTTTAGCCAAATAAGGTTTGTTTGTACCCTACGCAATCATGCTTAACAAAGTTAAAAATAAAAATTTAAATTAAATTTTACCTGTTTTGCATACTTTTCAACAAAAATAATTATGTTAAACAATTTTGTTCCGCACATATGCATAAAGTACAACCAACAAACCTTATTTATATTTGGCTCAAAAACCCAAAAAATTCTAGTTCTGAAAATCAACTATTAAATAACCTGTGTGTTATTTTAACTTGTAATTGCAATTGACTACACAATAAACAAAACAGGAGAGTTAAAACATAAAATAAAACACCAAACCAATACAATACAGCTACGGTTAAAACCAAATAATTAATAATTAAAATAAATATGACAAACACATGAGTAAATATAGGCTTTTGTTATATTTTGTGTTAGTGTTCAACCTTACCACTATATCTGGATCCTTTTTGATGACCGGTGGCGGGCACCAGTCGTCACCACTAGACTGGGAACCAGGAAAAAGTCAGTAATAAATATTATAAATAAATAATCAAAAACATTTTTCATATATGGTTCATTTATGATAACATATGACATTGTTTAAATACATATATAATATCTTTGAGTTTTGTCTTAAGTTATCTTAAATTACCTATAACAGGGAATAAGATATAAATACTAAGAATAGTTAGAATGAGTCTACAAAATTAAAATATGAAAGTGATCGCCCTAAAAAGGTTGATTGAGCAGCAAGCATTATATCTTGTTTGTAAAAATTTTTTGTTGCCCAAACTAAAAAGTGGTTGATATCCACTTATTTCAAAGACTGGTTAGAATTCATACCACACTTTTTACAGTAATATCAAAAATTCAAGCAAGGATTAAAATTAAAAAAAAACTTTCTGGATTAGCTGGGATTACTGGGAAGCCAGTAAAATTTAAGACATTTTCAACATTTTTGGTCAGTAGTTCAATGGTTTACACTCGTTTTAATACCCTATTAAAATACAAAGTAAAAAAACAACAATTTAAAACTATTTGAATAATGTAATAAAAGCACTATCAAAATTTTTTATATATGCAAAGAACAATAAAATGATAGAGTAGATAAACAATTAAAGATCTACAATTAAATATAATTTTCAACAGGCCATCAACTAACATCTAGCATAGAGCAGTAGAATTATAAGACTTAATGTATTGAATCATTTGAAGATAAAAAAATAAGTATCTGGACATGAGCACAGTCAAAATCTTAACATGAAACAATTAAAAAGTATCAAAATTTATGTGATTTTCATTATAACTGTTGGATTAGATATTTGAAAATTGCTCATTATTATAAATAAGGATCAAATACAATACATTTCAATGAAACGTGTTAAATAAATCTCACCTCTGGGATCAAAAACCTCAAAATACATGGGTATGTGTTGAAGTGACACTTCGTAATAATATGTTGATAAAAAATCAGTGATAAACACAAGTGGTATGTGAATAATACTAAATTTTCATCATCGTCGGACAACCCCCACCAGCCCTATGGGAACCGACGATGAACCTTTAAGTGAAACTAGACTTAATTTGAATTCTTGAACTATGTGTATATATTCACAGTGTTCGTAATAAAAATGCTGAGGGGATAAACCAAACAAATAAGTTTTGAGGAAGTCATCAAACATTTGTGATGAATATATATTTTTGTAATTTATAAAAAAACGTGACTGGTAAAAGTACAGAAATTCATTGTGAGTAATATATTCTTACAATATTTCACGATGGAACTAACCTGTGTATAAATTTATCAAAATAATGTAAAATGAATCATTACTTGAAATAAATCAAGAGTTAAGTAATTCCTAAGTTCCATAAAATTAAGGTAAGTAACTATCAAAGGCTTGAATTATTTATATTGGGTTTAACACTGTGTCAACATATTTTAATTATTTTACGGAGTCCAGCTCACCTAACCTAGCTTTCCTGGACCCTTGTATATAACCAGTACTCACCTACCCTTCCACAATGCAGAAAACTTCTCCATATACCTTATTAATGGAGGAAAATTAAAATAATTGTCAACTTTTCATGGAGTGGGATAACCTCCCCAGGGGGATTTTAAACCCGTACCCCATTCAAGACACCAGATTCAAAATCCCAGTGCACTACCAACTCAGCTACAGTAACAGGTTTCTATCAAAGGGACTGCAGCATCAATTTTTTTATGAATGGTCATTTAGGCCACAATAAATTGATCATATGTTCTATGGATTCGCTCGCACCTTAATTTTGACGGTTTTTACATAAAAATTTGGTCAAACCGCTATATAAAGCAAATGAATAAAGACTTTTTAAAAAAAAATTCTTCGCTCGCTCGCCCCATTTTTTCCCCAGAAAAATCTATAGAACATATGATCAACTTGTTGTGGCCTTAGATTGAGAAAGAAGAGTCTACATTGATACTTTGTATTAAGCAAGGAGGCATTGAACTGAGTCATAATTCAAGTAGTACAAATGATAGTTCATTGATTATTCATAAATGTTTCTAGACTTGAAACTGATTCTGAACTAGAAACAAGCAGCCAGTTGCATAAGGATATTTCTATCTAGAGCATCATAATGATTTTCTATGCAATAGTTTGCTACAATGTATCACTAGCCACAAGTCCACATGCATGACATGGAAGACTGGGATTTATCCAAATGTGTAGCCTTCATTAAATAAAGTCTGCATTATTATTATTATTTCTATTATTATAACAGCTAGACTTCCTTTTTTATAATGGAATACACCAGGAACACTTTTTCAGACAATTTCAGAGGTCACAAATTTTGTTTTGCTACCTTGAGGCAAAACAGATTCATAGTACCAATACTTGGCTAGCACAAAAAACTTTTATAAAACAGCACTCGGATGCAACTCACTTACACAATAAGGGACTTTAGTCTGTTATTTCCCCTTGTTTACTCTTCAAATAGGTAGGTCCAATTAGTTGGATTACTCGAATTTTACCCTTACATTTCAATGTCTATTTGCCAAAATTAATCTTAAATAACTCTTTTGTAAATTGTTTAATTTGTTTGAAATTCAAGCTAAGTATTTTTAGGGTAAAGAACTGTCTAAATTTTATCACATCTGTTAATATTTTAATTAACAAGAAAGATATTAGATGAAATATTTTGTTATCCTTACATAGGAACTTGTTAATAAAATCTGAGGATACCAACTGTAAGAACCTACTAACCAGTTGGATTGATTAAGATTTTATCAGGGGTAGATAACTGACTAAAGTCCCTAATTGGCTCAAGAATCAAAAGAAAACTTCAAAATTGAGAGGCATTTGAATAAAATTTGTATGTTTCGAAATTGAAGATTGAAAAATAGATAATTTTATGTAGAAGAGAAGACAACCTACCTCTATTTTCTTCTTTCCAGATTTACTAGGTGAATCAGTTAACCATGCTGGTAGAGGGTTGGGTCTGTTTGACTGTAATATAAAATGTGACAAAAATAACTGAACTAGTCACACAGCATCTTACATTATTTTTTTGAGGAAAAAAAGACGTTTTCAATCACATATATCCATCATAAAAAGCTCATGACATGATCATGCACATGCATTCTTTCATTACTTGGGTTATTAATAAAAATCACCTTTAGACTGGACAATAATTATGAAGAAATTAGTCACATAACAGTGATAACAGCCTAGAGAAATGCCCAAACATTTTGTCACTATATTAAGTGACTTTATAATTAGAGTCACCATATTTAGAAACAGGAGTTCCTATAGTTAGAAACAAACATTTCTATATTTAGAAACAAGAGTCCCTATATTTAGAAACAAACATTTCTATATTTAGAAACAGGAGTTCCTATATTTAGAAACAGGAGTTCCTATATTTAGAAACAGGAGTTCCTATATTTAGAAACAGGAGTTCTTATATTTAGAAACAAACATTTCTATATTTAGAAACAGGAGTTCCTATTTATTTATTTATTTATTGACATTTAAAATCATTAGCACATTATAACACAATATCACAGAAATATTCAATAAAATCACAGATAAAAGTTTAACATCAGTGATTATGATGATAAGACATGATGAACTAAAAACTATTGACTAGCATATTATTACTTAAAACAGTGTACAACCATAGCTCGACATACTTTTAATAATATATTAGAATAGACATGTGTTGTAATCAAGTACTAAGAACCTATGGATAACCCATTAAGCTGAAAGCTTATTTCCAATGGGGTCCATTATTTATTATATTTAGAAACAAACATTTCTATATTTAGAAACAGGAATTCCTATATTTAGAAACAAGAGTCCCTATATTTAGAAACAAACATTTCTATATTTAGAAACAGGAGTTCCTATATTTAGAAACAGGAGTTACTATATTTAGAAACAAACATTTCTATATTTAGAAACAAACATTTCTATATTTAGAAACAAACATTTCTGTATTTAGAAACAGGAGTTCCTATATTTAGAAACAATCATTTCTGTATTTAGAAACAGGAGTTCCTATATTTAGAAACAAACATTTCTATATTTAGTATTAATAGTAACTATATTTAGAAACAAACATTTCTATAATTAGAAACAAACATTTCTGTATTTAGAAACAGGAGTTACTATATTCAGAAACAAACATTTCTATATTTAGTATCAATAGTAACTATATTTAGAAACAAGTGTTGCTACATTAAAAAAACAATAGTTACTATATAAAATTTTAGAAACAAGTCAACTAAAGACTGATTACGTCTACAATGTGGAAGAAAGATAAAAAGTATCTACTCACATCAGATGATCTATATATTTTTAAATCTTCAATTTTAAATTCTTTCCATACAGGAGATGGTTGTTGAAGAATGATTCTTAAAGCTGATACATTTACCAGTTCAAACAACATCTGCAGAGAATACATGTAGCAAAAATTATAAAACATGTTATAAAACTCATGCTGGAATAATTTTTTGACCTACAATGGTTACTCTGTAAAAATGTATGAAGATTCATGTGACTTCCTTCAATGGTTTCATGTCACAAAAAATGCACCTTTATCTTAAATACAAATGTACATGGGCAGTAAGCTATATTCTGAATGGGTTGCTGGTTCAAGCCTGAGCTCAGTTGTTATAGGCCTAGCCTTCAATGAAAATTTCACAATAATGTTGATGAGGTATATGGAGAAGTAGCCACTCAAGTAGAAGGGAAGGTGAGTACTGGTTACAAACAGAAGTGCAAGAAATCTAGGTTATGTAAGCTGGCCACTATAAAATTACCACATGGTGTTAAGCCCAATAAAAAAAGACCAAGAACTATAAAAAATATGTTGAAAGTCTTACATTTTTCCTACTTATAACAAAATAATCTTGTGCTCCAGCCTCCACATGAGGGTTTGGCATTAATTTCATTTTCTTAACACATGTACGCCATCTGATCTCATTTCCTGAAATAAAAGTCATACAAATTTACATGGTTATATACAATATCATTATACCTCATGTGATTTGTTTACTATAAAGCCTAATGTGACTTCACTGGGTGAAAATCTATAATGGCACCCTCTAGACATCACCTATCAGCCTGCTTGACATCCTACGGAGGGTGATAAAACAGAATGTTCACCCTTGACAAGTAATGTCAACCTTGGTTAAAGTCTTGGTTGACATAAAGTATCTCAGGTGAATATTCCTTTCTATCACCCTCAGTAGCTGTGATATTTATATACTCTTGAGATTTTTTCCAAATCTGTGTACACTATGCAACAGAAAGTTCCTTTTAACAATATCAAATTTATATGCAAAGTAGAATATGTTACATATATTTACATGCTAAAAGTCATCTGACAAGGCCATGCCAAATTGGAATGTTGTTAAGCGTCAACCCAAGTTTGGCAAACCTAGGTACCTATTCACAAAAACACACAAAACGAAAACACATGTCCATTTTAGCAAGTATTCACTCAAATAAGTACTTGGTAGTACATTAATGTTTAAGACATTAATATGAGATTAAAGTAATTCTATAAAAAAGTATATACAACATACACATGTACACTTTCATTAATCAAATACACAGAAACAATGAACTATCAGTATTCTCTGAGAAAATTCAGTTATCGAATACCAGAATAACATAATTATTTAAGAAAATTTCACCAACAATTTTGTGTTTTATTTTGGATTGAGGACTCTAAAACCTACGCGCACGTGGACGTTTAACAAAATTCCAGTATGGTATGGCCCAATGTTATGTTCCCTTTCACTGTACAGTACTATCATTCTTCACAAGTTGATTTCTTTTATAATAATAATTCTATTTCAGTGACAATGACGTGACATATGGCATACAAATGGTAAATAACACAGTAAGTAAAATGCCATATGTCCTGCACATCAATACCGGTAATGACACAAATAAGACATCAATAGACTATATCCGGAATTCAAATATTTGGGTTATCCCCTCTGGTACAAAAAAACTTTTACCGTTACAATGAAAACACGTGTACAAAAAACAATAGGATTAAATCCATAGCTTGTGCTATTTAGCAATAATGTGTTACAAACTTTGTTTGTATCGCCTGATCACCGACGGAAAAACCCATAAATTTGAATTCTGGATTAGGTCTATTAGAGTATACTTGAAGATGTTTTAAATTGGCTGCATTTAATGAAGGCATGTTCAATATTCAGCCATTCTGATACTGACTATCAAAAACACCAATATGAAACAGGCCTAAGTTATTAAGATATATCAGAATACAGAGCTCCACATTAAATGTTGTCTGATTGTCTCTAATGACCTACTGGGTATATTTGGGTTTAGGCATCTTGTTATTGCTACTAAACATTTGGTTTGGGCATGTAGAATAAATAGCTAACTGTCCAACCTACTTTAAGAATTTATGTGGAGCCCAGATATACCTTACAATAAAAATTCAACAATTTTGTTAATTTACCACTCTTCAAAGATTGAGTCTAAATGACCTTAACCTTCATAGATTTTACAAGACTTACCATCTTTAGCGTCCACGATACGACATTTAGCTTTCACAGTGAGGTAAGCAGTATAACTGTTCTTGAAATGAATCTCACCAACCTGATAATGGAAGAAAAATGTGTTACTTAGAAACAAAATTGATGGATTAGTGCAGAACTTGTCTACAACTTTTTTTATTTACATATAATTATCCTATTTTCGCACTGACCCATGGAAATGCTTGAATACTCTGCAAGATACAAAAATACAACAAATGACAAACTGTTTCGAAAAAATTAACTTAAACTTAAATGTGAAGTATAAATGAGTATATTTCATAATAAAATATAATTTACTCAAATCATAAAAATGGAAAAAGACAAGCAAAAGCTTTAAAGGCATTTGTAATCAAAACTTATAATACTTCTATAACATAATTTCAGTAGATGGGTAACATATTTTTGAAATGAAAAATCCAAACACTTGCATATTACACCCTAGCCAAAGCTATTCTGCATATTTTCAGACACTCTGTGCACAATGTATAACAAAATGAGTGCAACAATTCTATTACAAATTGCAGTTTTAGCACAAAACAGTTGTAACTCAATATAAGAAAAGAGTGAGTTAAGACCGTCTTCCACTAAACCCGCCCAATGTCTAGTGAAAACATTCAAGGCAAACTGTAAAGCTTTGACATCAATGACTTGGTCCTCATGACTCCCAACACCAATTTTTTTAACTAATAAAAAATAATACAATCGTGTGCCACACAGTTACACAATCATCCCCTTAACCTACTAGCCCAAAGCCAGAGATTATTTGGGCTAGTGAAAAATTCTTTAACCCGATTGGATAGCGCAGTTGGTAGCGCGCCGGGATATGAAATCTCATGCCCTAGGGGGTGCGGGTTCGAATCCCACCCAGGGAGGTTATACCCTTTCATGAAAATTTGACAATAATGTCGATTTTCCTCCATTGATAATATAATATGGAGAAGTCCGGCCTTGTGGAAGGGTAGGTGAGTACAGGTTATAGACAATGGTCCAGGAAAGCTAGGTTAGGTGCGCTGGACGCCATAAAAATGACCTAAATTGTGTTGACATGGCATTAAATCCAATAAAAAAATAATAATAAAATAAAAAAATTATTCAATATAGTTGGGCTAGTTGATAATTTTACTTTTTACTACATGTATACATGTATAACAATAAATTGGACAAGTGCTCAATTTTTTTAAAGCAATGATTATGACAATTTCATACAAGTGGGAAGGCAAAAAACAAAAAACTATGTATTGTAATAAATATAGATAAATGATAACAAATATATGACTTTAAATGAGTACAATTAGTTCATGCTATAATTTATTACTACATATTAAAGATGAACAAATTTTTTGGATGCAAAATAGTTAATTACCATTCAAATACATGGGAATGATATCATATATACAGCCAGAAATAATACATGTTTTTATAATATATATGAATAAATAGTGTGACAGTTTACTTTCTACATTTAAAAAAACAATACTTATTGTTTATTGTTTTTCAACTGTCAGTGGCACATACATTTACTCTGCTGATTTAAATCTATTACTGTATAATAATCTGTAGTGATTATTCAATTTCAAATAGGCAGAGTTAATGTTTATGAAGGATAATGTATAACAATACTAATATGATAAAAACAAGGGAGACAATTTAGGATGCTCATGTCCAGATACTTATTTTTTATCTTCAAGGGAGACAATTTTTTTCTTTGATCATTAAGTTAGAAGTCCTAAACAATAAAGAAGCATATAATTATGGGTCAGATGAGAAATAGTATTCAACCTTCTTCATTCCCTTGTAGTTAGACTAGTTTTTCACAAACCCATAGGTATCAATTAAAATACTAGATTTTAAAACATGAACTCAATTAAGACCATTTGCTGTTGAAAATTGTCATGCAAAGAAAGTAAAAACTGCATTCATTAAAGTATTGATAGGTCATTGAATACTTCATGAAAACAAGTTTAAGTTATGATAAAGAGATATATTTAAAACAGAAAATATACATATATGAAAACCAGTGCTTATACTAAAAGCAGGGATGTTTTAAGAATATAAAACTATGTATAATCTGAAAACAATCAGGGTAAACTTTAATGACAAACCTTTTTAACCTGAAATTTTGAATTTATATTTATTATTTAGTTAAAAAAAGTTTTCGAACATTCATACATATTTAATAGGAGCATAAAATAGCTGGCACAGCTTAAGAAACAAATACAGACAACATTGAAAACAAACTTAAATATTCAAAACTAAATGTTTCTTGTAATGTCTACACAGTGTACACAGCGGCTATACTAAGTTTCAATCACATCACAAATGCAATGGTTTCATGAAGGAAAATACTACATACTTTTTCGTAGCCTCGCATAGATATCATGGAAAGCTGAAAGAATTAAAACACTGACAGCATTTTTAATCTCTGATTTGACACTGCCTTATTACAATTTTCTTCCAAAAACCTTGGCATTTGTGATGTCATAGTCACATAATATAGCCACAGCGGTCTAAAGTGGGTAAAATAAAATTACACAAAATGATATCTACACCATGTACTGTATTTAAAATAAAACACACATTACTGACAGTGCAAGTCTTACCGTTTCTACCTCAGAGTTTTCCATTGAAAGGCCCTTAGCTGACTTTATGGACAGCTGAGTTTTCTAACAGGACGATAAAATATAGATTAAGTTAATGATAGGTAACTAACTCTTAACAGAGATTTATTGAAATTTTAGGAGGACCCTGCATTTAAAAATACATTTCTAACACTTCCTAATAAAGTTTTAGTGATTTTATTTGAAAACTAAACACGATATCAGTAAGAACCAACACTAGGTTAAATAAGTCTGAAGTAAGTATGAGATTTTATTACTTAGAACAAGCAATTAATCTTCCAACAAGAAAAACTAGTGTCAAACATTCTTTCCACACTATCTAACCTGAATCTTACGATGTTACATGTTGTTACTTTGAAAGTGGAAAAAGAAAAATTGGACAATTAATCTCAGTTTTATCATAAACAATTACTGGATTATTATATGTAAGCATTTATTTCTACTCTCAAGGTTTTATACCTCAAAACAATAAAAAATAATATCCGAAATCTTTCATCCGAAACATAGCTAATTTGTAAACAGAAAAACGAAAAATTGGGACACTTTACCTCCGGGTTTATGATGTTAGACAGTGAGACATCAATAATACGACATCCCGAATGAAAGTCTGACTTTAAATCTGTTAGATTAATTGTCACTGGATTCTTTATGGTGCAATGAAGGGGTCGTTCTGCCATGATTAAAATTGCGACTTTATACACATTTTTGTTGTCAACCAAGCCGTCCTTGACCTTACCAATTCATTCGGAATACTTCTCAGTTTTAGGGTATGGTTAAAGACTGTATAGCCGGAACGACACTTACGTTGCACGAAAATCAAGGTGCGATGCATTAACAACATACATCCCGTGATATCAGTGTTATAGAACAGAATCATATATTGTAAATACGCCATCTAAACAAGACGGTCACGAGGACCCTAGACCACATACCTGAAACTAGATCCTTTGGGCGTATGACACACTTTTACACTTTTATATGCAGCTCATGTTAGTGGTCCCTGCAGTGGGTCCAACTCTAATAGACGGGATATACTCAGTAAACTAAATACTAAACAGTATTGGTTAAGTAGACTTTAGATGATTCTATGTTCCAAATTTGGTCAGTGGTTTTAACCATTACACTATAGTCGAGTGACATGCACACCGGATACACTACCCACAATAGCTCATCCAGAGCAAAATATGTATTTTATTCCACAAATTATAGTTCGTACAAAATAACAAAACGTGTTTGTGAAAACATTAAAAATGAACCAATCCATTCCAGAGGTAGGCAGTATTGAAATAAAAAGTTGTGTTTTGTCGCACATGCGTTAAAAAGTGGAAATGGGAAGATTTCTTATTGCTTTAATTTAACACAAAACAATAGCTATTAGAAATCTTATCTCTGCAGGTGACCCACTGCCTTGCAAAAGACATGACAATTTCTCGTTCTTGTGGCGACATTCGGGCAATTTCTTGATTTTTCAGTGAGCATATCAACGCACTAATGATTTTCACCAAAACAGACCACGTGGGATACTTGCACGAAAAACAAGTGCCCATTTCCGTTTTTCAACACATGCACGACAAAACCGTGTTTGCATCAATAAATGAGCATGACAACCATGCAAACAAACGTTAGTATGGTCCTATATACATTTCCATTAACGATTGGACATAAATATTAAAAAATATGAATGTTCAACAATATTGAAATCGGGGTACTTATGAGTTTCGTTTAGTATATATATAACATTATAATACATGTACTTTATTTCTCGATCAGTTCACTACGAGTATAATTCGTTTTACTATATCAAAATACATTTATGTAAATTTTAAGTTATTGCAAAAACGCTGTTTTTTGTGTATTTATAAATTGAATTAAGACATCTAAAATGTTAGTTTTTTTTTGGATTTTAAGCAGACGAAAGACAATATAATGACATTATATATAATGGTCATTGTCTTTTTTGTATATTAAAAACAGGTATGTACGGGATTGACCTTGTAACATCACAAAATTGGATCATTCCATTTCATAAGGGAGACCAGCATTGTATTTATTTAACTACATTGTACAAGTATATACATAAGTTCTGGTGCAATCGCTACTTTGGGTTTCTACCAAATAATTAAGCCGGTGGTGCGCCTAATTACAAATCCACGGATCGTCGGTTCGATTTTTAAAAAAATTCTACATGCCTTCGTGGAGTTAAGTCATAAAATATGTTTATGTCAATCTCTGGGTCAAGTACAACAATTGTTAAACCATTGGATAACGTATGCGCTTAGTAGGCTAACTATTTAAAACATAGGTTCAAAAGATCTAAGCCTCTCTATGAAAGTAAGTCGGACGACAGACAGCAGCGAAATGACTGAAAAATTGTCGAAATGGGACGTAAAGCACCATGCTATACTTTAGAATAACATTTCATTACTTATTAGGGGTGTAATGGTTAACCGATATACCGGTTAATATTGCAATACGAGTTCTATCGGTTTTTAACCGGTTCGTTTTTCATTGAACCGGTTTCTGTAGTTAAGTATCATACTGCTTGTTTTTATCAGAATCTGATAGTTAAATGTTTAAACAAATGTTAAAATGAATTGAATACTTGAAACACTCTTATTGTGCTTTTAAAAGTTAAACATTTAGTCAATTGAAAGAAAAATATTTTCAAGAGTCTGTTTCAAACCACGCATTTTTCTATGATATAGACAATTTTGCATTTGTAATTCAAACATTTGGATAAGAAATCATTTGAAAATACCCATATGCGTGCTATGCTGATCCAATTAGGACGAGGTCCATGCATTAATTAATGCTTTGCATGTCTAAGCGAAAAACCGGTACGTATTGCAATATATTGCAATACGGGTTCTGCATACTGCAATATATTGCAATACGGTTTTTACCGTATTGTTGCACCCCTATTACTTATTAACTTACTTACTTATTTAACCACACTCGTCCCTGCTGGTTCGTGAAAGCATCACTGAACTTACACAACACTGTTCTGTCTTTGGCTAGACGTTGTGTCTAGGCCCAAATGTAACCAAGAGAAGGGACATAATGCCCCTACAATATTACGCCACACTGTCTTGGGCAAGATGTAGTGACTTGGCCCAAATGTAGCCTAGGCATTTCAATTCTTGGGTTATTGTTTTTCTCCATGTTGTTTATGAAAGTTTCATACCTCTCCTCAAATGGACTATTCCTAATTAAAACTGCGGCTATTGTTTCTCGCTCGTTTGTTGACTTAATAGATACATACAGGAACATTTTAGGTCTATAGTTTATGGTGTAAACATGGTACAATATAAGTTGATATATTTTAATGCAAGGGGAGCTGCTGAAGTCATAAGACTTGTGTTTAAAGTTGCTGGAGTTAGCTTCATTGATGAAAGAATTGAAATGGAGGACTGGATCAACCGTAAACATGGTAGGTGTTGATAGAAAGCATTTTATTTTCAAATAAAATGATAATTTAATATTGTTTCAATGTTATCAAAAGCTTTAAATTCATTTTGTGTCTGTTTGTAACAAACTTGAAGACGTCAATAGGGTGTCGTTGGTTTGCTTATATATACTTGGCGTCAATGAAAACTTACCACTTACATAAACCTAGTTTTTTAAAAAATGAAAACACTTACAAATATGAAAATTTTACATGATTTTAAATATTATATAAGAAAATAGGATTTTTCTTTGCAAGTACGGAATCTAAGCATAAACGGATCAACTCTGCAAACCAAGATGACCACCTCGAAAATGAAAGTTACGGACCTCAGTAGCGGGTATGTCCTCCCTCTGTATCAAGCCCAGCTTGACATCTACGTCTCATACTCCGTATCAGACGCAGGATTCTGTACTTTGGTATTGCATCCTACTCCTCAGTCAGTGCTTGTATACGTTGCTGCAAATTATTGACGTGACGTCTGCCGTCATAAACCCTACGGTCAAGTTGGTCCCAAAGATGCTTTACAGGGTTTAAGTCGGGACTGAATGCTTGTCAAGGCGATGTGTGGACATTATTATCCTGCTGGAAAACTTGTGTAACGCGAGCCGAGTTGAGTCGTGCACTGTCTTGCTGGAGAAAGTTGACGTCAGCGTCAGTCTGAATAAAAGAAATAACTACTGGCCTCAGCACATTATCAATGTAACGATGAGCAGTAAGTGTTCCATGCAATACAATAAGTGGGGTCTTGTGCCTCCAAGAAATGCCTTCCCACACCATGACACTATCACCACCCCAGCGTGCAGCAGGAAAATTTGACGATCGGTACGTCCTGACGTCACCTTTTCACGACCTAGGCGTGACCTACCTCTCACTGAGCCTATCTGTTCATGTCTCCTTACCAGATTCACGATTGTCTGATGGGAGCAGCCCATGCGACGAGCAATCTCACGAAATGAAAGCCCGGTGTCAGCAATGCCGAGAACTTGGTGACGTTTGAGCATCTCCTAAACGTGGCATTTGAATAGCAATTGTTGAAAATACGAGGGTTTTTCTTAACCTGTCGACTAACTCTCGTAAGAGACAAATGATTTACACAAACTACTGGAGACATGTCGTCCTTACAAAAAAATCATATTTTGCACGTACAGTCCGGGACTCGAACATCGTAAATCAATTTTAGATTCTTTTGGCAGCAATGACTACATGTGTATGCTAAAAATGTGTCTATGTAAAGTTTTAATTGCAATTCAATTCTATTATCATAAAAAGAGGGTTGGTAGGGTGGTAAGTTTTCATTGACGCCGAGTATAATTTGTTTGTTTGTTTGTTGGGTTTAACGCCGTAGCAACACAATTATAGGTCATTTATTTCCTAGTTCGATCCTCTCAAACGGAAATAAATCATTTATCCCTTAATCAACAAACCATATAAATGAAAAAACAACAACAAAACATATATAGTTAGGAACAGCCCTGCATTGTGTATTTATTATAATATATTTGAGCACATGTACATTAGTTTTATGGTTATACATATCACAAAAGAATAATGTTTATAACTGTATCATTGGGCAAATCACAAAAAGTATGCAGCGTGATTCATTATATTTATACATGTAAGATGTTAGTAATTGTATTTTTAAACTTTGATCATGGATGACATAATAATAAGTTTACAGAACTTTAGTTTACATGCTATGACAAATGATATGTAGATATAAGCTAATAACAATAAGAATAAATAATCAGAAAGCTTTCAGTAATTTTGACTTACAATTGTAGTGTAATGCGCATTGTTTTAAGCGATAATGAAGTAAATGTCAACATTCAATTATATTTGTTTAGTTGTTACATATAGGATGAGCCTATTCATCTTTCATTTCATTTACCCAAACATACATTATCATAATTTAAATATAATAACACAGTCATGATAGACATGGTAGTATATTAACTATGTGAAATTCACAATATGTGCATACATTAACAAATACGGTATATAATTTACATGCCTTGTCATAGATGGTGGCATAATCTAATAATCATATTAATATCTTGTGAATAAGTGTACAGACACACTTTCAATATCATTCTGCAGATGTGGTGGACTCGCCCAGGTAAAACCAGACACGTTGTGTCTGGAACCCTGTGCCCATTTGTCTGCTTCTAGGCATTCTTCAACACCACTAAATGTTGGGCCTCATTTCGCAGAGTGATAAAAAAGTGAACACAATTATAAGCTCGGACTTATTGTTTCATAATACAATTGGAAAACTAATTTACAATATTAAGATAGAAGATTATAATGTATAGCAGCAGTATGTTTAACAAATATACTTCAAATTGTTATCATGATAAGAATATTTAGTTTGGTCCTACTGATATTTTCGAGACATTAAATTTGGTTTGATATCTGAAAAATACTAAATTGTACACATAATGTGTATATTCAATACAACTGGTATCACATTATATGATAATAATAGAGTCTTATTATGAATAAACGTGATTGGTATGTAGCGTCCATCGATTAATTTAAACACATAATGTTCATGTAAACACAAAAAAGAGAATAGATGGTTTCACATATTTATATCCACGAAATGACGTTGATGTGTCCATCTCTTGACGGAAAGAATAACAATCTTGAGAATAATAATAAACTCTCCTCTCTTATGTTGATGACATACATGTACAACACTCTTTTCTAAAACTACAAGCAAACAACATCACTTCAATAAATTGCTTCTGAAAATATATTGATAATATAATAATACATGTTTTAAGTCTAGACAAAAGGGTGAGTGGGTTATAGTAACCAGCAAGTTAAATTACTTATACTAAACCTTCGAATGACAAATTACTCAGTTCATGCAGTTTTTATATAAACCGCCAAACATGTGTATTACTATATATATTTGACACAATCGTGCAAACCATAGATTACTACATAATGCTATATTAATTCATTTGATATAAAATACCAATTTCAAACATATGGAGGGATGGGATAGGGTGGGTAATTCTCTAACAAACTTCTAACACAATGCAAAGACTTCGAATGACTAAAAACACACTAAGTAAGCTATTTATATGGTGTGTAATCACACAAACTTCGTGCTAAAACTACACATAACTCACTACTGATATGGTTTACTGAACCCTGGATAAATTCATATAACGGTGGTCAGTCAACTTACTCACTCCTCCTGGAAAGGCTAAATCTCTGGATTTAGCTGTTAACCAACTAGTAAGCACATACTTTCGTCAGTGACTAACAACTGCCCTACATAATTAAAAATCATTGGTAGGAGGAAGAATGGCCGTAAAAATAATTTCATAACCAAGCTCCACGTTAGTAGGCCCCGCCCGGGAATCGAACCCACGACCATTCAATCAGTAAACTTGCGTGCTACCAACTGAGCTAGCCGGGCGGCTTTGCTAATATAATGTGCTATTCTTTCTCCTACATTGCTTGGTCCAATTGCACTGAAGTTAACTGCTTTATATGGCACGAGGAACTTCCTTTGTTCTTATTTGGTTAACCTCAATAAATTTATGTCACAGACTTAGCACAAAACGCTCGTAATTCAATTTAAAAAAAGAGTGAGTTGCGACCGTTTTGCGCTTAGCCCGTGATGTGGGTGTCCTTTTAGGCTGTTTGGTCAAATTCCACAGTAGTTAAGTGTTACATAAAATGTGAGGAAGTTCGGTGATTTTTAAATCTATTTAACCGAAATGCATGTATTGTATATTATAAGTTGAACTGCAAGCGCAATTTATTAAATGCATGCAGACAGATGCAAAATCAATATCAAATGCATTTGGTGGTTGGGAACCGTGTCATTCGCCTTTGGTTAAAACTATAATTCAAATAAAACAATTACATACGTTTTATTCATATGAGATACGGTTATAAATCAATGCGTCAGTGCAAAACTAGTTTACCATGTTCAACATTGACATGTAGTTAGACTAGTTTTGCGCTGATTCATCAAACTGTGAACATTGTTTTACAGAGATGCTACATGGAAAACTCCCAGTATTAGAAATAGATGGTAAACAATATACACAATGTAAAGCTATAACTCTTCACTTAGCAAGAGAATTTGGTAAGATCTTTACTACATATGTAATGTATTAACTTAACATAGTTTGTAAGTCATTGTGTCACCTTCGACAACACAGAGAGGATCGAGATAAAAGGACAGTTTCTCAAGCATATAGCTAGCTAGCGCTTTGTCCTCTGGTACCCTTCTTACACTTAAAAAATCTAAATGTGCTATATCAAATCGAGGGTACCACGGGACGTAGCGCTAGCTTGCGATTTGCTTAGGAAACTTGCCATAATATGGCTTCAGCAGACACCATTCGATGCTTTCTTTTATTGTTTTATTTACATGTTATTTGTGATTTGCAAAATGGCAATGAAGTTAAACTTTATAATGATAATCCCAGCCAGGAGTAAAAATCCGAAGCTTAGTAGGGGGTATCCGACAGTTTCAGCGTAAGATCGATTTTTATATCAACAGCTTAGCTCAGAAAAATATATTTCCAAGAGTGGCATAGTCATAAAACATAAGTATTCTGTATTCACGAGTTGAAATATGAAGATTATTACGAAGAGATTAAGATAAAACCAGTTAAGGAGTCAGTAAAAATTAATACACCTATCATTAAAAACTACAGAGAAAGAAGGTGCTTCGTTTAGAATATTTTATTTCATGTCTCTGGAATGCGTTTTTCTTATACTTTTAGAAAAAACCGTGTACAATGTATTACAGGTTTAATGGGATGTGGAAATATGGATAAATTTAGAATACATGAGTTACAGGAACTACTTGCGGATATGTTACAGAAAGAAATGGTGAAAGTTCATTTAGAACAAGACGTCTATAGAAAGGTACGTGTAGTAACGTATATGTATGTTCTTAATCAGTGAAGTTCCGCTATTTGGACCACCAAAATCGATGGCCGTAATCATAATAGCGAAATGGTCTTAATATAGGAGATTTTCGCTTCTCAATTTTAGAATTTTGCAACTTAAAAATCGTCAAAAATAACATGATTTTGACAAAATCACTAGTACTGCGATCTTAATAGCAAAATGGTCTAAAATGGAACCTTTTTCCTTCTTGAATTAAGAAGTTGGGACTTAAAATTCGTAAAAATGCATGGTTTTGACATAACCAGTAGCCTGTTCAATTACCCTAAACGTTACAAAACGTTCCGTAACGATACATTCGGAACTCCTCGGCTATTCGCTGCGAATAATCTCGGACATATTTAGACGCTATTCTGAAACTACCGGTGTTGAAGTAAACAAAAATATGATCGTTTAGGCAATGAGTGATGTTTCTTATTTAGTCCGTAAATTTTGAAACATCACTCATTGCCTTAACGATAGAATACATTGTAATTGTTTATTCGCAGCAAATAAACCGAGGAGTTCAGAATGTATCGTTACGGAACGTTTTGGAACGTTTAGGGTAATTGAACAGGCTACAGGGTGGTCTTCATAGCAAATCGTTACTGTAGTCGATATGTTGTCTTATATACGCGTAATTCCTAATTTTATTTAAAATTTACAGAAAGAAATGGCGACTGCATTTAGTGAGGAAAGTTTACCAAAATATTTAGATTTTCTAGAAATACGTTTGAAAGAAAACAACGATGGAAAAGGATTCTTTATTGGAGACAAGGTAAATGTTACTGTTACTTCTTTTTATAAACCCGTGTTAATGAAAAATAAACATTTTGCACTTCATTAGTTAATGTTTACGTAACATAGTAAGTAAGCAGATCTACATTGTAACCTAAGTTTCCGAATTCTGAGAAATTTATAATCCTCTGAATAAAATGCTCCTCTTAATTCACAGATAGAACACAGCGGGTATAGAGGGGGCCTGGTCGAGTGGTTACGACGTTGGACTGGTAGGTTATTGGAGTGCCAGCACTGTGATGATTCAAATCACATTCAAACCTATCTCGTCGTTTCCTTGGGAACACTTGAGAAACTTTTTCCTACTAGCTTAGTACTGGGGGACAGGAAAGCGGACTCGAAAGTGATTAATCTAAATTGCAAGAACTTTTTCACAAACTGCAACTCTATCACGTCGCTTAAAAGATAGCTTTATAGAGGGCAAAGGCGTACAAGAGCTGTATTATACTACTTCTTCTTCTTTTTTATTGGGTTTAAAGCCATGTCAGCACAATTCAGGTCATTTACGGTGTTCAGCGCACCTAACCTAGCTGTCCTTGACCCTTGTCTATAACCAATACTCACCTAGACCCTTCCACAAGGCTAGAAACTTCTTCATACATCTTTTTAATGGAGGAAAATTGACATTATTGTCAAAATTTCATGGAAGGGTATAACCTCCCGGGGTGGGATTCGAACCCGTGCCCCCTTCGGGACACGAAATTCCAAATCCCGGCGCCCCACAAACTGCGCTTATACTTCTTATAAAGACGAAGTTATTTTCTCTATCTTTGTATTTCAGATAACAGCAGCTGATCTGATCGTCTATTGTGCTTTAGATACCGTGGATAATTTCCTCAATAAACTAGATGTAGATTCTAAGTTCTCGTCAAGACCATTGTTAAAAGATCACTATGACAGAGTGGCCACAGACCCCGCCATATCTGCATGGATAGCTCAAAGACCTTTAACTGATATGTAAACAATTGCTGTACTGTTGAACCACTGGCACAAGATTCTTCAAATTCGTAAAATAACGAGCCACTATGCTTTAATAATAACATATTGCCAACTAACACAAAAAACCGGTTCTGTGTACGAGTTGTATCTTTTCTTTCAGTTTAGTATATAATATATAAGGTAGTGTACGTGGGTAGGCATTGTGCCAGTGTGCTGAACAAAAGACCCTAAATAATATAGTGACCATGGCCGAAACTTTTGTCAATTCTCATTAAAATTATATCATAGTTTTGATCTCAAAGTTTGACAGGCACTGCTAGCCCGATTTGATATATTTTGTAGTAATGAGCCAACTCTTCAACTAGCCCGACTACTATAAAATAAGTATTTTTCACTAGCTCCAGGCTTTTGGCCAACGCAACCTAGGCGAATACTGAGGTCCTATAAATGCTGCAGCTCAAAGTTTAGTAGTGACAAAACGTATGCTTTTAATAAGATTGGGCTCGGTTTTTAATCTATATTAGATTGAATGTTTAAGATGAGAAAATATTCTAAGTAGAATTGTATTAAATTAGAACGGCTGTATTTTTGCATATAATAAATTTGATTTCTAAATATTTCAGAAACTGTTGTGACTTACGGATTATCATGAAAAGGTAAAACTAGGAACGGTTGAAAATTGAAAATAATCGGCTGATTCAGTCGAGTGTAGTGACCAGTCAACCACAATTGCCGCTACGATTGGACTGGGAATAAACATGATTACAATAAGCTAAAATAAAGAACAATCGCTTTGTCTAAATGAGTAATTAAATTAATTTATAAATAATAGTGATACAGACAGTCGATGCATCTCGGTTTTTACAATACTTTTTATGCGTGCAAATACATATAATTGCGTACAATGAAATGACAACAAAAACACTAAGATGCGTCAGTACAGTTTATTACTACACTAAGTAATAGCATTGTTTAAAATAATGTATACAGTTTTCATGCAATTAACAATTTTATATAAAAAACAAACAAACAAAGAAAATAAAAAAAACAAGAGGGAGTATTGTACTACAAATGATCATTTTTACATAATATGTTGAGCAATGAATAAAGAATGAGGTATGAGATAGTGGCGGTATATAGGTAAAGCTAGTTCTCATTGACCTGGGATAGATAGATACACTGCTCTCCAAAAGTTCCTTCACAACTTTACAATTTACATACAGTACTCAATGGAGTTTTGAAAAAGTTTTAAAAGCAATTAATTGTTAAATGAATTTTAATTTTGCTTTTGAAGTCAGGTCTTTTTTTATTATGGATATGAAATAACAAAAAAATCCCAAACTTTATATTGGCTCATTGTGATACATTGACCGTACTTTTTGAGCCTGATAGTTGACTTTTGCTACAACTCAAAAAAATGTTATGTACCCATAGAGCAATTGTTCCATTGCATAAATAATGAATAAAAAACCAATGATAGATCTATAATAATGTCACAAATTGAACTTGGAATTTGTAGCAATGCAATTGTGTGAAGTGTGAAAGAACTTTTGGAGGGCAGTGTATATTATTCAGTCACTAAGCTATACAGTGGCTGACTGACTTGATGAATTCAATGACATTAGAAATACAACCCTTGTATCAAGTTAAAGTGAACAAGCTATAAATAATATTGAAATTGTAGTTATAGTTTCAAGTCTATGTAAGCAAGGTTTGTAAATCTTGTCTCAGGTCAAAGAGAAAAGTTTAGAAACGATACATGAAGTATAGTCATTGTCACAGGTCAATGCGAACAAGCTGTAAATGAAGGTAAGCGTAAAGATTTGTAAACGTTTGTGAGCAATTATTCTAGTATAAACTGAAGCTAGTGTATGTTTCACTTAGAATTTAGTCAGTTTTTGTAAACTCCGCCCCTTATGCAGGGTACGTATCTCGCTCAAGTATTGGGGCGTGGTATTATCTCAAGTCTTGAGATTTAGACACCCCCAGAGTTTGTAACGTTTTTATATAAGACTACATTCTCGTACCACTGGCTCCAGAGTCTCGTTAAATAAGCACACAAATACTTTAATAATAATCTCTCATAAGATATGGTTACACAAGTTCCAGTGTCACGTACCCAGTAACAAGAAACTTTGTAAGCTCTGGTTGTGAAAATAATTAAAATAATGTTCAGATTTGTTTGTTTGATTAAGCATATTATATTACATCTGGGATTTTATATAACACTATATAGAATCCCTGATTACATGTAAAACATGTCCAATTTAGAAATTGTTTATACCCATATATTAATTAAAGGTATTCATTCATAGATATTAACTTAAATATCAGCCCTTTCTGAAACTGTCAAAATTGTATGGAATCATTTTTTGAAGCAGAAAATACGTGCTTTGATAATGACAATTTAGTGCAAATTGACAAACAATGATGGTGTTACAAGTAGTAAAAATCTACCCCATATGTCACGGTTAGAGGTGAAACGATTAATCGCGGTTCACAAAGAATCGCGATTTTTAACGCTCGATTCGGTTCGGTTCGATTCGATTCGGAAGAGGCAGTTTCGATTCGATTCTTTTTTTGTATACTGTCTTTTTCAGTAGTTTTGTGAGTTGAATGAAACGCCCCTTTACGGTTAAAATAAGCATTTTTTATAGTAAACTAAAATAGTGTACCCTTATTGACCGTCGATTGTTAATCCAGATAAGAGTTGTAAAAAGTGAGACTGCCCGCTGCAATTATACATGTTAATTACGCGTACATGTCAATTAGACCTTATTGCCGGTCACACGCTGGGAGATTAACTCGCTGACAGAAAGTCGATAATGGAGTCGTCGAGTTAGTTAACACGCTTGATATCATTCATATATACCTATAAGACTGGTACCTACAGAGAATATAGTGATAAAGGGGCCACCAAGATGTAACCAGCCGATTTAGTTTTACACGATCGGCAATATTGGGGGATTTTTCTTAAGAAAAACAAATTAAACTTTTCACTTCGTCGTTTCCTGAAGCACCATTTGTTAAATCAAGATGAAAACATTGAAAACAATAAGTTTTTTAATCACAAAAGATGTTTCATATGAAATTGCTATCTAGCGTGGGTCGCGAAAATGAATGACATAACGCCGAAATGGTTGAAGCGATTTCGTTCCCTATGATACAAAATCAAATCAAGCATGATAAAGTAATTTAGAGATAAACTGCAAACTTAATTGTTTGTTTTGACGTTATTTACGTTTATTTTTGGGAAAATCCTCTTTGTTTTTCTTAACTATTAAAATCGGGCAAAACGTGGTTGGTTAGATTTTATTTACTATAAATTGGAAATGAATTCTATGAAATGTCAGAAGATAATTGTATATTTTCACTAATACGTTCATTTAAGCCCAAAAATAATTTTATTTTGAAATAAACATTAGTGTAAGAAAGTTATAAATATAGATCTAGAGTTGATAAAAATTAATTTAACGTTTATGATGTGATGAGAATTATTTTAAATCATGCCAGAGCCAAAAGAAAATATTTTGAAACAAACTAAATTAAGCTGGTCATAGTGATCTACATTTGCTGAATGCTTGCAATTTTTTATTGTCTAAGCGTAACCTTAACTAGTTATTAATTATGGCATTGATGCACTGATGAATAATTTTATTTTGATAATGACTTGAGTAATATACTGTATGTACGTACATGTAGGTAAGGAGAAATAAACAATTTGTCCATGGGCATTACTTTTCATTTAAAAGTTGGAAATAATACGATTTGTCATTTATATATGCTAAAATGCAGTAAAATATTTTTAACTATCCAAGCTCTAATACCTGTAAAATGGGTATTATTAAAGAATTAGAATTTTTCGTCTTCCGGGAGGGAGGTCCCTCAGATAAAAATGCACTGTTCTTAAATATATTGTTCTATTGTCTTTGGGTTGTATCTCTTTCTTAATTCTTTTTATAATTTGTTTTTTGTTATGTCCTATATAATGCCAGTAGAAAATCGAATTGAATCGAAAAATTGAATCGTTTGATGAAAAATCGAAATCGAATCGAATCGAAAATTTTTGAATCGTTTCACCTCTAGTCACGGTATAGACACTTTTAGTGCATTTATGTGACTTTTATTGTATACTTCTTGCAACCTATTGGTCAGTTTGTCTTAAAATAATGAGAATTATTTTTTTACATAATTACAGACACTGTATGGTATTTTAAAAATATAGAAAAATATTAACCAAATATGTGAACTAGTACCTTTAAAATAAAACAAGAAACGATCTGCTCGTCAAATAAATCAACTGTGAACCGGACAACTATGATACAATTTACTATGGATGTGAAAGGTTACCATGAATTACTAGATAGGTTGATATGGTCCAATCTCCGTAAACAGATATCCTGTAGAGCATTGTTGTACAGGATCTCTAAGGTTCACATGTAGGGTCACGTCGAGATGACCTTTATGTCATATGACAGCTTTCATCTAGACGAAACACTATTTATAACATTTTGATTTCGTAATTTCTATTTTTAGACAAAGGTTTTCGAGCTAATTTGACAGCGATATTATTCAGAGTCTGCGATTGGATGGTTCATTTCAAATTGCGTGACGTAGACGATGTAAACAAGTTACTTAACGTAACGATTTCGTCATGAATATCATAATGAGAAAAAGTCACCTGAACGTGACCCTCGTAAAAAACGGTCATATCTAAATTAGCGAGTAGGCAAGCGGAAAATTTTAGATCGGGTTTTAATCAGATTGGATATGGTCTGGCTCAACATTCAATATTAAAAACACTCTTACAAAGATTTAAACTCGTACAACAACTTTTCTAAAAGTCTTAAGTGTTGGAACCAGTTAAAGCTGTTTTCTGTTTACGATGGTAAAATATAATGATTTTATGTATAAAAATCTATCACATTTGTAACGTTTCCGCACTCGGAACTACCTCGACGTTTCCGATGACACAAGTACGTTTTGTAGCTTTTATTTTATATACATCACAACTTATAGGTCAGTTTGTACTCGACAATATTAAAAACTCATTTTCTTCACACAATAAGTGAAGCTGGCAGGTAATTTTAAGAATATAAAATAACGAAATCTGTGAACGCATAGCTTTTAATTGATCCTGTTGACATTTAATGAAAATAGTAGCAAAGTGAGAAGTATGGTGGCATATTTCTGCCACAAGATAACCACATAACTAACAAGTTAATTAAGTGGTTATCTAATTATATAGCTACCTAACCACATACAAGTTAATGATATTTCGAATAACTGGTTAAGCGGTTAACTAGTAACATAAGTAGTTAACCACATAGCTAACAAGTTAATAAAGTGGTTATCTAGTTGCATAACCACTTACCAGCCAAGGATATTTCGGATAAATAGTAAGCGGTTAACTAGTAATATAACCATTTAGTGTATTTTTAAGTCATGTGGTTATCTGGTGGCAGGAACATGCCACCATAGATAAGTTATTCAAAACATGATGTGACTCATTATCAGTGATGATGATTGAATAAACTACGTGAACAACTACTAGGTGAATTGGTAAAAGATTGCCTACAGCTCATACTACAAAATAATTTTCCATCTTTCAGTAAGAACTGATGATTGATAAGGTTCTTTCCACAGCAGTGACAACAGAAACAATGTGGACAAGCGTGCCAGTGATACTCTCCGTGTGAAAGTCCTGGTGAATCGGCTGTTATTATTCTACTACATGTATTACATACCTGAAATAAAAAGATAGCAAAATAAGGTACACCTAATTTGTTCGGAAAACCTCGGCGATATATCGGCAATTTACGGAATCGCGCAAGTAGTTTTTTACGATATTCGTACGTGCATAGAAATGGAATGACTATTTTGTATTTGTACATTTGAAACACTTTTGGAATGATAGTCAGTTTACATAGTTGACCGAACGTTTACCGAATTGTATTTGTATTATAGAAACGAAAAATAGGTGTGTTTATTCGGGACATATCAACGGTACATCGTCGATTTACGGAATCACCCGTGCGGCTTTCCGAATGGTATTTGTATAGGAATTGAAAAATGATTCTTGTTTATTCGGAGCAATTGGCGATACACGGAATTGCCCGAGCGATTTTCCGAACTTCTTTTGTACAGAAATGTGAAATAAGGCATTTTTTCATTTGGAACAGCTCGGCGATTCAGTTTACGTAATCGGCCACGTGCAGGGGCGGATCCAGCCGGGAGAGGGGGGGGGGTCAGGGGGGTCCGGACCCCCCCCCCCCTAGAATTCGGAAAATGTAACTGTCCATAGTGTATTTCTTGCCTGTAAGTCATTTTAAAGTAGCATGAAGCATTTGTTTTCGGTACTTAACATAGATGTAATGGTTACTTAGTTTTTCTATTGAATATGTTGCATTTTTACTGCAAAATGTGTATAATGTGGCTGTGGTTCAAGGTTCGGACCCCCTAGAAAAGTTCGGACACCCCCCCCCTAGAAAAAATCTTGGATCCGCCCCTGAAGTCCCTGAAGTGGTTTACGTATAGTCAAAGTAGAGAGTCAAAAAGGCTAATAAATTCAATGCATTAAAACAGAAACACGTGAAAACAATTCTCACAAAACATGCCACCTTTATTCTATCATACGACAAGTAAATGTTTTATACGAGTATATGTACTGAATTCACGATATAACTTGAGATTGAAAAAAAATGTCAAAAACCTGGCAATTGGAGTTTCATATAGTGTATAAACGAGTACGTTACCTTTTAACCTTTTTACCTTTGTATAGAACAGAATGCGTTTGCAAACAGGAAATCTTGCAAAACTAACTGAATTTTCTATCATGGGAGCATTATTCGACTTCTAATGTCAAAAACAACAAAACACATCGCAAAATAAAAATGCAGATTTGGCATCATAATAATGTTCAAAGGAATACATGTCTCGTAGAAAAAATATTTAAAGGTCTAACAATAAAAACGCAAATTTTGAGAATAGGAGAAATCTCACATTGGAGAAAATTAAAAACTAAAAAAGTAAGTTATCAAGATTTCCGGATTCGCAAACGTATACTGGACTGTATTATACACGAAGTTAAAACAGGATTAAAAATGTTTAAAAAAACTTCCCGCTTTTTGTGAAAAAAATCCTCAGAAAGTCTAGCGATACAAAGGTAGTCAAACGATGATGTTACATTCCAGAGGTTTTGACACACAAACAAGTAGATAAAAATGCAAGGATCATGTCTTACAACTTTAAAATACCATACCGAAATGGTTACACATAGTTTTGATCGTTTATATAATTGATAAGTAAAAGAAGAACTTGGGTCATGCATCACATAACATCATACAACATGCATCGATAGTAAAATATTAATATAAAATGAAGTAATGAATATACAGAAGACAGCAGAAGGTCGTAATCAAACGCCTCTTCTGGATAACAAAGTAATTGCAGAGGAAAACAAAATTGAAGACGTATGTCCAAAATTTGCCTCATCTTATTAGCTTTTTCTATCAATACTGCTACAATATGATTCGATTGTTTCCGTTTATTCCTCTTTTTATTTTATGCCCCACTTTTCGTTTTCATCATACTGCGACGGTCAATCGTCCAAAATTCCCTGGACATTCCTAGCTCTCTAGATCAAAGCTTTAGATATAATACTATCGGTACATACCCTGGACACAACTAGCTCTTTGAATCAAAACTTCAAATATAATATCTATAGGCATATACCCTAACTAATAGCTGACAACTGCCCTGCATGATGATACAGAGGTAAGCAGGAAATTCGAACCGCTTCACACTACCAAAAAGTACCATTTCTAATTTAAACAAAAATATTTCGTGGCCAAACTAGACTAAGGTTTGTAAGACCCGCCTGGTAATCGAACAAATGATACCTGGGTTCGTAGTTAGGCGGGCTTCAAACTTAATTAATCGGACGGATCTTCCATGATTTTAGAGTAATAGGATTGCAAAAGATTACATGTATAGGTCGTTATTAAGCTAGCATTTGTGTTTCAGTCTTTCAACTTTAAGAATTAGACTCAGTTTAGAATTATTCCATAGTGTATGCTCCCCATGCATAACATTAACACAGACTTTAAAAATAATAGTCTGGCATGCTTAATACAACAATTAAACTGTATTATAAATAACTCATATATATATGTATATACAGTAAACATATCAAAATATAACATTCTAAAATAACTATATATCTAAAACAAAAGAATATTTTCAACGACGTAGCTAGCTGTGTGTAAAATATAGGGACATGGGCAGCGTATTATCAAAATCTAAGTAACACAATACCGAGGACTTTACGACTAAATTTGGTAGTACATGTATAACAATATGGGCCATTAATTCTTAACATCCAAAACACAGAGCCTACACCATGTGACTTCTGTGATCAAAATATCAAAACAAACTCACCGTTATGGTAAGTTTTCCTTTATATTTTTGTACTATTTTTAGTATTTTAACATTTTATGTAAAACGGGAAGTATCCGTTCCTTCTATTATGTAATCCATTAGTACAAGGGTTCTTGGATGAAGTTTCCGTATTATTATGTAAAATAAACGGCGTATTGAAAAGTAAGAGATTCGAACTGCTTCACTTAACGAAATAGTACTTTTTGCACAACAAAACAATTGAACATAACTTTTAGACACAGAACTGTAAAATAGCTGCTACGTCACTGAATTACATACACCATAATTGTTTCATATACTCATATTATATGGATATAAAAGAAATCAACAATATCAAGAGGTCCTGTTACACTTCAACATTAATCACAGCGTATGTCATAAAAATGGAATAAAACACTTTCGTGTGTATACACCAAATGAATTCAAAATATTATGACTTCCACAAGGCCAATGAGAGTAAAGTTCGTCATGTATATACAGCTACTTGATTTGAATATAGAAGTTTACTCATATGATTGTTTTTTAAGTCGAATGGGTCTCATAGCCATCGATAATTTATCCCTACATAGCAATATTTACATAAATTGTATTTTGGTCAAATTAACACGATGTATCTATAATAATACGTTTTTAATGATTCCCACATCATTTAGTTTATATTTGCGATCATAATTTTGGAAGCATTTGTTCCTCCGCTCCTATTGAGATACTTAAAAAACGTTTTTTGCAAAGCCAACCAGCACGGTTCCAAGTCTATATATACACTATATTTACATATGACCGATCGCCACTTGTTCCAGACGAAGGCCAAGTCGGTTGAAAGTTACAAACATGTCAGTCATGGCTGTGATATAAGTTAAAATGTAACAGGATCATTAATAAAGCACAAACACAACACATACCACAATGTTTAAATGTATGACCCAAGTTACATCTATATTTTATACAGGAACGCCATTACGTTGAAGAATCTGCAAATACGTTATGTTTTGGGGTTTGAACATGTTAGTTTCCTATATGATTCAATTTTCCTATAATCCAAATATCTTATAAAATTAAGATAAATATGCAAGGCAAAAACTGTTAGGCTCAAAGCGTGAATAAATAATTTTTCATAATTTTGAAAATTGTTTATCATTATACGTTGTAAATGCAAGGCTTAAATTTTTTTACGAGACAATTTGATATCATTAACGGCAATATTATTTTGCTTAGAGATACATTATCGTAATTTTATTTATTGTTTTAATTTGAGGAACGACAAGTTCATCCATCACAAGCTGATTTCCAAAATTACTACTTATTGAACACAGAAAGTCCTTGTTCATCGACAAACAATGTAGGTATGTTGGGTCCAACAGTTAAAATCTTTAAGATACTAACACCGCATTATGTTCTAATTAACCACTTCTTTAAATATAGGCATTATCAAAATAATTAGAAAATATTCAAAAGAACTCTAGTCGAGTGTGTCAATCTCAGAACTATGCTTAAACATGTATATAAAAATGTAGAAAAAAACATTTGGAACTCCTCGGCGTTCTTCTTCGCAGATTTACGATGCACCAAATAAATACAAATATTATGACTTACACAAGGTCAATGGGGGTGAAGTCCTTCTTGATAAACAGGTGCATTATGTATATTTGCTTAAAAAATCGTCGAGGATATCTGAATATATAATTTTTTATCAATCGTATTTATTCGGCAAATCCGTTACCTGGATCTATGCTTTCGTAGGACGAATCCGATCAGATTGATATTCTAATTAAGGAGAGTTAACTCTAAGTACATTATTTCAAACAGAGTTAGCCCCCTTTCAATGATGACAATGGTAATTCATACCTTGCTATAAAGTCTATCAAAGCACTGTACACAGTATGGGTTGTTCTGTTGAGCGATGTAACGTAGACCAGCTAACGGAGTGTCACAGTACCAGCAACAAAAGTGTTGTACGTGCCAACATTGGTTCTCTGCCTGCGTGTATTCTCTAGCAAATATAATCTACAAGACAGAACAGAACAGTAAATTCATTAATGCAATTCTAAGTCCATATTCATGAATACAGTGTATAAGCATAAAAGTATAACAGTAATAACACACATAAACAATATAAAGTTACGTATAAATATCATTTTTTAAAGGAGATGAACCGATTACAAGTATAACAAGATAGTAACAAACATAGTCAGAACACAGGAGCTTGACATTCTGTATTATAGTTAAAAACCCTCCTCATAATAAAAGCTACAATACAGAATGTCAAGCTCCTGTGATCAGGATATAATATGATGCTACATACGTTTAATTTTGAAATTCAAAATACAATATGATATGATATTACATGTATTTTCAGACGATAAAGATTACATTATTTAGTTCAGTTTTCATAGTGACAGCTTAAATTGAGACTTTAATTAACATTGGAACATTTTAACAAATTAACAATTCATAGAATTAATACATTGACGTTTTTTTTCTCTGTAAAAGTATGGTTTTATGTATTGTATTTCTTACGTACGTCAATATACATGTAAATGGACATTGACATAAGATATGGAATTCGTCTTCTAATAAATTCTTTGATCAAAATCTACAGAGCCTTAACAAAAAACACAATGATTCATACCACACCTGAGTATTATCACTGAGTCACTATACATTTATATTTCCATCTACCTAAACACTTAATATTTTATGATCTCTTAAAATGACTCTATATCAATAGCTTGTATAATATATACAATAACGTCCCGCTATAAAGAACATCTTGGTTATTGCCAAATCATGAGACTTTTGAAGTCCCGAAGGCTTAATTTGAAACGTAAAATGTCCCTATATTGAGACCATTCTGCTATCAAGACATTCCATTTTGATGACTCTAATAGTAGAACAGAATTATACATGTTTTTTTACGAACTAATTGATAAACGTAATGTATGATTCTTTAAATCGCACTTCAACATTTTTAATCATATCGCTGCGATCAGTCGGGCTGTTCACAGTTCCTGGTTAGACCTAAATCTCTAAATCAATGGTTTTAACTCAGGACTAAGCACTTATATCCTTATATTCTTGATACAGAGAAAGATGTGAAAATGCTCATAGAATGTATTTCATTATCAATCTCTGTGAAGGAATTCATGTCATGCCCAAGAATCGAACCATCGATTCGACCCTAGATTCGTAGTGAACAAAATGACTTCACTCTTGACAAAATAAAAGACAGAAACGTTTGTTAAGCTTAACAATCATTTGAACTAATGAACTGTAAATAATTACCACGCGTCAGAGAACTTAATAAAAAAGAAATATAGTAGAGCGCAGGTAAGTCACCCTAAGCTACTCAACCCATCTGGTTGGACTAGCGATTTAATAAAAAGGGGGCATACGGCTAGATAGCATTGACAAATTTTATTCAACTATCAATGGTGC
Organism: Mactra quadrangularis; assembly: GCA_025267735.1. Classification (NCBI taxonomy): domain Eukaryota; kingdom Metazoa; phylum Mollusca; class Bivalvia; order Venerida; family Mactridae; genus Mactra; species Mactra quadrangularis. The sequence goes on from CM046302.1 coordinate 28,101,920, forward strand.
ATTCATTAACATCGCTGATTTAAATACTCATTATAGTACTTCTGAACTCACCATCGATACATTAGATATTCGTATTTACGTACCGTGAGTATCGAACAAATGTCGAGTATCAAATGAAGGACAGTTGTCAGTCACTGGCGGAAGTTTGTGTCTAGTTACTGATTATTAGCTAAATCTAGAGATTTAGCCTTTGCAGGAACGGCGAGTAGGTAGAGTGACTGCCATGATATGACCTGTACAATGTGATGCTAGCAGCTACGGTGTTGAACCCAACCAAAATAAAAATAAAAAAAATCTAAATTTTAACCTCATCACATGCAGAACATCTTGGATAAATCAATTCAGCATAATGTCTACCACAATAAATATCACCATTTCTGAAGAAGTAAATATTGTCCACCAATAACTCCTTGCACGAGGCACACGTGAAACAACCAGTGTGGAAACATACAGATGATCCCATTCTATTTGTTATCATAGCAAATGATTTGGAATCCATAGTTAGATCACAACGATGGCATCGCTGGAAAAAAGAATAAAATATTTAAAAACCATACTTAAAAGTGACTCCAAAACAATAGTCAAAATACAGAGCTTTCACACAGCCAAAAAGCAAAGAGTGAGTTGTTTTTTAGATGTTTTTTTTGTTATATAAAAGGGCACCACAAGCATAATTATTACTAAAACAAGAGCCTGGACGTTTCCGCCTTTGAATCAGACAGTGGCAAAATAATTTCAACCATGCTAAAGGGTGTACCAACCTCACCATTTCTCTCAACAGGTTCATGTTAGATCAAGCAATAACAAAATTAATGTCTTGACGAAAAAATTTTAACCTGCCTTTCTTTTAACAATCAATAACTCGACTACGCTTATGTCGACATTTTCGTCATCTCGATCTTAAATCCATTGTTATAACTTTACAAATCTCTTTGGTTAGAGCACATTATTCGGTCTATAGTATAATTGGTCATCAATTTTTTAATTAAAGAACTTTAAGATTGATTAAATAGCAAATGTGTTATCTCGACATCTTTCGATGACCCCTAACAAATTAGAGGTATCGATGCGTGAAGTTTTATGATCAATGTTGGTCAGAGGGTAAAAATATCAACACAAGTGACCTCCAAAGAAGTTTACTTCTATAACTCTTTTCTCACTTCTTTAAAGTTTACCGGCGTGTTGAAACAGTTAACAAGGTATTGTAGGCGGAGTCTACAATGGTTAGGAGGCGGGTTTGTTGTCGCCCGACAGTGCCATCTAGTGTGTGGCATTGCTAGACAATATACGTCTGAGTACAAGTTTAAAGGGAGATAACATATCCCGCCTAGTTACATTACAATGAGGGGTTACACTTGAACAACACCTCTTTGTCTTCGTTGAAAATTGTTGAAGCGTGCAAAGAGTAATCTTATGCTCTCTTGTTACCATTGAAACGATGTAAAGACATCATTCCAAAAAGCACCGCGTTTCACTTAACTAGAAAGCACTGATCGCACTCCTTGAGGTGCTTGGTTCAACCACAGTATGATTAAGTCACACACTCTCAGTGTAGAGTACATCGTTATTTTCACATTTTGTAAAATTATAACAAAATGATTACCACAACAGCGTTTTCTGGAATGGCTCCAACATTTCCTATTCCAACAGCTTTGTTTTTACGTTTTTCAGCAAATTTTTGGAATTTCTGTAACTCCTTTTCCGTCATACTGTCGCAGAACTTGGCATGAAGGTCATGTAGCGGAAGTTGACGTTGCAATTGTCGTCTGCGTAATTGAGCAGCAAACAGTTGTTTGTCTTTTGGTAACATTGAAATATATGTTTGTGACCTCTGGAATAAAAACATTTTAATCAATTATGAGAAACCATATTGATAATGTTGTTGCATAAAATGAATTAAGCCTAATATTTGTACGATGCACCATGAGTGACATTTAAAATATTTTTCAGTTTTTATGAAATATCATATCGTTTTTATGAAATGCTATTTCGTTTTTACGAAAATTATAAATGATAATAAATGTTCGTACGGATTCAAAAATGTTTTGACATGTATGTAAAGCGTTTGAGATTCACATAATAAGCAGCCATTAAAGCTTCGCTGTTTTTGAGGTCTCACTTTGCAAGTATCCATTGTTTATCTGAGTTCATACTCCCAATTTTCTGCTAAAATACAAAAACGTCATTCATGTACTGTGATCTATGGTTTGAGTCTGTATCGAATCTACGACCTACCGAGTCGTAAGCCAACGATACTATTTAAGGTCGCCATAAAAGCTGGTTTGTCTTGAAGGTAAGGGGGTGCAAATGTCGTACAACATGTATACCTCTACTACATATTAAAAGTCGAAAAATTCAAACATTTGTTGATTTGAGACCTTGAATTCAGAAATAACAAAAACACGTGCAAAACACTTTTAATGTTTAATACCTTTGGACTGAATGATACTGGTTGTTAAACATCTTACGCCCAGTTTAACCTCATTCTGTTCAAAAGGAATTCACATTATGAGGTCAAAATTGGCTTCAAGTGTTTATTAAGTTAATTCTAACAAAATCATTAGAAGGTAATATACCTATTATCATTACAAGAAAAATGCCGATTCATATTTTGTAATTATATCTTAAAAGCTACGCGTTCACAGATTTTGGACTAATTCTTTTGGTATTTCAAATTTAGCTGTCTGAGTTAAATAAGTTAATAAAATAACTTTTGAATATTTAAAGGCAAACTAATCTATATATATATTGCGAGATATATAAAAGTAAGTTTATCACAAAAGTCAGTAAACGCACCTAAGTCATCAAAACCGTTACTAACGAGGTAATATTTTACAAAGATTATTTTCAATGAATACCGGAAGGCCGTAATCCCAAGCGCCATAAAATCACAATATTTTACAGTTGTATGTCAGTAAAACTGTCATTATCAGAACATAGCGTCACTTCTTCCAAAATATTACCAAACACGTTTGATAGACTTGAAAAGTTTATATTAAGTTAAAACCCGGGTCGGTAGCGCAGTTGGTGGCGCGCTTGGATTTCAAATCTAGTGTCCCGAAGGCGGTACGGGTTCGAATCTCACCCTGGAAGGTTATACCCTTCCATGAAAATTTGACAATAATTTCAATTTTCCTCCATTAACAAGGTGTATTGAGAAGTTTCCGGAATTGTGCAAGGGTAGGTGAGAACTGGTTACATGTTGTTTCTTTGTGTGTGTATGTGTGCTCGCTGTAATATTTAATCTAAAATGACTTAATATATGTTTCATATTTTTGGGTCTTAAGTGACTAGATAAGCCTTATTAGGCTGGGTATGTTTGGAATGTTTGTTCTTTGTATTTATGTTGTATTATGTTATGTACCATGTCACTATAATAAATAAATATATATATATATATATATATATATGTATAGACAAGGGTCCGGGAAAGCTAGGTTAGGTGCGCTGGTCGCCGTAAAATAACCTAATATTGTAGTTTAGTTTAAACTTATTTTATTGCCCATAATACATATTTACAATTACAGAAATACAACAAATGTAATAATAACAAATAACTATATGTATATACGGCAATCGGGTTGAGCCACAAGTTCTGTAACTTAGTTACGGCTCTCCCCTAATATTGTATTGCAATGGCGTTAAACCCAGTATAAATAAATATTAAAGTAAAAATCTGTGAACGAACAGCTTTAAAACTTACAAAAACTACTATGAAGTGGTTACAAGGTTTTTAGATTCTCGAACTTTGTATAATGTTGTATATATAATAAAAACACGTCTACGTTTTACTTAGGTATTAACAGCAACATAGGTGGTATGGAACGCCGCCAACTACATACAAACATTATCGATAGTTTGGTGTTACAGGAACAAGGACTACGGCACGATATAAAGATAAAAAACCTCTGATTTTCCATGAGAAAATATATATTCCAAGCTTTACACATGGATTATAAAAACCTATGATGAGTTTTGTTTTCAGAATATACTTTAATACTTAATTATTGGTTCTTTTGTATTTTTTTCTGGCAGACGTTGAGTTAAATTAGTGCGCAAGCGTCTTTTGACCAAGATCAGAATATAATTGTTGGTAAATAGACAAAGGAACCGTCTTACAAATTTATGCACATAATTATGTAGTTTGTACACATGGAGCAGGAACAGAACAGACAATTTATTAAAGATAAGTACATGTATATAGTACATAACCGTAACGATACATTCGGAACTCATCGGCCATTCGCTGCGAATAATCTCGGACATATTTAGACGCTATTTTGAAACTACCGGTGTTGAAGTAAACAAATATACGATCGTATAGGCAATGAGTGATGTTTCGTTTTTAGTCCATAAATTTTGAAACATCACTCAATGCCTTAACGATCGTTTATTTGTTTATTAGATTAGATTATTCGCAGCGAATGGCCGAGGGGTTCCGAATGTATTGTTACGGAACGTTTTGGAACGTTTAGGGTAATTGAACAGGCTACAGTTACAATGTAGTAAAAAGTATTTTAGGTACAAAGCTAATATGTAACAATTGTAGGCATTGCATACTGTCTATGAATAACCAACGTAATGATAATATCACGTAATTTAGTTAATCAAAAAAAATCTCCCAATCTATTGACTGCGTGGGTCTAAGGCCTTCTGCTTTCATTATAGAATACCGTACCTTCCAAAAGGTGCTTGAAAAAGAAGTTTTGAGAAAAACTGACCTCATATACCATTAGTAATTTTACTAAAAATTATTTCTCTTTCCTGTGGAAATACTCTGAATCATACATATTGATAAACTTATTAATGTTTTTTTTTTTAAAAATTGTCTCGTAACTCTTTGTTTATTTTCTGCACAGGTACATGTAAGTGAGAATTGACTCATTCTATAAGTACGAAGCCCCTTAAAGTGACATTTTGAAATACGAAATAATGTAAAAAAAACGTAATGCTTATTCCCAAGAAAACGAAACGATATTACGTTTAAACGAAACAATTGTGAAATGAAGCATTTCAAAATGTCACCTCGGGGGCTCCGCATAAAGCAAGATGTGAACTGTCTATGGTGGGGAAGGGGGGGGGGCGTTGTAAACATTTAAACTTGTAGAATTACACTTAATCTTACCAAATTTTCAGAAACAATTCTGTGTATAACAAGATCATTTTCAGGTGTAACAATCTCAGTTTGTACAGCCGGGTCATCTATATTCAATTTATGTAATCTAGATGATAATTCACGTGGGTTGCTATGAGCTTCTCCTATCTGAAATTTGATTGGTTGTTTCTCTCTGTCGTCATCATCCGTGAGGTCATGATCTTCTGGGCCACATCGGCAATGTTTACAGATTTTTCTATAAAAATAGAAATGAATTTTTTGTTGAGATTAACCCCGTAGCAACACATTGTACAAATATATGTCATATTATGGCGTCAGTCAACGTACTCACCCTTCATGGATTTAGCTGTTATCCAGTTACAAGGTGCATACATGTACTTCAATCAGTGACTGATAACTGTCCTACATGATATAGAATCAGTGGTAGGATGATAAATGTCCGTAGAAACTATTTCATGACCAAGCTCCACAAAACCATGTCCGTCTGGGAATTGAACCTACGAGACATAGTGTATGAAATGTTTTATTTGGTTTTTAACTCCACGAAGCTATGTATGTTCCTACCGAGGCATCAGGCGGTATATGTGACAAGGTTTATCATAAAACAGGATTTTGTCTCAGACTTTCGGAAAGCTCTATATGACCCACACTACATGCATGGAATGGCACACCTTTTTTCCAAATCTCGCTGCTCTTGTATTTTCTTATGTTTTTTTTCTTTAAAAAAACAACATACGTAATAAATCATACACTCGTTATTCTGATTTTGATCAAATGATAAATTGTGCGATATAAGTATGAAAAACAAAATATTTGTGTATAATCACATTTCAAGAATGTTTCTGACATCGGCTGATATAAAAGTAAAAGTAGGTAATTTGAAACAATGACAATATTGTTCTTAATTTTTAACGACAGATGGTTTACATAACGTACGTCAGCCTCTGTCGCAGATAAGCGCTTAGTACAACATGTAAGTTGAAATATTGGATTATAAGATCTGCGCTTTTCAGGGAACACGAGTAAGGCGACGTGAGTGGAAATTTGGTCATAAAATATTTTCTACCGCCATTCTCCGACCTACCTATGTATCAAGTAAGGCAGTTGTGAGCAAATAGCGAGGACATATGGCTAGTACTAGGTTAAAAGCAGGTTAAAAGCTCGGGTTCATATATCTATGCGTGTCCAAGACACGTGATTAGAACGTGTGCCCAACACAAACATTAAAAAAATAGATCCTGTTCCCTTGCATATCACTAGACATCAATCTCAACACGAGATACACCAATCAGGCAACGTGTACACCAAACTGATACGTCATAGTATGAGTCATACACCAAACAGTTAACGTCATACACCAAACTGTTCACGTGATACACCAAACTGTCCACGTCACAAACTAATCTGTTTACGTCACACACAAAACTGTCCACGTGGTATAACATATCTTACCTCCAGTAATGAAGATCTAAACCTGGACATCTATCACCACACTTTAAGCATCTAGGTTTATCAGACGATATCATTGATTTCATCTCACCACAACTCTGTAAATATATAAATAGTAAATAAAGTAAAAGTTGATATAGTTTTAGAATTCCTGTAAGTTTTGGTACGTCTTTGGTAGGACATATGCTCTGTAAATAGCGTTCAAAACATCACAAATTCACAAATCACAGTTTTCAAAATTTCTGACATTGAAAACGGAAAGGAGTTTCGGAATAAAGAAGATCTTTCGGAGTTCACAAGATTTGGGACTTTTAAGGGTTTGGTATTTCAGGATTCACTGCATTTTAAGTCTACAACGTGAGAAGTGGGAGGAGCAGAGTGGTCATTGATATCCAGACACGCGTTAGTTAAAATCACATCTAAAACCCACATCACGTTGTTCCCTTAGGCAAAATTTATCCAACAGGCGGCCGGCACAGTCCCGAATCAAAAGCACTATACATACATGTATATACATTTGTTTAGTGTTGTTGATTCTGGACCGTGCCAACCGCCTGTGCTTTATCATACTAACTCAGAAAGTAATTCTTATAATATAAGTCTTAATCAAATTTGAACAGGCTAAAAAATTTAGATTCGAGAACACGTATAACACCAACTCCGATAAACATCATTTGCTGATCATAGTATTCGTCATTTGCATATTATATATGCAGTGATTCATATCGAATCGAAACTACTGTATGGTGATTCGTATCGTATCGTATTGTGATAGGAGATACCCTATTCACAATGGAGCTGAAGATAATCAGTCTACAACTTCTATATCATCTTGGCTAGATCTATGTAGAAACATTGTTTAGATTGTAAATATAAAATCTAAGAAATCGTAGATCGTAGCTTAGTGCAGTCTGTACCAGGTTTTCTTGGAATACAAGATAGTATATATTGTAATTGATTACTAATACAATGTTTGATGTACAGTTCCCTGCAAATGATCATGAATAAAATTATGTTTTCTTTTAGAAATTAACCGAATCACATTTACTGAAGGAAAAAAGAAACAAAGAGAATTACATGTATGTGAAAATGTTCAAGACAGATTTAAAGGTACTCATTCACAGTTTTCAACTTAAATATCAACTTTTTCAGAAACTATCAAAATTGTATGGAAATATTTTTTGAAGCAGGAAATTAGTGTTTTGATAATGACAATTTTAGTACAAATTGACATACAAGTACAAATGATAGAGTTTCAAGTAGTCAAAATCTACCCCATATGTCACGGTATAGACAATTTTAGTGCATTTTTGTGACTTTTATTGTATATTTCTTGAAATCTGTAGGTCAGTTTGTATTAAAATATAAAGAATTATTTTTTGACACAATTACAGACACTGAATGGTATTTTGAAAATATAGAACAATCTTTACCAAATCTGTGAACTAGTACCTTTAAATAGTTTATCAACATATGATTCAAGCTATGTTAGATAAATAAGCTTTAATAACAGTAACATTACTCATGTTAAAAAAGTTAAAAAGTAAAGGTGTAGTTTCAAGTCTGCTTCCATATACATGTACAGCCAACTTTACAATATTGTACTTTTACACCAGATCATTGAAATCACCTTCAGGCAGGCGATCCCTCACAGTACCCATTTACAACTGTGTGGAATGGAACAGCTGTAGGTTATTTTCTCGCTCAAGGAAATAAGCAGTGCCTCTAGTGGGGATCAAACCCGGAAACCTCTCGATCCCTAAGCGAGCGTTCTACAACTGGACAACTGCTCCAACATGTTTCTTAAAAATGCATGATCAGTTTTCCTTTATCCATTTGGCTGAGAATTTTTGGAGGCTACTGTTGATGAATCATCCATGATTTCTCATTTCACCTATACCTACATACTAGTAGAACATTTATCATGTATACAGCGGCGTCCAAAAGTTCTTGGACAAGCGAAATTTTGAGAAAAACTGAGTTCCGTAGTGAATAAGACCAAACGTATAGTGTAACGAGAAAATTATGAATATTCAATTACTAATAATCATATACACTATATTACTCAAATTAAACATCCATATATTTCTCGTTACGCCATAACTGCAAGCATTTCTTACTATAATAAAAGCTTATTCCTGTAATAAATTATGAATCCTAATGTTGATAAAATAATTATTTGTATTTTACATTTACTCAGACGCATCTGTTTTTTCTTCAGTAAATGTGAATCGGTAATCCCAAATCTGAGTAAAACTAGATCTAAATTTTCCCCGATTGCGCACTCGCTTAGGCTATGCCAAATTTGAATTTTGTTAAGCGTCAACACAAGTTTGACAAACCTAGGTACCTATTCACAAAAACACACAAACCGAAAACGAAAACATATGTCCATTCTAGGTAGTATTCACACAAATAAGTACTAGGTAGTACAACAATGTTTATGACATATATGTGAGATTACAGTAATTCTATAAAAGTATATACAACATACACATGTATTTTTTCATTAATCAAATACACAGAAACAAGGAAATAGCAGTATTTCCTGAGAAAAATCAGTTATCGAATCCCCGGAACAACAGATTTTTTAAAGAAAATTTCACCAACAAGTTGGTTTTTTTTTGGGGGGGGGGGGGGGGGTTTAAGGACTCTAAAACCTGCGCGCACGCGGACGCTTAACAAAAGTCCGTATAATTGGCTTCTCCCATTAACAGGATTTTCCTCAAGGACTTTTGAACGGCACTGTATATGACAAACACAAATGGCTCATTTAGATAATAAATATCATGCTCGTATGTCAGTTTGGAATGAGAGTAGGTTTTGTGATCCAGTCATCAATGATTAGTAATACTTGTAAACATTCTGATACTAATTGGTTAAGAGTTTGTTTTGTTTTTGACTCCGTTCTATACTTTCATCATAGCAGGTTTTCATGAAGCTGTATACAATGTTCTTGGCATAAAACATTGACTTTATGTTAATTTAGATCATCTCGGTGAGTCAACCATTATGTCAGAAACATTATAGCTCCATTAAATGATGCTTCTTGATGGTTTGATTTCTTGGCTTTACTTCAACAGTGTAAGCCATATGAGGGCGTAATCTCACGATCTCTAATCGCCAGTATTACAATGGACTGATTGAGCCGCCCGACTAGCGCAGTTAATGAGCGTGCAAGTCTATTGATCGAGGGGTCGTGGGTTCGACTCCCGGGCGGGGCATACTTTCGTAGAGCTTGTTCATAAAATTATTTCTGAGTCCATTCTCCCTCCTACCAATGACTTTTTAATCATGTTGGGCAGTTGTCAGTCACTGACGTAAGTATGCGCCCAGTAGTTAACAGCTAAATCAAGAGATTCAGCCTTGTCAGGAACAGTGAGTAGGTTGACTGACCGCCGTTTAAGACATATAAAATGCGTTGCTACGCCGTTAAACCCAACATAAAATGGACGACTACCTATTTACCACTGGCCAGAAGACCGGTGGTATATCGGAATGATACAAGTTTGCTGACCATGGTCGTTGAAGGTCACCATTGTTAGAGCGGTTATCAAGTAATTCTACTTGTTAATACATGTAGCAGTCTTTTGACAAATTAATAAAAAGTATATTTTAGTAACCATTGAATAGCCAGCTCTCACATCCAAAACATACTTCGTTTGTGCTTGAACAAGTAACCTACTAGTTCAGTACTAGGGTACCAAGAAGCAGACTGAAGAGTTATTAGGAGTTGAACAAACTTGATTCAAAATCGAGATAAATAAACTTTATAGTATAAAAAGGGTGACTTCAAATAATATAGGAACAATCACAGTACAATACTGTTTGTAGTGTCCATGTATCATAAATAATAAATCAGGACAGCGTAATGTTAAATATCTTACGATAATAGTCCAATACAAAATATAATGATTTACGACTGAATACCTCGTAAGACCGTTGATAATACCACATAATACTAATTAGTGCTTTACATAAGTGTAAGAAATTGTACATAGAGTTTTTTTTTCTTACTATTTTCTGTATTTATCACATAATTCACTTAGTACTACATTATTGTTCAATTTGTACTATGTACTAGCTATGATAATTGTGGGTTGGAAACCTTGTAGGACATTAATATTGTAGTCATAACTTAATAAGGAGATATCCAGATCAAACTTAGAACAACACATGCACACAAATGTTTGCACGTTTTGTAAAACAATGTCTGTAACGTACGAGTATATACAATGGTTAGACTTAAAACATTTATTATAATTGATATTATTATTACTAAGGCCCCAACAAGTTGACCATGTGTTCTACAGATTTTTTTCTGTAAAAAATGGGGCGAGCGAGGGAAGAAAAAAGTTAATTCAGTTGCTTCATATAGCGGTTTGAACAAATTTTATGAGCGATCGAGGAAATAATTCTTTTTTTTTGTAAAACCGTCAAATTTAGGTGCGATAGAACATATCCAAACCAATCCACAGAACACATGATCAACTAGTTGTGCCGGCCCTGGGGGTAGGCCCTAGGGGGGAAGGTTAGCCCTGGGGGGAAAGGTTGGCCCTGGGGGGTTGGCCCTAGAGGGGAGGTTGGCCCTGGGGGAGGTTGGCCCTGGGGGTCTGGCCCTGAGGATATGCCCAGAGGGGAAGTTGGTCCTGGGAGCTGGCCCTGGGGGTGGCCCTGGGGAATTGGCCCTGGCCTCAGGGGGTTGGCCCTTGGGGATGGCCATGGGTAAGGGTGACCCTGGGGGGTTGGCCCTGAGGTTGACCGAGGGTCGGTCCTAGGGGGGCGGCGCTGGGACATTACATCATGACACGTTAAATAACCTTTTTTAATTTTTAAACAAGATTAAGAGCAACACAGCATCAAATGATATTCTACTCTATGCTATTGAAATCATGTGACAGTTAACAGGTAAAAAGTAATTTCGCCGGCACAATTTCGCAATCAAAAGTAGTTAAAGGAACACCACTACATGTAATGTTTAACCATTAATACCTGTTTAATAAAAAGTATCTGATTCTCAATAATACGATGAATTGCTTCTCGACACCAAGTGTTCGTATTTCTGTTTATTACAGGCTTATTTAATTGGTTCGATACAGCAGAAAATAAACATTTACCATCGGAGATACAATCGAACACAATAACTCCACCAGGCTAGGTTTGAGTGGTAGGTTAACACTTAATAATGATTGTTACTTCGCTTCTCTGTGTTGTACTTCTATCTATATACTCATGCGCCAAATAAGTTGCTGTTTTCATTTTTAGACATTTTTTTACAAATGGCAAATACGTTTTGATGAGCGTGGAAAAAACGAATTTCAAACAAATATGTCACATTTTATGTCCCATATTCGACTGAAGGTTGTGATTTTCGACCGAATATATCTCACGTGTGACATATTCGGACCGAATATGTCACCGCGTGACATATACGTTTTGTGACATATGCGGTGAAACATATCCGAAGACAAGTATAGGAATGATAAAGATAAGAGCAGGCTTTCAAGATAGTCACATTTACTCTTAAAATCTTTCATAAGTATCTTTTATCTATTGCATCATGCGTATGCTGAAGTTGAAAACATTGTCCTATCAAAAACAAGTCTGTTTCTTATTCTTAGCTCATCAGATTTTAATCAGTTACAATGTTCACGGAGGTTGAACCATTTTATCATAATGCAGTAGAGATACGACGCGTCTGGTATGTGTAAGTGAATACATTAAATGCACAGAATAATTGGTTGATAACAGTTAGAATGTGATGAAATATTTACGTGTCTGGTAAAATATGAAATATTTTCTTGGTAAAATAATCAAAGTTTGATGTTGATACAAAATAAGGCGGTGTAAATACAACTTGTTTCACGCTTGGCAGACGAAAATATTTCTCCCGCCAAATTAACGTTCTGGGCGTCTGGGACGCTTGATTCTTGCAAGCGTCTATCAGTAAAAACCATTTTACTGATTTATCGCAGGCAAAAACATGGAATTAACAACCTACGCAAAGAAAATTCCTGCATTTTATCATGACATATATTTTTCTTAACTTCTGTATCACTCAAAGGTATTGGTTTTCTTTTGAAATTATGTTTTACATATGTAGGTTTAAGCATTGACCTTGGCCTTGACTTTGTTATGAACTTTTTCGCTCCACGTGATAGCTCTTATTTAAAGATTAGAATCAAAATATCACAGGATAAGAACCTTCAGGAACAAAGATTTCTACAGAACAAAGATCCTTCTTGAGACAACAAACAGGTAATTAAGATTTGTTTAATATTATAGATTGATTCCCATGATGCTTTGCTGATTCCCATGATACTGTGCTGACGTAGAAGTCGATAAGAAGCAGTTAATATGATTAAGAATTACATAGGTTGCAAATACATGTAATCATTTTCTAGTACCATTCAGTCAAAGAAAAAATCCGTGATGGAAATTCAGTATATACAGTAGATCTACTACGCCTTACTCCATTCTCGCACCCCGAGGTTATCAAGACTCTCTGTCGAGAATCCTACTAGACTCTGGGTACGAGAATGGTCTTACCCCAGTTTCCCTTAAATTTGTACTTTTCTTAGGGTAAAATTAGCAACTTAGTGTTAACGGACCCTAAGTCCTTACAGTATATATTAGTCACTCTAGCGTTCACTATACCTGGTCCCTTATTGTGATTTCTATTTAAATTTCAGAAACAATGAGGTGGTTTTGGGATTCAAGAAGTTGTTCGTTTTGAATAGGCAACGTGCAAGGTTCTAAGTCAAAACCACAATATATACTTACGAGTTATAAGGTACATTTGTTAAGTACTCGAAAAAGTAGATTTTATCTAAATTCAATTAGCGGCCAGTGTCTCCAATATAACGTTTACATTGGGTAAACTGACTTCTTGTCCGGTTTGGAGAGGGGTCCGGTATTTAGAGGGATCGGTTTGGGGAGGCTCTACTGTATATGTCTTAACGCCAGTAAAACTATTCCTATTTTCCTAAGCAGTAGGCGTTCACTTCGATCTTATACGAATAAAAAGTAAATAGAAAATGAGAACCCCGTGAGAGACGGGTGAGAGAGATTATTAAATTAAGCGAAATAATTTGAAGGTAAATCCAAGCTATTAAAATGCCATAGTTGCGTCTGAGACCTAAATTCCAAACAGCTAAAGTGAATTATTTTTTGTCTGGTATAACATTGGTTTTAATCATTTAGAACTAGCTAGAAAAGTACCGTAGACATATTGAACCTTCTAGTAATGGTTGTAACAGGTTAGATACGATGTTTAAAATGTCTATTCCATACTGACATAATTACAGCTTACCAACAGTCAAAATGAGTAATTATACAGATTTAATTACGTGCTTATAATACGGGCACCTGTTGCTTAGTAAATGTTCCGTGTTCCGGATTCCATTGAACTTTATACTAAACTAGAAAACGGTAAGATAAAAAGTTCGTAATGATCGACATATGTTATATTTGAGTTAATTTGATACATACCATTTCTTTCTGTTTATCCTTAATGTATTACTACGATAATCCAATTAAATGAATGTATAAATAAATTCCCAAACAATAGTTTCTCTGTTCTACCTAAATCAACGAATTTTTAGACTCAAGTAGGCGAAAATGTTGAGAGAAATTGAGCTTGGTGTATGCATTCTTATAAGAGCGCTGAATTTATGAACTCCCCAAGTTAATTTAGCTAATCATAAGAGGGCGTAGATAACTAGCTTCGAGTATGTAGTGAAATGGTCATAAATTACTGAAAAACAAAATTGGCAATGAACGAGATCTCAGTCAATACATATTAACATCTGATTCATTTATGATTGCATGATCCCTGTATACGAATATAAAGGGTCCTTGGTGATGGTTATAAACAATGAGTTTGATAGGGGAAATTGATACTAGGGGATACAAAAGACCCTTGCATAAAGAATATAGTGTCCATGTTGTATACATGAAGGTAGGTATTGTTAAAAATTGTTTTGGATAAAGAAGTGAATATATTGTTTAAGTGAAATGATATTTTATGACAGCGGGATTACATTTCACGTGATTCAGTACTTCCGGTTTACGGGTCACGTGGCAGCCTGATTCACGAAGTTGAGATCGGTGGCGGGTCAAAATACAAATTATAGTACATGTACACTTATTGTTTCTTTTTCTATCCCTGTCCGTCAGTCAAAGTCATACGAGGCAGTAGCCACGTGACTGTGTGGTTCAGTGAAGAAAAACGGTCTGGAACGGTTCGAAGCACGAACTAAAATTCCAGTTTCACATGTAAGATTTTCTTGTGCAAAACACTTTAAAACTAATATATGTAAGTGTATACCCATACGAGATTATATACTGTTTGTCAGTTCCTCAGTTTTGGCGAGCGCTATATTTCTATAGTTAATTTATTAGCCTTAGTATATTTAGTATAAAACATGCGTTTTTCTAATACAAATGAAGGAATGGACTCACCACACTGGTCAAAGCATTAATAATCTAAAACCAGCTTTAGTATCATATTTTTTATCATTTTTATAAGTAAGTGTATATATACCACTTAGCCTCAAGTCTGTTGTCGATCAGGAATGATGATCTTCCTTATTACAAACACTTATAATGTCATATGAAACAAATTGTCAAGTATCATCGTAGAGAAGCTATCCCGGCTTGTTCAACTATAGAACTTAAGATGTACATACATGTACATTGTATACATTGTATATATACATTTGTATATGCATGTATATTACAACATCTTCCCTGTTCACGGGTTCAATATTTTCAAGAAGTATCAACAATTAACCTATATAATAGTATGGCTTTAAGCACAAGGAAAAGTATATATTAATTCTGAAAGTAAAAAAGAGATTCAAACCAAAGGCGAATCGCATGTTTTAGAACCAAATATGGGCCCAATATATGTCAATCTCCGTAAACAGATATCCTGTAGAGCGTAGCGAGTATGCGAGCCGAAAATTTTAGATCGGGTTTCAATCAGATTGAGTATATGTATAATGTCTATGGTTCAAATCTAAAGATAAACGCGCTAAAACGTTTAATTATACAGAACAGAATTTACGGGGTTTTCCATTCGTGCACAGGCGGTACAAAAAGGATTTTTACACATTATTGCTGAAAAGCAGGAGACACGGATTAAATCCTATTGTTCTTTGTACACATATTTTTATTTTAATCGTGAAAATATGTTTCGTGTTCCTCAGAAACCCCATTCTTCGTGAAACAATTAACAAACTACAAACTATGTACGACGTTTAGAGTAAATACGGTATTAACATTGTTGTTACAGTTTGAAGTTATTGTTCATAGAGCAATAATCAAGTTAGTGTGAAAACACTTCAATATCTAACGTTTGTATATTTATAACTTGATAAAAATAGGTCAAAAGTTTTCGTACATTTAAGACAAAGTTCTTATAATACGTGCTTTGTATCGTTTTTGTATGATACACTATATTGTACAATAAGAATAATTTTAAGAACTGTTTGCTTTTTGTATCTCTTCTTATACCTATTTTAGCTCGATCATTGGCGAGCGGCATGGATCAGAGCAAACAATTGTATATACATGTACATAATTATGTACATGTAGTACATTTGTATTTTTGACAACAAATCGCACCGGCCGCCATTGAGCTCCATTTTGTAACATATTCTCACAACTTAGATTTATCCCTCTCGAGTCCGCTTCCGGGTCTCCCAGTACTGATGAAGTAAGATATATTCTTTGCTCAAGGAAACAACGAGTTATGCTTTTGATGCGATTTGAACCCAGCGGAACTTGCTATCAAATGATTACATGTACCAGTCCAACGTCGTAACAAATCGGACACGCCCGCTTCTACATGTATTAAAATTCCGAAAAAAACAGGTTGGAGGTAAAAAATCAATTTTCCTACTTAAGATCGCTCAGACATAAGTGTATAATGTTTCAAGCTATGTAAAGTTGAAAAACTTCAAATAAACAACAACAATTGTTTAAAGAAAACTCACATTGTCCGAGGAATCCATTCTAATTGAATTTTTATCACTCGGTGGTTAACCACAAACAAAAAATTCCTCGTCTCAGGATTCTACTCGAAAAATTCTTCCTTATCATCAAAATCGTTTCCATGGAAACGAAATTAAATATGTTTGATAAGCATAAGAAGATGAGAGACGAGGGATGCCAAACCTCATGAGATTTAGACTAAAATCAGTGTTAATCGCAGAATCAGTATTTACTTTTGTGAGAAAAACATGAAAAAAACAAACAAAGACATAAAATCAAGTTGAAATGCCCAGAGCTATTTCATTTCAAGAGTTTAGAATTTCTTCGGCTGAAACTACACTTATTGTGTTATAAAATGCATGTACTTTTTACACAACCTGAATGGTGCACTGTTTTAGTGTTCACTGAGCGAATAAATTCCAATGGCTGGTAAATGAATAACCGGCCAATATACAGTACCCTCCAAAAGGTTTTGATAAAAAATCATTTTGTGTAAAACTCATCATGGATGCCGCAAGTAATTCAACTACAGATAAATCATATACATAAAACTTTGTTTAAATCAAATGTTAATGAACTAATAAGGGACCTTAGTCAGTTATTTCCCCTTGTATACTCTTCAAATAGGTAGGTCCTATTAGTTGGATTACTCGGATTTTACCCCTACTTTTCAATGTCAATTTGCCAAAATTTAATCGTAAATAACATTTTTGTAAATCATTTTATTGGTTTGAAAATCAAGCTAAGTATTTTTAGGGTAAAGAACTATCTAAATGTCATCATTTTTGTTAATATCTTCATTAACAAGACATTATCCTCACAGAGGGCTTCAAAGATAAAATTCGAGGATTCCAACTGTAAGGACTAAGGACCTACTTACCAATTGGATTACTTCAGATTTTATCTGAGAAAGATAACTGAGAAAACTCCCTAATTACTGCTGATTTTGGAATTTGTTCAGAAAGTTATCTGTTCTTTTTATTTCATGGATAAGTGTTAATCGGTTTATCGTAAAAACAGGATTTTGTCAAGAATTTTTGGAGGGCACAGTATGTGGATAATGTTTAAAAGTTTTGAGTTAAGTAATTAGAAAGCATTCCTATGAATTATGAGATTATACAAAACGCACAATACTGCTGAAACTGCAGACTCTAATGATATGAATATTGCATAGGAATAGGAAATTTGTTGCATAAGTTATGAAGCTAAGAAACCCTCATAACTCAATGAACCAATATAACACATTCTTGTGGGGTTGAAAGCAATCACCAAACTAGCCTATCATAATTCAAACTTTTTGTAAAGTTTACTGGGTACCGGATACACTTTAACTAAATTGTTTGAGTTTTCAGATTTAAACTCATTAATAGATGAGTTTTATAAGAACGTTTTTTCTCGCGTTCACCTTTCCCACTTCGAAATGGTCGCAAAGGGACTAAAACTGGCTGTTTCGAGCTTGATTGTGTAATTTTACTTAAGGAAAGTTTACCCCTAAATTATATACATTTTTCGCGACAGCCCCATTATTGTCATGGTAACCAAGTTTTGGAATCAAATGACTATTTCTCGCAACAGATAGCCAAGAAAATACCTTGACCAAGTTGCACCTCTGTCACACACAAAAATGACAAAAGACAAAAAGAGTATTCAAAACATGTCCCATTGCATTAAAGTGGCAAAAATGCCAATGTTGGGCCATGTAAGAACAATAACTGTTAACTGTCCCTTAGAAATTACCATTTAAAGATTGGCCGTTTTTATATAAAATACTAAGTTAAACATTAAACAATCCACGCGGAAACTTAATTATTTGTTACTTTTATCAATTTTCTTTTAAAGTCAGGTTAGAATTCAATAACGATACGAATGGTTTCCATAAATTTATTCAAGTTCATGTACACTCGAACTTTGACTTCGACTACGATATTTATCTTAACTAATGTGATTTCACGCCATGATTATGCAAATGAGCTAATTTACATGTATTATGCTGGTGTTTTGTTGTTACAGAAATTGTTCATTCATCAAGATCAAGAAAAGGTTAGTTCAGGCTTTTGTTCTATCGAAAGTTTAAGTTTAAAATCGAATGTCTTTAAGTGTTGTTTTGACCATAAATGGTTAAAATGTATGTACATGGTTTGACTCTATGTTCATGGAGTTACTTATGTCCATGGTAAATATGTCGATGGTTTAACTTTATGTTTCCTGCTTGTCCATGGTTTTATTGTTTGCAGGGTTAAGTGCTTTAATGAGGTATTGTATGCCAATGAATTAATTGTGTTAACATTGTTTCGTTGTATGTAAATGGTTTACTGTATGTCCGTGGTTTACAGTATATCCATGTTTTACAGTATGTCAATGGTTTACAGTATGTCTATGGTTTACTGTATGTCCATGGTTTACAGTATATCAAATGGTTTACTGTATGTCCATGGTTTACAGTATGTTCCAAGGTTTACAGTATGTTCCAATGTTTACCTATGTCCCATGGTTTACTTTATGTTCATGGTTTACTGTATGTCAAATGGTTTACTGTATGTCCATGGTTTTCTGTATGTTCCAATGTTTAACGTATGTTCCAAGGTTTACAGTTTGTTTCATAGTTGTCTGTATGTTCCAAGGTTTACCGTATATTACATAGTTTACAGTATGTTCCATGGTTTACAGTATGCTCCACGGTTAACAGTATATTCCAAGGTTTACATATGTCCCATGGTTTACAGTATGTTTTATATGGCTTTCAGTGTGTTCCATGGTTTACTGCATGTTTCATGGTTAACTTGTGTTGTATGGTTTACAGAATGTTCCATGGTTTTCAGTGTGTTCAATGGTATACCGTATGTCCATTGTATGATTTTTGTTTACTGTTTGTTCTATGGTTTACTGTATTATTCATGGTATACTGTATGTGCCATGGTTTACTAAATATTCCATGGTTTACTAAATGTTCCATGGTTTACTGTATGTCTTTTGTTTTCTGCAAGTTACTGTATAAGCATTGGTAACTGTGAGCTCGAGGTTCGCTATTACCTACACATTATCATGCTTTATTTTAGTCAAAAGTAGGTGGTTGAACATTTTTAGTAAAAAAAAAATCAATGATATCACTCATATGCTGAATTGGTTGATTCAACAAAATATACCTCCTACGATACAAATGTATATTGTACACATTTCAACATCCATATGAATGTTTTGTTGACCCGACATTTATACATTAAATATACAACAATGGATTGACTTTAAACTTTTTAACGCCTTTTTATCACGTACGCTTCAATTGTTGTTTTTTATTACCCAGTACCTTTGGATTATACTTTTTATAAAGTGGGTTAAATGTAAATACTATGCAAATTTATTTTAGGTCGTCTGTGCAATACTTTCTTACAACTTAGGCTAAATTCATCGTGTCTGATTCCTGATCTCCTAAGTTCTGAGATAGTAGGATAAAGGTTCTTGTTCAAGGACACGACGAGGTGGGTTTTTGGATGTGATTCGGATTAATAAGCTATGAAGTAGGAACAGTAGTTTAGTGGTAGAACGCTCGTTAATGCCTCAGTCCCATAAAATCGTGGCTTGTTGCGGACCCGAACGTGCAGACAGCCGTGGGAAGCCTTGCGTATTAAAGTGACGGTACGCACATGGCACAAAACAACACACCCGTACGGAGCCGTAGCTGGAAGATATGCAAGTTTAATCCATATATACTCAGCCACGATTTTGTTCGCGATTTGACTTTGAAACTGAAACGTGTATCCACGGCTCATCTCAAGGTCCCTGTTAAAAACGTACCAGTCAGTACGGGTACGCAAGAGTTCGTAAGAGTCCTTGCAGAGCTTGATCGCACGTCGCCCGTACGGGGCCCTCACGGCTATTTTTATGTTTATGGGACTGTAGCATTAGAGATCAAGAGGTCCCGGTTTCAAACTTCAGATTTAAATGGGTACTGCTAGGGTCACCTAGCTGCTATAAGGGGATATTTAATGATCAGGGGTTAACGTATTAACTAGTAAAGTCTGCTAAATATGTATATGAAAGCAGACTTTAAAACGCTTGGTACATGGAAACAAGAAATAGTTTAACTCACCGGTCTATAAAACATCTGATTTGCCGCCATCACAATAATGAATTCTACACAAAATATAATTATAATAGTTAATAACTCCGTGTGGAATGAACGCTAAGTTCACAAGATCGCTAATATACTCCAATACAGTAATTCAAATATTATTTGTCATTATTCTATTATTATATAGACGTATGACGGAATGGTATCAATGCTCGTCAATATGGCCTTTTTGTAATTAACACAATTATGAAACAATAAATCCAGAAGTTAGCACAATATAACTTTAGTATACGAGTAGATATATCCTTTATATATAATTGACCGTTTAGGAACTGCGCTGGGCCGATTTTAGTTCTGTCGGACCTAAAATATAAAAGCTTACGTATAAATCATCCCAACCTCAGAATAAATGTATTAACATTAAACACTGATACTTCGCGTTAATTCTTGTCAATATCACTATAAACAATCGTCTGTGTTTCTCTCTCTGTGTTTACACTATTACTGAAACAAAATATCACACTCGCAAAATATCATCAAATTAATACCCCTTTTCAACGTAATTAAGTTAGTAAATAACATTTTCCTACGAATTTTTAGACGTTTTCACGTACACAACACCAGAATACATAAACAAAATAATAATCGTTATAACGCATTTCCATCAAGTACTGCACGTGTTTATAATTTAGAGAATTGTCGCGCGCATGCGCAGTGAGTGTATCTCAGCGTTCTGTGTTAATACGGAGAACAAGTTAATTTTGATAAGAAATACCCCAGCTGTTGATTGGAATCATAGATATTCGAAACATTCTCTGACAATGACAAGGGATATCATATATGTGTTTTTTTCTGTGATACTAACAGAAGAAAATAATTCCTGGAGAATTAAAAGAAAATGATAAAAAACATCGCTTTAGAAGTATTTTTTTCTTTCTTTCTTTTTGTAATACAATTACATACGACTTGTACGATGTATGAACGATGTTTCCGAGTAAAAGGGCAAGAAAGACAACTCTGCCAATTTCTTATCAGTTTTTATGCGAGTGGTCTTCCTTGGCATAAAATATTTGAAACACACTTCCATGCTCAATTTTATACAAATCGTTCTTATGCTATGATGGGTATAAGTATCTTCAATTTCTTTATGTGATGAAATTGTCTTGTAGTGGTATTGTAAGACTAAGCAATGATGATATCTGACCAAGATTTGACGCTGTGGTGGAGCTATTTTACCTCCAAACAACATCCGAGAGAATTAAATAATGGGAGTGTAAAATTTTGTATAAGAAACAACTCTAATAAAATAAGCTAACCTCTACTCACTTCTGTAGAAAGGTTAATCAAATCCAAATATAACATCGAAAATATAAACATAATAGCTATACTAACGGATTCACTCACGTAAAGACTATAAAACAGGAGAAGCGCGAAGCGTACCAAAAGTGGGCCTTCGTAAACACAATTTTCCCGCCATACACGTGAACTTCGTGTATCACGATTAGTAGAGCTTATGAACCGGTTTTGGTAACTTTCTAAAATGTGTTTACATCTGTAATTATTTAATGAAGAAGGTTACTTGGTAAATCATTAGAACAATATTATTAGAGATTTCAATTTAATATTAAATATCAAACATGAAATAAAAAGTTAGTACAAAGTATCTCTTCGTTCTTAGCGACAGTCGTCGTCGTTAGCATGGATGCTCTATGATGTTTATAAAGAGCCCTTTCTTTAACTCACTTATAGAACTACTTAGTTGTTGTTAGACCAATTAATACTAAAATAACCTTTCCTAATACATTGAAAGAAGAAAATTATAGAAATTATTGTCTGAAGTATGAATTTGTCCACGGCCAAAACACTTTTCTTGTAAGAGGCCAAAAAAGGACAGCTTCCCAACGAAACTTTTCCCTTTTACAGCTTGGTCTTGAAATTTCCCAGTCTCATAAAATATACCTAAATTTACCTTATGCCAGGTACAAAAAGGTTATTTTTTTCAATTTGATAACAGTTTTAAGTGTTCATTTTACCAAATAATTTACTGGATTATCTTAATGATTTTGTAGCATCTATAATTTAATATATTCTTTCCTTTTTTACTGGCAATGAAGTGGGTCTATTTTCTGCAATTATTAAGTGATAACCGCCCTAATTTTCCCAAGAAAAAGGTTGAGGCCACTTCCCCAAAAATGGTGTATTGACCCTAGCTTCTTCATTCTTGATACAAATTGCTTGAACAATATCGATCTCCTATCTCATGTGTTAAAGGTTGATCTAGATAAAAGAACTTATCAGTTTCAATACAAACTCACTCACTCGAGTGCAGCTTCTTGGATCTATAGAACTCTACAAGGGGCATCCAAATGCTACAATGAAGTCCTTCCTAGCACTACATTGGCTAGCCATTTCTGATGCAATGGTTTCCTTCAAAGTAGCACTACCTAGAAATTTCTTGCTAGCTGAATACATTTATATCACTTGGTAAGCCAAGGCAGTACAAACAAATTTTGTTACACATTATTGCTTCAAAGATATAAATTACCAATTGAATCCTATGGTTCTTTGTACACATATTGTCATTATGATGGTGTAAGTTAGTTTGTACCACAATGGAAAACCCAAATATTTGAATTACAGATTAAGTATATTGGTTTTGCAACCTTGAAGCGAAACTGTTGCATTGTACTTGACTATGGCAAAAGGCACTTCTAAATTGCTAAGTAGGGACTTTCTTACTGGACTGGCGTCTTGTAAAATAAAAAAAACTCTTATCAAAACCAAACAAAGAAGTGGGCATGGTTGAGCTGTTAGGGCATTGGACTGGTAATCATTGGATAGCCAGCTCTGCATTGGTTCAAATCCAATCCAAACCTAACCTCATTGATTCCTTGATGAAGAAACTTTATCCTACTAGTTCAGTACTGGGGGACCAGGAAGCAGACTCAAATGTAGTAATCTAAGTTGTAATAACTTGTTTCACAATCTCGCTAAAATAAATTAGTATGAACTAAACCAATCATTATTTCTCATAGTTTATTTGCATATCTTTGTTCAAACATATTTATACAATAACAGTACAGTAATATATTTAAATGGTAAATGATCAAAACACACAGTTTTATATAGTATGATAACATATGAGGACAACTTTCTAAGGTGAGTTTATACATGGGGTAAAAAACAAAGGGAGGTAATTATAATATAGGAATAGTATACTACGCTACCCAGTAACTGAATTATCTCCCTTTGATATAAAACTACTCAAACTCTACACAATATCACATATTCTTGTAATAAACACTATGAAAATAATAATGTTGAGGCCAGTCTCTGAAAGCTTAAACCTCATTGGTCAACACTCTAAAATAAACTAAGAATCAACCAATAAAATGACAGATGTTTTAAATTATTCCAGTACAAAATGTAGGTGTACTACTAAACTTGCATAAACTGACCTTTTTAGCATAAAAAATTCATTGCAAAAAGTATGTAAAGGATATGCAAACATATTTCAACATTTATCAATTCTGTTCTACCTAACTGACAGGACAATTAAAATTCATACTTTATCTATTATACAGAAAGTCAGAATTAAAAAAAAACAGTCTTTGTCTTAAATTCTGGTGAGCACTAGCCAACTTTATCATAAATATTTACTAGTAAGGCCAGACCTTTTATATTTTTTGTCTTACAAAAATCCTGACCCTAATTTTTCAGAAGCTGAAAAAAAATCTTGATTATTGATTTTTTTATTACCCACCGCACTTATTTTTGCAACAAAAAAGAAAAAACTGAACCCATCCCAGTGCAAATAAGTTCAACATGTCAATTATCACACAATTTGAAAAAAATGTCCAAGAATTTCAAAGATAATATCAATTTCACTCAGAGCTTGTACAAAATAAGTTTGAAAGTCGATTGTAATTGACATGTTATATCTTTTATTTTTATTTCATCCTACCATAATTTTTTTACGAAAATTCTTGTAAGTCTAAAAATATAAAAAGTGTGGCCTAATTAATTAAATTTCAATCAGACCTGACTATATTAAATGAGAAATTTTCACTAACTTGAATCCTTTTTTACTAATCCTTGGCATCCGGCTAGTGGGTAAATTGCAAGCAAAACTTGCTATCAAATTTATCTCATACTTTATTTTCTACATGTATAACAGATATATTTTAAAATGTAGCACTGTTTATGTATTGTACTTAAAACTTCAGTCTAAGGTCCTTGTAGGTCTGTGCAAAAGCTAAAAACTTGTAACATTTTATAATAAAACATCAATGAAAATTTTTTTTCTTCAATGAACCAAATATTAATCAAAATGTCATAAAAAAATTACTCCCTATTAAAAATTCATAAGTTTTAATTAACTGAGATCTAATAAAAAATGTCAAAAAACAACATAAAGAAGTTAACGCTAACAAATAATAAATTTATGTACATATACATGCATAACTAATGGAATGGTCAAGTAAAAAACTATTTACATTTTTAAAATTTTACAAAATAGTTTGTATGTACAAATGTAAACATTAACAATGGACATATGTGAATGATCATCAGGGGAGACTATGTTATTTCATTTAATGATGTCATAAGATTGGTGTCCCTTGAAATATATTAATTGAAACTATAGTTATTGTCTTTTTTTCTCAACTGTCAAAACATGAATAATTTCACGGTGAATGCATTTGTTAAAATTATGATACATTCATGAGTTTCCGAAAGTGTGTACTATGTACTATAATCGAGTAAAGCTGCTTATGCCGAATGGTATGTTTTAGTCAAGATATATTTAATAACAATTAGGCCACCAGAAAACAATGCATTCAGGCACCGTGAAATTATTCAAACTTTGACAGTTGAGAAAAAACGGACAATAAGTTACAATCAAGTGTCAGCGGCACATACAATAACCCCATTGATTTAAATACTTGATATTTATTCAATTATCCCCGTACATAAATACAGATATCTATTTTTAGTCTCTAGTCTCAAGTCAACGTGAACAATCTATACAAATACAAACAACATATGGCACAAGTTCTACAGAATTATGAATATTTATACATAATGACAATTTTAGCACCTTAAAGTGGCTTTATTCATGATACAGTACTTCAAATACATTTGATTAGAACAATGCATAATATACTTCCCTATTTATTAAGTCTGTTTTTTATTTCTGTTTATTTATTTTAATTTTATTAACTGTCAGTAGCGCATACATTAACTCCACAGGACTGGGCGTATAATGATTAATTTTTTATACTAATGCTGTATGAAAGAAACTACTTCATTCCTTTAATTCTGGGAAATACTTTGCTTAAGTCTGTAATAACTGTTGAAGAAAAATTAGTAGTATCTGGCTTAAGCCACAGCTACACTCCTCCCAATTTGTTGGTGAAAAAAATCCCTTGCAGTCTCCTTGCAGAATGTGTGGAAGCTGAAACACAACAAAATGGCTCTCTATTCCCCCATTATAACCACACTGCCCTAATGTTGGTTACAAGTTACTAATGACTGGTACATTTTATGTAATAGATTTATGTAATAGTTCAAGTATGATGCATTAAACAAAGTTCCAAATGCCACAATTTGTTTTTCATCAACAAAATTTAACCAACATGATATTATAAAACTAAAAACATTAACAACTCTTAAATTTAACAAACTTTAATCACTTGATATGAAATTAAGTGCCCTCCAAAAGTTCTTGGACAAATGAATTTTTGAGAGAAACTGATCATTAATACTGCAAGAAGTTTGACTATATTTTTAGTTTATTTATGAAACATAGTTATAATCAGGGATTTTATATAACAGGGATTTGTAACGAAGTGCTTTTTTAATTTTCTCGGTTGTCACTGTCTTTAACTGGCTGAAGCAGGCTGTACAAACTATTACAGAGTTTAAAAACTTGATTTATATTTCATGTGAATATCGTTATTTAAACTTCTTATACTTCGTTTTCCGTATTGGCCTAAATTTTATAATAGTGACAACAGTGAAATTTGATGAAAATCTATTACATTTGCTTATCGTTACAAATCCCTGTTATATAAAATCCCTGTTATAATATATTTTGCTAAACTAATTAACTTTTGAATTAATTCAGATGATTTTATTCCTTTTTTCATGGGTATATGTGAATGCTTTATCATAAAACAGGATTTTGTCCAAGGATTTTGGAAGGGCACTCACTATACAAAGAACAAAATAACAATGTTTACATTATTATCTAAACCATTATGGTTCAACATTTTTATTATACAACATATTGTTTTATTTCATACACATGTTATGATAACTATATCCACTTCTTTTCCAACAGAAAATTATGGTTTTACCCTAAAATAATACCAGTATCAATTATTCGTTTTCATTTATTAAAGTATTATCAAAATGAGTAATCTTTTTTGCCCAGTAAGTTAAGCCCTATTTTAGTCACAAAAACTCCCAATCCAAACCCTGTGTCATTAGTGCAATATTTTTCAATAAATTAGAACTTCTGACAAAAATTAGAAACCTTTGACTCAGAGCTTGGAGGGGAGAGGGAGCAAGCATGTATTTAAGAATAATCATTCCAAACTTCAATATAATGAATTTTAAAGTTTGTTTATAAACATCCTTTAACTTATTTTCGGTAGACTGTAATAGTCCAACAATATTAACATGAGCTTGACCTTTATGCAAGAATATATTAAACTCTGTATTTACTGTCTATTTTTGTCTTCTTTTGTAAATTGCGCTTAATCGGAAGCTTTCGGCAAAATGTACAAAACAATTAATTTTTTTTTCATAAGAACAAATACTTTAAAACAGTGCCACAACATTGGGGACTTGCGTTTTCCCCATCAACGAATGCTTCCAAAATTAGAAGTACAATAACATGCCAGGTTTACAAAATTGATTTATAGTCACATAGGTTGTTATAAACACGCGTGTACAATCGTATACACGCATGCAGAGACATACGATTTAATGTTAGTGAAGTGTGTAATTATTATAATAATATAGTTCAAGCTCAGGTTAAAATTGTCACACTATAACAGACTATACAAAGGGAGATAACACTAAAAAGAACCAGCAGTGTGATTACATTGAACTATTTACATCATTATATAACAGTTTGTACATACAACCTTAACAAATCATCTAACAAATATATAACAACTTTGACAACAGCTTAACTACCTTAACAATGGGGTAACTACATTCAACATAAAGTGGTGACATTTGTTGGTGTTCCAGGAAGAAATACAATGCATCAACAATACAAAATCTATAGATCTATCTACTTTACAAGGGATCCCCTGTCCATCCCTGTCAAATTGAGATGGGACCAGATGTCCACCCTGTAAAATTGACATGGGACCAGTTGTCCATCCCTGTCAAAATGAGATGGTACCAGTTGTCCAGGATGGTAAAACTACATGGGACCAGTTGTCCTACAATCACTTTACAGATCAGATAAGTGCTAAAAAAAATTAAAGAGATAACTGTTAATACTTCGAAGTTGAAAAACAATACAAAATAATGACTTTGAACACATCTTTGCATCATGAATAATGAATTTAAATAAAAAATGTTCTAAAATTGATTAGTTTAAAAATTCAAATTTAAGACCACATTGATGGGTCAGGGCAAAACCAGTCAACATTCTTTAACACATAAATTTTACAAGTTGAGTTTTTAGCTGAAGCCTACACTCTCCTCCATCAAAAGTTGAGTTTTGTGCTTACCCATTAACATGGTTATAGATTCCTTTTTATACCAATCTGTAAACTCTATAACAATACTAGCTAATGGAGATAACAAGAAAGGGTAGGGGTGTGATTTAAACCAACATAGAGCTGTCTGTCAAATGATTACCAGTCAAACATCTTAACCACTCAGCCACACTCCTTCTATTACAATGCATTAGAAATACCTAGCTTGAAACTTGACCACTTAATATACAAAATGTACATAAATACAATTAAAAAATAGGAGTAAGATGTGTTTGTTAAAATTTATGAAAACTCTTTCAATACAGAATCTTTGCTATAAAATCATACTTCTAAAATCATGAAGTAAAGTAAACACATAGCTAGGCATTAAAAAAAGAAAAAGAACATATTGCACACAGAAGACATATAACTATTACTTATTACTTACCATAGAAATTGAATTTTACAAAAAAATTTACTTGCAAATTTTAGAGTTGATTTAACTTTAGCTCAAAAAATTTAGAAAACACTCAAAATTTTAATAGTATGAATTGCTTCAGACAGGGAAGCATGAGCCATGAACTTTTAAATGAGTGAAAATCTAGCTTTTGAAAAAAGAATGCACTATGGCAATGTATTATAATTTTTTTAAATAATTTGCAGTTGATGCCTAAAAAAATCAGTCCTAAGACCTTTAATTGTTCAGGCCCTTTTCATTAGCAATAATTGTATTTAACATACAAAATTGTCCACAAAAAGGCCCTGAAAAAAGTTAATGACTCTGAATGTTGGCAGACAATATTCATACAAATATTTGGTGGTTAAACAGCACATAGAGTTATAAATAAATGACTATACATAAAATAATAGTTTTAATTGGACAATAATAACAATGAACAAAACAAATTTTATGTCATAACTTGCAACATATATTAACAAATGCAAAAACACTTTGTTTAAAGAGTAAGACAACTTTTTGTAACAACTCCTCCAATTGGTTGATTATATTACAAATCAAAATAACTGACCAACCAGAAACCAAGATGTAAAGACTTGGCCTTTTTAATATTTAAGCATCCAAATTGAATCAATAATATCTTAACAAATGCAATACCAAATCATATGCTATGTTTAAAGATTGAGACAACTTTTTGTAACAACTCCTCTGATTGGTTTATTCTGTTACAAATCAAAATAATTGACCAATCAGACATGCAGTAGTAAAGACTTTGCCTTTTTTTAAATAGAAGCTTCCCATCAATGGTCTATCATCTTTCACAAACAATAATCCATTGATTCGTCTTCTATTTTATCACATAATGGGTTAGACAGCATTGGATCGGCACATAATCCCACAGTGCCTTCGTCCATGAAGTCCTCTAAGTTCAATGTCGTAGGTAATGTGTCTGCATGGAATACTTGTTGTATACAAGGGGATGGACTATTTTTCTCAAGTTTTATAGAAGAAACACCAATGTTTGATACCGCGTTAGGTTGCACAGGTGTAATTAAAGTTTGTATATCTTCAGACATACCGTTGTTCAATCCTTGGGCTTTCATTAAAAGTTCAAGTTGCTGAAATAGAGAAATACAACATGTAATTGTAAAATTGCCACAAAATGTAGAATTCAATATTCTTGCTTTACTCTCACATTTCTACAGTCAAGTTTACACAAAGATATTTTCTGTTCACCTTGGAAGCTCATTTTTTAAAGTGCATGCAAAATAAGCCAGTTGCTCTGAGTTTCATTCCTTAGTTGATCCATTCCTTGTTCCAACAGTCAAAGAATGCCAGCATATAGACATCCAAGTCAGAGTTTCTGTACATTAAACAATCGGCAATCAGACAGACCAAAAACAATTAAGAAAGTAACAGCAGGGCAAGCATTTAAAGATATTAATAATTGCCCAATACAAACCCAACGTTATACTAAACAATAAGGGAAAATGATAGCAGCTAGTTTACACATGGAAAAACTATTAGTTTATTGTTCAGTTAATCTTCATTAAGGATTCATCAATTGTTGAAATTGACGATAACTATCTAGTGGGTGGGGTAACTAAATATATGAAAAATAACCATATCAGAAATTATGGTTATTTTTCATATATTTAATTACCCCACCCACTCGATAGTTATAGTCAATTTCAACAATTGATGAACCCTTAAACTTCTATTTGAGAGAGTGACCAACAAATCCTACCTGAATACGCAGCAACATTTTTCTATTTTGTAGTTCAGATACTCTTTGTTTTTCTTCCAATTGTTTTAATCTTTCTTGATCTCTTCGTAACTTTCTGATGTAATCTACAGAAGCTTTCAATATTGATCCTTTGTTTTGTCTTAGATCACTGTAATATAGAACAGAATGGATGAAGATCATTGTTAGAATACACAAGAACCCTATATATAGGGATATATAAGGTTCACATGGAATACATAAACGTGTACCATTTACCATGACTATTAAAAAATGGACTACAAGGCCTGCTTTAGATCAAGACACAGGTGACAGACTCAGAGTTTCCTTATTATAGTTTACAATGTATATAGAGATTCTCTTTATATACTATAATAAGGAAAATCTGAGCCTGTCACCTGTGGATCAAGACTTAAGACACATTTATTTAGTTTGTTGCATGGACAATTAGTAAATCGTGTCAAGTGCAATAGAATATTTTACAATAATTTCTGCGCTATATACGTGACATGTATTTGTATATATTTGTATATTAAACCTATTTCCTTAAAAGTTTGGGACTAGTAAAAATTGAGATGACTTGTGAAATCAACATTATCTTAAAAAGAAAATGGAGGATGGAACACAGAAAAAAAGAAAGAAATTGAATATTTGTCAATTTCAAACTAGGATGCTTTTATTTTATCAATAACATGAGAGCTTAGAATATGACATTTTCACTTGAAAATAAATGTTCTTAGCTCACTCAGTGAAATAAAAATGAACCTTACACCAAGTCAACAAATTTCCTATACTTAATTCATTCTCATGTCTTCTGTAAAGATATTGTACTTTACTACCTTTTCTCATGGGCAATCATTGTAATTTACAGTAGTATAATTAATTCATAGTCATGCATCGTTAATAAGCTTGTCTCAATATGAACAAACATATCCTCATCCTGTAATTACTGATGTTTGTTTCTAACCAAACTGTATTGAATGAAATTCCTATTTTTTACATCAAATTATCAGTTTGACTTAAAAAGTTATTCATATCTATTGACATCTGTTGTATTCGGGAGCAGAAAGGGGACTGGAAAGTGATTAATGGGAGCAGGAAGGGGGGCTGGGGAGTGATTAATGGGGGTAGGAAGGGGACTGGAGAGTGATTAATGGGGGCAGGAAGGGGGGCTGGGGAGTGATTAATGGGAGCAGGAAGGGGACTGGAGAGTGATTAATGGGGGCAGGAAGGAGACTGGAGAGTGATTAATGGGGGCAGGAAGGGGACTGGAGAGTGATTAATGGGGGCAGAAAGGGGACTGGAGAGTGATTAATGGGGGCAGGAAGGGGACTGGAGAGTGATTAATGGGAGCAGGAAGGGGACTGGAGAGTGATTAATGGGGTAGAAAGGGGACTGGAGAGTGATTAATGGGGGCAGGAAGGGGACTGGAGAGTGATTAATGGGAGCAGGAAGGGGACTGGAGAGTGATTAATGGGGGCAGGAAGGGGACTGGAGAGTGATTAATCGGAGCAGGAAGGGGACTGGAGATTGATTAATGGGGGCAGGAAGGAGACTGGAGAGTGATTAAAGGGGGCATGAAGGGGACTGGAGAGTGATTAATGGGGGCATGAAGGGAACTGGAAAGTGATTAATGGGACCAAGAAGGGGACTGGAGAGAGATAAAAGGGGACAGGAAGGGGGCTGGAAGGGGACAGGAGAGTGATTAATAAATCTAAGTTGTAAAACTTGTTTCAATTTCTAACTCAAATAATTTCAAATAAACTATTAAGAAATAAGTTGATACATGATAAATCTTAAAGTTTTACTTACGGATCAATAGTTTTAGGTAGAAGAGTTCCTAATTCTTTAATTCTGTCATTTATATTAAACCTTCTTCTTCTTTCAACTGATAAAAGAAACAAATGTACATCAGTCACAAATAAAACATCATAACAACAAGCTAAGAATTAGTACACATCACTGACGGACTGCGGGTCTAACAGTGACCGACCAGTCAGCCCTATAACATAGAGTGGACCAAAGCCAAAGGTCTACTATATGTTAGTGGGCTGACTGACAGATCACTATCAGACTAGGAGGCCCTCATTGACGTGTACTATTTCTTATATTATACCACACATTTTTAACACTTGATTTTTTGAAAAAGCATAAAAATAAACATTGTAAAACATTTCACAGGTCAAAACTAACCAAGCATTTAATGATATCGAATGGATATGACGTCAGCGGGCCATAATCATACCAGCGGGCCACTATCATATCAGCGGGCCACTATCATATCAGCGGGCCACTATCATATCAGTGGACCACTATCATATCAGTGGACCACTATCACATTATAATGGCCTGCTGGCGAAATATGGTGAAATAAAGCTGGCTATGTTTTATATACATAAAGAATGGGCAAATTTTAAATAAGGTATAATATAACAAATTAATAAGATAAAAGTAAACCTACTCATATTATGATTGTCTTTCTTCTGTCTTTCTTTGGCCCACATTCTTGCATCATCCTCAGAAAGAAACGATGTAGGTGTGTTAATTCTTTGACCAGGTAATATAGATGGTGCTGAATTAGCAGTTGTTATACCTGACACTACTGGTGTGAATACATAGTCTGTGTTGCTTGGATTCTATAATATATATATATATATATATATACAGTATTTTCATAGTCAGGCGAGAAAAAAAAATCTGAGCTTAGGGCAATGGTCTGAAAACAAGTTAGGTAGAGTAATGCTCCAAGCTTTTTTTTAAACAGAGCCAAATGGGATTTTCATTATTACCGGTAGTCATTTTGTCAATATTCCTGAGGGTAAACCCCCCCCCACTCTAGTGCAGGTGGTCGGCTCGCTCTAAACACAGATTTTTTTAGGCCACATATACAAAAAGGAAATCAATTTTTTATTAACGTGTTCATATTTAAACTAATAGCAAGGTTTAAGGCTAAATGCTCTTTAAACTCAATTATATGAGTAATAATGCCTGGAGTAGATCTTGTTTTCGTGATAATATGCAAAAACTATTAAGACCATTCACTCATGAAAATATTTCATCTTTAGCTCACTCAGTGAAAGGAAGGTCAGAGCCTAACCTTTTGCTGATTAAGATTATTATCTCTATGTGTGACATTTAGTGCAGTTTGATATTGTTTGAACATTTTGTTAACTGTTCATTTAGCCCATCTCACCCCCCTTTTGCCCCCATAAGATGGGTTAGGTCGTGAACATATTTATTTTGTATTCGATCTATTCTTGTAAAGGATAGATAACACTTTACCTCATAGCTATTACATGATCTGCTTTGATTAACTGTTTTTATCTGTATATTACCTTAGTTTCGTCATGTATATGTATATAATATTATGATTGTTAACATAATTTATGTTCTTCAGTAATTGGAGGAGATAAAAGTACATGTATATACATTTATGTAATAAACACTAGGAACAAATGAAATGATATAAAAACCTACTGTTGAAGATAGTTGTTCTAGTTGAGAAGTATCTATATATTTGAGATCATCATCAAGATTAGAATCAAATTCTTGTATATCTTGTAAATCATTTAATAAACTTTCAACCTGAAATCATACATTTTTTTATAGATAAGACAGATCTAATACTGGCATATTCAAGTACATACACATAAATTAAAAATTATTTGATGTATAAAGTGGAACCTGTTAACTAAAACTTCTCAGTGAATAAAGCAAAAGTGGTATTTGAAGACAGATAGACTAGGACTGGTTCTCAGGTCATAAAAACAACCCCCTCAAAACCACCATATGTATTGTTATTGTGACAATAATTGTTGATTTTTATTGATTAAGTATTGATTTTTATATTTGTACAAAATTTACATAAAAATCAAACATGATAATTTTTATTTATCTAAATGATGAAAAGGTCATGCTTAAGATTGCAGACATATTTTATTTATGAACAAAAGCATCGACATATAGTCATCTGCTCATTTAGTAGTAACTGACATTTCCTTGCTCTGTGTAGAGCATACAGGGTTTGACACTAACAGCGTCTCAGCTAGGAATTCCATCGAGATCCCAGAAAATTGCCATGAATTGTTGATTACTACTAGTAACTACAAAAATGTACTTAATTTTTTGGTTAGGAATTTTTTATTAGGAATTCCTAACATCAAA